>OW052073.1:7505000-8755000 GCA_932526445.1 Phragmatobia fuliginosa
AAAATTACATTTATATATGTGGTAACATATATATGTACCTTTATATTCAATGTATAAATATTATCATTTTAATGGTAGAAAAATTAAACGCAATAAACTGTAGATAGTCGACATGTGTTGTAAGTTGTAAAGAAATACTAAAAACAAAATATATTTATGTAAATCTTTCAGGACATGAATCCTCATGGGCGTCCTTAAAATGCCCTATCAAAGTTACCTACACCATCACAAACTGATCAACGGTTTCGAAACACATAGAATCATTTATTTGTCGTATTGTATCCTGGCTATATTATACTACTGAAAAACATAGACTAATATGCCTTTTTATCAGTCTACAAATTAATTCTCAAAAGGAAATGTTTAATTCTTATATGGTTATTTTTTCAATTCGATCCAACGGAGGTCCGATGCCAGTCGCTCCGTGTAAAAACTGATATTCAGGTTGTCAGGTGATAAGTAAGTAAGGTTGAACTAGTAGCTGACCCCAAATAATCTTGGGAATGATAAAGGCTAGGAAGATGATGATGATTTCAAAACTGAAATGTTAGCATTCGTGCTGTTGACTTTCGTTAGTGTGTGAGAGACCGAGGTCCGATGGTGCAGAATCATCTGAAGAGGCCGCCATAGTGTGGGTCAATATATTGCATTGTCTGCATTTACAATAAGAATGGTTACTACTGCTCATGAATTCTACTCATGTTTTCCACCAGGCAGGGTGATGGAATTTTGAGTTGATAGACGCAAGAATATGCCTTATAATATAGAATAAGTATCAATGTTTGAATGACAATTATGATAACTTCTATAACATTCTGTGTAATATACTTGGCAATATGGCGTTGCTTTATGAGTTAATTGATCTAATTTACCTTCCGTTTGTCATCCTTTGGTTGTTTATTGAATCGAAAAAACATGTCAATATTAAGACCCAATCCACAAGTGTTATTATGAGCGAATTGACAAAGAAGTGTAGGTTAATATTTACTGCTGATAAGCGCTAACTAACTTTAATGTTTATATTTCTTGTCACTGACTTTTGGAATATTTATTTACATGTATAAGAAAATAATTTCTGTAGCCTTTAGTATTGTGAACGAGTTTTATCAGTTGAAAAGAAATATATACCCCGAGTCTCTTGATAATAGTTTAGACACGCTTATTGTATTTTAAAAAAAATTTCAAGTACATGGAACCTTTAATATAGTCTAACTTTGCTTCGGCATTTCTCATTTTTTTTAAAGTAAACTTACTAATGTTGAATATTTTTTCTATTGACTCGTAAGTATTCTTTTTTTTCTGTTTTTGTGTTTATTCTCTGTATTTCGAAAACGCACATCTTATATACTTGTCTTTAAATTTTCAAAATCTACTAATTAAACTCATATTTACGATGTTAGTGAGAAAGGATAATTACCTGGAGCTAAATGTATAGTAGGTTCAGGTTTGTAATACGGCGGCTGTAGTGACCCGTAGCCAGGGTACATTGAGGTGGTGGAAGGGTAGCCTGTGTTCCACTCGCTTGCTCCCAGGATGTTCCCACTGGCCTCTGCAAAACAAATTGTACTCACATCAGAAGTTGTTTTGTCAATAGATTTTTCAACTGACAAGACTACAAAACAATGAAGCATTTTTAGTCAATGCAGTCGAGTGTGTTCTTTAAACTTAAAGCATAAGACTCAAATATATTTTACAGATACACCAAACTATATTTACCTAAAGTTGTGAAAAATCATTAAACTTTAAAACCAAGCGAACTCCTCAGAGTTTTCTTTCTATCAATTGTTAAAAAAACAAGTTAATATAGGTATTCATTGCTTTTTAGGTACTAAGGCAAAATAGTATTTATTGCATGTTTGTGAAATATATAGGTCATCATTATCTACATTTTCTTACGTAATTTACAGGATGTTTTACCACAAAAAATGATAAGGATTTAGAGGAAATTGAAAACACGCTAGTTAGGCGAAATTCTATTTTAATTCAAATTCGAGTAGAATAACAAACGAACAAATTGATATTTTTTCTACAAAAAAATTAGACTTTTTACAGTCTAGCAAGCATTTTCAGCTTTGTCCTTACATATTACCTTTACTGGCTTCCATTATTTTTGTTTAACTTCAATTGAAAAGAGAAATTCGTCGATATATATTAGCCATTTAATAGGAATTATTTTGATTAGTATCGCATGTTTTCGAAATGTAGGTTATCAATTCCTTATTTAATTGACAGGATATTTCACCACCAAAACGATAAATATGGGGAAATTGAAGTTGTAAGGTGCCAATTACTTTCTTAATCGATGTAAAACAAACACAGACTAGACTCAGGGCCTGTTACCAGGGTCTCAGTAATAAAGACGAGAGACTATTGATGTCATTTCTACTGTGTTGCCTTTATTAAAGAATGGTATATTCTTACACTGTTTCAATGAAACAGTTTTCCCTATAAGTGTATTTAATATTCCACGCATAACTAATAAACTTATTCATTATAATTTAACGTGCAAAATAAATTGCCTTCTTGGAATTATTTTCGTTTGCTCATTGCTATTCAAAGTGTGACAACCCAACATGGTGACAATATTTGGTCAGAAATGTGTCAGATTTTATATTTTCATGTTTCGTGTCCATGACTTCATTAGAAGGGATCA
The DNA here is from genome assembly GCA_932526445.1 of Phragmatobia fuliginosa. Taxonomy (NCBI): domain Eukaryota; kingdom Metazoa; phylum Arthropoda; class Insecta; order Lepidoptera; family Erebidae; genus Phragmatobia; species Phragmatobia fuliginosa. Next base: position 7,507,654 of record OW052073.1, read on the forward strand.
TAACTTAGTGTTGTACTTGGAAATATTTGAACGTGCCCTACGTACCTACTTATAAATTTAGAGTTGAAGTAAGAGATGTACGGTTGTATAGAAGTTCGTCCTTTCAAAGTTTTATGTACGAAACAAGAAATAATAGAGTTATCGAAGGTACGTACATACTATGTACGTAAGGTGATGATCATTGACACCGTTTAACAGTCCACTGCTGGACATAGGCCTGCAGTAAAAAAAAGGTTAGGTGATATTTGATTTTTTTTTATAAAAGTTTTGACTATAACCTCTTTCGTATATGTATTTAATTTAAAATTATCAATGTGGCGCCCGTGTCGTGAAGAATAAAGAATAAGGGGTATAATCACCTTTATCAACAACATGGGTGTCATAAAAGCCTACTGAGAGAGCAATCACTTCAAAGAGAAATAAGTTTTTTTATTTATTACCTTATACGAACCTGTCTGGCAAGCGTGATATACACTCGGTTCCAAAAATGACGGGTCAGTCACATAAACCCGAATATCTCCCGAACTACGTATGCCATCCTAATGAAACGAAGACTGTTCAATTGAGAATTTAATTATACAGATAAAAAATAAAATAAAACTTAGTTACACCCACAATATTAATCTTAAATTAAAAAAAAACTAAAGTAGTCATATTTTTCTTAAGATTACATTTTTTTTATGATTGTTTTTTTGCTGTTTTTCATCACTGGAGGCTTCATCACGTGGAGGCAATACAAAGTATTAAATGAAGAAAGTGATGAAAAACAGCAAAAAAACAATCATAAAAAAAATGTAATCTTAAGAAAAATATGACTACTTTAGTTTTTTTTTAATTTAAGATTAATATTGTGGGTGTAACTAAGTTTTATTTTATTTTTTATCTGTATAATTAAATTCTCAATTGAACAGTCTTCGTTTCATTAGGATGGCATACGTAGTTCGGGAGATATTCGGGTTTATGTGACTGACCCGTTATTGGTTTATGTGACTGACCCGTTATTTTTGGAACCGGCTATAGTATACCAGAACCTAATTTCTTAGGAGAAGCTTATGACTGGATATACAGACTGTTAATGAGCAGTGGACATTGAAGGCTGTTGATGATGATGAATGTTAATGAGAAGTTAACTTTGATTGAAAAGAAGATACCATTTATTTTTTAATTTCAGCAGTTAAACGTACTTACATGCTCAAATTATCATCATCGTCAAAGGCTCTCATAGTTCAGTTTCCTTATATAATTAGATAATTTTAACAAATAGGAACCGACTTCAAAGAAAAACTATTCCGAGTACCCAAATCGCGACAATTGTGCCTATGATATTTGAGGAGTTCCCTCGATTTTCATGGAATCCCTTCATCAGATCCTGATATGGTCCCGATGGGACCACCTGTAAGCTACGCCCATTCCAAAGCAAACAGAATTTTTGAAATCGGTTCATAAACGACGAAATTATCGCTGAACATACATAAAAAAAAAAAATCCGACGAATTGAAAACCTCCTCCTTTTCTAGGGTTCCGAAGTTCATAACTAGGAACCCTTATAGATACTTCATGTCCGTCTGTCCGTCCGTCCGTCCGTCCTCGACTTACCGTCCAAACGGTAAGTGCTAGAAAGATGAAACTTTGCATGAATACGTGTTGTAATTACGTCGACAAAGTGCTACAATAAAATTATGAAAAATAATTTTATTTGGGGTACTTCCCCCACACGTAAAGTGGGGATGTTTTTTTTTTCTCGCGGCTACCCCATCGTGTGGCGTATCATTAGATAGGTCATTTAAAAACAATAAAGGGTTTCCGAGACGATTTTTTGATTTAGGTATCTGTTTGCGAGATATTTCACTTTAAAGGGCACTTTTTTGTAAAAACAGGGTATCCCCCCCCTCTAAAAGCTAAACGGCTGACTCAAAAAATCTGGAAAAATTCGTGACGGTGGTCCATCTAATGAACTTTGAAAGAAAACTATAACGGATTAGATGACTTTCTTAGTTCAGGAGTTATAATGGCTTATCTGGTAAAATGCGCTCACTTGGAAAACGTCATACAAAATTAACGTATTAATACGTAAACATAACAATTATCTATTGGATACGATTTTAAATCCACGTACCATTATATGTGACTGAGGAACCCTTTCCTGTGCGTGGCCTGATACGCACTTGGCCGATTTTTTTAATTCGGTTAATAAAATCACCGTGGGTAAGCAACGTTGCTTGTCCACGGTGATTTTGATGATGTGTGACCGTTCGTGCCATGATACAAGGAGTGTCTCTGTGATTCGGATATCATGTTAAGCAAGTCCCGGTTGTTATCATAGGAACTGTTGTGAAGCTTTGTTGGCAGCCTTCGGGCGACTTAAGATCATCCAAAGCAAGATTGCGTACCCACAACGTTGTCCCAGTCCCCAACCCGCACTCGACCAGCGTGGGGACATATGGCCTTAACCATCTCTTGAAGACCCAAGCTTAGCAGTGAGACATTATGGGTGGTTGATGATGAAATTATCGTCAGTACATGTTAGTTAGAGTTAACTTTACTAACTGTTAGTATTTAATATGTATGTCATGTGCACGGAACTGGTCGCGTGCGACTTGGGATTGGCAGCTGATTCATACAATCGTGTAGATGTAATTCATAACGAAAGTGAGGTCAAACCCAAACTAAGAATCCAATTGACACAATTTGTGACGTACTTACTATTGTAAACGGATTATGGTATGTTAATATCAACAATTATCAATTATTAAACTAAAAGATTAGACTTGTTTAATAAATCCAATGGTCAATTAATGAATTTGATAGTTGAAATGACAACTTAAAGTTTAAATCTTAACAAATAAATAAAATCGTAGTGTCTGTTTGTAATATCGAATGAAAAGATTTTTACTGGATATAAAAGTAAATCTACTACACCAAAAAATCTTTGGAATCGCCGGACCAATTTTGACATGGCAGAAACTTGTTTACCTACATAAGGATTAACTTGGGATAATTTTGTTTCGAAGGTCAAGGTTACAGGACAGTATTTCCAAGTAAAATGATGATGTACTGTAATATCACAATAACGAAGACTGTGATGGTCACAAAATGAAAATATATGAATGAAATATGAATACTTAATTATGTATTATTTTTATATTTAGCCTACCAAAGTGACTTCTCTGCCTGCTGGAAAGCATGAGCAGAATCCAAGAGCGGGGCCATCACACTTATACTATACTAGACAATAAAGTAGTGCAGCCCACACTATGGCGGCTTAGTGGGATGCTTTTTCACGACCCGTTTGTTAATATAGGGACAGATAAGAATACGGAATGTCACCAGCTCTCTTCGTCTCGTAGCTGCGTAAGTTTCGTAAGAGATTAACTAGAAATCGTTTTATTTGAATGACTAAGGCAATTTTACATCATCACCATGGCTCTCTAAATAGAATTCTGTCAGTAATACGTTACAAAATAATTTCTCAGATATATAGTGACTCATTACTGGCAGTTTTTATTATAAATCCTGGAGAAAGTACATCATCATCATCATCATCAGCCTATCGCAGTCCACTGCTGGACATAGGCCTCTCCAATTGCACGCCACTCAGTTCGATCCTCGGCGACTCGCATCCAGCTCAATGATGATAATGATGATATCATTATCATCATTTACCATTATCATCCTTCTTGAGTCCTTATGAATATATTCATTTATTCATTTTTATTGTGTTCACAAAGCAAAACAATGGAAAAGATGAATTATAAAAGCTGTGATTGCAATAATTGCAGACTCACGGCGATTTCTTACAGCTGTTTACAGCTACATATAAACAATACTTATTTTTAAAATGCTTAATTCAGCCAATTATTGGTAATTTGGTTATTGCTCTTTGCTTCTTAATCACAAACAACCTTACCGTAGATCAAATTAAGATTTTGGTACATATAAAAAAAACATAAAGAGAATTTGATGGTCAAGAAAGAAAAAAAATTCAGGAAAAAGACAACGATATTATTAATTATTGTTGTAAGGAAAGACAAGAAAAACATTTCAAACAAATAGAATAACAAAGTCGGTAATACGATTAATGATTTCTTACTTAAGTATTTTGAATAATGATTAGTTTATAGTCATATAGTGATCCTGACAATGCTTATAACGTCAAAGGAAGACACATATTTTCTAACTACGATGATGCATTAAAGGGTGTTTCCAAAACGTGAATCGTTTACTTTATTGTTACTGTGTACTGACTCAGTACCGGTAAAGTCGAGCCTACAATGCGGGGTTTTCTCGAAACATTCAACATACTCGTACGCACGTACACAAAAATTTACATTTAACTAGCTGATGCCCGCGGCTCCGCTCGCGTCCTAGGGGTATGAAAAATAGATAGTAGCCGATTCTCAGACTTACTGAATATGCATAAAAAAATTCATAAGAATCGGTTAAGCCGTTTCGGAGGAGTATGGGAACGAACATTGTGACACGAGAATTTTATATTTAAGACTAGCTGATGCCCGCGGCTCCGCTCGCGTCCTAGGGGTATGAAAAATAGATGTTGGCCGATTCTCAGACCTACTGAATATGCATATAAAGTTTCATAAAGACCGGTCAAGCCGTTTCGGAGGAGTATGGCAACGAAAACTGTGACACGAGAATTTTATATATTAGATTTATTCGTTTTAGTATTTAAAATTTATGGAGATCGTACAAAGAATAATATATTAAAAAATACGGTTACATTAAGACGTTGTACTGTCTTATTGACCTAGAGCTGGTGGGTTCAAGTCCCAATCAGGACATATACTTATGTGATGAATTTCATTGCATTAGGGTGTTATTTGTCTATAACATACATGTATCTCGACATTTATGAGTATTTTATCAGTACACGGTAACCTTAGCACTGCCTGGTTTCAGACCAGATTATAGATTGTGACGTTATTATACTATATTAATCGATATCAAGAGAAAAGCTAAGACTACGGATAGCTTAACGCTAACTTTAAGAATTGGTATAACTAAATTTAATGAGATTAATGCATCTTATAGTTTTCCCTAAAAGTAATGATCTAGGAGTTGGTGAAGATTGCCTTACAGCCATCTGAAACCCAATTAAAACTTTTATTTCTTTTAATAATGAAAGAACATATCTATAATAGCTACTGCTGATAGTATAAGCCCGTTTCCTTATTTTCTTTATTCATTAATTTACACAATTTAAAATGAACTTCAATTTCTAAGTTATTTTTTTATTTTACAAAGCAATCTTCTTCCTGTACCGAACAGTTAAAAAAGAGAATACGCAACAGCGCAGAATTTCTTTCTCTGTATGATCCCGGATCATTCAAGCAAGGCGTGATAGAATAGCATTTCACTAAGCCGCAATAGTTTGGGTCACCATGCTGCATTTTTCGCACATGAAAATAGTAACCACCACTTTTGGAATCTAATTGGATATCATACTATCTATCAAACTGAATAAAGTCATTTTAGCAGCTAACTTAATTTAAAAAATCTTCGAAAGTTTTAATCCGAATATTAATATTTTTGTTTATTTGTGTGTACGCGTGTATTGTTGATGTGTAGTGAAACATTGGTGAGAGACTCAGTTTTATACAATTCATTATTATGTTAATTCGTACGTTAGCTTTGTATGTATATTCGTTTTATGATTGTGTACGCATTGTATACCCGAGGAGGATCACGTACACATTTATTTAAATTCGCGACAGCAATTTTGGCGCTTTCGCAGTAATAATGTTTGTAGCCATTTATGTTTGTAAGCTTGTCTTATTGTTTGGTTTCTTTGATTAGTACATATAAAGATACATGTCTGGCCCTTTGTCTGATGCATAGAAATTAATAATTAATATGAATGTTATTGACATCATCCGACAAGAATATCCCTTGTACGATAAGGTTCGTATTCAACTGAAGTTGAACTAAGTTTATTATCGAAACGCGTTTTGAAAATGTTTGAAACGTAATAAGCTTTCGACCTCGGATCCGCCTACGTGGGTATTGGTTATCGCGACAAAAAATTAGCCAACGTACATAGATTACGTATTCAGGTGGACTACCTATCCAGGTGAATAGAAAGAGATGGAGCTAGATTATGGGCAGGTAGGTTAATATACCAAAATTTATTCAGCTCTGTTAAGAAGAGACTTCTTATTACTGTTGCATGTAGTAAGAGTATTGTTCGTTAACTCATTTAAACTTATTTTCTACATAATTTCTACATGGAGTTTACCTTTAAACTCTAAATGTATCCTTATGATAACTTTATCTTGTTTCCGTTAGGTCTTAATATTATTTTACAAAATATTCCAATTTAATTTGGTTCACTTTTATAAAATTTTCCCTATTAAGGAATTGCTAGCGTTTTTTTTTTAACTATTTTTCTTCTTATTTAGTACTAACTGACTGATGTTCACTTCATTAGCCTATAGCATTTTAAAGTAAATTCGACTACCAAAAACATTTTTTTATTTTTTGGTTTAGTATTGTAGCACACAAATTACGTGGCGTTTTATTGGAACAAGAATTCTTAAAATTGGTTTAGTAGATTTAGAGATTATCGCTTATAACCTCGCTTACAACCTCACAATCCCACAAACTTTAACTCTTTAGAATATGAGTATAGAAAATTCGCCCGTTAACCGCAGGGATCATCTACTAACAAAATTGGTGATTTTCTTAAGAAAGGCCATCTTAAAATCATTAGGTACAATCACATACATGTGGCAATTGATGAATGTTGGCGAGAGCAAAAGAGATGTGTCGGGACGGTCATAAGCGAAGATCAACTACTCTGCATACTTTATCTCATTTAAAATTGTATCAATAACCATCTAGTTACTTTATTAGTACTGTTTAGATCGTGCATACACTATGCTATTACTTCGTTGAGTACCTTAATGGTTATAGTAGAAGGAATTCCTTATTTCCTCATCAGCACAACTTTATTTTTCCTTGTCAAATTTCTTTCTTATTTTTAATTTGGTACAGTTCATTGCAACATGCTTGTTATTCCAACACTATCCATACTAATATTTTAAATTCGAAAGTATAAGTCTGTCTGTCTGTTACGCTTTTACGAATAAACTACTTTACCGATTTTACTGAAATTTGGCATGGAGATTCTTTGATTCTTGAAGGGCATAGGCAGTAGCTTATAGTAAAGAGTACTTTACTGCGATAAAAAAAGAATAACATCAAGTTTCCGTCACTCAATAAACGTAAAAGGTTTAAATCATTGTCAATCATTGTCACATTATGGCAAACGGTTCGACGGTAATAAATTAATTACCATTACCCTTTGTTTGCACCCACAAACCACAAGCATACATCTTGTAATTACGTAACATTCATGTAGGTATATAAAAATAAATAAAAAAAAAAACACTGGTCAAGTATGTGGCCGATTAAAAGACAAGGGTTCTGCAGAAAACCATAGATGTCGGTAATTTATTTTAATAGATTTTGCCTTGTATCACGTTGCCTTAACGTTGTCTTGACAGTTCCCATCCTGCACTCGGTCAGCGTGAGGCCGTATGGATTTAGCCCTCTTTAGCCCTCTCCTGAGAAGATACCCGAGCCCAGCAGTGGGACATTATGGGTTTATGATATCACTATTATATGTTGTCATAGTTGACGGTACAGTCATTCAGCCGTGAAAGCGTTACAGACAGACAGAGTAACGAGAGTCTGTATGTTCTTTGTGTCCGTTTCATGAAGGCTTGTAAAGTCCCCTGCGACACAGGAATTATATTCCTAAAACGGGAGTTGTCTTTTTATGAAAAATATAAAAAAAGAGTCACTTTCTAATGAGTATAGTAAAGATGTCAAAAATATTAGTAAATCCAGTAAATGCTAATATAGAAATGGTCTTAAAACATCAGATATATTTTTTGACTTTTGTTGGGTGAATCAAAGGTACTTTCCTAGTATAACTAAACTTGATCTAAAGTCATAAAATTATGCAAGAAGCACTAACATACAGCACAAGTCACTAGATATTATAAAACAAAATCCTCTGCCGAGTCTGTCTGTCTGTCTCTTCACGATAAACTTAAAAACTACTGCACCAATTATAATGCTGTTTTAGGAATGGATAGATTGATTCCGAGGAAGGTTTAAGTATATAATTTGTCAAGTAAAATATTTTTTTAAATAGGCTGCTCGTGCAAAGCCGAGGCGGGTCGATAGTTAAGAATATATAGACACCTCAAAAATCTGTGCAGCGGTTTAATTATTACGGTGGAACATACAATTAAATTAAGTTCAACATGTATTTTATTTTAGTACTTAATGTTGCTGATAGATGGCGTTGTACGTACAAAATTACCTCGCGATTATAAGTCGACGTCAAGATTGTAAGGAAGTCAATGACTTCTAATTGTTAGAGTAACCTCTTGGTCCCGATCCAATGTAAACCATATTTATACTACAATTTCAAATAAGCAGACAACTAATATATAAAGACGGACATCGAAATGGTTTTTAATGAAAAAACAGTAAACAATAAGTTGTATACCTACGTACATATAGGCCTCTTGTTTGTTTAGTGTTTATACAGTCTATCACGCGTTTAGTGCGTAATGTTATTTGTTTCTCAATTGTTTGGTATTACTTGTTTTTAAGTCACTACTTGTTAGGAAATCCCTGAATTAAAATTGAGTCACGATCGTCCTTGTCTTATTAACTTATTTTGCATATTAATATGAAGTCCTTGTTTAACTTAGTTTTTAGTAAATCAGCTTTCGCCAGCGGCTCCACCCGCGTGTATCTCGGTTATTGCAGTAAAAAGTGGCTTATTTGTTATTATGATAAGTTAGCTATATTACTGTTAAGTTTTATCCAAATCCATTCAGTAATTTTAGCGTAAGAGTAAACAAACGTTCATCCTCACAAACTTTCACATTTCTAATATTCTTCTTCCTATTTTGATTTTGAATGAGTTTGGGGTCAGCTGGTAGATACACCGTTTTACTTGACTACGGAGCGACTGAGGGCGAACAAATTTCCAAAGTCCAAGAAGTTATTGTAGTGTTAGTACATTTGAGGGTACTGACTTCATGACAAATATGACCGACGACTTAAAGCGGCATGAGGCAGTAGGCTAGAGGCTATGTTTAGAAGTAAATGAAAAGTCCCATCCGTGCTGACTAAACAGCATTCCTTTTTTGAATTGCACTATGTAAATCAAAAAATAGAACTTAATAATAGCCTAACTTAGATTTATTTTCTGTTATGTCAATAATTGTAGTATCTCGATTATGTAAACAGTATGGGAATCCCCAGGCTAATAAATTGCAATAATTTTAATATGACAACACTCGCGTATCTAAATAGGATAATCTGTCTCATTTCTAAAAATGACTCACGTTACATGCGTAAACTACTTACATATTTACATAATTTATCTAGCATGCATAGCAATCTAGTTTGGTTTTAATAAAATTTCTTACATTCTAGAACTTGTAGTAATATCCTCGTAGTAGTAGTAATTTTATTATGAATGTATGCTTTTTTTAGTAAACAGTTGATACTTAATATTTATCATCTTATCCTCTCATACATCTGAGGCAAAGAATCTTCTCAAATCTTTCTGTATCTCCTCACACCAAGTCAGTATTAACAAACACTACCTACTACGTCACTATCACTACGTCTTCAGGCCCTAATATTTGATGGGTTGACATCCAGACTTTAAGCATTCAGCTGTCTCCATTTAAAGTCACTTATCAACGCCAATACCTCCTTTCTAAGGAGAGGCCTATGTCCAGCAGTGGACTGTTAAATACTGTTGATGATGATGATGATCAATATATACTGCTGCCTTGTTGGTCTGGTGGTTAGCGTATGCGACTGTTGAACAAGAGGTCTCGGGTCAGATCAAATATTTGATGTTTTGGCATGTAGATACCTAATTCCATTTATTCCCCGTAATTTATTAAATTTGAATATTTTTAATTTTACTATAGAATAATTACGAGCTAATAGATTAAGAATTCGGAGTATCACTATTTCTATTCATTCCGAGAGTGTCTTAAGAGGCGACTAATCATACATGCAGCATGATACAGTAGAACAAAAAAACACTTTTCTATGAGAGGTACTACATCTACAAGATACAGTGTAAACAAATTCTAATAATTGTATCAAAACGCCTTTAGCGAGAAATAATCGTCATGGGTATATACCTGCTTGTGTATTGACGCAAGTAAATGACCCTGGCCAATCCAGTCTTTATAAATCTTCCTTTCTAGTTTGTCTTTGAATGTGCTCAATGTGTTTTTATATTCTACATTATTCCAAGAACTTGAATGCATTACAATCATAGAATTTATATAAAAGCCTGTTTTATTATCACATTAGAAATCTTTAGATTTCGTTAATAAGTCTGTAAAAAAGGAATCAAGTCGAAATACCGACTACACTAACATTCTCATAGGGCTATAGCTTTTTGATTTTCACAGTAAGTAGTAGAGAAAGTAGTCATGTAGTAGTTTCATTAGGGTTTAATACATTAGTATGTTTTTGAATAGATCTTTTTTGCTTTTAGCTGAGAATTGTTAAGCTATCCTCCATGCTGACTGAATCCTAACGACTACACCATAGTCTACTTATGTATCATTTTTATTCAACCAGGGGGGATACTATATGCACACAAATGTAGTCTATATAAATGAAATCGCTTATAACAAACGAGTATTCTAGTCGAGTCAATCGGGAGAATATTATTAGTAATCATTAAAAATAACGGTATTATTTGTAAAACGTATGGAATAGTAAAACAGTTATATCGGTGCAATAATTATACGTAAACCACTTACGTCAATCGCATGACATCTGCGTTTGACTGACTCACAGTTAGTACGATTGTAATTAATTCATAGAAAATTATGTGCTGAGAACCAATAACCTATTTCCACAGATATTTTTTTCTTCTAATTTTTTATACGGATATCAAAATTTTGCTTGGCAGAGATAATTTTGTATATTCCTAAATCTAGAACTAGCGAGACGCCTTATTCAAAATTTGGCTTCAAAATTCTCTGTAACAAATAAGTATTTCTGTCTGTAAAAATAAATATTTTATAAGAGAAACTAATTAGAGACTTGTGAACTGCACGACAGCTGGTGAACGAACTCAACGAACGAACTAAGTAATAAAATCTAAACCTGTACAAAACATAAAATTCAAGTGTTTGTCTATATTTTAAAAAGCACGAACAAGTACTTTGAAATATACTTTAAATTTTTTGTCGGCCCATTTGTTCCGGATACTTTTTGGAACGCCTAAAATAATTCTGATAGGGTTTTCATTGGCAGAATGCTGATTAGGTCATGTCTATTTGATACCAGCTTATTTAAATTATACCAAAACCGCGAGTGACACTGCGAAGCGCAGTTAGTTTAAGTAAGGATTTTAAAAGGGCAAACTTTTGTGATATGTTGCCATGGGCTATTAAAGACTGCTGATGATGATGATGACTCGATGGACAGAACATTATAAGCGAAGTGGATAAGTAAACAGTTTTGGGTTGCAGGTTCTAATATTCCTAAGAATTGGACTACGTAGTTTCTACTTCAAAAATGCTGTTTCTTTTATAAGCTTTGAAAATATGAGCTTATAACAAAACTAAAGTGACGAAAAGGGTTGGACAACAAGAAAAACATTCTATTTGAAGTAGGTTAAAAAATATCAAACTGAACATTTTTAAGTTTTTTTCAATATATAGTCCCGCATTCGGAACATATTCCTGTTTCATAAAGAACTTTACAAACATACAAGAAACGGACACAAAGTACAACTTAGAATAACAATTTGTGGACCACACAAAGTGTTATCCCTTGTAGGATTTGAACCCACAACACTAAGCGCAGTAGAAAGCGGCGTGGCGACCGCCTAAATCTTTTTCATCAACAGCCTTTAACAGTCCACTGCTGGACATAGGCCTCTCCTTAGAAAGGAGGATTTGGCCTACTATACCACGTTAGCCAGACGGGTTGGTATAGGGTTGGTTTCAAGATTTCCTTCTCTTTGCATTGATGTTGTCTTGCGCAGTTTATCCCTTAGTCGCCTTTTACGACACCCGCGGGATGAATAGGGGTGGTGACACTCTGTATTCTTAATCCGTCACCACACCTCCGTGTGGTGACGGATTAAGAATACAGAGTGTCACGTCATTATGACGGACGGTGGTAAATCTTTTTATATAAATAATATATGAACGCTTTATTTGTACCAACATAGGTATTTATCGTCAGCATGCTACTAGTTTGTGGTACTTTCAATGATCCCATAAATTATAAAGGTTGAATACTATGTAATTAGGTATAATGGTAATAAATTTTACATGTAAGGTAATGTAGCTTGTATAGCAATGTACTTACATAGAAGTGGTAAGGAAAATGTATATGTTATATGACTCTGCTTCAATATAAGATTGGGGAAGTACTGCGACTCTACAAAAGATTGCGGCTATGAGAATATAGTCGTGTGTTTGCTTTTAGTTGCGTTGTTTGTTACTATTAGCTCGGTACTTTATACAACATCTACCTCAATGGATAACAAGAGTTGCCTAGTAGAGAATGCTTAGAATACTAAGCTCACCAATGAACGTATGCATGAAGTTGTAAATCCATACGAATATTATAAATTCGACAATAACTCTAGTTGTTTGTTGTTTGCGCTTAGCTACGACTAAGCCACTGAAACGAACTCAATTAAAATTTATATGGAAATTGAATTGTTGACGAACATAAGGTACTCTTTATCGCGATCCGCTATCAAAAGCTAGAAAAGTAATACCACCAAATGCTGAAACACCCGTTCAATAAGAATTATACTCAAAACAAATATTTAAGCAAAACATTTGTGAAACAATAGTGAATACATAATTACAGTTAAAACAGTTTATTAATCTAAAGTGTATTCGATAATGATTTTCCCTAGTCGATACCACTCACACACGGACCGGCCCCACTGAACGAATCCACTTCATTTTGCGGCCAGCCAGCACTGTTCCTAATTTTGCTCGCTCGCACATGAAATTAAAATCGGTTATATGTATAAATGTGATATGCACTTAATTAATATTTAATTAGGTGTCTAAATAAAAGCGCTCAGCATTTTATGTTGTGCTTCGCGATGCCGTTGTCGTGTAAAATATGTACTTTTTGTTAACTAATATTTTTTATGCTGGCAAACAAAACAATGATAATATATTTCAAATACTTTAAGAAATCTAAATTCTAAGAAGATAAGTCTCAGATACGCTGCTATATGTTGAAGATTTAAAAGACCAAGGTGACTAAGGAGAAGAACTCTTTATAAATAATACTGATACAAATATTGTATCGACGCATTAACTATTAGTGATTTGCGCAAATAATGACTCGATGCTGATGCTGATGCTGATATAGAATCCGCAGTGCAGGATTCCGTGCCAATAGGTGAGGCGACCATCGGGTATTACCACCGAACCACGAGGTGTACAATCCGTGCAGTAGGTATATTTGTTTATTGAGTGTGTCCACCACCATTCATGGACAACTGAAACTCAAGAGTCACAAGTGGTTTGTGTTCCTAGGAGCAACCCTATCTTTCCCTTTTTGGAGTCCTGGGTGTCCTCCTCTTGGCTCTCTGACTATACTTTTGGAAGTACGAATGCAACAGGTATTTTACGAACTAGCTAAGATAGGTCTTAGCTAGTTCGTAAAATACCTGTTGTAAAATGTGTAAAATAGCTGTGTAAAATAGCTGAGCCCTTTATACTGTAGGCAGTATAAAGGGCTCAGCTATCCTAAAAAATAGTAGCCTAAGTTACTTCTTATATCATTATTTTATCTGCAAGTGAAAGTACCATCAAAATCGGTAAAGCAGTTCAAGAGATTAGCCGGACCAAACAGACAGACACTTCGGATAGAATTAAGTTCACTCAGACACATAATGTCTGAAACACCAGACTTTGTCCAAACTCCTTTATTATTGATATCTTTAATGTATACAGAACTACTTGCTAAAAGCATTTTTTCATTTGCACATTTTTCACTAGCACTTAACTTACTATTTTTAACTTGTTCTCGAACGAATTAATTCACTTTGAATACCCAAGATAAAAAAAAAGTAAAGCACTTTTCATTTTTCTTAAACAAAGTTTATATCAATAGCATTATAACGCTGTAGTTATGAAGGCTAGCTGTTAACATAGGCACGGACGGGGAGCCTAGGCCTGCCGGTGACGTGGGATAATTACCGCCCCCTCCTGCGTCCCGCAACTCATTCCCACACCCCTCAGTCGCCTACGGTAATGTCACATTAACGCCCTTACCTCGGGCCGTCCGCGTGGTGAGCTGTCAAAACATCGCGCCCGACCGTTCAACAAAACGAATATGAAATAAATGAAAATACTGATTAAAACGATACTGAAATACAGTCGATATGTTATTTAAATACATTATTTTGTTTGCGAAATTGAATTGTTTTGTGCCTAGGATAATTAGATGGTTAATCCTGGATTTGGCTAATACAATTAAGCGTTTAACTCATACATTACCAATGCTAGTATGTGATTAGGTTATAGATAAATTTGATTACATTTGTAACAAATAGAAAATATTCACAAACAAATACTGGTGATGCTGTCACTCAGCCTTCTAAGCCAACTTTAAAAGTTGGTTAAGAAGGTCAAGCATCGACCTTATACTTTCTCCATTGGACCATTAATTTATTGACCTAATAAATATTTTTTTGGTGAGTCTTATTTGAGTCATTTGTAAGAGGCTTGGTTGTACTTAAGGACTTTTCTATTGTAGTCTGAGACTGTTTGTAAATTATTTTCATCCCTAGGTATAACTACCGAACATCTTCATCAATGAGGTCTACGACTTTAGTACTTGTGCTTTACACATGTATGTTTTCTTTTCCTGTTAATTTTTAATACGGAATTTGGGTGTTCGATGTATAATATGTATGTTATTACAAAAAAGTATATATGTAGTTATACCTGTTGTCTGGTACTCGTAGTACAAGCTCTGCTCAGTTCAGGACTATAAGACGTTGTGTGTTAGATGTCCTAAAGTGTTTTATATTAAAAAATATTATATTACTAATCGTCATCATAATCAGAATTACTGAGAAAATTTCAGAAAACTGCTTAGATCACTCCTTAGGTTTAAGAAAATCTAGTAAAGTTTATATTAACACTTATTTATTATAGTTTGCATATTGTCAAATACAGGTTGTCGTATGCCAACAGGCTTAGCCAATCAAGGTGTTGATTAGGGGTGGAGGGTGCAATTAGTCTCCTTTGATCGCGACGCGGCTGTTCTTGCTACACACACATTCGCCACGTAATTAGGCATTATAATCGAGGTGCTTGTATTAACCGATATAGACTGTGAAAATCTATGTACCATCCGGAATACAAAGGATGGGTTCTCTAAGAATGTAAAAAAAATAAGTTTATGGTCTCAGTGTAGTATCAATAGCTTTTAATAGTACACTGCTGGAGATAGGCATTAGAAAAGAGATTTTGGTCTATTGTACAAACTGGGCTAGACGGGTAGATATCGTCTCTGTTTCAAGTTTTCAGTAGTGCTGTTGTCTTACTTAGTTTGTTCCGTTAATCGACTCTTACGAAACCCTGTGAAACTGTGTTCTTTCAACGCATTTTCATCAAAATCACTACAAGCGTACCCTGTTAAAACAAGACAAACAGCGTATCACATAGTTGTGTGAAGCTTTATAAATCTCATTATACTGGTATAAGAATATTCTCACCCCTCGCACCGAGGCACTTTTGTTTTTGTTGGTGATCACTTACATCGTAACTTGGCGTAATTCGATACATCCTGTGCTTGACGGCGAGTGGAGGTTGGATGTTTAAGGATACAACTGCCTTGTTCCCATCACGTTTTTTAAATTCATCTTTTCTGACGTAAAATGCGTAATTTGTCGTCTTTGATCGTTTTGATCCACCCAATGCGGAAGTTTACATTATGATAATTAAGTTTTCACCAATAGTGATGTTAGGCTGAAGTCCTACTCAATAATGGAACACTTAGACAGAAACAAGTAAGCAGATTAATTTTATCAAAAATGATAGCTCCATTAATGTGATTGGAGGTAAGTGTACAGTTAAGAGAGTTGTATTGAGCTTAAGAAGTAAGTGGATCTTATTGATTATAGAAAAATAAGGAGTTTATGGATGATCAAAGTAAAATTGAGACAAGATTCAAATGAAAGGTACATTGCTCTTAGAGATGAATTTTGCTATATAACTCAGAAAGGTAAGAGTCGTACACTCGTAACGTTAAGGTGAAAACTGAGTCTCTTAATGTTTAAATCGTACAATGATGGCTAATAATCTTGGTCAAGCATATACATAGATAAAACTAGTAAATAGGATAGAACATATTACACCGACCTTATGGTACGGTACAGGGAGTTATTGGGGATGTATCGTATCTACGACAGAATGAAATCGCACTCCTAAAGTTATCTCGCGACATATATTGATACGATTATCACTGAATCAAACAAATGTTTTTTTCTATTTCCAGCGAAAAACAGAAGCCATATCTTCAAATCAACCGCAAGTTGCACTGTTATGTGAAAACTACATTTTCAAATCCCGCATCAGCGAGAGAACGAAAATGCCAGCGGTTTTGACAATAATCATTAGCCGGATAACGGACATCCGGTCTAAACTTACGGTGGACGGACGACCGGATATCCGGCCTTATTTATTCATCTTACAAATTGCATTTCTTGTTGGGGGTTGCAAATGCGTGGCAATTTGTTCATTTGTGTAAGTGAAAACCCGTCATGGGAAGCCGCTTCAGGATTGTTTGACTTAAAATTTTATATGTTACTTTTGTATGAATTTATATTTATAATAAATAGACAAAAGTAAGTAAGATTTGTTTTTAAATTTAAATTCGTTATTATTAAGCAATTTGTGTAGCCTTTATGAATTACAATTTTTATCAAATTTATCTTAGGCCTGGAAAATTTTGGAAAATGTATATCCATGCCTAATTTCGCAGTGATTGAACCTTGAAAGCAAACAGATAGACAAAATACTTACTTTCGAATTTATACTATATGGAAGTATGTATATCATGAAAGTATGTATATCATACGACAGTTATAAAGTTCATAAACAAGCACATAACTAATTACTACAAAACATCCTATCCAACAGAGATGGTGCGGCTTGTGAAGCGTCTCTGAAAAAGCTAAAGTTTGCAAATAGAGGGGTCTAGGCTCCTAATATGATTTTGTCCCATTCGGTGTCGAGATCCTTGGTCCGTGGGTTCCTAGCGCTATAAGGCTTTTAAAGGAAATAGCAAAAAGATTAGTCGACATCACGGGAGACCGAAAAGTTGGCAGCTACCTTGGACAAAGAATTAGTCAAGCCATTCAAAGGGGGAACGCTGCCAGTATCTTCGGAACCATGCTTAAAGGGACTCCTGGAATGGGAATGGGAAGGGGAATGATATATTTTAGTTATAATGTTATATTTTTTAAGGTTTTTAGTTTTAGGTTCATTGTTCTAGTTTGTAATCAAAATTGTACATACATTAAATGAAATAAATCCTAGTATTATCAAAGTACATGAAACATATTTTCAAACAGAAGCCTAGTTTTAAAACAAATTGTTACAGTAAATATGAAATATAAATAAGATACAAACGGTAAGATTGCTCGGTTCAATGCGTTCGATTCTTAAGACACGTTCACTGTGGGTAATGTAAGTTGTCGAGATTAGATGCGTGGCCACCAAACACGAGAACAATTTAGATAATTTATATTAAAATTATATATTTATTTGTTCATCGCAGAATTCTTATTACTTTATATACACACGAGTGTATTAAATTTCAATGGACCTCACCTACCCAGTTGATTATTGGTGATTCAATTCCCATATAAAACAACATTGCACGCGATCCACAAATTTTATTCTAAGTCATGGTGTTCTTTGTGTGAATTTGATATATGTTTGTAACGTCTCGTGACGTAAAGAATGTATAACTAATGCTAGCACGGTTTTGAAAAATAGTTCTCTATAAAACCAATTATGATCAGGTATTCGTGCAATCTGTTTTTTATAAGTATGAAGGTAGAAGACAAAAATGAATATTTGCACTACATTTTAATTTTCTAGTTACGTGTATTGCGTACAGGTAGTAGTTTTTGTGGCCCAACCGAAGGTATTGTTACACGGAATGGATCCGGCCGATTGACGATCGTTGATACAGCCGGCCGATCGCGTAACATTATCCACCGTACACGCGATACGCAGGCTAGCGTTACCTATCTCGCGCACATACCTCTACACATATCGACCCACTATAGATCAGTGCAGGCGCACACATCTCGCAAGCCCATTTACACTTATAGACATTTTTATTGGCATATTTACTACCGTTCAATTCCCCTCGAAAAACTCTTAAATAAAGGACTTATAATAAAAATAATGCGCTGTAATTTAACAAATTACCTCGCCTCTGATGAAATACTTTCCATTGCAGTTAAGTAAAATGTATCTAACAAACCGAGACCAGCCAAAGGAAATTGGCATTGCTGAAATTTGCAGTTTCTACGCGGCTACTCCACTAGTGTTCTATAAGCTTTGTGCATTGGCCGTGCTCTTTCACTGAGATAATCAAATCATTACCGCCTGACAAAACAATGGCTCACTTATTTAGAGGTAAATGCAAATAAAACAAAGTGTATCTAATACATACGCAGCCGTTTTAAATTCAGTCAAAAGTCGACATGATGAGAAACGCAAATTACCATTATTTTTACAACGTTTCTTTGCAACAAACTTAAACACATTACCGACAGAAGGCAGCCAGGGAACACGTAGAACAATAATTGATTGTATTGAGCCTGGCCGACACCTCAAAATGTATCGGTAAGTATGAGCAGCGAATATTAATTTTGCATCCCGCTCACACCTTCGAATTGTTATATGAAGAAGAAGCGAAGGAGTATGGCCGGTGCTATCCGATATGTATTTTCCTCTGAAGGATAAAAGTACGTGATTCGGTGTGTTTTTTTCGTGGGTGGAATTATTTGTAAGGCTTCGTTATGTGTTGCTCATTACTGTACAAGCGCGTATCCTGCCAGCAGCGACCGCAAATGCGAGACATTACGGCTCGCCAGAGCCACCTGATCGTCGAGATGAAGCTTCAACAGCTTCTACAGTTAATGCTTCATACGTGCCAATACTCCGATACGATACTTAAAACAGTCGGTATAACGAAAGTTTTTATCGCCAGTTAGGTATGAAGACTTTGCTAAGTTTGCTATTTTTAGTATCTATTTATTTTGAAATAAAATTAACCTAAAAAAATGTATTCCTGGTTTTAATGCACTTGGTATAAGATGCTAGGTGTTTTTCAAGATATTTCATAAGTTATTAGTGTAACTGTGCTGTGAATGTCACTCCCAAAACAAAACTTTGTGTGGTTTTGCAATTATTATTCTGAGTCTTTGTGTTCTTTTTGTAGACTTCTGTTCTTTTTGTTGGGCTTTAAAAAAGCTCTTACCATGAAAGTGTTAGTTAGCACACAATACAATTATTTTAGTTTTAAAACTCAAACACTTACATATGGTACCTATACTATTTAAAAGCAACCTTCTAGATTTAAAGGCGGCGAACGATATGTCCGATGCAGTTTTTTTTTACCATTTGAGTTGTACAGATTTGTGTAGGTAAGTATTGGCATTCTCTCAGTATTAAAACCATTCTAAAATTAAAAAAAAATATAACTATGTATATAGCTTTCGCATGTTATGTTCAAATATGCTGATAGGAGAACTTATTGGAGGGTGTCATCGGCGGTTGTGGTGGCGGTAAGTTTGGGGCGGGCGGGCGCTCACCGAGCCTCGACCGCAGACCGTACAATAAATTCTTATCTTTATAAACGGACTACGAGATTTTTCACCATCCTATAATTAAATCTGAAAGACAAATCGATTTAGGACTAGATTCTTTTATTTTGTGTTTGTTTTGTATCAATATGAAAGAAGTCTGCAACAAATATTGTCGATTCTAAGTGACACATCGGTTTCTTAAATTTGTTATATAAAAACATACTAAAGCTGGTAATTTTATTCCTATTCAGAATTAAATAAACAAGCGCGTGTCAGGCCACGTATGGAATAAGGTTCCGTAGTCACTCATAATCGTAGGTAGATTCAAAATCGTGTCCAATAGATAATAATAATTATTATGTTTACTCATTATTTATTTCTTTATTTATTTTCGAATATTTAGATACGAAGTTTTTGAAATGAGTGCTTTTTACAAGTTAGGCCCCTATAACTCCTGAAACAAGAAAGTTATAAAAACCGCTATAGTTTTCTCTGAAAGATTTTTGAGCCAGCTGTATGGCAGTTTGAGGGGCTGGGGAACGCCCTGTTTTTAATATAAATATCTCTTTATAGTTGAATAACTCGCAAACGGATAACTAAATCGCAAAATGGTTTTAGCAACCTCGCAATGTTTTTAAAAGAGCTATCAAATGATACCCCAAACAATGGTGTAGACGTGATAAAAAAAAACATCCCCAGTTTACGTGAGGGGACGTACCCCAAATTAAAATATTTTCATAATTTTACTTTAGCACATTACAACACATATTCAAGGAAAGTTTCTCTTTCTAACAGCAACCGTTTGGGCGCCGGGTGGTAGGTTGAGGACAGACGGACGGACGGACATGACGAATCTATAAGGGAACTGAAAGAGAACCGAATCTTGAACTAGGGATCCCCTTAAAATCCGTTTGAGTAAGAATTAACATCAGTGCTATTGTTTTAAAAAAATACTATTACAACTCTATTAAGTATATTACTTGCGAAAATTAATCGATTTAGATCGAAGATGTTTGTTGTAGAAAGCAATAAAGAGCAAGTCATCATCATCAGCCTATCGCAGTCCAATGCTGGACATAAGGCTCTCCCATTGCATACCACTCTGATCGATTAAATTATAACACTAAAGAGCATGCAGTTTATTATAATAAGCGGGCTTTTTAATAATATTCACGTCATAACGCCCATGTGTTGAGGTCACAGGTTGTTTTTTTCTCTTTGTTTCAACCCCTCCATGTTTTAACTAACCAAAATAACAATCGGATCTTTGCGGTTTCCGCTTTTCCACTGCACTTTACAAGTACATTTTAAATGCGCGATAATCGACGCATCGGAAAATAGTGGCGGATTTTAATGAGTTAGTCGCACACTCGAAATTAGATGAATAATAGAACTGCTTGTCTCGAAAAGGTCGATGGAATCATTCACTACTTAACTGTCTAGTTTTGTTATGCTTTTTGTACATCAGCAGCTAGTGTTGGGCGTTACAGATCGTGATTTCGATAGTATCGATATTTTAGGTAATTTCTTTAAAACAGATAATTAAATTATTCATAAATAAAAGTTTCGTTAGTAGGAAAGTTTATCGTGTCTTGCCAAAGATATCAAGACATTAAAATCACGTATTATGAAAAAAATATCTAATAATTTAATCAAATCATACGTATTTCGAAATTGAAGATATAAAAGATAGGTCATAATTAACTAAAACGAACAGAAACGTTACAATATTACTACACTAATCGATTTAGCAGCTGATGCATAAAGTCGCGATAAAAAACAAATCCACTATCATTTTATGATAGAAGTTGAAATTCCAAGAGTTCTCTTCTTGGAAACGCTAATTACTCATAAACCAGAAACCGTGAATAAATTGTAGACTAAAATCGATAACAATTATAAAATTAATGTATCGATAATACGACACGTACGATGTCAGTTGTCCAGCCTTTCCAGGAGCTGTGGTTTGTGGCTACTGAGCTTAATTCCAGCCGCACCGCCACGCCCACAGTACATTTTAATAGTTTTAATGCTCAAGAAGCTATCTTCAGTAGCAATACAATTACCTTTGAAAGCTGATAAACATAAAACGGCATCATCTTTTCGAATGAATATTTTTTTGTAGCTAGTTATGAAATACTAGAAATGAAGACGTTACTTCGTACGTGATTCATTTTCGTAGAACTTTTAGACTCGTGTGAGGTCAGCGGGACTTAAATTATATTTTTAAGTAGAAGGTTTAGTCGTCCCGGTGGCTTTGTAGTTGGAATTTTTTTGGTAGTAGGTAGGAATCGATTTCCGTTTTGTATTTAATTCAAGAATAAAAAGAATGGGGCAGAAAACTGTTTTTTTTACGATACCTTTGTATACTTAGACTCTCATAAGAAGTCTATTCAAATACAGAATGTCGTGATATCGCTTTGATATGTATAAATCTTTGAGTTTCATAAAATTTACATGATTTTCATTTTAACGATCGATTAACGATCGGAGAGTATCTAGTCTTAACTAACTATAAATCAGTCTTATTCGAACCTGAATTCGAAGGTTAAATCAATTGTCAGTATATTTCAGGGCACTGACTACTCAAAACCTATCACGATATGCAAGTTATATAATATTAAATTAACTAGAGAATTTACTGTGAGTTTAAGATATACGAGTATAACCTAAATAGTATTATGAAAAGATAGGAAGTTAAAGTTAAAATATTTGTTTACAGCAGAAATCAACACGCCAATCCCTACTTACTAAGTATGTGTCACAGCATTAAAACATGCACTATTTCTGCTAGAAAATAGTTTTTTTTAATATGAAAATTGCCAAACTCTACTCTGACTCCACTCTGTCTAACGGAAAGCTTGAGCAGAATCCACGAGTGATGGTCACCATCCTCTTTGCGATATAGAAGTTATATGCCGACACGGAACAACAATTTGTTAATGAGTGAATATACAAAGTGTTGTCCCATATGGGATTTGAATTTGAACTCACAACACTTAGCTCAAAAGAAAATGCCATGACGACCACTTAAATCAGTACGCCAATGCAAAGCAGCGTATTAATGCTGAGTTACGTTATTTTCCCATTTTTCTCTTATCTAAGTTATTAGAAAATGTGGCACGAAATCGCTTTGTTTAGTACACAGCTTGTTGTTTTCGAACACATCATCAAACTCCAATGGTATGATGTAGTGTCGGAGTGCACAGTGGGCGCGTAGGCGGCTAATCCGTTGCCGCTTATTACATCCCACAGTAGCACACCGATTGAAACCGCAACCATTGGGCCCTGATTTCTGCAGCCCCATCGATCTATAGTTTCGTTATCAAATTTTCACACGGACCCTCGCTCTTGCACCAAGATTGACTTTATTTGAGTAAGTGTAACCGCAGAACTACGCGCCGACCTGGCTAACGTTCGATAACCGACGGTGTTGACTCCGCTTTACGATACATAGCCGTATCGCTATCATTTTTCAATTGTATCTCTAGTGAATTAAAGGTATTGGAGTGTAAAACAGTGAAAAGTATCGTTATAATGTGATAGGTTGTCGGTCGGTAGCCAATCACGCTCCCGAGATATTGATCATCGAAATTGATCAATCAAATCGAAATTCTTACCGGAAATAAGGTGAGATGTAATACTATGTTGTTCTTTGAATTGAATGTTTTCAAAAAATGGCTTTTGTTATTTATAATGACTTAGTAAAAGTGTGAAAAGTTTTTTTGTGGGTTTTTTACATCTCACATTACACGTTTTTTTACACTAATATTTAGAAATAAAGTTGTTCATCTTAAATAACCGTTATAAAATAAGTTCTAACTATAATAAACACTTGAAGTTTTACAGATTTTAAAATTTTGTTTGTCTGTCTGTGTTTTGCATTGCTTTCAGCAAAGTGATGATAAGTTATGTACATAAAGCTACCTAATTATTAGGATACACCAAGTAAATAAAAATCTGAAGTAAGATTATGTACATTATAAGTGTTTTTTTTTAATAATTCTGTCAATATTTCCAATAAATAATGGCCAGTCTTTCCTAAATAATAATACTACACAATATCCTGGATAACTAAAATGTAAACCTAGTTCATCTTAATTTCATGGAAAGCGTAACGAACGTCAAAGCAATTGTATATTGTTCAATTTGTAGAATGTATTGATAGTGGTGTAATTACTGAGCAGTGTTGGGAGCTGCTGAAATTGATAGCATTTGACGTAGAAGTGATTACGTGGTGTGCATCGGCAACAGCCGCCGTCAGTGAATGGACCGCCACTCTGATTACTTTGGACTCAAATGGTGATAGACAAGCGCGCAATGTAACACTACATTAGAACTAGAGGCGTCACACATTGAGCTAAATAGTGGTAACTGTTGTACGCATCTTTCTTTTGTGCAAAATGGTTTTGTAACAAACATCGCTAAATTTTTTGTTTAACTGGTGTAAGTTGTTGGCAATCAAGCAAGTTGTTGTGTATAAGTACAAACTTCTACAAAAGGTCTCATCTATCTATACAAATAAATAAATAAAAGTAAGGTAAGTAAGTTTTTTACTAAATTTATACGAAAGTATATACGTTACGTTCAACAAAATACGTCTATCTGTTCCTCGGTCTATCTTTGTGTTTATTTGTTCCGTCTAATCTCTGGAACGGCTGGACCCATTTTGACGGGACCTTCACTGCCAGAAAGCTGATGAAATAAGGAGTAGCTTCAACTATTTTTTTTCTGACGAGCTTGGCTCTGCATCATTACTCGCGCTTTACAAGAACAAACGAGGGCAACACCGCGGGACTTAGCAGACTATATGTAAACAGTGACCTCTGTGACAGACCAACGAAGTATCTTTGAACAAGCGTTACGAATATGTTTATACACCACCTATATTTTTATACATTTTGTGCTAGTTTTGTCATAACTAAAGTGAAATATATTAGAAATATTAAAACTCATACCTAAATTGTTAGTTCTAAACGACACTAGTGACAACTGTCGCAGAAATAAAGACTTTAGTTATATAAGTTAGATTTCCAAAACTTTAGATTATCAATTCATCAACAACCCATAACGCCCTACTGCTCGGCTCGGGTCTCCTCTCAGGAGAGGTCCAAGGCCATATACGTCCCTATGCTGGCCAAGAACGGGTTGGAGACTGGCAAGACACATTATTCTTGCCGTTGTATGTTTTTTAAGCCTCCCGAAGGCCTCCAATTAAGCTTCACAACTGTTATATTATGACAACAACCGGGAACAACCACTTAACTTAACCTCCGAGTCACAGACGCGCTCATAACATATCACGCCACAAACGGTCACCCATCTAGGTACTGACCGCGACGTCGTTGCTTATCTTTGGTGAACGTTTCCAATCACTTAAGGTCACTTCGCTATGAGCACTTCGAATTTTAGATGAATGAAAATGATTTGGAATAATTACCGGGTCGGCTTTAGAGTCCCAGTCTGAGTAAACTGTGATTTTTTATGGTTATTTCATATGATAGCAAAGGTAGATGATTATTTATGATTATTTATGAAGTGGTTATTTATTTAAAATTTGCTTAAGTCTAATATATTTCATGTGCTAAAATTTAGGCTAGGTTCAACCACTTTCAAGAACCATGGACATTTGCAATTTATGTGAGTTTCTTTTTAGTCCTTTCACGGATTTTCAGATGGTGAGATAGTGCTCCGGTACCGGACTCTCTACCGCGATAACCGATATACATATATTATACGCGTTTGAAAAGCTAGTAACATATACATTTCATCGTCTCACATACTATATTACTGAGGAGTTTATATTTTAGAATGATGAATGAATGATGCAATTAAGTTTTGAATTTATGCATTTAGAGAGCGAGTCGTCTAGTAGTTTCCTAAGTCTATGCAGCACGATGCTATGCCGCCAACGTAATGACATTGTACCGACGCTTTTTTCTCGGGATCGCGTTTGATGTTATTGTTATTATTTTTCTCTCTAACCCATCTAGAGGGCGATGACATTTGACTCAGCTTATATAGCAAGAAAAAATACTGAAATATTATTTGTCGAAAAGAGGATATATGTATAAATATGTGATATATGCAGTTGATATGCAGATTGCAGATAGTTTCATCATTTTTTTTTAATTTTTAGCTTATTGAGCTCGTTGAGTGAAATAAAGTAATTAGGACATTGGTGTTTTACTTTTCAATTGATGATGGTGATGTTCTACATTCTATTCTTAATCGATATCTTGTTTTTGGTAAAAAATAAGACTACAAAAAAATTTCACATATGTCCGTCTGGTCACAAAATAGGCAGAGCTTGTACAATCGTAATGGAATACAATAAGATACAGATGTTATTAAACATAATAAAATATTTATTAATACATATGTACATAACCAACATCTGATCGAGCTCATCATACAAGGCTCAGGAGTCTGTCTTTATGAAAACTGTATAATTTAGAAATTGATAGTATAATTATATTCTGATTTATTTACAATACAGAGGCATTTAGATAAGAAAACAATTGAAGCATTAATTGTCTATTTAGTCTAAACATATCGTTGTAACATACACGACTATTTATGAGTTACTTTAATCTAAGATTTTATACTAAAATCATTGTAACTATTTGTTTACTTTAAATAAAAATCTATAATGATATTATTAATTCAAAAGTAATTCTGTTTGTCTATCGTCCTGCTAAGTTTTCAAACTAAACCGCTAAATAAATTGGAGGAAGTTTACACTGACGATCTTTTAAATCTTGAGGAAGGAAATTAACCCCCATTACCGACATATAAACAGTCGGAGCCGCGGGCAAAAGTTAGTTGAATAAAAAAATATGAGATAGAATTTGTCAGATGCTGTATGTGTCCTTTATAAGTTATGTCCACCTTTTCAGAGCCAAAGATTTGATTGTTTGTTAATATGATATGTTTCATTTTAAACTCTCTCACCGACAAGTGTTTAATACATTTCTTTTATGCACATATTTCAAACTCAATTCAAGCAAGGCAGTATGAACAAAACATGAAAATAATTTCGTATTGTCAAAGGGGCGGATGAAATACGCAAACGCATTGGCAATAACATGAACATAGATTAGGGTACGCGTGGAGCTTGCAAGGTGTTCCATCAGTCCACATAATTGGCCTGTTCCGATTGTACCCTCCGCCCCGCGCTCCGTCTACGGTGGTACGTCACCGCTGTCGACCGCATTGTTTGTAATTTGTAAGCCTGCCTGATCGACGTATAGTTGTTTAAAATGTGACTAGTTTTGGTTAGAGACTGGACTTATCTATAACAAAAGAAGTAGCTTTACTATTTTGGCTGTCAGTGGGTAGTAGTTTTTACACAATAAGTGCGTAACTTATTGTGTAATTGTGTAAGTAATTATGGATGTAGATCTAATATTTGGAGATCAATTTTAACATCGATTGGAATATAAAAACAAAATAAAACCTAATTACCTAAATATAAAAAAATTGAATCTTTTTGTAAGGATAATTTAGAGTAGCCGAAGATTGAACTAAGTGGCGTTCAATATTGGATAGGCCTATGTCCAGCAGTGGACCGTTATAGGCTGATGATGATGATGATGAAGTATAATTTACTTACATGCATACTTTACTTCTTATTAGGTGTAAGTAATATTTTTACAAATAGATACAATTTCATAAATTAATTTTACCTAATAAATAATTTGTATTACCGTTTACCTAAAAATATAATGTTTGGCTGTTTATTAAAAAAAAAATATCTTCATCTTTTTACTTCTTTAAATCGCACAAATTTTACTAAATTACAAAGTCTTGAATCATCCCATGCTTCAACCGGTGTATTACAAAAGAAATCTATGACAGGAAATTTATGATTACGGATGAAACATAAATCGTTTTACTTAGCAACAATTTTGTACCGTTCAACAACTTAGTAAGAAATCTGTATTTTAACGATTAGTTATCGATACACTGCAAGTTTTCCGATAAAACCGTTATAGTAACTGTTATTGGAATATGATATAATTTTAAGTCACGTTTCTTTTGGATCACTTTTGAATCTTTGTTTAAATTATTATTACAGTTATGCATAAAAGAGATAAAATTTTAACTCTATGAATTAAATATCTCAAAATATTTATGATGGTGGTGTGTGTAGGTATACATCAAAACAATTTATTAGCGTTTCTAAAACATATTTTTGTTGTCGCTGTCAGTTCATAGATTCATAAAGTAAAACCTAGGCATAGCAATCAAAATATTATGGGTATTTTTCAGTATTCAAAATGATGTTAACTCTGAAACAAGCATTAGAGTTGTCATGAGCTGTCGGCACCGGCTAATAACGTGCGTAATGGCGGCTCGTCATTAGGCGGCGCGCGCGCAGATTGCCGCGCAGCGCTGATGAAACCCGCTGGGATTGCCTTGTAAACTCTCTGAGGCTCACATGCTTAAACGATGCATAGACAGGACTCTTTATTTATAAGTTTATATGGGTAGTTAGTTTATAGTGAATTGTGTTCACGCTAAAGAAATTAATTATATCTAATTCAAAATAGATTATTAGTAGTGGTTAACATTCATAAACTAAAGATTTAAATTTATGGTTGATTGTGTTTAAATGTGTATGACATGATTATAAATATATATCTATCCCAATATTATAGAGATATAAAGTTTTTGAGTTTGTGATTTGATTTTGTAGGGGATGATCTCTGGAACCGATTTTAAAAAGTCTTTTTTTTTTTTTTTTTTTTTTTTTAAACCATAGCAACCGACTATAGCAATCGTAGCCTGATGACTATTAAATATTTAATTACTTAAACCAAAATATTGCGAAAACGGAGGAATCTCATATTATGTGGTTTACAAAAATTCCTTTTTAATAACTTAACGATTTCATCGAATCCACTTAGGGGTCATCCATAAATTACGTCACACGAATTTCATGATTTTTGTGCTCCTCCCCCCCCCTTGTCACAGCTGGTCACATTTGTGAGACTCCCCCCCTCCCTAGTGTGACGTCACATAATTTGCAAATTTACATTTTCCGAAATCAGTTTTATTTCCATTTAATTTTTTTTTAATAAAATTAACATCAAATCAAACAATATCCCTACTTCCCTACTAATATTATAAATTCGAAAGTAACTCTGTCTGTCTGTCTGTTACGCTTTCACGCCTAAACCACTGAACCGATTTTGATGAAATTTGGTATGAAGATAGAACTGAACTTGGGAAAGGACATAGGCTACTTTTTACCGCGATAACCGACATCGACATGAGTGGAGCCGCGGGCGAGCTAGTATATAAATAAAACAAAAATTGATTAATTGTATAAATTAAAGAAAATGATAAAACAAAAATTTATCAAAGTGCGTGTCAGGTTGCGCATAGATATGGGTTCTGTGGTTGGGTAGATTAAAAAATTTGATTTAAAATAGATAATTGTTGTTTACTTATTATTTCTTAATTTTTGTACGAAGTTTTCCAAGATAGTGCATTTTACAAGTTAGACCTGTAGACTAATGAAACAAAAAAAATATCATGATTTTTTTCCGATTTTGTGAGCCATCTGTTTAGCTTTTAGAAGGTGGGGATGCCCTATTTTTACAAAAAATTTTAAAGTTGAATAACTCGCAAACGGATAACTAACTCGAAAAATCGTTTTAACAACCTCCCAATGTTTTATAAAAGACCTAACTTACGATACCCCACACGATTGGAAGCCTCGAGAAAAAGAAAACATCACCACTTTTCGAATGGGTGATGTACCCCAAATAAAAATAATTTTCATAAGTTTATTGAAGCACTTTATCGACGTAATTACAACACATATTCAAGCAAACTTTCATCTTTCTAGCACCAACCGTTTGGGCGGTAGGTCTAAGACGGACGGAAGGATATGACGAATGTAAAAGTGTTCCGGGTCAAGAACTACGGAACCCTGAAAACGATTATATTAATTAAAGAAATTAACAAAATAAATTCAAGTTTTATTGTTATTTACTATCCAGTTCTCAACGAGACTCAGAGATTAGTCGGTACAGGTTGCCCGGGAATGCCAAAAACACCCTTCGTTGACCCCAAGAAGGGTATGGTGCGAAAAGCATTCCCCGCCTAAAAAAAGTGTAAATATATGTAATATACTCTAGAAAAGTAAATGTATTGGCCCTATCTTCTTCAAATCATTTTCAAATTTGTCACAAATATTTAATTATTTGTTCGACTATATTAGATTAGAATATACTTTGTTGTACAACAAATACAGTTTTTGCAGTTGAAAGTTTCTGTAAGATACGTAAAATTGACGGCCTTATTGCTAAAAGCAACCTCTTCCAGGCAACCTTTGGATGGACTATTCAACAGAAGAAAAAGGTGATTTAATCACAAAATAGTAGAACTAAGAACGACGTTGTTTCATCCGCGAAAGACAGTGGTCAAAGGAAATAGAAACAAATAAACAAATCACCGCTAGGCGCAATCAAAGGGCGCCTAGGTGGTCGGCGCGTAAAGCTAGTAGAGCGAGTGGTCACCAAAACAATTGGTATCTTATATAGATATAGTTGTATATGTTTTTGAGGTTTTCGTAAAGTAATAGTTTAAATTTCATGTTTTAAGACTTAGATTACAATAGTTTTTGAAATGTGACGTCACATAATTTAGGACCCCTCCCACCCCCTTGTCACACAATGTCACACTTCGTCGACCCCCTCCCTCCCCCTTAAGGTGTGACGTAATTTATGGATGGCCCCTTATTTTGAAACTTCGGGAGTAATTAGTAGTAAAATCTACAAATCATATCGCGTAACAAAAGGATAAATAGTTACAAGAAAAAGCTTTACGTTTTTTTTGGCGCCGGGTCTATTAGATACGGCGGTCCATGAAGATTGTCGGCAAATAAGGCGGCAGTCAGTTAGAGGTTCGTGATTCTGAGTGCTGCCGTAATGAGCACGGATATTAATAAATTTAACGCAGACTCCAGGACACTTTACAGTTATTTAGGGCATAATTACGTCAAGAAAATTAGCTATCTGTCTGCCTGTTGTTGTTTAGATTATTTACGGGCGAATTGAAAACTAAGGTGCTTATTACGTTTTAGGTTTGAAATGGGACAGTTTGACTGATATTTTGTTGTAGTGTACTCTGGTGATGGTTAGTGCATTTCGATATTAACTTACTCCAAATCATCAACAACCCATAACGTCCCACTGCTGGGCTCAGGTCTCCTCTCAAGGGAGGGTTAAGGCCATACTCCAAATCATTACTAAGAATATAATTTCGACACTATATCTGTCTCTCGGTTCTGTTTTCACAGCTATATCCATTTCAATAAACTTTTGCATGGAGATACTTTGATTTTTAAGGAAGGACATGGACTACTCTTTACCGTGTTATCTAACATACACGCAGGCAGAGTCGCGGGCAACAGCTGGTAAACATATATATATTGTGAACCAATGACAAATTTTACGTATCTTTAATAGAATGATATTAATGTCATTCCCGTAATCCCTCATTTGCGGTAAAGAATTATTAAAATTCATTAAAACATTTTAATCTCTTAATGTTTTAGTACGCGTTAAACATAATTTATCTTTTTTTTAAATATATTAATTCATTCACAAAGCACGACATGTAACAGATACTACTACTAGACTAAAAAACAATAAAAACTTTGGCAATGATTATATGGTTCAATGATACCGGTAATAATAATTACACTGCAATAGCGAAGACTGAAAAGACTGATTATTTAGTCGTCTTATGAAACTTAAAAGTATACTGTAAAACAATATCACATTGAGCTACACACTACGTAACTCCTTTTTAAAAACAACAATTTTAAACTTGTAATAAATAAAGGTTTTATACATTCAATTTTTCCACTGCCTAACATTTATTAGCATAGAGTAATTGTTTTTGTACTCTAACAATAAGCAACATTCACAAATGGCGAACAGATCACTAAAATCTGTTTAATAGGCAATGTTTGGATGGATAAAACTACTACTATTTTATAATGTAAAACAGTTAAATCTTTTCTTTGAGTCCAATGATTAAATATCACGAATGATTTGAGGATTCGTCAAAGAAAACAAAGCTATTCAAAGTAACAAATTGCACATACCTCCAGTGGCAATATTTGCGTTAGTCTTGTACTCTCGCTCCTCATGTGACAGCGACCTCATACTCCTCACAGGAGAACTCTTGTATTCCATGTCGCGAAGAGCCAGGGATGCACTGTCACATAATATTGACCGCTGAATTCCGAACCTACTTATTTGGTGTGGTGAAACATTTGTACCTGTGGAAGAACATTAAATATAAATTATCTTAATAATAATAACTTCAAACATGTCAGACTGGGCCGTCTGACTGAACTAGGCATAGTCTGTGAATCAAAATTCTGATGAACATCTATATCAATAATATAAAAATTATATACTAATATTGAACTACCCACTACTACCTTGTTGGTTTAGTGGTTAGCGTATGCGGCTGCTTATCAAGAGGTCTTATGTTCGATTCCCGGGTCGGACCAAATGTTTATATTATGATGTGCAAATATTTGTTTCGGAGTTTGGGTGTATTCGATGTATAATATGCATTAACAATAAAAAGTATTTATGTATTTAAATCAGTTGTCTAATACCCATAGTACAAGCACTGCTATGCTTATTTTGTGACTAGATGATGTTGTGTGTCAGATTTCTGAATTTTTTTTTTTTTAATTTTAGAGTAACTGTCCGTCTATCTGTTACGTATTCACGGCACTGATTTGGTTGAATTGCAGTAAAGACACAGATTAAACTTTGGAGATGGATATACAACATACTCCTTGTTGCGATGACTGATATATAAACACGCGGGCGGAGCCGCAGACAAAAGCTAGTCTCTTATAAAATAAGGGTAGATAGAGAAAAAAGGAGATGACAGTCATTTTAGGTATTATCAAACGATAAGTGTTTACGATTAGGTATGACCATAGGATTGAATGTGAACAATAATTTAATTTAATTTCAAAACCGAAAAATAGGTTTCCGCTATTTGATCATCAATTAAATTGCAATGTGTCAATCACCTTGTTACATAAATAGGTGGTTGTTTTTAATCTGTGGGTCCCAAAATTGGCGGGCCTTCTGTCGGTTCGAACCTTTTTGTGAAAATTTACCGCCCCAATTATTATTTGGGATCTTGTTGTGTTGTAAAAAATAGATAATTAGTTTATGAGTAGGTACACAATGCAGTTATTTCCATACAAACAAAATGCATTGGGTTAGACCATTTATTTTTACATTCATAATACTGAGGTATGGGAATACGATATCGATATATATGTGGTAATAATATTTAAAAATGTTTTTTAATTTACTTTTTTTATAACTAGAAACAACTAAAACATTCATTGTTAATGATATCAAGGTTGTTATACTCGTATATAAAATTATCATGTAAAAATATACATTTACGGTACTTACATCAAAGAAATCAATACATATAAAAAAAATTGTATCTGTTTGATACGGCAAATTTTAGGAACAGCTGAATCGATTTTGACGGGACTTTCACTAGCACATTGCTGATGTTATAGAATATAAATTAGGCTGCTTTTATAGAAATATATTTAAGTTCAGTATGCAGAACGTAAACTTT
Organism: Phragmatobia fuliginosa; assembly: GCA_932526445.1. NCBI lineage: Eukaryota > Metazoa > Arthropoda > Insecta > Lepidoptera > Erebidae > Phragmatobia > Phragmatobia fuliginosa. Next base: position 7,541,213 of record OW052073.1, read on the forward strand.
ATTCTTTTTTATGTACGTATAAGTTTCGTCAGTCCGAATAAATTACATTTTATCGATAGTCGATAGTCTAAATCATGTTGAGCACAACGCAATTAGCAAGGGTCAACTGCGAAGCGGCTTACGCCAGCCCACCTACAAATTAAGTCTATTAACTCAAACTTTTAAGTCCCCTAGCACGAGATATCTTCCTTTCTTGTTTCGCTGAGTTTCGAGGCTTATTCGTTAAGTACTGACCTTTTGTATTCTACTCGTTGCTTTGTTTGATATATTCTCTCCTGTAAATGGGATTTTAGAAAGTTGATAAAGATCTGTTTCTAATGAATTAAGGAATATATTGTGTTGAATATAGTTATGACTTTATTCAATCATATTTGAGGACCATCTGTCATTCAATTTTCCTAGCCTTTATTATTTAGGTTGGCTACTAGTCAAACTGGTTTTACCTATCAGTTTTTACATATGCGAACTGAAACTTGAGAGTTGTAAGTATATTTGAGGGCACTGACTTTGCAATAATGATTGTCATAGATTTTCATGACAATAGGGACCGTCGGCTCAGCATGCTCGCAGAGGTTCGAGTGTAAAACACCGCTAAACTTCAATGCTGTTATCAAGAATTTATTGTAAGTAAAACACAACAATACTTTTCTCCCAGCCCGGGATTTGAACCCGAGACTTCTTGTTCGTCAGTCGCATACGCTAACCGCTAGACCAACGAGGCAGGTAAGAGTACTCATGAGGACCATCTCAGTTTTGAAAGAAATATTTGTAGTCCAATTTACACAAATAACAAACACAATTGTGATATTGATGAATGAAAGGAATGCCTTGCCAATACAGTAGAATACGTTGTTTATTTTATAATGAGTAACGCAAACTTATCAAGTATTTTTAGAAATTTTGATTCACACAATCGTGTGTATTATATTTACGTATGATATTTTTTGGAAATTGTTGATGTTTGAAATAAGCTTTTTGCTTTAATTTTTGGTACTTGATCTTATTCAGTATCTTTTTCGATGTTAAAAAAAGTAGGTATTTGAGAGGAGATGAACATTAAAAATCGCTCCTTCTTTCATAGTTCCTTTGTCTGTTCTCCTCCCTTGTAAGGAATTCTTATGTAATAGTCTCCCTTGCGACTGGACATCATTGAATTTTAATCGGTTCTCTTCCCGTAAGCTTCGATAAAGCGATGATCTGTGGAGGTTCCCACAGGATAGGATGAAAAAGGTAACGACCTTTTCATCTGACTACATTTTTGCAAGTGGATATTTAAGTGAACGTTTAAACATTACGAAATATTGACACATGTCCTTGAGTCTTCCATATAGCGTCATGCCGGCTGCAGGCACAAAGGTCCACACAGTTGCACAGTGCGTGAGTGCAACTTATTACTGATATAATTTCACTATTGTTTGCCGCCGGCTTCACTCCATATGGCGTAACGTTTTTTTTAACCAGCCAATTTCGTCAATATAGCCGACGCTTCGGAATTTCGAACTTCTTTCAAGATATACACTAAGGAAGTTTTGCGTGACTGGCAGCCGGAAGACGATTATTTTTAATATTAATTAGTAAATTTATTGAGGGGCTGATATAATATGAGGGTACTAAAAGAAAGTTTAATGTCGTGCTCGTGAAATAAAGAAGTATGATTACAATTAACTAATTTATATAAATAAACGTTGAGTAGGTTTTAGTGCACTTTAAACACTCAAACAAATCCAATTCATCTTAAATTTCAATACAATATGTACAAATAGCCGCAGAACCGATAACCGTTGAGGTAAAAGGGTTTTTGAGTGAAGACCGCGTTTCAACAAACGTAGTGTAGGACGTCCAGAGGCTACGTGGAGTGATGATTTGCACAAGACGGTTGGGAAAGCTAGATGTGGCGTGTTATTGTGGAGGTCTATGTCCAGCAGGGGACTTCGATAGGCAGATGATGAAATAGCTGACAAATAACCTTCCCAAACTAGCGTGAGCTGTATGTTGGGAACCAGTATCTTTTTTAAAATATATTACACAATTATGCTCAGTAAATACATAAACATACTTTTTGTTTTTTTTTTTATTAAACATAATCGTCTTCCGAGCTATTATTCCCAAGTTTATTTGGGCTCGGCTACTAGTTCAACTAGTTTTACCTGAATTTCAGTTTTTCCACGGAGCGACTGGCATCGGATCTTCGCAACCCTAAAGGAAGAACTGAAATTCGAAGATTGAACTAATTGTCAGAATATTTGAGGACACTGACTTCCCAATAACGATTGTCATATAAATATTGCCATGTTCATGACAACCGGGACCGACGGCTTTACGTGCTCTTAGAGGCATGGGCGTGAATCACCGCCTAACTTCCAAACTCCGGGTTGCTATTAGAAATTTCCTAAGAAAAACCCAAAAACACTTTTTGGTCCGACCCGGGATTTAAACCCGAGACCTCTTGATTAGCAGTCGCATACGCTAACCACTAGACCAACGAAGCATATTTTTATTAAACATAATACACATCAAACACCCAAACTTCAAAATAAATATTTGCGGATCACACAAACATTTGGCCCGACCCGGGAATCGAGTCCTACACCTCAAGCACAGCAGTCGCATACGCTACCACTGCGCCACCGAGGCAGTAAAAAATTGAGTATACATTAATTATATTATTGCTTATTGTATAGTATTTACTGCCCCAGTGGCCAAATAACCCTAAAATTTAAAGCCGTATTCTTCTATATAAAAAAATTCTTAGACCTACTGAACAAACTATTTATTGACCCGAGCGTAGCCGCGGGCATTGCATATAAAAAACATAATCAATCTATTTCTTTCTGTTGTCAACAGCATAAAACAATGTTATTTAACATTAATGAACATTATTTAACTTTAAGCAACGGTTCTGTGTTATTTTCATCTTTAAAGTTACACCCTTAAAGGCTAGGGGGTTAGATATTAAAAAAATTCTATAGATATACATTTACTACATTACAAGGTCTTATTCTATCCGATAACGAACGTCGAATACCTAAGTCTTTTTGCTACATAGTATAAAATGTCGCTTTCTCTGTCCCTATGTATGCTTAAATCTTTAAATCTACGCAACGGATTTGATGCCATTTTCTTTAATAGATAGAGTGATTCAAGAGGTAGGTTTTTATGTATAATACATGCATAATATTATAGTAGAGAAACATTGTATATTTGAGAGGTTTCTAATGTGATGTCGTAAATAAACCCATTTTTACGCTTACATTGCAAACGCTGGCTGTACCCTACGAGATAGATCAAAATAATGTAATACAGTATTGTACATCTTAAAAAGGTCTATGTCCATCTCTCAGAGATAACCCACAATAACCATTTTTTTTTACGAGAAATAATGGACTATTTACGAAGCGATTTTAAGCAATGCAGTATTAATCCTTATCCAATCCAAGGTACTTCCCTTAAACACATTCTGTATTTAATATAGATTAATATGGCCCTTTTCAGTATGTAATTTAAATTAGTACTTTTGAAGATATCACAGATTTAAAATGTAGGAACAAAGTGATTGCGGCGGTACCGGCCGGGGCCCGTTAGTTGACGCTGCTGTCGATTTGTCACTATCAGTTAATAACTAAACACAATAATTTATTATGAATTAATATTCTAAGGCAGTACGAAGTTCGCCGGGTCAGCTAGTTATTTATAAAATACTAAATAAGCTGAATTTACTATAATTAAAAAAAAGTATAACCACGACCTTCACAACATTCATTCTACTAAACAATAGAGTAGGTAAAGATAAAACATACGATCGTCGTGTTATCACCGCGGGTGTCGTGGGAAGAAATTAGTTATCTACCAATTGCCATATCTCGGTTGACCGCTGGGTCGAACATATGAAAATTACACGATAATAATAGAAACAGTTCATATAAATTATATATAAATTTTAATTGTTTACGTTTCCGATGCGGTTTGTGTCCCGATACGTCCAAATAACAAATTGGACTCACGACATGCAGATCGAATTATGTTTTCATATTAGTTTTTTAATTAATTGGTAACTTAATTTTGTATTTCGTTGAATAAATATTGTGAATAATTAATTTGTCAATAGTAATATGCTTCGATATCGCAATTGTGAATCACACGGTTAATTAAAATTATAGTACACAATTTTATATTTTCATTATAGTGTGTTTTTTTTCATCAAAGTTGTAACCGAAGCCTCTTCAAATCAAATCAAATCAAATCATTTTTATTTCAAATAAACTAAAAAACGGCACTTGTGAAACGTCAAGTAGTCAGTCAGTATTCAGTCGTGAAGCTAATTGTCTGTTCCAATTCGTAGATCCTATGAAGAAGAACAGACAAGAAACGCCATGGACGCCATGGACTAAAAACCTCTAAGAAAAATACTTTCATATGAATAATAAAAAAAAATCTGATAAAAACTTTTACCATTTCTTTCTATCAGTTCAAATTTGATTAATTTCAATATTCAATGATTTAATAAATAGGCTGAGATTTAATAAATGGTAGAAAAAGTTTTACCATAAATATATATGTACAGTGTGTGTTTACTGGGGTGAAAAATCGATTTAGATTAGTCTTATGTATGGGGTAACGTGAGTTTTTCAGTTTGCATGCGTTATATTTTCGTATTTATCATTACTCTTAGGAGTAGATCTATACTACTCTTTCATTACACTTGGTTGGTTGGTGGTTAGTACTCCAACACAGCAACTTTGAGAAATAGATCGTTGAACCATAAATATAAAAACTGAGCAAAGCTCGGTCGCCTATGTACTGAACCAATTTGTAATGTTAAAAGATATAACCATAAATTTTGATTATGTTTAATGTTAGATAAGTACTTTATAATACTTACTAGTTTTAGAGCGGGGCTCCCGAGGTCCATCAACGGTGACTTTGATGGCTTTTTGGTAAGTTGTCACTTGAGGTGGAGTCGTTGATACCGTGATGGTCAAGGAAAAACTCTTCCCTGAAACAATACATTTTGTATTACTACTACTAGCACTTAGGCTGTCATATCACATTACATACCTTTAATAGTCCTCTGTTAGACATAGGCCTATTCTTAGAAAGAAACTTAAAACTCTTTGCTAAGGCTTTCGTATATGTATAGTAAATAAAAAATATGTTCATCAAAATGAGTGGATTCGGTTCATATGCACACTTATATGAGAAAAAACAGTCCATTTTTGAAATTAAACTCAATTTTTTATAAGAATTTCTATTTCCAGAATGTATTTTATTAAAATTCACCAAGTGAAAACAATCGAAAGCATAAATTTTATTGTAAAGTTTGAATTGTTCATACTTTTTCATCTGCTTTCCATCACAAAGAGTTGAGTCACTTGCACATATTCACATTTAAAAAGAACGTATATATATTATTTATACATATTAACTAGTTCTTCAAGACATCCGCATCCGCACGACATTTTGCTTAAAAAGATCTCGATTTCTATCAGATTCACAAGCGTTTCAAAGAGACAAATTTGCATGTGTTATGCAACTGTCCTGCAATTATCACATGGAAACTATGGACACACACCAAAAATAATTGCATTATAAATAATTCCAAACTATTTGAAATCACATTAATCAACTTATTAGCCTTTACGTAGTAGATAATCATGTCGAATGCTATATATGTGTGAGTATGAACCTAACTGCCGTGGACCGCGATGGGTCGAAAATAGCGAGCTTTTTGGGCGCCCGATTTGCGGTCGACAGTAATGAATGCACCGATAAATACCGAATAAAATTACAGTTAAAATGAGTGGATTAACATGTCTAATGCAGATAATTCGTGTGTAGAGCACTACATTTGGAATAAATGACGGATTTCGACATTCGCGTGTTGAATTAGTTAGTTTTTATTAGTCGTTTTTTTTTTTTTTAAATAAGTTGTCACGATTGTTGTATGTACTACAGGATGATATAACTTCACTGGATATCTTAACCTATAATTGTATTTGTATCTAAAGAACAGAAAATGTGGGGACGGAGGTCAGTCAGTTTTGAGTTCAACCAAAGAAAGTATTTAAAATCAGCATTATTTCAGTGCATTTAAACGTGGAATTATTATTTTTTACTATAATGCACGTAATAATACGTTATAAACGTTCATTTACATTACCTAAATGATAATTATTTTTTAAAATACTTTGATAAATAAATTATATCTCACTAGGCCGCCATAGATACTGCATTGTCCACGTTTGCAATGAGCGTGGTAATCACCACATCTTATTCTACTCATGCTTTCCATCAGGCAGAATAGATTCATTTTGGTATGGCTACCAAAATTTGTAATTGTAATCTAATGTGTTTTTTGTTTGAGACACATGAAAATATTATTGCTATTATTATAGAGTACCCAAGCTACTTAGTTCAAACCTACTAGGTACCAATGCGTCACAATACTGATAACGCTGGAACTTCCTGTTGTTTCAAGTCAAGACATGTTCAATGACAAATTATATTAATACATCAAATTAAAAAATCAGTTCAAAAGGAAACTAGTGTGCCTATTTTATGTGCGTCAAACGATGGTCTCATATCTGCGAATATTTTTCAAGGACTGACGCTTAAAGCCTGAGAAAAGTCTCTGACAGCGAGAATGCTGTCATTAATACAATGGTCTTCTGTGTGAGGGTAGTATTTTCCCGGTCGAGCCGGCCCATTCGTGCTGAAATCAGCGTGGCTCTACTACCTCGCTCTATGTCTATGTAATCGTCGTATGGTTTTACAGCCTAATGCCTAGTTATGAGCCTAATCATCTTAGATCATGTTTGATAAAAAAATGACATGAAGCTAAGGGTAAAAACATGAAAACTAAAACATGCCTACGTAACAATGATTACCTTAAAAAGCTGTCTATTGAAATATTTTTCTTTTACGTGTTGTCATTATGGAGCTATTTATAAGGTTGACATGAAGTCATTTCTCACTCTTTCAGTGGTAGTAGCAGTTATTAGTGTAAAACTATCTCTACTTAAATCTTTAAGATATTTTAAACGTTTACGTGTAGCCTGCTAAGATGCCAAGAAAAGTACGGCGACGCGCTAGTCACTACTCTCTCGTCGGCAGAATCTTCACATCATCATATTGCAGCTTAAAGTGTATCATTTTAAACTTATTTTTATAGACTCTTAAAACCAGTTTTGAGCATATGTTTTCATACGAATCTCAATAGTGGAACCTACACATTTGCGTGGTTTAGGCTTCAATACGGAAATAAATCATCATAAAAGTTGCCGACTAAGCTTTAATTATGTACCTTGAACGAGGTGAAATATTGCTTCTAAAGTTGCTATTAAAGTTAATGCATTCCTCATGATCACTCATCAACAGTTTAGGACCTAACACAATACGAGTAGAGTCATAAAACATAACATTGTAGCCCAACGATCATCTCCAGAAGGTGTTGAGAGAGGCGCGCGAAATATTCAATTATTGTGCGCGGGCGCAGGTGGGCCGCAAGGGTGCAGGGGAGGGAAATGGCCGCCATCTTGATTTATGATCAAGCGTAAATCCTAAGTGACATTTGTGAGTGGAGACGACTCGCAACACCGTCACACCTTGTGTACTGCATGACTGTGACACGATTTTCTTGGAAATATTTTGCGGTTCGCTGTATAAGAATTTGTGAATACAACTAACTTTTAACTAGTTCGGTTTTGGAACAGCAATGGATTGCAAACAATAATTTTCGTCGCTATGGTGATTGTGTACGATCATGAGTTCTCAATATTGTATGGAACGCCCAACAGGCATAAAATATAAAATGTTATGGACTCGTCGGGCGATGTGAACTGTCATATTGTCAAAGCTCTTCACATCTTTAAGATATTTAGAGGGATACTAGTAATACAATGTAAGTGCTAGATACTTAAAAGTAAATCATATTATTACTAATCTTTTTGAACTAGTTACTTAACATTTACTTTCAGATTCTATAAAACAACTCCTGCAGTAGACTGCGCGGTTAGCCTAGTGGTTTAAGCGTTCGGTATGCTTTCTATTGCGCCAAGGGTTGTGGGTTCAAATCCTACTCGTGATAACTTTTTATATGACCCACAAATTGTTATTTTGAATCTGGGTTTTCTTTATGTCTATTTCTTGTATGTTTGTAGAGTCCCCCGCGACACTAGACAGTATTCCTAATGAAGGAATAATAAGAGAAAGATACTCAAAACGCATTTTATGGAAGGTTCTTTTCACATTGTAATTAAAGCACGGTTTGACCAAAAGTTTTGACATATATTTATTTATTTATTTCGGATCACCAACAAATGATACACACATCAAATATGAATATAAAGAAAACAAAATACATGCTCTGTGCTCATTTAGCTAAAGGTAATCACAGCTAACAAAATTTCACAGGTAATCACAGCTAAAAATTCGACTCTGCAACCAAGTAGAAAAGGGAATTTCGAACATTACATTAATTAACACTGTATATTTATTAGTGAAGTAAATTTTACATTATCAAGGACTTCAGACTCACATAATGACTATGGACGCAAATTATTATTATTTAAAAAAAAACCCCGGATCAGGAATTAACATCCTGTGTCGTAGTGGACTCTACAAACATACATGAAACGGACACAAAGAATACCCAGACTCAGAGCAACAGCTTATGGATCACACAAAGTGTTGTTATAACAAAATATATTGTGTGTAGAAATAACTGTTGTGTGTATAAAGGGAGCTACATTCTATTTAATATTGTAGTCGAAATACCTCCTCTATCTTTGACTATTCAAAAAGTACAACTGACGGCAGATACAATTGTAATACGATGATGACCATACAAAATGATTTGGTCACACTCTGGTCACGGCGTTTACGTGCGTCGGTCACTCGGCTCGCTCCTAATTATGTGTTCAATTTAATGACAAGTACTCTCTCTTTCGACATAACGCATTACGATCAAATTACTGATGTCGAAATGTCAAAACTATTTCAATGTATTTCAAGTCACTAGTTGGTAGTAATTGGACTAAGTTATTATTACCTCATTAGACCATAATTAGGCCCTAATTATATTTTCTAGTTTTTCTATATTTGATATTTCTTTTTGTTAAAAAAGATAAAGATGAATAAGGACTATCTAAGTCCTGGTCAGTTCGAGGTTCTTATTGGAGGTCTTCATTTAGCAGTTTTTTTGAACTTTTAGATAACTGAAGCCTTCGGGCGGCTTAAGAACATCGTACCTACGTAGCCATAACGTTTCTTGCCGGTCCCCAACCCTCATTCAGATAGCGTGAGACGTACGGCCTTAACCATCTCCTGAGAGGAGAACTGGGCCCCAGTGGGACAATTTGGGTTGTTGATGAGATAACGGACGTAATTTGAGTAAAACGAATGCAAAAAAGTTTAATGGTGTTATAGTAATTCAAACACTGCGCTAGTTATGATGAATATACCTAATAGTAAAAACTTTGGACAATAAATGATTGAACATACTCACATTTGCAACTACTGCGCTTGAGATGTTTTCTGTGTTTAACATATGCGTATTTACAAAAAAAGTGTAATTATACGCACATATTGTCTACGTTCTTTGCGGGACATGGGCTTCTGGAAGGACGTCTTGGCCTACTATACTAAAGTGCCACCAAACTAGTTGTTATAGGGTTCGATTTATGATGTTACCCAGCATAGTTTGTTCCTTTAGAAGTCTTTGCAACACGTAATATACAAATAGGAGTGCTGACATTCTGTATTCTTAATCTGCCGCCACATCTATTGTGAACAAGAACTTCTTCGAGAATATATGATGTACGTTTCAAAACATACAATACGTTAAACTACAAGTAACGAATACATACAGTTTTGAATCAGTTGACAAAAAGAGTACAAAATATTAAGACATGCCACCGAACCAGTCCGCGCCTGTCCGTTCTAATCACATCGCATTATCGATGCACTGTTTTGATGGGCCGTTCCTAACTAATGGTAGTTCACATTTGATGGTGTAGTGTTACATTAAGTTAATTATATATAAGTTAATGTTTGTGAGTTTCTGAATATAGCCTAATACGATGAATACCATGGACTTGTATAGTTTTAGTTTTCATACTTTTAATAATACAGTACTTTAATGTTAATGTAAAGGATTATCTAAACCGGTATAATCATCAGCAACCTACAATGTCCAACTGCTGGGTTCGGGTCTCTTATTGAGGTATAAACGACATCAATTAAAAGTCATTCCATTCTCTAGTATGTTTTTCTAGTTTCAACCAGGCGTTTTGCTTTTTTTTTGTTTGTAATAAAATTGGCTTCCGTATCAGAAACAAACATACCTGCGTGCAAACAGGCACAAGGAACACCCAAAATCAAAGCAACAATTTATGAATCGTACAATGTGTTTGTCCACGTGGGAATCGAACCCACAAAAAAGTGTCTATTTGTAATTTCAAATTTGTCTTTCATATGCTTTTCACTAAATGTATGTATATGAAAGTATATAATTTGTCGGTCTGTTTCTTTCGTTAGTCCCTGGAGCGGCTGAACAGACTTTCATTGGAAGATAGCTGATGATATTAGGAGTAACTTAGACTACTCTGTTGACTGGCCTAGTGACTTAAGCGGTCGCCACGCCGCTTCCTACTACGCCAAGTGTCGTGGGTTCAAATCCCACGTAGGACAACACTTTGTGTGATTTACAATTTGTTGTTCTGAGTCTGGGTGTCCTTTGTGTCCGTTTCATGTATGTTTGTAAAGTCCCCCGCGACACAGGAATTGATATTCCTAATAAGGGATTCCTTTTTTAAAGAAAGAAATACTAGTTTTGCCCCACAGCGTTGCCTGTACCTTAAAACGGCAACCGGGGGACTCAGCTAATTTATCAATGCTTAGTTTAGCTTTTTCATTCAAATTCTATCTAAGACAATGATATTATAAAGAAAGATAGGTTACTTTCATACTAAACGGCGTTCAATATTGTTGCGATATGACATGACGTACTTATTTATAGGTGTATACATACATTACGATTACGAATGCAAAAGATAATACGGAATGCATAGTAAAGAAAGAGATAGCTATCTCTTGCGAGTTGCACTTTGAGGTTCGTAGTAAAATTGTGGACTAAAATTGATACAGATATGACATTGAATATCGCCATTTGCAACCAATCAGTATCGTAATCAGTGTCGTAAAAAATGAATGTAGTAATAATAAAACAACGAAGAAAATTATTATCGATTTAGTTTCAATAACAATATAAAAACACAGAAAAAATTTGTACAGATAAAGAAGGTTATATAGTTATTCAAATTATTCGCTATAGATGTTTTACATCTACATATATTTGTCGGTAAAAGGTTTTTGTTAGGGCCTTTGCCTTCTCCGAAATACATATTGTTTGGGCTGCGTGGTGTTTCTCAAACATTTCATTCTCGTAAGATCATCACTTGGAAATCTAGAAAATACAAAACAATATACACTGTCTTTTTACCAACATAAATTTTAACACTATTATTGCCAAATAATATAATCATCATATTAACTGAAAGACAATGACAACTAAACACATAATAGTAATATGAGCATATCAATTAGACGGTACTGGAGAACGCGGACGATAGGTATGTATTGTGCCTACGATATCCCTTCTGTTTGATTTAATCTATTACGCCGTTATTAGTCCTTGTCACACTTCAGTTACAATCTTATCCTCTGTCCTTTTTTAACGCGTCTTTATTATTACTGGATATCATTTAATAATTTCGGTAAATGGGAAACAAAACAGTGACAAAATACAAATATTACGTAGTTACTTATAAATACTTACCCGTGGTATGTAACTCCTTCCTTTTTATTTACTTTGGAACCATAGTTTTTACACCTTCTTAACACACAGCTTAGCACACGGCATTTCGTAATAATAAGCACTTCACGGAAACGCTCTGACAACGTGTTTATTCGATAGCTTCTATTAGCCGACTAAATGAAATCACGACGATTGTCTACATATGTCCGGAACAATATTCGCGCGATAGTGCGATATCTACCTTTTTTTATAATATCATTGATCTAAGATGTATAAAGATGGTTATTAAATATTCTTTCACAGAATCAAATATCTCAAGGATTAAACGCGGTTTTTCCGCAAACATGTCACAGTTCAATGTAAATAAGCAACATTTTTACATATTTGTAGATATAAAGCCGGTTCCAAAAATAACGGGTCAGTCACATAAACCAATAACGGGTCAGTCACATAAACCCGAATATCTCCCGAACTACCTATGCCATCCTAATGAAACGAAGACTGTTCAATTGAGAATTTAATTATACAGATAAAAAATAAAATAAAACTTAGTTACACCCACAATATTAATCTTAAATTAAAAAAAAACTAAAGTAGTCATATTTTTCTTAAGATTACATTTTTTTTATGATTGTTTTTTTGCTGTTTTTCATCACTTTCTTCATTTAATACTTTGTATTGCCTCCACGTGATGAAGCCTCCAGTGATGAAAAACAGCAAAAAAACAATCATAAAAAAAATGTAATCTTAAGAAAAATATGACTACTTTAGTTTTTTTTTAATTTAAGATTAATATTGTGGGTGTAACTAAGTTTTATTTTATTTTTTATCTGTATAATTAAATTCTCATTTGAACAGTCTTCGTTTCATTAGGATGGCATACGTAGTTCGGGAGATATTCGGGTTTATGTGACTGACCCGTTATTTTTGGAGCCGAGTGTAGATTTGCATAAAAAATAAAAAACCCGTACCCTTCGGGTTTTCCAAAAAGAAAAACTTTTATGGGGTTAAAATGGATTGAGATCTTATTGATCTATTCTTCGTTCCATGGGGTCTATTATATTAGAAACATACTAATATAGAATTGTATAGATGATCATTATCAGTATCATCTAAGCCAAAATAATCCCCTGCTGGACATAGGCCTCACCCAAATTTTACCACAGCAAACAGTCCTATGCTGCCCGCATCCAATGGCTTCCAACTACTTTCACCAGTTCATCGGATCAACTTGTGGGAGGCCTGCCAACGCTGCGTCTTCTGGTACGCGATTGCCAGTTAAGGACTTTATGGCCCAATCGGCTATTGTAATTGCTCGCAGAATTATAAGGACTAGTGGTCGCCACGTGGTCGAAATTCGACCATAATTAGTTTGAATTAAAAGTCACAACATTATTAAGGTTCTATTGTAAAACGAGCGTGGTATAGTAGGCCAAAACCTCCTTTCTAAGGAGAGGCATATGTCCAGCAGTGGACTGTTAAAGGCTGTTGAAGATGATGATGATGTAAAAAACTATAATTATTTCGCCAAGGCGACGCTACAATGTTATTTGACAAAAGTGAATTTATGCATGTGTGTATCAAATACAAGGTAGTGTGTGTGACGTTTTATTTATTGATTAATTTGATTTTTATGCATGTTTAAAAAAAATAACTTCCTGAATTCCTCCTAAACGTAAAATATAAGTGTGTGAAATTTTATACTCCTATGGGTACAAAGTTTCTGCTTGACATATTAATATAATTCAATATATTAAAGATATTGTACGATAATATAAAGTCAAGTTATATCAATTACAATGAATAATCTTCTGTGAATTTAGTGATTTAGACGGTAAACCTAGATACCTTGTACTCTGTTAAGACAATTATATATATTTAGGTTTTTAAATTTAAATTCTTTTAGCTTTAGACAGGCCACTGATAGAACGGCTATTAGGAGCCGAGCATTAATGTCGATCAAATAAGGGTAGGTAGTTTTAAAATCGTATCCAATAGACAATTGTTATGTAAACGTATTTTTTCTTTATTTTTTGTAGGAAGTTTTCTAAGTGAGTGCATTTTACAAGTTAGGCCCCTATAAGTCTTAAAATAAAAAAGTTATCAAAACCGCGGTAGTTTTCCTTGAAAGTTCGATATATGGGCTATTATCACAATTTTTTTCAGATTTTTCGAGCTGAGCTGAATAACTCAAAAAATAAGTTTAAAAACTTGACAATGTTTTTAGAGACCTATCTTATGGCACGATGGGGTGTAGACGCGAGAAAAAAAAACACCCCCACTTTATATGTAGGGGTGATTCCCCAAATAAAAATATTTTTCATAATTTTATGGTAGCACTGTTATTGTCCACGTAATTACAACACATATTCATGCAAAGTTTCATCTTTCTAGCACCAACCGTTTGGGTGGTAGGTTGAGGACGGACGGACGGATGGACATGGCGAATCTATAAGGGTTCCGAGTAATGAACTACGGAACCCTAAAAACGGGGTTTTACTCTTTTGAAGACAAGCAGATATAGTTATGCAGCTCAGCTAGTCAAGCTGTTCAATATACTTGACACTTGCGTTTAATGTTAGTGTGAGTCGTTCGCATGAACGTGTTTAATTCTTGGAAATATTGGTTGCGTAGGAAGAGAGGTTATGTTCGGTTTTGTAAAAGTTGATTTGGGTAATATGGTCGAAAAAATTGGCCTCTTGTATTATTAGTATTTGATTTATCGGATACTTAATTATATGTTTAATCTTCAATTTCTAAACCTTGACGATTCTAGGTTCGAAGAATTCAGTATGATAAATATTCGACTTAATAAATGTATATAGGAATAACAAAATAATAAACTTTGGTTGAAAAGGAAAACGAATAAATTCGTAGAAAATACGTTGAATCATTTAGATATTGTTGCATGAGCGTACATATTAAACTAGAACTAATTCCACGGCTAAAGAGTAGCCTATGTCCTTACTCAAGATACAAAGTATCCCAATGCTAAAGTTCATTGAAATCGAATTAGCGATTTAGCCGTGAAAGCGTAACAGACAGACATAATTACTTAGCTGGATTAAACATATTAGTTTCACTAGGAACATACTTAAAGTAGTACTCTTATCAATTAATCCCTACTAATGTTATAAATTCGAAAGTAACGCTGTCTGTTACGATTACACCACTAAAACGCTGAACTGATTTTGATGAGTTTTATTATAGAGATAGATGGAACGTTGGGAAACGACATAGGTTACTTTTAACCAATACACACGCGGGTGAAGTCGTGGGCGAAAGCTTGTAATAGATAGTTGTGATTATCAATCGAAATTAATTAGATGTTTTGATTTTGTTTTGGTTTTAGTTGGTTGAAAGTATTTTCAAGAGTTCAGTTTCGAAACAATATTTTACGTACACGAATTCACATATAAAAGCTTCAATACATATGGATCATTTGAGTATCCACATACCATGTACGTGAATAAACGTTGTATATGTTTATGCATATGTGCAGTATATAAGTATGTGTAGTACATAATACATCTCTGGCGAGTCACATGTTGATGGTGTGTTAAACGATCTCCGTGATTTTACTGCTCTTCGAACATTGTAGAGGCATGAGGGTCGGTAATGGCGGCGGGCTGCGCCGGCGCAACTAACACAATGGAACACTAAAGTGCCAACGTCGTTTACTGCCGGCTGCGGTTTGGAAATTAAAATCCAACTTGCTGATCCGACTTTTCAGATGAAAGTGTGATCGATGTGAGAGAAGTTATGATAGAATAACCGTTTAAGAAGAATTAACAAAAAAACCCCCTTCAAAAAAAACCAATCTGAGTACCAAAGCTACAGGTGTGCCTATGATATTTGGGGGGTTCACTCTATTTCTCCAGGATCTTATCATCAGATCCACATGGGAGGCACTAGCTTTTAATTAAGAAAATAATTATTAAAATTAGGTTATCGAAAGTTCTGAGGTAACTAACATAAAAAAATATAGTCGAATTCAGAACCTACTCCTTTTTTGAAGTCGGTTAAAAATAGCTGTATCAACTGAACTGTATGTAGCCATTATCAGCCGTAGAACTAATAACCATTGAAGTAAACGGGTTCTTCAGTTGAAATTGCGTCTCGGAAAAGGTAGGTAGGTATAGGGTGCCCACAGGCCAGATGGAGTGGAATTCTGGCAGGAGTTACATCCTCCTGCCAGAAGTCTTGCGCAGATCATCCAAATCATCTTGCTAAATGATAGAGATCAAACTTAGTGGCGTGCAATTGCAGAGGTATATGTCCAGCAGTGGAATGCAATAGGCCGATGACGGTGATGGCATTTTACACACCATTCTGTAGTTATTTTATTGAACTAAAATTTCAAAATTATCTTCTTATCGTTTAATTTAGCGACGCTATTTTCAAAATGCATTAGTATCATTTTCTATAATCATAGAAATTAGCAGTTTTCAAAAGGTGTGACAATTGTATAAGACGTACAATATTAATGTAGCCCTGCCTCAAAGGGGCCCGACGACCTGAAATGTCGTATGAAACCATTGTATGCGGGGAACACAGGACCGGTTGTTGTGGAGAAACTTGTGGCAGGCTTATGTCCAGAAGTGGGCGTCTTTTCTGAGATGATGACGAAGATTGTATAAATACAATTATTGTATTAACATGTTTATTTATGTTTTTTTGTAAACTGCTATATTTATAAATGGTTATGAGTTATTTATCATACTCCCTGTAATTTTCCTGTAGTTTGCGATAACTAAGATATTCCACGTCACGATGTTTGCACCTTTGGATGTTTTTTGTATTGAATTTTAAATTTGTCTTTATGAAAAACAAAACAAAACTTTCATTACGAGATACCATCCTATCCTACAAATGTGAAAGTTAGTGAAAAATTACATTCTATTTTTATATTTAGGACTACCAAAGTATAGGGAGGTTTTGGCCTATGTCCAGCAGTGGACTGTTAAAGGCTGTTGATGATGATGATGATGAAGTATAGCGTACTTGTACGATAACAGCATGGTGACTGCATTAACTCATTACCCTATACTTCATCATCATCAACAGCCTTTAACAGTGTTTGAAGCGTCCTGATCTGATCAACATCAATCACTCCATCAATCATTTGGCCTCCGGTCTCACACTCGGCAGCAAAATACGCCAGCACGAATGTTGTCATTTTTAGGTCTTCTGTGTGAGGGTAGTATTATCCCGTCCGAGCCGGCCCATTCATGCCGAAGTTAGCGTAGCTCGACTACCTACAATTTTTTTTATTTTAATTTTCTTTTATTATCATTTTCCTACAATTGCTAACAAATCGCTTGCTAATAGACACTACGGTAATAGGTTAACGGCAAATAGGGGTTTTCACATTCGTGTTTTAGAAAATGCGCGTACCCTCACCGCAAATCATTATTTTGTTTATGAAGGGGACTCGTGGAACGGGGTCTTAATGGCGTGATCGTTTAGTTTAATTTATTCGATTTACTATATTATATACATTACTACTAACTAGCTTTATGAAGCGGCTGTGCCTGTGTGTGTATGTTTAGCAGTGAAAGCGTAACAGACAGATAAAGTTACTTTCAAATGTATAATCTTCATATGTGTGTGATTTGCTGGGCACGGCTCTCCTGATCCTCTCTCAGGAGAGAGTTAAGGCCATATGTCCCCATGCTGGCCGAATGTGGGTTTTGGACTGGCAAGACACGTTATATGGCTACGTAATTTTAAAGTTGAAAGTTTTCAAACCGCCCGAAGACCTCCAACTAAGCTTCACGACTGTTCTCTTACGATACAAACGATCTTATAAACTGGACCGACTGCTTAACATGACCTCCGAATCACGGAAACGCTCATAACATATCATGCCACAAACGGTCACCCATCTAGAAACTAACCGCGCCGTAGTTGCTTACCCTCGGTGACTGATTCCAATCACCGAAGGTCACTTGACTGAGAGCGCTTATGACATATGTATGCATGTATTCAAAGAAAAGGAAATAAACCCTATACCAAAACGTCTGGTCAGCGTGAAATAGTAGGCAAAAAGTTATTAAATAGAGGCCCATGTTCAACAGTGGACTATTAAAGGCTATTGATGCATATATACGGTAAAAAAATACATTTTTATGTTTATTAGCAGTCTAGTTAAATTGTACTATATAAGCTTCGAATAGTTTGAGATGCGGAAGTGTAAGAAAAATCGAATCATTTTAAGCTCAATCAAAACAAGAATCAAACAATTATAAGCTCTGTCCAAAATATTATATGCGTTGAATTCATTTAAAGATAATAGAAACTCTATAGAAATAGACATACTAAGTAAAAAACATAACAGACAGATGTTAGCGAGATTGTATTCAATCACTATTCAATTTAAAAGTCTCTCGGCAAAACCCAATAATTATTGTTGTACGGGATTAACATGCTCGGAATAAGAAAACAATACTTTTTGTGGCTAATAATAAGATCCTTAATCGATAGCATCGTAAAAAACGAACGTACACTATTTAGTGTTTGAGCTATTTTTTTGTATTGTATTTAATTAGTGGCGGTATCTTGGTTACAAACCACGGTTATTTGTACTAGACCACAACCGCTGCCACCATGACCTACTGTACTTAGCGTGATAAACATTTCATAATTGTTTTAATTATGTATTTGAATTTTTACATCAACTACCTTAATCGCCGTGAGTTTCATTTGTAAGAAGCTCAAAGATATGCCTTAAATTTTTATGTTCTGGTATTTTCGATGTTATGTTCTAGTTTTATATTTATTCTTTTTTAATCGACTTCAAAATGATGATGATTTTATGTAGAAGTTTTTTCCCTGATCAAGCTAAGGGTGCTGGGTTGATTTAGAAAACTAATTTTTTGGTTAGAAGGACTGACTTCTTTCTGTTTTAATCAGGTTTGATTCTGGATGAACAGTGAATTTGATGTTTTTCAGATTAACGCTTAACTTGATTAGCAGAATGAATTATCTGATGAAAGGAAGCAGATTATAAAAATACAAATGATCATCAGAACTACTTCTGCTTTAGTCAAAAGACGTCGTCTACTAGACATAGGTTTTCTCCAAATCTAGTCGCAATTACTGATCTTGTGCTACCGGCATCCCGCAGTTGAAATACTAGATATGTGTGTGTATATACATAGGAGTGTATACAGATATGTAGATTGGAACGTATCTTTATCAGGCAAAACAATTTTTTGGTAAAATGTGTCGAAGGTATGAACTTCTAATGATTTGTAAGTCTTTGCAAATGATAAAGTACCGTAATCTCATCAACCAAAGGGTAACCAACATAAAACTTATTGATACATACAAATAAAATGTAAGTGTCTGTTTGTAATATAAAATGAACCGTTTACTAAATGCATATTAAAGTATTTACGCTACATACATCAGCACAGCATTTTAACTTTTTTGTTTGTCTTTCTGTCTGTTGGTTTCGGGTAATCTCTGGAACAGCTAGACCGATTTTGACGGGACTTCCAATGGCAGAAAGCTGATGTCATAAGTAACTTCAGCTAGTTTTTTAGACAAGCTTCACTGCGCGGCTTACAACTATAACTACGGGACTCAGCTAAAACTCAACTAGTTAAAACTTGTGTTATAACTTACATAGCCAGGGCCGGATTTAGGGGAGGGCAACCAGCGCAACAGCCCCGGGGCCTCCACAAAAGAGGGGCCCCCACAATAGAGACTTCGGAAAAATAAAATTCAAATTCAGACTAGTAAACACTAGCGAACAACTTTAAATTTAGATATTTCTTGTTTCCGATTATATTTATATGTACGTTAAATAATATAATAGTCTATACTTGGTTTCACAATAAATTATTAATTGGAAAACTGGATTGAAAAGAAAATATCATTTTATTTGGAATATAATTTGGGAACAATATATTTATTATTATTTTTTTATATATATACATAGATTGCCAAAACTATTAGCTTTCCTTTTGGCCTCGCCGAAGTCATGTTAAAAATCCGTAAAATTTGGAATGAGTGAAGAATAATACAATAATGATCATGGAGTTTGTTGTAAGTCCATGCCGGGTGTGTATTGTATTAATGTATAGACATGGTAGTAGTAGTAGTAGTAAGTTAGAAAAGTATCATTTGATGGTAACATTCAACAAGTTTTGAGACGATAATAAACAGTTTGCCGAACAGTGTGTTCTGGTAACAAATGAATCTACTAGCACAGGCTGTTATTTATCGAATCCAATAATAGCATCATCTGACTCGTACACTGATTATATAAATATGTATTTAAACACCGTCACGTTAAATATGAAACCGGTTGTGTGAAGTCATACGCATTGCGCCCGCTCAGCCTGTCGTCACGGATCTATGCGTCACCCATACTTGAGTTTCCCAACTTTTTTAGTGACGTTTCGAGGGTTTTTCGTATGTTTTATTTCAATATTGCTAGGAGGCTGTTGTTTTCAAGGTCGTTTGTTTCTATGTAAACAGTTAATTCAAAGAAAATGTTAGCACACGTACACGATTTCAACAGTTCCGTTTTCAATTAGTATTTCAAGAAGAAGTAAGAAGGTAAGTAGTACTTTTATTTTTATTTTATTTTATTTATTGGAACAAAAAACAGATACATGTTAGATTATAGCTAGATACAAATGTATACATCAAATTTATAAACATGTAACCCACACCATTGTTCACAGGTTAGCAAACTCAGTACACCACTCATTGTGACAGTAGTCTTGAAAAGATGAAAGGAAAGAGGACAAAGTAAGGAAGGGGAAGAAAGGAAAGGAAGGAAAGACTCAAGGAGGGAATGGCTTAAGTTGCATGTGTCGAAAGTTGAAAGTTGTTTAATTGGAATTGGTGCTATTTTTTTGAAAATCGAAATTAAATTAATTGTTAAGACTTATACTAACTTAACAAAATACATGTGTAATTTAAGATAGTTGTATAAATCTGTTCTTGATAAAATAATTGATTTATAGTAAATTTGGAAATTGATTTATATTCTAATATTTCATCCAGCTGTATCATCAGCTTGATTTCTAAATGTAGTAATTATTGTAAAATTTATACTTTCTAATCAGAAAAATATTGATGTTTTTTTTTTCAAAATTGTGTTAATAGTTTTCACTTGTGAATGATTTAGAACATAAACAATACGTGTGGGTATGTGTGGGCTGAAAAGTTTCGACGATCTAACGACGTTTTTTTTATAATTGAGCCGACCAAAGAGATTCTTCTCTGCCCGATGGAAAGTAAAAGTAGAATCCAAGAGTAGGGGTCACCATCCTCATTCTGAGTGCAGACCACAGTAGTATCGGTCACCACGCTGTGGTGGTCTAGTTAGATGCCTTAGTATATTAAGACGAAAAAATATAAGCTCACCTCTTCCACTCCGGCCGACGAACCTCAAATCATTGAACTTAGCAACCCTATTCTTCATCACCGCCGAATTGTTCCTCAGTTCAGCGGAACAGTTCTCGTCGTTGCCAGCTCTGACTGTCACCAAGGTACCATCGAGCACATCGCCTAGAGCTACAACCTTAAACCCTCCAGGCAAAGTCTTGTTTGATCTCCAGTGTGTTGGCAGCTTTGAACACATGTAATCTGGACTTCCCGTAGTCACTGTGGACAAAGGAATTAAAATTAATTTAATTCATGTAGCTATAATAAACGCATAGAATACTCAAAATTATAGATTGGTTTTTAAAACGATTTTGTGTAGCATTAAACCGCTTTGATCGACTATAATTTGACTTATAGCCGTTTTCACCAACGCCCCCTAAATTGAGATAACCCTTAGTGTTATTTTGGTTCTCAGTAACCTTTAGGGGACACCTAAGTGCTTAGATAGCTCTTAAAATTTAGGAACAACCTACATAAGGAGGCAGTTAAAGTATTTTTGCTGAAAACGAGCATTACAACAATATGCTCCTATTCGCTGTCTGATCTGATGCAATGAATGCAATTGAATATGAACGTCTTGTTTTATATAGGTAATTTATATAGCTGTATGGAAATTTCAGAAAATCTGTTTTATTAAGGTTCACCAAGACTATAACTTATTGCTTTACTGCTTATACTGTGCAACTATTAGGTTTTATATTTGGTTAATTATTTGCACATTTTTTTAGGCAATTATACATTTCTATACTTAGCTTTATAACTATTCTTTAATATGCGTTTAATAGGCAAGCTTCCTTATATAATACATAGTCTTATATCTTTATATTGAATATTGTGCTTGTACTGTTATGAGGTACTATAGTTGAAATTAGCTACAGGTTATCATACACTTCAACTGTACCAAATAAAGTGAGGATTCGTGTTTAAAAATAACTGTAATCATGAGGAAAACGACGTTACTTGCACATAGTAATTTTATGTAGTAACAATAAATGGTGACAAGTATTCTGTCACACTTATTTTCCGGTTGCCAAACATACATCATTGGTGATTAGTGATTACCAATGCTGTGTATATTGAAACTGAGAAATAATTTAATAATTACTACTCCAAGCACCCATAACGATTTTTATGGGTACTTGGAGTTCTAAAAATCCAGAAACAGCCCTCCTACAGAATATTTATGTAGCAGTATGGTCTAGAACTTGGATTGTCGAGGTGTAACAGCAGTCGCTTTACGTAAAATACTGAAGTTCAGCCGTAGGTATTGTTTACAGAACACAGAATTACTGGGATTATTTTAACTTGGACTTAATGCAACCCTAACATAGTTTCCCAAAAAGGCTTTAAGAAGAGGAAGATTCAGAGACAGATCCCACCTCTACGCTTATACGCACGTGCAGAAATGAAAAGTCTCCGCAAGTGTTAGTGATTTTGTTAAATAGTCCCATCAAATCTTAATTAAGGAAATGAACCAATTAGATTAATTATGTTATTCGATGGGAGCTGAAATATTTGATTTTTTTTTGAGACTTACATGTTTCTTTTTGTGTTCAGAGTTTTTTTTTAAAACAATTACAGGTTTATTTAAATTACATTAATTGCTAACCGTCGAGATGTGAGTGGCATTGGCGTTTCATTGTGATGAAAATAGTTGCGAATTTTATAGCTTAGGAAGTCTTGATATCAAACTTATCAATAGTGTATTTTATTTGCCACTAGATCATTGGTAAATAGAACCAAACAAAAACCTTTATTTAACACACGAAAAGTAGATAGATACACTTGATGCGTTTGTGGTGCATTGCTGTTCTTTTGGCATCAATATACTATTTGAGAAATTGTATGAGCTGTGGCAAAGAGTCGACACATCTAGTCCTTTCATTTTCATGTTGTTACTTGTATAACCTTGATTTTTTTTTGGTTGTTAATGTGCATAACTGTCCAGTTAAGGGTGCGTGACGTCGTTGAGGGGCCATCTGAAAATCAGTGCTGAGTGACATCGTAACTGATGACACGCAGCAATATACTGAGATGGTAGCCCATTCAGATAAACATTCATAACAAATGAAATTGTAAAAAAAAAGTTTGTATGTACTAGCTATAAGTTGTTTATCTGAATAAATGATTATTATTATTATTATTCAACCATGATCGTATAGTATACTCACGATAAGGACGCACTCCTTCTCTCAGAGAGCCATCAACATTTTACAATCTCAGATCAGGAAATTCCTAAAGCTTATCGAAATTCCTTATCAAACGTATAATTAATTTCACTTAGGTAGAACATTAAAAATAGATATCGATTAAGAATGTGGTGAAAATATTTACTCGATTAGGTAGGTGTATGATGATTTCATGGTACCTATTTGTAAATCTCAATCGAGACATATTTATGTTTCTATAAAAATGGAATAAATTATTCGAAATAACCTTTTATAGACGTTTATGGATATTTTTATGTTGTTTGGAACCTGTAGTACTCGTACAAGCTTAGTTTCTTCTTAGTTTCGGACTAAATGTGTGAATACGGTATAATAATGTTTTAATATCTTTATTAAGTTTAAAAACACATTGCAATTTCATTTATTTCAAATAAAACTTAATTTAAAAAAGCAAATCAAAAATATTTATTTATAGACCACTGATTTCGGGTACAGAACCCAAGAGACCGGTGATTATGGCTCACGAGACAGAAATACCTTACTACAAACCATATTAAATAGAAGTATTACATAAACCATATTTCACGTTTTTTCATTAAATTTCTCGAATATTAATACTACTAATGTAAGATATAAATTAATGATTAATAGATAAAAGTAGTCCATTTATCATTTCTCTTCATTTCTAGAGAGATATTTCATTCTGTAAAAGTACGTAGACACACAAACAAAAATTCTTTCAATAATTAGAAAATAATGGTAATATTTAACCAATAGCAAATTTAAGACAAACATACCAAAGTATGTTTTGTAATAAACCTTAATCACCTTCTAATGTAAACATAATCCTCAAATTAGGATGCGGTTATACCGTTCACACTGTGGACCGTATGAAAAAATCATGGTATAACGGGTCGGGGAATCATAAAAACATTAATGGTGTAAATGCGGTTTCACTATTTACGGAAGCCAATGGCATATAGGAATTATAGAGCCGCAGGCTGCGGGTTAGGTGCGGTCAAAGATTTTGTAAACTTGGTATTTGTATGACACAGTCGTAGTTAAAAAAATTATTATTGCATAAAACATGTAAGAAAATAAGCAAAGAAGTATTATAGCGTCATGCTTTTTTCTTTGATTTTTAATTATTTTGCAGTGGTTTGATTAATATGAATTTTCCATTGGAAACGTTTAATAAATATTGCGTGTTCAATTAACTAGCCATTCGAATATAGTTTAGCGATAGATTTCCCACATTTAGTGTTTTAATTATTCATTTTTTATAACAGATCTAGTAAAACGATGTAGGTATGTAAAGCAAATAAAATCTTGTTTTTTTTTACGAAAGGGATTTACTTTCATTGCATTTACATTTATTATCAAATATATATTTTCATGACGTGAATATCAAATTGATGTTCAGTTAAAATAAACACAATTGTTTTTAAAAAATCTCATTATTTTATATATGATATTTCTATAATATGTTTATATGGATATTTCTCGCTAATAAAAATAAAACTAAAATGAAATTCTTTAATTTCAATCATTAAGCGGTAAATTAGAGTGAAAGAATTTGATACTTTTATTCATTTTCATAGTATCATTTTGATTTAAAATAGAATTTTAAAATTTCTATAGAAGTTTTATATCGAAAAGTGAGTGGGAGGTATCAAAAATAAATGACAAGTGAAATTATATAATTATCTAGAGAAGTTTTCCAAAAATGACGATTAATTTATGAAATTTTAAAAAAAAACTTCTTACTGATCAAATGGTTGTTACGGGAAGATTAAATATCTTATCACTTTCTATTTTTACGTAATACAAAGCTCTTTACATTTTTTGATATGTCATTCTAGGTAATTCATCTATTACATTTTAATCAACTGCTTCACTCGTATACAAATTACGCTTTGTCTTTTATGATAAATAAGCCTACGATGATGATGTATGTAATATTTAAAATTAATCGAAATCTGTTGAGCCGTGGTAGTAACACATCCTTTCTGACAATCCATTTGTTATCGACGAATCCAAGATTAAGTTTCCAACTACTTTTAATATTGTAGAATGTCTAATATTAGTAAAATCTTTGTTCGAGCATGTGCATCCTGAATTTATTTTTATTCCAATTTTTTTACTGAACCCTACAAACATCATTTATATTAATGCAATTATATGTGTTCTGATATATGTTTTAAATCAAAAATCTTACGCGGTGAGATAAGTAATTACTAATTGTATGTGTATCAAATGTGTTTAGGCCTATATCATTTCACAAATCGGAGCAGTGACAATAAAAGTTAAAACAAATAAAAAAAAACAGTATCAAGATCGTTCGATCCAAGTTGTTTGGCGCAGAGAACACTAAAATATTTGATGTCGATATTTGCCATATAAAGATTTGGTCCCGATCTCCTGTGTGTAGTCTTATATCGTTTCCATGTGTCTTTAGTATTAATGGTTTTCCCTAATGTTGTGGGTAATCAATAGGTTCTTCCAATTATCAAAACTTAAATGGTTAATTCATGTTTTATAGCGGATTTTTATGTACTTAACAGAAATATAAATATGATAAGTTTCTACATTTAGACATGTCAGTTTTGCGTTTGTTCACCGTATTTATATTGACATAGTATATGCTGTGTGAATAAAGTGAGTCATCAGAAATAAGGGGTTTCCTAATTCACACTTTTGCTCGTGTTGTTAGTTAGTAGATATGGCCGAGTTCGTTCGCACCTAAGTTATTTTGTGTATATGTTACTGTAGAACCCTGAACTGCAGTAAATCATAACATTTCTTCTGTAACATCTAAAATTTACCAACTTTACAATGGTAACGATGGTATATCTTAGGTTGTACTGAAAAATCTTAGGTAAATCTTGATCCGCGATTATTCTAAGATTTTCAGTATTTTTGGAAAGAATATTTATGTACTTAGTAAGGTACCTTTTTGTAAATGGATGTTGGGGTAAACTTCTCTTTTCCCCTTTTAAAAAGTATGACATATTGACGAATTTTCGATAACATTCATGATTGATAATTGAGTTCTTCAAACAACCAAAAGTATGATGAAAGACTAATGTCGCCTATATGGTTTTTTAGCTTGGTGTTGGCAATAAAACGCATTCGAAATTCATAAATGTAAATATACTAATCCTAGTTTTAGGCCTACTTCGAAAGATTAATTTTGAACAATTGTATTTATTCATTTATCGCGAGAATCGTAGTAAGCGCAAAAACAATTTTAAAAACGATAATTGCCGCACATAGAGTTAACGTTCTATGAAATAAATATAACTTAACTTTTTTTTAATGTTTGAATGTACGAACAATACTCGCACCATCAAAAGAGCGATCGAGCAAAATCGGGGGTCAAAAGTGTTCGTACAATCTCTGTGTAGAAGCGAACTGACGAAGTTGACCACAACAAGTGGAGAAGTTGTTTCCTCGAAACCGGCAGTCCTTTTGGAAGTGGAAGGCTTCTATAGTCGGCTATACGCTTCGCATGCATCTCGACCTGATACCGAAAATGAGGACACCCGAGCCACATTAACGCGTCACTACACCGAAGACCTGCCAGAAGTCAGCACCGATGAAATCGAGATGGCTCTTAAACAGCTTAAAAATGGAAAAGCCCCTGGAGAGGATGGCGTTACAACAGAGCTATTAAAAGCTGGAGGTAAACCCGTACTGAGGGAGCTCCAAAAGCTTTTCAACGCTGTCCTGTTTGAAGGGAGAACTCCGGAGGTGTGGAGTAGGAGTTTGGTCGTGCTTTTCTTCAAAAAAGGTGACAAGACCTTATTGAAGAACTATCGACCCATTTCCCTTCTAAGCCACATCTACAAGCTGTTTTCAAGAGTCATCACGAACCGTCTTGCGCAAAGACTCGACGAATTTCAACCACCGGAGCAGGCCGGATTTCGGAGCGGATACGGCACCATAGACCACATACACACAGTGCGGCAAATTATACAGAAGACCCAGGAGTATAACCAGCCCCTGTGTCTAGCATTCGTGGACTATGAGAAGGCCTTCGACTCGGTTGAGATCTGGTCTGTTCTGGAGTCCCTGCAGCGTTGTCAGGTAGATTGGCGATACATCCAAGTGCTGAGATGTCTCTACGATACCGCCACCATGTCCGTCCAAGTACAGAATCAGCAAACAAGGTCCATACCATTGCATCGAGGAGTGAGACAAGGGGACGTTATTTCCCCGAAATTGTTCACAAATGCAATGGAGGATATGTTCAAGACGCTAAACTGGAAAGGACGTGGCATTAATATTAATGGCGAATACATCTCTCACTTGCGATTTGCGGACGACATCGTCTTAATGGCAGAGACACTGCAGGACCTGCAACAGATGCTGAATGACCTAGCTGATTCTTCTATGCGCATCGGCCTACGGATGAACTTGGACAAAACCAAGGTCATGTTCAATGAACATGTTCTACCGGAACCGGTTGCAGTACACGATACCGTTCTCGAGGTTGTTCAAAAATATGTCTACCTTGGGCAGACATTGCAGTTGGGTAGAAACAACCTCGAGGATGAGGTGAATAGAAGAATTCAGTTGGGTTGGGCAGCGTTTGGAAAGCTACGTCGAGTCTTTTCGTCGTCGATCCCACAATGCCTAAAAACGAAAGTTTTCAATCAGTGCGTCCTACCTGTCATGACATACGGAGCCGAGACCTGGACACTTACGGTACGATTGGTCCATAAGCTTAAAGTTGCTCAGCGTGCTATGGAAAGGGCTATGCTCGGCGTTTCTCTGAGGGATCGTATCAGAAATGAGGTGATCCGTCAGAGAACTAAGGTCATCGACATAGCCCACCGGATTAGCAAGCTGAAATAGCAGTGGGCTGGCCATATTAGCCGCAGAACTGATGGCCGTTGGGGCAGAAGAGTTCTTGAGTGGAGACCGCGTCTCGGTAAACGTAGTGTAGGACGCCCACAGGCGAGGTGGAGTGACGACCTGCGTAAGATGGCTGGCAGGAGCTGGATGCGAGAAGCCCAAAATCGATCACAGTGGTGTGCAATGGGAGAGGCCTATGTCCAGCAGTGAACTGCGATAGGCTGATGATGATGATGATGATGTACGAACAATATATATTAGATCTAACATTTTATATCATTTATACGAATTGAATTCGACAGTTTACTCCACATAGACAGACGGTAAAACCCTGAGGTTTTACCGCGGCAATGTATATAGTGAGGCCTTTCTAGCCGGCATACAGCTAAGTAAACAAACACTACTCAACAAGTTCATTAAACGAATCTCGGAATTTTTTAAGAGAAGTTTAATAATTCAAGTGAATTTGAATAAATGTTTAATTCAAGATAAATTTATCGCTAAATTGAATATGAATGTTTTGTGTTTAATTTTAAAACAGTATATTATTATTATATTCGTATAATTATGACTTTAATCTTTAATTGATTTTAATCCGCCAATGGGCACCAGTGACCAGTGACCTTGGGCGATATGTAGTTGATACACGCGAGTTTATCTCACGCATTCTGAGCATAAGTTGGTACTTAAGTGTGGTAAATATTTGTTTGTTAGATATGAGGATGTTTCGATCGAATTGTACCCATCTTGTTGGGTTGATGTGACCAAAACGTAGCAAGTACAAATAAGTAATATGTACTCATGCGTGAGTTGTGAATTATGGAAGGTACTTGGATACCACTTTTGTTTAGTCGTTCTATATCGATCTATATGTTATTATACTAGCTAGCTGTTTATTTATTAAACACATGGTTACAAGGTTTTCAAGAATAGGTAATTTTTCAATGATAGCTTTTATTTTTTCTATAGATCATCGAATCAAATCAAGAACCCAACATTTCCGAAACTGCTCAAAACATTGTTTCACGTTTATAATTAAAATCATTTGATTCTTGAGGAAAGGAATATATGTACTACTATTTTGCGGTATATTCATGCGGAGCAAGTCGTCGGCAAAATCTAGTATTGCATTTAAGATTTTTTTGTAATTAATTATGGAAACATTATTTCGAGCTGGTAAGTGCCATTAGAATTAATATTCCATTCCAGGAGGACATTTCATCGGAATGATTCATTGTAAGTAATTAATAAATTGCCACTTAATTATCAGAACTGAGTAAAAAAATTTATTCAGATAGATTAAGGCTACTTTTCGCGACTGTAGTCAGGAAAAGGTATCTAAATCATGTCCGTGCCTCGGAGAGTACGTAAAGCCGTCGGACCCAGTTGTCATGAACTTATATGGCAATCGTTGTTGGGAAGTCAGTGCCCTCAAATTTACTGATAAGTAGTTCAACCTTCGAATTTCAGTTCTCTCTTAGGGTTACGGAGGTCCAATGCCAGTCGCTCCGTGAAAAAACTGATATTCAGGTATAACCGATGGAACTAGTAACCGACCGCAAATAATATTGCAAATAAGGCTAGGAAGAAGTCGGGAAAAGGTCGAAAGGTCGAAGTATGAACAGATTCCAATAACCCAATTGGCTATGAACGCATCATAAACTGAAAATATGTTTATATCCGAAACGACGGAATATATAACTGAATTGTCTCCTGGGGCCGCGTTGATGTCTTTTCCTTGAACATCAGTTTATCTTTGTATAATATCTTTAGTATATTATCTTCGTATATTATCTCTATTAATATGTACTTATTAATGAATATAATAAAAGTTTATTTGAACCAACTATTATGGTTGATAAGTTTGATATTAGGTGTTTGATATGTGTTATATCATTTTATATTATACTAGCTCCGCTCGCGTGTTCTGTGGTTTATCTTCTCCACAGCTCAATATATCTCTATTCTGTAATTCATCCAAATTGATTTAGCAATTTAGCCGTGAAAACATAACAGATGGATAGACAGAGTTACTTTCAAATTTATAATATTAAAATCATATTTCTATATTTTTTGCTCAAGAATGTCAGTATTTGCTGTATAAATAAACAAAAACTATATACTTTGGGTACTAGACAACTGCTGTAAATACATGAACATACTTTTTTTTTAAATACGTACATATTATACATAAAAAACATCAGAACTCCGAAAAAAATATTTGCAGATCATACATGCATGTGGTCCAACCCGGGAATCGAACCTGAGTCGCAGAGAAAAGCAGTCGCTATCGCTACCACTGCGCCACCTAGTTAGTTAGATAGTCACTCATTTTTCAGAAATAAAAAAACAAAGTATGTAACAAAAACCAAAAGAACATTTAGTGTTCAATAACGAAAGAAGTGAAACGTCTCTCGTTTTTTATGAAATTAAACCGTATCGAAAAAAGTTTACCTAGATCAGGGTACTCCTGTAAGGTTTCTTCGATGATGGACTGCAACCACCATGGCTCCATATCAGCTAACTCACGGCGCCGTCGGCCCCGGGACTCGTATGGCAAATGCATTTTACACCATCACACTACACTGCTGCTCCGCCTAGTTCGGCGAACCCAACCGGTCCCACTTAACCGTCAATGGACACGTCACACAACGATAATATCGAAGTCACCTAATTCGGCAAGTTACGGCTTGAATTCCGACACTTCCGTAATTTTTACGATGACAGTACCTCAATGTTTGGTTTTGGCCTCCGTCCAATACGTTTTATAAGAGGTTTGTGTTCGTATGAACTTGAAATAAATTCAAGTATTTCTTATACTTACGAACGTAAATGTTTATAGTTTTACCGTCTTAGCGAATATTTTGCTAGTGTTGACTCGATAATTATTATAATTAAGCGATCTTTGGATTCTAATACTTTATTCAGTCTCTTTGTACAACTTATGTTACTGTTGTTATATTAAAATAAACAAATACGTCAATTCACACAACACAATTGTCCCTGCATGTGTGTCACAATCGTGAATATTTTTGTAGTTATTTCCTTAAGTGGACGCTCATTCTAGTTTATAACTCCACGAACTCTTCAACTTCACTTTCGTCATTTTAGATGAATCACAGTGCGACTTCCAAAATGTTCACTGGAGCCCATTCCATTAAGTATCAAACGTTCCGAAATAAGTTCTAAGAACACCTGTAACTCACACGAGATATGTAAACAACAGCTGATTTTAGGTTTTAATAGGTGCTTTTTCCCGCGCAAGCCGGTTCTATCGTAAGATTTGTTTTAGGACGGTGCGTGCGTACGTAACGAAGTCGTCGCCGGGCACAGGTATTTACCGCGTCGCGTTCTGTTAGATGAGTCAGCGTGACCGTGCGCGCTCGGGAGGCCGCGTGTTCGCTGCTCGCGCGACTCTCTACTACTGAACCGCCGCCATTCTGTCACTCGCTGCCTCCATTCTCTGCGGTCAATCTGCGGTTTGGCCACGCTTCATTTGTTGGGAAAATGAGCGCTATTCTCCTCTTATTCGTGCCCATCTGTTTCATTATAAGTATGAGTGAGATGCATTTAAGTTTTATCTCATTAAACATTTTTGTTTAGCTCCATTGTTGAAAGGGAAATATTATGAGCTTTTTCATTTTAAAGTGTGGTCGCGTATCTTCCTCTTTCAGTCCGCTAGCTGCGGTTAGGACGAAGAGAGAGATGTCTATTGACCTTTTTGTATTCAAATTTAAAACTTATCATCCTAAACCATCATTTATTTAGTTGTTGGAATAATGTGGCATTATGCAATTAAATGACAAAGTAGTGATAACGTTAGTCGGTAACGTCACTCCAAATGATCAGCCTAATGAGGTTTGATTGAAGCCTAATTGTATGTAATTTGATACTATGAGCTAATAAACTAAATAGTTGTTAATTAGCTTTTGATTATTAGTGTAGTATTGTAGCGAGTAAAGTTTTTCTGCGTGTTTTGTTTCAAGATAGCAGTGGGCGTGCTCGTGGCTGGGCGGGGCGACCCCGCCTACAATCGCGAAGACGGCACTCGCGGGAGGAAAAATCGGGCTCTACGCCACTATCGCGCTACTACTGAGTCGATGAAGCAACTGACGCACGTACTGCACTTGTTGCACTCCGCACAAACGAATTACGTAGACGGTGTAGCATGTTATTCTGCAAAGATTAAGTTATGTAGTAGTCGAGGATCAACCAAGTAGCCTGCAGAGTGAGTGGAATGATGATGATATAGAAAACAGATATGTCGGTTATGTAATGCAGTAGTAACTTATAAGCGACAGGGTTGTTTAGTGAGAGATAAGTTTTGTAATACCTACCTACCTCGATTTCAACAAATAAGAATAATGTTAAATAGCATTTTCTTTATAGCATCAGAACTGCATATCTCAGTATGAATACACGAATATGAAAAAACAATCCAATTTATTCACAAAAAAGTAATGAAATTTTTAACTCTAATTTAATATACCTAGCCTATACCGAAAAGTAAACTTCTAACCAACTATCTGGGTATCTGCCATAAATCTATGCCAGATAAAAATAATAGTATTTTGGGAAACTGCTCAAAAACATCTCAAAATGTACTTCGGTACGTTCATACATGGGGCGTACCCAGCATTGACAAGACAACGAATGGAGTTAAGTAGGTATTGACTTTAATTTGTATTCTTCTTTTATATCCACTATATAACGAGATAAGATAGTGGAGTTGCAAATTTCACAGCCATTTCGTTTAGGCAATACGATCACTTACACTGTAACTTTAAAAACTTCTTTCTTTTTCAGTTTATTTATTAATTAAATATTTCATCTTTATACTTTTTTATGAAAGTTCGAAGAAGATGTCTTTACTACAGCCACCCTAGCGAAGTTGCAAAAGGTTTTCGTTTCTATTCTATTTCTCCATTCTCTTGTTTCACTGGCTAAAGTCATTCAGTCATGTGACCGAACCAAATATTGAGCATGAAACAAGAGAACAGACACAGAACAGAAAATTTAAAACGTTTGCAATTTGGCTAGTGACAGTCAATAAGCGTATTCACTGATTTATTTCATACAGTACAGCTTATACAAACAACAATAGCAGTAATAATCCAAACAAAAAAAATAAAAATATCTTTTCGTTTTTAAATCGTTTTTAAATTGCAAATTTCTAATTAAAATTAAACAGGATTTTCTTCTTGTTTCTATTTTTACAAAAACATCTCCATATTTGTGTAATAAACAGATTGAAATTTGTTTACCTATATAATAACACAGCTACGATATGAAAGTTACACTTAAATTTTTAAACATCAACACATAACACCTTATTAATGAACTAAAACTAGATCATTTTTCATTCATAAACTGTTCCATAAAAGAACCGCGTGACGTAATGATATAACCGTCGCTCGAGTCATCCCAATAACCGCAAAGCGGCGAATTTTTGCGGCCCGTAGTAAGAAACGGCTGAGTGACCGCAGCGAAGGGTCTCAATCGGCTATCAATTAGTTGCTCTTGAACCATTTATGAATTGTGACTATAAGCCGAGCCAAATAATGTACTTTACTAATTTCTCAAAACATGGCGGTTTTTTTAGTTGTGCCTCATCAAGGGTGTAGTGTAGGGCAATGCATGTAAAGTGGTACTTCGAAACAAAGCGACTATAATTACACGTGTTGCGTCACTTTTTTATATGTAAGTTTGCCAAAATGAGTCTGCTCCGTTTGATGGAAATTATGAGTACTATGCTTCTATGTCTTTTGCATTCTCTACAATCTCGGGAGACTTTAGTCGCCATAAAATACACAATTGTCTCCAAATGCGAGTCTGTTATGAGAATATAAAACTTACCTAAAAATGCTGTACGTAGATAAGCACTTACAACATTTTCACCTGTGTCGTAGATAATATCAATAATTAGTAGGTAACTATAATTTTGTACCGTTTTGGTGTAAAGTTGCTAGCTTTTTTATGTGTAATCCTACCAAAGTGACTTTACTTTGCCTGATGGAAAGCATAAGTTCTACGCTTCTATATCTTTTGCATTATCTACATTCCCGAGAGACTTTGGTCGCCATAAGCTGCACAATCACAATCTAAATACGACAGCACGAATGCTGTCATTATTAGGATGGTCTTCTGAGTGAGTTTTTTTTGTATTTATTTTAAACTTAATGCACATGTAGCACAAAGGCGGACTTAGTGCCATAAGGCATTCTCAGCCAGTCAACCAGGTGATGTAGGAATATGATGCGGTAGGTGCAGACTTAGGATATAAAACATGACAAGGTAGTTGTAAACGAAAGTATTATCTTTATAGTAAACAATTTTAATTTATTCAAATTAGTAGTACTGCCCCGGTCGAGCCGGTCCATTCGTGCTGAAATTAGCGTGACTCTACTACCTCTAAATAGGTGCATGGTGTCCGGGTGCATGTGGTTCGTTTAAACAACTAGCTAGGCAACAACTAATTGAAGCTTCTCGTGACCAATAAGGTGGCTTTTTCTAGTACAGAGAATTAGCGTTGGTATTCAATGTGGCAATGCTGTCAGTCTTTTGGGAATGCTACCAGTAAGCGATGATGCGTAGGTATTTTTTGACGCTTGTATGCACACATTGAAAGTATTATCTAAGTTATTCAATATTTTCTAACAAAAGAGAAGGAATATGAACTATTAATTAAAAGAATATTCGTTTCAAATATAAAAATTCATAGTTTAAAACGATTATACAATTACGAGTAGTAGGTATCTAGCAGTAGTTGAAGTAGTCCAGTCAAGTTATAACTTAATACAATAATGAACCAAAAAAAGGAAACCAAAAGAATTAAACTTAATGAATTCTAGTCCCACCACCAGTCGAAATCTAGTTACTAAATATAAGCAATTATTCTACCCATAGAGGTAAGTTTTATTATCTTTTCAATATCTGTTTTTAAACGGGTTATACCGCTCGTGGTTACGGGTAGACTGAATTACCCGTGACCACGAGCGGTATAACCCTTTCGAAAAGTCGGAAAATAGAAGGTATCGTCACCTTTTTAATTTATCGCGAATGAGTCCCGTTTACAGTAAAAACATGCGTATATGTTTTCAATATGTTTTAGTGAAAAATAAGATACCTACCGAACTGATTTCTACATATTATGGCACAATATAGGAGAATTTACTAGGAATCTCTTATTCTGTTTACATTCGGTGATTTGTGCCTAACTTGAAAAGGGTTTTTACATTATTATGTTCATAATTTTAATCTTAGTATTGAGGTTATTAGGTTCCATAACAATATAAATTTATAATTTATTTTTTCAATCGTATCATATATGACGTCAATAGTTAGATAAATGAAATATATTGACATAACAGGAAAGTGTTCAAAACCTATAAAAGTGCGGTTAGACCGCAATACATAATGGTTTTGTGATTTAGTGATTCAGATTGACATTTACAGACATCCTAAGAAATACCTCTTTTTATAATATATATGTTAAAAAGCTAATAGCTTTCACCCGCGGCTCCGCCCGCGTGTATCTCGGTTATTGCAGTAAAAAGGAGCCTATGTGTTATTCTCATATATAAGCTATATTACTGTAAAGTTTCATCCAAATCCGTTCAGTATTTTTTGCATGAAAGAGCATCAAACATCAACTTACGCGTTTATAATATTAGTAAGGATGTATTACTAACTCTTAATTATCTGTATATTATATGTAATTTAAAGACTACACGAGTACGCAAAGCTTTTGATGACATCTATGTCACCCGGACCATTGTCACAAATCTATTGACACATCATTCATTTAAATCGGTTTAGAAGTTTAGCGGTAGAACATGCAAACATACACTATCCAGAATATTACCATTCCTCGCTGGTTTGATATAAGTAGTTGAGTAAAAACGACTTGTTGTTCATTATATCATCAAACTCTTGCCAATTTGGATAATTTTACTATTTAAGGTTTTGTGAAAGTCCAGGGCAGGCAAACATGCGAGGAAACTAGTAAAAACTTATTTTATTTTTCCATTTAAAATGAGTATTCTTGTTAACAATTTAATGTCGTAAGTTTGTCGTATCAAAGGCGAGCTAGTTAATATACGTTGGTTTATGTTTAGTTCAAAAGTCTAAAACTTCTAAAAACTATCATCTTTAGTCAATTGCAGTCTTCTGCTGGACATAGGCCTCTCCCTTTGCACGAAAAAGAAAAAGACGTCACTTCACCTGACGACACTACTTTAGCCGAGACGCGGACTCCACTCAAGAACCCGTTAACCCCAACGGTTATCGGTTCTTCGGTCAATATGGCCAGCCAACTGCTATTTTAGTTTGCCTGTTCTGTGGTCTATACCTCATTTCTGATGACCCTTAGAGAAACACCAAGCATAGCCCGATCCATAGCACACTGATCGACTTTGAGCTTGTGGATTACCGCACCGTAATGTTTTGCACATTTTAAGTTCAACTTTTTCACGACATAAAACATGCTTCAAATTTGGGTTTTTGCGAACACATAACGTATAAGTCTGTGACTAACTGAATGTGACTGTTTCAAGCAAAATGCATAATGACAAAAATAAAACATACAAAGATTATTATTTTATAATTTTTATCTAGCCAGTCCCCAACCGCACTCGGCCAGCGTGGGAACGTTTGGCCTAAACCCTCTCGTGAGAGGAGATCCGGGCCCAGCAGTGGGACGATATGGGTTGTTGATGAAGAAAATTTTAATTTAATCTCATGGAAGTTGTTTGGACAAATCTTAAAAAAGTTACTATAGTAATCACCACGATATTTCCATATTTACTACTTGTTAAAATAAAACAGCTGTGAAATAAGCCTTTATATAATCAGGCCCTTTGAAAAGATTATATAACTACATTTTGGTATATAATATTCTGTTCATTTAAATTCAAAGCTTAGACCGACACACGTTTGAACATCATATCTCCTCAAAATCGCCAGGTCATTACGTCAGACGTAGGTGCATTGTTTTTCAGTCAATGAGATTAGTGCCCGCGTACACGAGTTCATTAACAATATAAACCGATTAGTTGGGTGGGCCGGCTGTAAGACGCATCCCTAATATTTGGGTACTCAGCTCGGTATTTTTGAGGCACCACACAAAAGCATAGGCAGTGTTTTAGGTAGATTTTAAATGTAAAAGCGTCTGGGTCTTTGCAATAAGTATCATGCATGTGAGTTAGAAATGTCAAAGGTTAATTCCTTTTTTAGGTAAACGGTAGCCGACTTTAGATGACATTTACACACTATTTATTTTCATATCCATGTTTGTTATTATCGTAGCTAGGTGAATATAAAACCAAATACGTTTATAGAATAACTAGGCGATCAACTTCGTTTGTATTTCTTTTCAAACATGTTCGGCTCCTATTGGTATAAGCGTGATATTAATTCTTTCTTCGTGCCTCACCAGTAAAACACTCACCATAAAAAACCGTGAAAATAGGTTAGATTCAGAGTTCTTTGTGAGCTACACTTGTATTATTTGAAATAGATAATTTCATTTCTGTCCCAAAGTGGGTTTAGAATGGTGAAGTCAGATTGCACTTGAATGAAGATTTGAACTTGACCTGCTGATCGTAGCTGGTCAGTATATTTGAGGGTACTGGCAACCGGGATCGACGGTTTAACGTGATCTACGAGGCACTGGTGCGAAATACCGTAAAACTTACATTCTCTATAAGAATTTCTTGTAAGGAAAACTAATGACACTTTGACTCGACCCAGGAAACGAACTCTCTCGATTGGAAGTCGCTTACGTTAACTGCTAACGATTGATTTCAGAAGACAACCGCCTCTTTTGGTGTCAGAATTCTAATAAAACATTTATTGGGAGTACTGAGAGCTATTTACACGATACTATGAATGAAGCAAGAGCTGATTAACGGACTGTAAGATAATAGTTATATTGGTTAGTGCCAAGAAATTTAATGCAAGCTTGTTTATGTAGTTCAAAATTCTTTTCGCAACTCCATACAACTGTGACCATTAAGAAAGTTTAAAGATTGTATCATAATATTTGCCTTAATATCATAATGTTCAAGTTGCCCTACGTGGTTAGAAATAATTAACGAAGGTAAGTTACGGCAGCGCGGTCAGTAAACGGATGGGTGACCATCAGTACCATGAGCGTTCTGTGATTCAGAGGTCACGTTAAGCAGTGTGTCCTAGTTGTTATCATAGGGTAACAGTCTTGAAGCTTGGATGGAAACCTTCGGGCGGCTTAAAAATACATCCAACGTCAAAATTACGTAATCACAACGCGGTTTTGCCATTTTTGTTTTGTTTTTTATGTGTGGAAAATCATCATGGACCGTCACCCCACTGGGGGTTACGGCGGGGTGGTGTGTCGGACTTGAACCGACTAAAAACCATACAGTGAGCCCTCTCCGCGCTTCTCCGTTTAGGAGGAGGAGAAATCCAGGGTCAGATCTCCTTCTGGACAACGCTGTTTTGCCAGTCCCAACCCGTACTCGGTCAGTGTGGGGACGTATGGCCTTAAGGAGAAGGAGGCCGGAGCCCAGCAGTGGGACATTATGGGTCGTTAATTAAAAAACTTACGGGACTTGATGTTTACGTACAATTGTTAAACAATTAGTGCCAATCCTTTATCCTTTGTACATGAATCATTGATTCCCTATAAGGATCTAACGTTCATCGTGAATCATTATATAAATGACCATTATATTATTGTTTTATCACTTTTATTCCTTTGTTGTATTATGAATGAAATAATCATCAATCATCAAGTCACGTCAACAACTGCCGTTGAATCGGGAGCTTAAATTTCTGTGTCCTTTTTAATACTGCACTAGGAATAAATACAGTGTTGCGGGTACTTTACAAACATTCTTGAAATTGACACTAAGAACACCCAGACTCAAAACAACAATTTGTGGATCACACAGAGTTGTCACATGTAGGGCTTGAACCCACAACACTCAATGAAGTAGAAAGCGGAAAAAAAGTAGTTTCAGGTTGGTTAAATTTTGTACATGGGAGCAAGGGAGCACTCTTTTTTCTTTGTATTAAAGTAATTTCTTGAGAATCAAGAATCTAAAGAGAACTTTAGAAAATCTAACACACTGATTATTTCCTTCAAAGAGGGACTTATGGTTAGCAATATAGTCTGTGACTCTAGAGTTGCAGGTTAATGACTTACCAAGATATATTCGTCTGTTCCCTTATCATCACACACTTCTATGTATCTTCTATCTATAGCAGTCCACTGCTATAGATAGAAGATACATAGAAGTGTCCTTCCTTAGAAACAGAAATGGCCTGCTATGCCGCGCTTGCCCGATGGATTGGTACAAGGTTCTTTTCATGTGTGTGTTTCTCGCTCTCTTGTGTTGTGTTGTCTAATGTTGTCCCGCGTAATTTGTCTTGCTTAGTCACCTTTTACAACATTGACAGGTCGAATAGGCACGGTCGGAATATTTTGCTCCCTTGTACCTACCACGAACTTCTTTTAATTTTATTTCCATACAACCTTTTGCCCGCGGCTGCACTTGTGTCTATGTCGGTTATCGCGGTCAAAGCAGCCTATGGACCTTTCTCAGACTTCCGACTATCTGGTTACAAAATTTCATTTTAATCGGTTTTTGAGTTAATAGCGAACAGACAGGCAGACGCGGCGGAGGACTTTATTATATGATATGTAGTGATTATTAATAGGCACAACATTCTAATGACTATTTGTGAAATTTGGTTGTGGGGCATTAAACACCTACTTAGTCCATAGTAGGTACTCGCTGTTGACATAACTTTAACAGTATTTTTCTTCCAAAATGTAATCGATAGTTGCCGAGATTTCCAGTGACCGTTTTGGTTCTGAGCCCGAAATTAACATTTTACTGAAAATATATACATAATTCGACTACTTAAAACTTAAACATAATATTAAATATATATGGCCTATGGCCATTATTGCGCATCTATTGACAGCTCATTCGATAAAATCGGTTCTGTCGGTTAAACATAATATAACATATATTTAGTGCTAAAACATATATCTATGAATATACTGGTAATTAGAACTTTATTACAAAATCAAACTTCCTCGAGGAAGAATATAACTTAGTATTTTAAGTAAATTTTAAGTAATTCAAATCATTAGTGGAACCGTCTGTTACAAAATTAATTAAACAACCACATTATCCTTAAACCTAGGAACATTCTAAACTGGGAATCTACAGTTGCCAACTGAAAAACTTCTTATCGCAAAACTTCCAACTTATTATCAATTTATTAAATGGATATTATATAATTTTATTTAAGGAAAGTCTTTAGAAAATGTGTAAGTTGGGTTTTTTTCATAATTTTGTACAACTTTTACACTTTTATCATAAAGTAAAACAGTATGCAAATGTATTTTTTTTTGGCTGCACGCATGGCGTGATGCTTCACACGACACGCCGTTTTCTACTGTCTTCAAACCCTACATGGGACAATTTTTTTTTGGTCTGGGTGCATATAACCGTTTCATACATATTTGTAAATTCCCTTGCGACACAGAATTTCTTCCTAACCATCTGAGACCCGCGGTATTATGATCAACGCCACGGGAGGAAGCTAGTCAAAAACAAATATCATAAGTTACCTCTTTTATCATTAGCCAGAGCAACCATCAGCCAAATCTTCCCAGCCGATTCATATCGGTTTAATCAGACTACAGGCTACAGAGATTATCCCGAACAAATAGATAAAAATGAATTTTCAGAGTTTCGTAGTTCATGACTCTGTACATCCGTCCGTCCCTTCTCTACTTTACTTCTAAACGTTTAGTGATAGAAATATAACTTCTCATGGATCACATCTCCACGCAAAGTTTGTAAAGTTTTATCACATCGACAATTGCGAAAATAAAATCACGAAAAATATTTTTGTTTGGGGTTTCTTCTCTACACGTAATGGGGAATGTTTTTTTTCTCGCATCTTTCCCATCGTATGGGGTAGGACTTCTAAAACACTACTAAGACTATTATTTATTTAGGTATCCATTTGCAACTTATTCAACTTTAAACTTTTTTTATTACAGCAGGGCGTGCCCCTCCTCTAATATCTTAACTGACTGGCTCAAAAACTCTCTGATAGAGTCGTGAAAAGGCAATGGATACACTAACTGACTGCACGGTTGGCCTAGTGGCTTAAGCGGTCGCCACGCCGCTTCCTACTACGCCAAGTGTCGTGGGTTCAAATCCCACGTAGGAAAATACTTTGTGTGATTCACAATTTGTTGTTCTGAGTCTGGGTGTCCGTTTCATGAATGTTTGTAAAGTCCCCCGCGACACAGGAATTTATATTCCTAATGCGGGAGTTGTCTTTTAAAAAAGATAAAGATAAAGTTAACTTCTTCTTTAACTTATTGTCATCCTTTCGTTGTCAGTAATTTACCTCCTAACTAACAGTCTTTAACAGTCCACTGCCTGACACTGCCCCTCCTTGGTAAGGAGGTTTTGGAATACTATATTACGGTGGCCAGACGGGTTTGTATCTAGGGTTTGTTTGAAGTATTCGATTTTATTTACAGAGATGTTATCCTATTCAGTTTATTCCCTGTTTATTCTCGCTGCCGGCCGTCGTTCGTTCCATGGCCGGCAGCGAGAGTTCATTTACCGCGGTCGCAACCTTCGACGAGGACGTAATCACGCAGAAGGAGGCGGCGGAGAAGGCCCGGGAGGACGACATCCAATCGGACCTGATTCGCCGCCGGCGAACCGGGCGGCGGAGGCGCGAACATCTGTGTGAGAGGCGGAGAGGGTACACTGTGTGGTTTTTAGTCGGTTCAAGTCCGACACACCACCTCGCCGTAACCCCCGGTGGGGTGACGGTCCATTATGATTTTCCATACATAAAAAAATAGAAAAAAAAGGGTTTGTATCAAGTTTTTCGTATTTTTTAAGTGATGCTGTCCTGTTCAGTTTACATCCTATTCACCTCTTATGACATCCATTTGATGAATATTGCTGGAGATACTCCATATTCTTAATTCGTCACTACATGTAGTATCTATCACCTAATACCTAATATATTTTCAACTAATATATTTTTCCTCTTATCCTAATAATAATATTCAAGTAGTTTATGTAGAAACCGAGGCTTTACCAGACGCTTGGGCTTATGAATAGATTATTCAACCGACAGTTGTTTGCAAACAATCAAGCTTGTTAGACGCCGCAATTGGTCTCCACCCACTATCAGGTTTGTGTCTATATTGGTACCATTATTTTACACTGGCTGGGTCCTGCGGTCTTACCCGCGGTTATTGTTGTAAAGCGCAAGTAACGCCGTGAAGCGAAGCTAGTCAAAAAAAACTGCTTTAGTTACTCTTTAGGTCATTAGGTTTCTGATTGTTGAAGTCGTCTCAAAATCGGTCCAGCCGTTCTAGATATTACCCTGAACGAACACACAGACAAAGTAGTAGTATAAGTAATGTAACTTTCATATGCATTGCATTTTATTAAAAACTTAACTTGATACTACATACCGAAATTCAAATTTCATTTATTTGTAATATAGATATTTAGCTATTAATCATCTCAGTGCAAAGTCTGACTATGGATACTGTCATGAGTATGTTTTGCTCCTTAATAGATATTGCAGTACTTTAACTAGGTATCTTCACTACGTAGTATGTAAACAATGTAGGTACCTAAGGAGTAGATTAAAATTATCACAATACCTAACAAGCACTTTGAGACTTAATATGCATAAGTTGGTTGGTACCCGGGAGAGGGCGCTGTCGAGGCCCCTAACGTTTATGCAAAAATTTGAAAAATATTATCCACAATTGCCCTTAGGCGATTCACACACTGCACCGCGCTACGTCGCGTAGCGCGGAGTGGCAGATTTTAATATTGTGTGCAAGTACATCGATTTGTAAAATCTGCTCGAAGAGGCAGATCTGCTCCTTCGTCGCCGCGCGCGTGATCTGCTGCCACGCGCATACGCGCCTGGGCGCGTGGCCAGTTTGTGATTTGCCTTAATCTTGTCCTTTCCAGAAAAATCATATAAAACTGTCAAATAGAGTTCTCTCAAAATTAAAAAAAAGTTATGTTTTT
Source organism: Phragmatobia fuliginosa (assembly GCA_932526445.1). Classification (NCBI taxonomy): domain Eukaryota; kingdom Metazoa; phylum Arthropoda; class Insecta; order Lepidoptera; family Erebidae; genus Phragmatobia; species Phragmatobia fuliginosa. The sequence goes on from OW052073.1 coordinate 7,584,547, forward strand.
TCCGAGTTAAAGTTCGCCTAAAAATTGGCAAGATCCCTTCTAGGTTATTGCTTGATTCCCCTTAAACGGGAGAATCTCACAATAAGCGATCTGTATAACCCCTACACTACTGACTACTATAAAGTAAGACCCGAAGTGAAAACCATCTACAATCCTCCGGCACTCCGATGTCTGGCTATTGTAAAACAATACAATCTTGGTCTTCTAATTAGAAATTTGTTAATTATTTATATTTGTGAAAAGAATGAGTAAAAAAAGAAAAGTAAACAGATATGGGAAATTTTTAACGCTTTATTTGGGCCTCCCAACCAATTTTGACACGTTCTAGAATAAGTGTTTTAAAATTATCAAAAATACGTCTATTTCTCGGGCTACATATGTATACGAGTTAGCAATACCCGTAAGTTACATTATTTCATATTAAAATTTTGCTAAATTGTTATAGTGTTGGTCGACGGTCTGTCCGATAGAATAACATAAAAGCGCCCTCTAGGTTTCAGTCAAGGTTTGAGTCTGGAAATTAGAATTGGTAAATGCGCCATCTATTGGAATATGTTACAACAAAATGGAGTGTTCCACGAGAACTCATACTACTTTTTAAGTAGTTCTAACTAATAATCCTAGATGTCGCTTTTGTATTTAGTTCATACTGTAATGTATAGACGTCGCTATTAGCACAAGTTTCTCCTCAGTAAAATCAAAATTGCACAGAAAAGAACACAAGGATTAATTTGCTATGCAAATCCTATGCAATCGTTTAATTAATTATCTTTTATTTACTATAAATATTTGCAGCTTTTGGCAAAACTTTTTTTGTAAATTCATCATTGAAATGCTATTGGTACTTTCATAGAAAAATTACAAAAAACATAATGTCGAATTGAGAACCTCCATCTTTTTATAGTCGGTTAAAATTTTCTAGTGAAGCATTTAAGAGCATTGCTTAATATTAAGTCTTTAAAAAGACATTGCTATGCACTTGTACTGTATAGTGTCTATCTGTCTATCTATAGATAAAAATAAATTATATTGAAGTGTCTGTATGTAATATCAAATTAACAGTTTTAAGTATTTAATGTACCTACATACAAGAAAAAGCAATTTTTAAAATTTTCGTCTGTCAGTCCGTCTGTCTGTTTGTTCGGGTAATCTCAGGAACCGATTTTGACGGGACTTCCACTGGCAGAAAGCTTAAGATATAAGGAGTAACTTAGGCTAATTATCTTTAGACTAGCTTCGCTCCGCGTCGTTACTCGCGATTTACAACAATAACCGCGAGTAAAACCGCGGGACTCAGCTAGTACAAAATATAAGAATGTTTGTTCGTAATTTCAAATTATCAGATTTTCACTAAACACATATATTTTTTTGGAGAAATTGTGCCCGTTGCTCGGCCACACTGCTGCATTCCATGATGACATGTTGTGGCGTTTCTTCTGCTTCCATGCATCCTCTGCATAGAGGGCTATCAGTTACTCCTATCGTGTGTAGGTGTTTGTTGAGGAGACAATGTCCGGTTAGGGTTCCTATAATTTTACGGAGTTTGTCTCTGTTGAGTCTGATAAGGGTGCGGGCAAGCTTCTTGTTAGAAACTGATACGGCGTTCTTAGTTTGCCGACATCCTTCGCTAATTATCCACTTTGTTAAGTGTGTTTTCTGGGTTCCTTCGCGCAGCCATGTCTTAATTTGGGCCTGAGGAATCGGCAGCAGAGGTTCGGGACCCTGCACTTTTCTGTTTGCTCCCATCCTGGCCAGTTCATCTGCGGCGTCGTTACCCACTGAGTTGCTGTGTCCCTTTATCCACTGCAGAGTTACTCTATTGGTTGTCGCAATGGATTGGAGTGCCTTGTGACATTCCATTATCAGGGCCGAGTTTATTGTGTTGTTTGCCTTTGGATTAAGACCCCATCTTTTGCCAACTTGTCTTCTACACTGATTAAAAGCAATACAGGCCATATTTGTTTTTGATTCTATGTGACTCGCCCAATTCAGTTTATTGTCAAGGATTACACCCAGGTATTTCACTTGTGCTGATAGGGAGAGTTTTGTTTTAAATAGTTTTGGTAGTTGTAGTTCTGGTAACTTCCTCTTGTTGGTGAAAAGAATAAGTTCCGTTTTATTCGGGTTTACTGACAAATAATGTTCGTCACACCATTTTTCCACAATCTGAAAGGCTGAGGACATGACCTTGCAAAGGACATTCTCAGCGTTTCCATTTATCAGAATTGCTAGGTCATCTGCATACCCAATAGTAGTGTATCCTCTGTCATTTAAACTTCTTAGGAGACTGTCAACTACTATGTTCCAGAGAAGTGGCGATAGGACTCCCCCTTGAGGGCATCCCCTGACTACCCTCGCGCGCGTGGTAGTATTCCCCACTATCTGGACCGCCCTTTTGACGACCAGTTTTCGGTGATCCACCCTCTGGTGACTTGGTCCACATTAAGTTTTCTTAAGGCGTGGTTTATGCTGTTGTGCATAGTTTTGTCAAAAGCACCTTTTATGTCTATGAAGGCTGCAAGTGTTGAAGATTTGTTTGTGATTGCCGACTCTATTTTGTGAACCACTGCGTGTAGTGCCGACTCTGTTGATCTACCTTTCCTGTAGGCATGTCGTTGGGGATGTAGCGGGACCTTTCTAAGGGCTCCATCTCTGAGGTGTCGGTCTACCAGCCTTTCCGATGTTTTCAGAAGGAAGAAAGTTAGACAGATTGGTCTAAAGGATTTGGCCCGTGTGTAGTCCTCTTTTCCTGGTTTTGGTAAGAACACTACTTTTGCCTCCCTCCATTGTTTCGGAATGTATTTGAAAGCCAGGCAGGCCCTGAAGATCGGTGTCAGAAAAACTGCCTGGGTTAGTTGCCACTGTAGTAGCGCCGGGAAGATACCTTCTAGTCCTGCTGATTTGAATGGTTGGAAGCTTTCCAGGGCCCATTCTATCTTTTCCGCCGTTACTATTGTTTTTGTCAGATCCCATTCCTAGGTTGTTGGTGTACCGTAGTGCTCGTTAAGCCACCCAGAACCACGCGCCGGTTTACTGCCTGGGAAGTGGTACTGGGAGGTGGTGGTGACTAAACACATATAAAATACTTTATTATAGTTGTACAAAAATTTAATAAATATAAAAACATTTAAAAATCTATTTACATAAATAAATAAATATTTCGGACATCTTGCCCACAACGTCATCTAGTGCCAAACTAAGCAGAGCTTGTATTATGGATACTAAACACCTGATATAAACGCATCAACATACTTTTTGTTTGTAAATACATTCCTGGTCGGAACAAATATTTGTGTGATCCACAAATATTTGTTTCGGAGTCTGGGTGTTTTTTATGTATAATATGTAGATACATATCTACATTTTTATTTTTTATTTATCTACTGACCAGGAATTTGAACCCGAGAAAAAGCACAGCAGTCGCATACTAGTAGCACAGTTAAACTTTTTATCCACTGGTGCTACTTTTAGGCATTCATTCTTTTTGGTAATTATTCCTCGTCTTGTCCATTGTAGCTACAAGTAGGCGTCTCTCGGATCGATGCAGGACGGCAGATCTGATGACCATTTTGAGTATTTGTTATTTATAGGTAACATTGAACTTCTGAATAAATAGTTTATCTTACTCGTAGCATTGACAAAAATGTCCTTAACTCCATACCTATAGAACTTGATTTAGATTTATACAACAATATTTTACTACAAATAAAGATGTTCTAAGTAATCAATTGTGCTTTGTTTCTTTCTTTCTATACAATTTAAGTAGGCATTTCTAATCAGTTTTATGATATTATCATATGAATTATTTTGCATTCATGGCAATTCCAACATATGCCCATGCGACATTTATCTGGTTAAATTGAATTAAATTATTTTCATTATTTTCATGAATTGATCTGATCGAATATAATAAAACTACAAGTTAAATGGATATTTTGTTTCACAATAAAAAGTTTAATTTACCAAACATAACTTTAGTTCAAAGACGAGATTAACACATTCCCATAAAATGCTACGACTTCTCCGCCTACATAACAAACTTCTGGCAGTACAATTCCATAGAAATGGACCAAATAATAGGATTTGGTGTAAGTAAATATTTGGATTGAGAGTCTCATAACATGTTTGAAAGAAACATAATTCTTAGGTGCGGTCACGCCCTCTATCGGTACAATAAGAAGGTCGAACCTTTACATGCCTTTACCAAAACTGCAAATTGTTATTTCCACGCCATAAAGTTTTCTAAAAATGCGTTCTTTAATAATGAAATGTATGAATTGTGCTTCGCGGACTATTAATCTTTGTCAATGTATTTTTATAACAGATGTTCAAAAGTTTTACGATATTTTTCGAAGTGGTTTGGTTTTTTTTCTTTCTGGTGATAGCCGTGATAGGTAGGTATCAAGTTCATTAACTACTTTTTAGTGTTTTTAATTCAGCCATGGATGACTTTGGTAGTAAGAAATAGTTAAAGAATTTGCTGCATTTCAAAGTTGAGTTAAAGTCATTGAACAATTGCATTTAATATCTCCTGACTTCATTATTGAAGTAACTCCTTAGCCAAGACGCAAGTCTTTCGAGGCTATTCTCTTTCTACAATCGCTAACATCTTTATTCTCTTATATTTGGTCAAATTTTGTTTTATTCGTTGACCAATTGAGCCTCGAACGATTTTATTCCCATACAATGGTTGCTAATCCGAGCAAGTGGTGTTAGGTTTTATTTTTTTGCATTAGCAATGTAAAATTATAAAATTTACATTTTTTACACATATTTACGAAGGTTGCTGTTTTAATTTACCTCTTTTAGACCTTCTTTATTTAGACACTACTTCTAAACATTAATTGCGTTAGTTTAATCAAACATAGGTATAAAAGCATCACTACGCATTTTTAAAGAACTTTATCTCAACATCGTATTTTTTTTCTTAGCTAAAGAATTTCGCGCCTCAGATTCGGTTTATCATCAAACATTATTGTCAGTGCTTTTCTATCATCGGCAGCCATTTATTATCAAATATATGAATGGCTTGTCGTATCGCTCCCAAACAAAGCTTTCTGAGGTATAACTCGACCAGCACACCTAGACCTTTCCGATCCCATTGCAAAGATCTTTTTTAGTTGCCCGTTTGGATTATTGGGAACGGCGGGGAAGCTCTTGGTATATCAGTGAGCGTATTATAATGCGTTTAATGGCCTGTAATGAATGGCATAACATCCATAAAGCGACAATGCAGCCACTCGAACATGCCCTTTATAATAATATGTGATTTATAGGTGATCACCGCGAAAATGGTTATTGTTTTGCACGTGTTTATATAGCAACGCCTTCGGCATCAGATGCAACAGAAAAGGAATAATAGGTGATATAGGTACTATAAGTCAAATGTTGAATGAATAAGATGTGAAGTTTGGTAGCCCGCTTGGCGTTGATTTTTTTTAAGGTTGCGATTTCTCAGATTAAGTTGTAGTAACGATTGATGCTTATATGTGAAGGAATGAAACGGAGCAAGTAATACGGATTATTTATTAGTCAGAAGGGGTACCCTACGTTCAGATTTAGTCAAAGTTAATTAAGTGAATGACAAAGTTTTATTTATACATTGTAACGAACTGTAAGAAGATAAAATGTCTATTGTATAGGTTAAAATAAGGTTGAAAATCGCTAAATAAATACGATCTAGGGCTACTAAAGAAATAAATAGGTATTTCGGATATTTTACGCACATCGCCATCTTGTCCCAAACTAACTTGTTAGTTATTATACTGAGCCTAGATCGTTTTTCGTCGTCGTGTTACTAGCCCTACGTCGTTATATGAAAACAAAACCGGTCTCTCATAGGAAAAGTAAATAGATTTTTTTATAGATAACTGGCTGTTAAAATATAAATCTGCGGCTGTATCCGATATTTCGGCGCTGTTGGAAGTGGCGGGACCCACGGTCTGAGCTTGTTGCTCCCTCCCATAACTTTACTCAGATTAAGCCATTAGTTAGAGTCATGGAGGCTTTTGGACGGCGGCAAGATTATCCCAGTCCCCAACCCGCACTTGGCCAGTCTGAGGACGTATGGCCTATGGCCTTAACTCTAGACCCGAGCCTAGGAGTGTGACTTTATGGGCTCATGATACCTAATGATACTCACAAATAATGTGGTCAGTATATATTTAGTAACAATAATTTACAACCTCACAGATTTTACCTTTTATAACATTAGTATAGTAGCCTAGTAGGTATAGATTTCACAAACATTTGGTGAAGTATCTACACAACTCTCGATTCCATTGTGCCATTGTGCGTAGTCGGCTCCCTCAGATAACAAACTATTATTTTAGCAACAGCTTCACTTAAGACGATTAGCAGATCCTTATCATTTCAAACTTTACGACATGTATACTCTGTAAGTAATAAAAACTTTGCTCTTTTTATAGAAATCCTCGCAAATCCACAATGAGGAGACAGATGTCCAAAAATTTTATCACATTGATAAAAAAGTTGTTTCAATGGTAGGTACCTTGGTTCTTTACACCTACGCAACGAGGTATTGTTAAACAATATGGAGCAAATGTGACGTGAAATGTTTAAAAGGTATAATCCACTTACCAAGGGGCTTGTTGGAGCTTTTTTGTCAAAATAGCGGCATGCTTGATTGACTTGTGAAGGAGACGCCGCGGGGCGCCCAAACATTGTGTAAATAAATCTCGTAGTTCGTATTCATACTAATGTTTTTGGTGCAGATCGACAGATGGCGTTAGGTTACTGTTTTTTAACGGCTTAGACAAGATCATTAATCTGTTCGATCGATAAGTAAAGAGATTTTTTTTTTGTAAGCTATTAGGAATGCGAAGTTATGAACTTTTAAAGTTTACACGTATAGGTAGGTAAACGTTTATAATAAAGCTTAATCAGATATTACTTATATCTAAAACGAAATTTAACTTGTCCTTATGTTATTTATTAAAGCGATTAAATAATAGCCTATTTCTTATATTTTTATAGCTAGTTCAAGAATGAAAAAGTTGTTCTTAAATTTATAAAACCTAATACAAAAAAAGAAATAGAATGTATTATTATTTTATACTTAAACAGTTTCTTTTTGTTTCAGTATTTTACTTTAGTTATGCGGTTGAGTTGATTCTTGAATTAATTTCATCCATCTTAGAGTTGAAACCAAGAACTGTGTGTGAAAATTAGACAGATTAAACTCAACAGATTCTAATCTATAAAGTTTGATTTCATGTTACCAGGGGCATAGAAAATAAATTGGTTGAAGTAAAAGAACTAAAATAGTTAAAATACGAGCTACGTAGACTTCATATTAAATTAAACTTTGGAATCAGACAGCTTTGTATGAGATGTGTGCTGTTATTATTATTAGACTTTATACAAGTGGAGCCTCGAGAAATGCTTAATATTTTAAGTGATGTTAAAAAGTACCTACTGTAACTTATTTTGGTAGATTTAATTTTAACATCAACAGCCATGTACAATCCAATACTGGACATAGGTAGACCCTTTTTTTTGTTGTCGGGGTGGAAAAACCCCTTCTGATATCCGGCCCCTCGGAGACTCAGGAGACAGAAGTATGTGGAGTATCCACTAAAAAAACACCCCAACGGCCTACTCCACGGCCACCGTGTTGTTTTAAATCCTCCCCAGGATCGACGCCGCAATCATCTAGTTTCTATCCTGGGACTTTACATAGACCCTAGAAAGGAGGTTTTGCTGTTGTTTTAAGGTTTGTTTCAAGTTCTTCTCGTAGTTTGTTGCCTTATTGACCTCTTATGCCACCCATGGGATGAATGGGATTGGTGACTTTCCATATTCCACTATAATATATAAGGACTAACTTAGCTCCTTTTTTAGACTAGACGTGCCGTTGCCTACGGTTGTAATTGGTACGACAAGAACCGCGTACATAATTAAATATTCTTTTGTAAATACCATTAGGGAGAAACTATACTTTTTTTCTAATTTCGGACATCTTAATCACAACACTATCTAGCCTCAAACTAAGCAGGTCTTGTATTATGGGACAAGACAATTTCTATAAATTGGTACATCAACATTCTTTTTTTGTAAATTCATACACATTATACACAGAAAACAACCAAACTTCAAAACAAATATTTGTGGATGACACAAACATTGGGTCCAACCCGGGAATCAAATCCTAGACCTGAAGCACAGCAGTCGCATACGCTACTACCACTGCGCCACCGAGGCAGTTTAAACTTTAAATATTAGGTATACACATCATTTAGGCACAATTGGGTAGATACAGATACATATTCTAAAATAGTTAATCATTTTTTTTTCAAAGCACTCCAAAATTTGTGAATTTCATTACTTGCTTAGTAAAGTTAAACTATTATGTAGGTACTATCGCCGCTGATGGTTCGCTAGTTAGGATGTTATTTGCGTGTGAAGACAGCTACGCAGACAGTTGATAACTCACTTGTTCATTAACCGTTTAGTTGACTGCTCGTATTTTCTTTAGTTAAGGGAGACCTTTGAGTTAAACTGTAATAACCTTAAAATGTAGGTACTGGATTTTATGCCACTTACTTGTTCTCCTTCACGATGTCGACGGTTAAGGATAGAAACCGAGCGCCTAGTGTAAGTTACCTACAAGTCGAGTGGCCTTAGGTGATTGTAGATTGTTTCTATGTATAATATGTAGGTATTTCCAATAAAAGTATGTTTATGTATTGATATGTCTCGTACCCAAAATACAATCTCTGTTACGTTTGTAACTATAATAATATGGCATTGTTTGTAAGATGTCCGTAATATTAAATAAATATTACTAAAAAAATATAAAACCACGACCCTTGCTTTTAGCTTAGTCGTAGTGGGGTAAAAAACCTCCTTTGTTCGTTTCCATATTGAGTCATTTTTAAATGAAATTTTAGTAATTTTTCTAATACATTCGTACCGAAGTATAGCTTCCCACACATTAACGGAACACATATTTTAGCTCCATCCTTCTATTATGCTAGGCTGCCACTATAATCCAAACTCGATTGAATAGAATGTCAAATGGTAGGTAGATGCCTGCAAAGGCCGGACGACCACAAAGTTAGTGGCCAACGCTATTCAAAATGGTTACAATAGTTTTTGTCACCTCAACTATACAGGAAACATACAGAAGTGTAAGTCAGAACAGGTTTTTATTATACTAACATAGGGCAACAGAATTCACAGTTTTATTTATTTATTTATACAAGTTAGTTGCATAACACTACAGTATATATTTTGTACAGACATACATATGGAGATCTACATTTGGTATTATTGTATTGTCTAAGTAAATTGTCGAAACATTTTTAATAAACTGTTGATATTTGAATTGATTATCTCATTAATCTGTAAACACGTTCTTAAGCATGTAAATGTTTTTCATCTACTTGATACCTTAATTGTAAAAGATTGATTGCAGTTTTGTACTATGAATGGACGACGACAGGATGCATATTTTAAGAAATACTTGTATTAACTGATGCAGTTCATTGAGTTAAAATATATACTATTGAATTAATTGTTCCATATCGCTTTTTGCCGAAAATGGATACCGATCTTTAACACGTTCTAAACTATTTTGTGTTTTTGGTTAGCAGCACTTTACATGTATTGTAATATTGAAATATAACATATAATTAAAGAAATTATCATTCAATAGTCATCAAGAGGTATAGGTTGAGGTAATATAGTATAGGCAAGCCAGAGAATCGAATGATTTTTAGTGTCATTGTTAACAAACTAACTTAAACTTCTGTTATTGACTCACAGTGGCCCTACTTTTCGTTAATATCTTGTTCAACGTGTGATTTATGTCACACAGCAGTCGTTACGTGTGTACCTCCTCTATTGTCAGAAGTCAATATGTCGCCAAAATCTTGCGAACATATCTCTCGAGTTTTTATAAGGAATTTCACAGTACTCCTTGAATGTAAATAAAGCTTGTGGGCATTTATGGGCTATTTAGGGTGTATTTAATGATTAACGACGTGTTTTACTTGTCGTATATGCTGTCTTAAACAAGTTTGATAAATGATGGTGTGGAATTGCCCTGAGTGAGATCGCCGTGGAATTTTAAATAATTGAATTAAAGTTATTGAACTGAAATTTTACCTGGTTCCAACAACTCGTGTTATAGTGTGCAACCACTAGGTTTGACTAGCCTGTTATTGGTCTACTTTAAAGTCGCAGGTTTGATATCCACCCTCACAAATAATTAGGCAGTGAGCAGATGCAATATGAATGGATTGAGTAATATTTGGGTTTATTAACAGGTAAGTGCCTACACTGCCTCGTTGGTCTAGACTCTAGTGGTTAGCGTATGCGACTGCTAATCAAGAGGTCTCGGGTTCAAATCCCGGGTCGGGCCAAAAATTAGTAAATTCCTAATAGCCGGAGTTTGGCGGTGATTCACACCCGTGCCTCGGAGAGCACGTAAAGCTTTCGGTCCCAGTTGTCATGAACATCTATGGCAATCGTTATTGGGAAGTCAGTGCCCTCAAATATACTGAAAACTAATTAAAATTCAATCTTCGAATTTTCTCCCTTAGGTTTGCGGAGGTCCGATGCCAGTCGCTTCGTGGAAAACTGAAATTCAGGAAAAACCGGTTGAACTAGTAGCCGAACCCAAACAAACTTGGGAATAAGGCTAGGAAAATGATGAGTAGGTAAGTGTGTAGTGACTCAAAACAAGGCAGAGCCTTTTTTTGTATGTATTTAGGTAACGTCAATTTTAGTGTAACACTTGCCGAGCCCCGTGGTGTTACCTGTGGTTGATGTTGTATCTACTTGTGTTGTCATGTCAGCCAGTGAAAGTTCGGTCAAAATTAAAACAACCGTTCCAGTAATTCCTGGACCAAAGAGACACACAGAGAGATACACCGATGGACGAACAGAGAGACAAAAATTGAAAAAAATGTTTTTTTGATGTTAGGACCGTATATAGATTCATATGCAATTGCATTTTTTTTAAAAGCGGCCAAGTGCGAGTCGAACTCGCCCATGATGGGTTCCGTAGCAGCAAGTAACATCATATAAAAGTTTTGGTGGTTCGTTGTAACTTTCATCGATGTTTTTATACTAGTGTATTGACTGGATGAAAGGTAAATTGCGTGTTACGATTTATGACGTATTAAAAAAAAAAATACTCACTAGATCTTGTTCAAACCAATTTTCGTTGGTAGTTTGCATGGTAATGTATAACATATTTTTTTAGTTTTATGATTCTTTTATTTTAGAAGTTACAGGGGGGACACACATTTTACCACTTTGGAAGTGTCTCTCGCGCAAACTATTCAGTTTATAAAAAAATGAAATTAAAACCCTCAATATCATTTTTGAAGACCAATCCATAGATACACGTATGGTTTTGATTTTGAGTTTCAGTTTTAAGTATGGAGACCCCCAAAATATATTGCTTTATTCCTACTTTGTTTATTTCTGTTTCTATTTTCTATTGTTTTGGAAAAATATTAATGCGGTTCACAGAATACATCTACTGACCAGGTTTCAATAGTATAGCTCTTATAGTTTCGGAAAAAAGTGGCTGAGACATACGGACGGACAGACAGACAGATAGACAGACATGACGAATCTATAAGGTTGTTTTTTGCCATTTGGCAACTTAACCCTAAAAAGAGTTTTGATTTGATTGCACGGTTGGCCTAGCGATTGAAGCGGTCGCCACGCCGCTATCACGCAAGTGTCATGGGTTCAAATCCCACGCGGGACAACTTGGTGAGTCTGGGTCTTCTTTTGTGTCAGTTTCATGTATGTTTGTAAATTCCCCCGCGACACAGGATGTATATTCCTAATTCGGAACTTGTCTATTTAAAATAAAAAATAAAATAAATTACAAACACCAGTGTTGCCAGTTATCTTTGTAAATCACGAGTAACGTCACGGCTCGAAGCTAGTCTAAAAAATATTTGCTTCAGTTACTCCTTACGTTTTCAGCTTTCTACCAGAGAAAATCCCATCAAAATTGGTACCGCTGTTCCAGAGATTAGCTAGAACAGACAGAGAATTTTAAAATTGCTTTATTCATGTAAGTGCTTATGCATTGAGTAAAAAACTGTTCATTTCATATAGTTTTATTTATTTGTATATGTAGACAAGAAATAAAAAAAATGGACAGGAAATAAAACGCAATTAAAAATTAAAGTTTTAATTTACTTAAATTAATTTGCTTATTACACTTATGTTCCAGTACAGTGCGAGTGTTCAGTAGTGAACCATTTACGGCTGTTGATAACGATGATGATAATTATATTAATAACGATCGTGATCATGGTCATTTCTATTCTGATTCTTGAGAACTTATATCGAACTAAACCGAGAACCTGGTCAGAATAGGGGTGAATAAAAAGAAACCTAGATTGAAATTCGAACTAATTGTCACCTAATAGAAAAGTTTGAATGCCTTGGTGGTGCTATGATGGTTAGTGTTGTCTTGTACGCATAATACAAGCGCTACTTAGTGTAGGACTAGATGGCGTTGTGTGTAAGATGTCCGAAATATTAATTATGTTTTTTAGCTGTAAACGGGACTTATTACAGATAAAATAAAAAAGCTTAGATAAAGTTAGAAACTGAATACCTTCTACTTTCCGACGTTACAGTCTAAAAACAGTTATTTATTTATTTCAGATTTGCTATGATAACAAATACCTAGAAGGAATTCCCCATTAAAATTGACTTAACAATGTATAAGTCTATGTAAATAAGACTCATAAATTGTATTACGAAGGAAAACATAAACATTCTAATAAAAATAATTTCATTCACCGTTATTGTCCAATATGGTAGATAAAATAAACTAAAAACAAAAAGTACAAATCCGATACAAATCTCGCACCAATAAAGTCGCATCTAAGTTTATGCCGGATGGAATATCAGTTTTCCGACTTTACCCAATAAAGGGTACCCCTTGATCCGTTAAGTAAACAGAAAAAAGAAACGGCGGGGGCGACCCGCGAAGCGACGTAACGAGTAAATCACGGTAAGCCCCGATACGCGGCGCGCCGCCCGGCGTCGCCCGTAAGCCACATAAACCCTTTAAGTTCACCTACCGATATTCCGGGATATGGCGACTGAACGAGACGCCGACGAGACACTCTCAAAGCGTTCGTAAAGCGACGTGAGCAGTTTTTATTAGTACTGGAGTTGGTATGATTGGTTTCTATTAATTATGTATTATCAGTATCATATAGTAACGAATGGGCCGGCTTGACCGGGGCAGTACTACCGTCTCACAGAGGACCAACATAATATGACGTCATTTGTGCTGTCGTCTTTACCATGTTGCAGTGTATGTATTAAGAATGAGGATGGTGGCACTTACTCCTGGATTCTACTCATGGTTTCCATCAGGCAGAGTTACTTTGGTAGGCTTACATTAAAGCAAATATATCTCCAGGTTATATTCTGTTGTTTAGAGAAGATAGACGGATTAGAAAATTCTACCTCTCAGGGAGTACTTTCTAGTCCATAATAATACATGTAACACTATGTAGTTTTAGATTCAAGACAATTTTTTGTCCTTTACATTCTGTTGGTATTAGCTGTACATGCCTATATTCATGATTTCATAGTTAATAATAATTTAAATATAAACTGTCATACCACCTAGATTAAAAACACCTAATTGGTGTAAATAAAATAAACTATTTTCTTTTACATAGTGTAAAGATTGAATTCACAAAACATTTTAATGGTAATAGTTTGTGAAGTAATTTCCTAAACCATGTCGCGATATTTTCTGACTCGATTCAAGTTGCTTAGTTTCAACAGCCTCATGAAGAACTAAGAAAACAACTAACTAACAAATACGAACTAAGTTGAAGTATTATTTGGGGACAATAAGAGAACCAGAATTTAGGTACACATTGTTTAAATATTGCATATTAAATATATATTTTCTTACTTAATTGTAAGTCATTAATATTATAGTAGCTAATAAATTCGTCAATTATTCGAAGCATCGATAAAGATTCAAAAAAGATTCCGAAAACGAATAAGCAATAAAATGTTCGCGGCAAATCGGTTATCAGCGTCTTTTATCTGAAATCACATTGTATTACAATATAGCCGACGATATTGAACCAATGGACGTAGGACGTGCGGTGCGTGACCGCCTGCCCACACTGGTCCCTTACACCCAACTACTTTCTCTACACCCTTAACACAAATTGATTTTAAATGGCGATTTATTTCCGCCTCATATCGCCGATCCGATCTTCCCGTGAGTTTCACGACCGGCTTTACGTGGGGTTAAGGAAGTCCAAGTTATAAAACGGTTTATTTCTTTTCCAGGACCGTAGTTGACCCCTAATTATACCAGATTAACCCCTGAATACCCTCATTATTTTGCAAATACATGTAACCATTTCGGAACTGGAACGCGATTGAGTTTCTACTAACAAAGGAGTGGAGTTACACAGAGGCGGAGAACATAAACGAATTACAAAACTAAAGGTCTAACAAATTTGCGTTTTTTTTATCGCATACTACACGTAACGGGTTTTGAAATAAAACTTTAACTCTATGGGATGGTCATACCCTTTTGCAAAAATTGTGCAAATTACTTTATGAGCATGATGTCTGTTTTAAGTTGTGACTTTTTTGTTATTTACAGCGGTAACGAGATGGAATTACCGTTTAGTTCAAGTCACTCGGCCGCGTTCAGATGGCTTTCTGATTTTATGAGCATCTTACCCGAATGTGTCGTACCCTAAACTGTCGGCTAATACAAATAAATAGTAACCCTTCGGTGGTGGCGCATTTGCCGCCGAAAGGTTTACTTTTATTGCTTTCTACTTTCTTTCTTACTACTCTTTTATAATTGTATGGGTTGAACAAAAAAATAGGAATCGTTGTTTTTTCGCAAAAATTTCATTGTTTCATTTTCGCAAATTGCATTTTTTGGCAACGGCAATAACCATTTCGTTTATTATGTTGGTGTTGAAAAGGAGATATAAATAAATACTTTTTAAGTAAAAAAACTAATCTTTTCAAGGCAATAAAACCCTTGCAAATATAACGTTAACGGGATAGTTTTATTTGCGAATTTCTCTTGAAGTAGATATTTGTGTTTAGAAACTGAATACCCTTTCAGTAATCACGTGTTTATTGTTCTATGTTTTGTTGCAAATATCGATTATTTAATGACATAAAAGAAAAGCAATCTTTGATCGTATCAAGAAATCTCAAAGCTCATAAAGTTTTAATACATTATCTATAATTATACGGTTATCTGCACAGCAGGACTGTTCACTAGAACGGCGATACCAAAGCAAAGCAATATGTCAATATATTTTTTTGTATTGGGTGCTTCTAGATTGAGACATTTTGCGACCGCAATAGCTCGGAGCAGTAGGGGGTTGAAAGTTTAAAACCTGCCGACTTTTTGCTTTTCCTGGTAACTTGTCAAGTTGACACAAAGTGTTGTTAGTTATGCCAGTGTCGATAGTAGGGGACGTAATAAAGATATCATGCAAGTGTCGAGATGCATAGACAGGTTACAATAGATTTTGTGGTTGTATGGAGGAGTCAACAAGTGTGCTTAAAGGGTCTGATCTAGTTGTGTTTTTCTCACGGTATTTTATAAAATATTACGTTTTATTTCGCATAACAAATATATGTTATTTATGTATAAAATTTGCTTCTATGTACAATATGTACATTTATGGACCGGGATAGTTGGCACTCTTTGGGCCAACTACTATTAGGACTTTAGTTCAGCAATTGACGGAAACAGATAGAAGACTAATATAGATATTTATTATAATAACTGAAATCATAAACAACTTGTTTCTAATATTAAAAACCAACTCTTAACGACGGCTCCACCTCTTGTATGTCGTATTTTCTGGAAAAAATTAGGCTATGCTACCTCAAGAAATAAATGTTCTGCTAAAATTAATTAAAATCTGTGCAGCGACTTAGCCAGGAAAGCCTAACATACATACATAGTTACTTCCAACTCATAATATTAAGTATGTATTTATGTCAGAGCAAACACATTTGTGTGCAAACACATGTTACATTTTTTTCGTACAAAGTCATCTTTTAATGCTATAATATAGCCGATTTTAATAGAAACCGATAATAAAGTTATAAAGATTCCGTAGCATTTTTTAATGCGTCAGGTAAAATAATAGACAAAAGTTAAATACGATTTTTAATGTGAGTCAAAAACGATGTAACGTATTATTAAAATGGATATTATAATAAAAATTAGTGGCAATAGTTGTAAATTGTATGTTTTATACCTACCTGCCTGAGCAATGGTCTAATTCTTACCTTGTAATCTTTGCGCATAACATAAAATTTTATGCGCTACGGAAAGAATAGATCAACTCCGCCCAGAGGTCTTTTTTGGAGATAAAAAATACTTAGCTAGAAAACCATTGCTGTACACACAGCATTTAGCAACAACACTATTCGTTAAACACCAGCAATGAACAGTAATTTGGATTGAAATGGTTATTTTCGCTTAAGACCACCTCAGAGCTATTTTAGTTGAAATAGAGTTTACTGCATTTAAATGGTGACTGCTTAGATAAATGGTGTAAACACTGAGGAACAATTAAGTGAATCGTTCCGTCAATAACTTAAATAATCACCACCCAAATGCACTCTAAAATTAGTGTGACTGACTGAATATAGGGTGTGTTTACTTGTTTATATTTTTGAATGCTATGTTTAAATAAGAAATGAAATATTAATTTTATTAAAAAAAAAAAATTCTCGTATCGAGGTGTTTGTTACCAAACTCCTCCGAAACGCTCGGTTCGGCTGATTTGTATGAAATTTTGTGTGCATATCAGGCAGGTCTGAGAATCCGCCAACATCTATTTTTTCGGTTCGGTTGGTCGATGTGGTGGTAAGTTGTGAATGTCCTATGCCAATTGCTTAGTCCAAAAACTCGTTTTAGGTAAAACTTGTTGAGCTAATAACCGACTCCAAATAATTTGGCGACATTATATTAGAAACGCAAGAAAGATGATGATGACAATGGCAAAAAGTTCTATTAACCTTATAATATGCCTACTTTGACAAAAAAAGTTGTCATGTAAACCAAGCCTAAAGCATAATAAGTCGCACACACGATGCGTTTTGTGCGTCGCGACCGACGCGTTTTGGAAAGTAGCGAACAGTCGTAAAATTTTATCGTCTCTAATGGGCGCGTGCGCTGATTTGTAGCGCGTCGACGCCCATACAACATACACACACAATCTCATACAAACCTCAATGTATTGTTTCTGAAGAGGACGCCATTTAGAACAGGTACACCGTTAATGGGAGTAAATGTGGAACTAATTGGTATAATAAATATGCTGTTGACGTTAGGATACTTTTGGAATAGAAACTATCAAGTTTACTATTGAACATCTGACTGACAACGCAATCAACCCTTAAGCTAAGCAGAGTACTATGAGATTTAGATTGACTGATACATTTTTTTTTGACTTTGAAATTTTTTAAATGCTTTTCAGACATAGAAAACCCCGAAACTCCGTAAAAAATATTTGCAGGTGATAAAAACATTTAGTTTGACCCGGGAATCCAGCTCAGGACCTCAGCACAGCAATCACATACACTGCGACTGCGGTACCGAGGCAGTTATAATAGAATGAAAGAAATGCCTGCAATACATATACATAGTATTTGTAAATCTTTAAATCATCGTGTAGTGCTACTTCAACAGAACGTGTTTATTCCTAGGTATGTGATTGGGATATGTATTATTATATAAAAACATGACCTTAAAGAAATAGTCATTTAATAATCTTTTAAAAACTCGCTTTTAGAACCTCCTTTCTACTGATGCACTAAGAGTTAAAAACTACACCCTTATGGGCAGGGGTCGGGCTAGCATGATGTTACTTTCTGTTAAAACATTGTTAGCAAACATTTATTAAAATAGTTTTCAACTCTCTTTCGTTCTATTAGAACAGTAACGAAAAAGTCTGAAAGTACTGAAATGTTTCATGTATCTACCGATTTGGTTTATATTTTCCCCTTCTCTAATTGTCTTAAATATCTACGAGTACTAGCTGAGTCCCGTGGTATTATACGCCTCGGGGTTATTGTTGTATATCACACTCCGAAGTAATATATATACATAAGGCGGACTTTATACATAAGGCGGACTTATGCCATAGGCATTTTTTTTAAGTCAACCTTTTGGTTGTGGTTCTGCAAGCTATATGTATCAGGTAATATCTTTGAGAACTCTAGTAATACAGTTTTTTAGCAAAGTTAGTGCTACAAAAATGTGCAAATGTTAACTTCATCTGAAACACATGTTTCGTGAAGTGCAAATTGATAAGCAGACCTATCACTCCTGTTGACCAATAAAAAATATAATCCCACGAGTAAGGTGAATGAAATTTGTCATTCGGAAGTTTTTGTCACATAAATACGTTTATACGTAATATTTATAGTTAAAAGATCATTTTGTTGAAATGGAGCCAAATTTCCGCTGGTGCTTTCAACGGAATTTACAAAAAGCGCCATAAATTGGCAAATAATCCCCCGCATAACGTAACCTTTGTTTGGCCACACGTGCTTTTAATATCTGGCGTGCATCGCGATTGCTACAAAAGCCGGATTTAGTCTTTGTGCGCTCCACCTAAAGTAAACACTCGTAAAAACTTCCTATGGATTTGGAAAAAATGTGAAAATTAGCCACATATATGTATATACAGCATGATTTAAAATTATTTACTAACACATATAGCTATTTAGCATTTCACAGTAACGTGATTAAAAAGTAGACAGGGGTTGAAATGACTTTTTTTATGTTACGGTGGAACATAATACGGCTAAAAACAGGAAAAATTGTAAAAGTTAATATTATTTATAATGAATAAACATATTAAATCTTTTTCTTTTCGATATTTCAAGTAAGGGTTTGAACATATCTGCGAATTTTTAACTTTGTCAGTTAAGATCTAGTTGGAAAAGGAAACGATGATTAATAATAATAAATAAGAATAACAAGGTTTTTTAAATTCTATTGTTTTTAAATTAGAGTAACTGCTGGGGTGACAAGACTCGATAAAGTACGTAATGAGTATATTCGAGGAGCATTCAAAGTCGCTCCTATTGCTAAAAAGATGGCTGAAAGTCGAATGCGTTGGTATGGCCATGTGATGAGACGTGATGAAGAACATGTCGTAAGGAAGGCCCTCGATATCCCAGATAAAAAGAAAGACAAGGGATGACCACAGGCCACGTGGTGGACAACCGTTACCAAAGAGGTGGGACGAGCTCAGGTGGTGGAACAGACAACCCAAGACCGAATGTCTTGGCGCCTTAAAACGAGGAGGGCTGACCCCAAATAAAAAGTGAGAAGGCAAAGCAGAAGAAGAAGAAGAGTAACTAAAAGATCTATACTTACTCTGACTCTACTTTTACCTTCAACGCAATTATTCAACCTCAATGACAAACGACTATTATGACGAACGTATATATATATATATACGTTTGTCTGCCTTGTTGGTCTAGTGGTTAGCGTATGCGGCTGCTGATCAAGAGGTCTCGGGTTCGATTCCCGGGTCGGACCAAATATTATTCGTGTGATTCACAAATATTTGTTTCGGAGTCTGGGTGTTTTTCTATGTTTATTATGTATGTATTTACAAAAAATAAGTATGTTTATGTATTTATATCAGTTGTCTAGTAACCCATAACACAAGCTCTGCTTAGCTTGGGACTAGATGATGTTGTGTGTCAAATGTCCAAATATATATATTATACATTTGTTTTACATTCTTTTTAGGTCTAATAATCTTAGGGTTTTTCGGGTGTGTTTTATTATCGAAATATTTCGCGATTGAGTCTCAACTTATAAACACCCTATATATTTGTTAATAAATTTTATTAAATGATTCACGAACAAAGATGTTGGAGCAATTGTGAAGGCGACAATCGTCCGCGTCGAATTTGTCATGTAACTACGAGCCTTTGTTTGGAGCATGAATGGTGTGTGAGAAGGAAGAGCTTCCGGTACAGTGTACGTCCTTGTACCGGGATCGATGCTCCCGGCGATACCTTGCCATCGATATCTCTCATTGTTGTTTTTTATCACAAATTGATACCTATACTGTATTCATTGAAGTTCTCAACTTACGATGCTCTTTTGAGAGTATAAAAAAATAAGTATACTGATGTTATAGTTTTGTTTGTTATGAGGGTATTTTTAGAATAGAGTTGCAAGATTTTTCTTTTTTTAAATATTTCTATTTTGTTGTAAATCAGTAAGAAAGTAAGGCAAGGATACTGGCCACTGTCTAAATTATTTTTTGCAGCAAATCTTTGGCAATTGGTACCGACCACCGACCCTAATTCAGTTTACGCCTAGATACTATTTATACTGACGTCAGGAGGGTTTTAGTGTTTTCCAAAAATCATCCCAATCTAATAAGCATCAGAAACCTATACGGGTTATGGTGTTCTGACTGAAGTCGTTCTATCTAATAAATTAAAACTGAGCTGTAGTAGGCTTGAAGCCCATCCTTACCCAATTTGGGAAATAAATAAATTCTCGTCATTTCCTTAGTCCAAGCCAAATGTTCAGAAATACCTAATTAGCACTGTATTCTACTATTAGTAATCTACCAGGTTATATTAAAGTTACGTTTATCATAAAGGCCTCGAGGTTTAAACGGTCAGTCAAGTACTGTGGGTGCAAATCTCACATGTGACAATACTTGTGTAATCCACAAATTGTTGTTCTGTATTTGGGTATCCTTTGTGTCCGTTTCATCTATACAATAGTAGCCACAGTATCTTTTTCAACAAAACAGTCTGTGTTTTGTACGGGAGGAAATCTTCACTCATACACATTTTAGACTCACACACAAGAACAATTGCCTGTCACTATGAACTGAGACGACAAGTAAAACAAAAAAAAACAAATTTTCACACACATATAAATACTTTTTATGTCATTACAGTGTACTGAATATGCCCATTTAAGCATATGCTTTGACAGAAGGGAACGCCTACGTATAGCTAGTCCCTGCCGTGGCTTATTTTAATGTATTTAAAAAATCTTTATTCCTTTTACAAATAATATATTTTGCTTAATATTCCAGTAAGACCAATCAGAAATCAATGTTAGCGCTATACACTCGTTCATAAAGACTGGCTACTGACAAACAATCCAGTGGACATTTATAATAAAAAAAGAAAAAAAAGTGCCTGCCATGTGTCGATCGACGCATCGGTGGCGCGTGTATGATACGGTAGAAAAAAGGCAAAACCGCGCCGGAACAATCGAAGCTAACTTATAAAATATGTATCCTAGAGCTGGCTTTTGAAACTTGCGCTCGTACTATTTTGACCACGATTGGGAATTCCGACAAGAGAATCAAATCGCAAAGCGACAGTTTTGCCTTTTTTGGTGAAAAACTGAACAATTGTTTGGAGAAAAATGAAATATTTTAATAAAAGATTTGAGAGGATTGTTAGAATTTCGCAAACACCTAAAGCTTAAAGAGTTTGATGCCGACTTCAACTTCAACACGTTTTAGGGTTCTGTAGTTGAACCTTTATATATTCGTCATGTATGTCCGTCCTCGACCTACCGCCCAAACGGTTGGTCTTTTAAAATTATTGCGATGTAAAAGCTAAACGGCTTGTTCAAAAAATCTGGAAACATTCATGATATTAGTCCATATATTGAACATTCAAGGAAAACTTTAGCGGATTTGATGACTTTTTTATTTCAGGAGTTATAGGGGCCTAACTTAAAAAATGTACTCACTTGGAAAACTTCGTACAAAAATAAGGAAATAATAAATAAACATAACAATTATCTATTGAACACGATTTTTAAATCTACCTACCAATAACGGTGAATACGGACCCTATTCTATGCATGGCCTGACACGCACTTGTCCAATTTTTAATTTTTATTTCATAGTAATACTTACAAGGATTGCTGCGAAACAAAGGATTGTTATACTACTCTTTCGGGAATTTCTTTTGTGCTGTAGCATACTTAAAATGTGTGTCAGGACTAATTTTGTCAGCGTCTTCACTCGTGTGTGTATTGATTATCGCAGAAGGATACAAGCTACTAGTTTGTATCCATCTTCAACCATCTTTATTGGAAAAAGAACAATGGTTCTTCATTGTACATTTCATCCAAATCAGTTCAGCTGTTGATTTGACCTATTTATGCAAAAGTAAGACTCTCTAACGATAGTCAAAGCGGTAGTTTGAAAAGTTTTGATGTACTTTCATGTGCCTATGTTTTGTCAAAGTATTTTAAACTCTGAATTATCTACTATCATCATCGTCATCAACAGACTTTTACAGTCCATTATTGGACATTTGCCCTACTCTTTTAGGTTTTGGCTTACTATATTATGTGGAACAGACGGGTTGAATGATATAGCGCTTATATCAAGTTTTCGTTCTCTTTGCACTGGTCATCCTACGTAGTGTATCCCTTAGTAGCATCTTACGACACCCATGGGATGAGTAGTCGTGATAACACTCTATATTCTTAATCCGTCACCACACAGATGAATATTCAATTACGGATAAGTATTCTTAAAATTTGAAATAATACTGAAGAAAGTGAAGAATATTCTTTACTTTAAGAAAATCTCCATTTACGCAATATTTTTATAAAAAAAATAAGAACTATAAAGTTAATGTTCAAACAAATACTTCCGCATACAGTAGTTGATAGGCGACATCAATATGACGACAAGATCAAGATGTCTGCGTCCTATCGCGCAATCGATGACGCAAAAAGTCGCACGTCTGTGACGGTCATTAATTTTGTGGCTCCTGAGGTACCTTTAAGATATTGTTGTGGAAGATATTAAGACTGTCTGCACCCATTTCTTATCGTTTTTTAAGTGTGACATAATGAATTTAATTATTTTTTAAATCTTTACACATACACACTTACTTAATAAAATATATAACGTTCTAAACATATCAATCTGGTAATTTCAAGAAAATTATATATAAATAAAATATTTAAGTACCCATTTTTATATTAATTTTAAAAGATCTAAGTAGGAAGAATATTATTGTATAGTAGGAGTGGTATCGCTTATCGAAGAGTTGAAGCCTTACAGGACCTAACTAAAAAATAATAATTAACATAATTTTAAAATCAGCCGGTGAAATGGGAAACAGATTGTTTTAACGCAGAAAAAAAATAAGACGTCCGATTTAGAAATAATGATATAATAGACACAATTTATCCAATTCTTTATTGGTCTACAAAATGTAAGGGCTCAACAAGAGTTAGGTAATCAAAAGTGGTGCGAAATGTTATAAATGAATAATCTCGTGCTGTGTCGCGCCATCTGCCCTCACATTTATAACCGCGTAGTCCGATACTCTCGTCATTTTTACCCGTCAGCGCTAATTTGCCATTGTTTTGTCTACTGACGCCACTTTTTTGTCGAAAACCATAAAATAGATAAAGTTCTTTGTGAGTTAGGCACCTTTAATTGATTATAAACGTTAAGATGTTTGATATTTAGGGAGTTGTTTAAAGTGTTTTGTTGGTGAAGTGTTTATATTTCGCATGTCATTAATTTTGGGATTCTGCGAAGGTCTGACTCGTGTTTTTTCGGTACATAGTTGGTGTTTTAAATATATTGTTACCATTTAACCAATGTTCGATAAACAAACAAAAATGTAGTGATATACATTTTTCTTATTCGCTTATGGTCAACCACTTTATAACTTATTAATTACTTCAGAGATGCTTTCAATAAAAATAATATAAATTTGAAGCAAACGTATTTCTACAGTGAAAAATACGAAGTCAAGTGATTCACTGAATCAACTAACTACTATAAGTAATTGCAGGACAAACAAATACATAGGTAAAAACAATATTCAGGTTACATAAACTAATTGTTTTACGTTACAAGGAGTTACGTTAAAAAAAGTATTTCAATGGTATTGAATTAAAAGGTAGCATCGAAACTTGCTGCGTATTTATCTTTTTAAAATAACGTTTGAAAATACTCCAAAAATCAAAATGGAAGTGTGTGTATATTAATGGTTAGAGTTAGAATTGTTCGAATACTGCTCACAACTACTGCATCGGTATATCCGATAGTGCAGTAAAATACCGCCGCATCTAAGTCCCCTGGCTGGTATTTGCATAACGCGACGGCAATAAGTTAGGTGCACCTCTCGGAGGCATCAAGGCGACAGAGTCTGGGCCGGTATAAAGCACAGTGCAATAAAGAGAATGGATGCCGCCCATCGGAGGCTCGCCGGCCGCCAGCTGGATTACCCGAATCGCCACTATTTATCGCTCGAGCCTTGCGCCCAGGTGCCATCAATCTATTTAATGATCGGGTCAGCACATACTCTTGGTCTTTTTAACGTTGCCACCCGACGCTTCAGCGAAAAAACGAAGAAGAACTCCTGCGCCCGTAGATGGACGTTTGATGAGGCGCTTTGTGTCGATCGCTGGCGTTAAAAGGGTTTTCAAACGCACTATCACGGTATTATAAAGTTTTGCTTATTTTTTAGGCTTTAACCGGCTTGGGAATGAAAGTGATGTACGGGGTAGAAAATTAGTTCATGTCTGTTGCTTTTTATGTTTAAAAAAGCCTATCTTATTTTTATTTACTTATATTATTACATTGATCTCAATCTGCTCTATTGAGAGTAGAATCAATTGTAAGATGACGGCAAAGCTTGTATTACAGCAATATGTTTTCTTTGGCAGTTTTGTCTAGAATACATAAATTGATTGTTGCATTAAGGAAAATACACGTACATATTCTTCTAACTTTTACTTTTTTGTCTTTTTCCGCGTCTTATCTCATCTTACTACGACCCCCGAAAAAAATATCTGTGAGCTAACGTAAATTATGCCTCCAGTTGACTAAAGTGACCCCCTTGATGTTGTCTTACTATAAAATATTGTCCCTTAGACGTTTTAATAGAATATCATAAGTACTAATATTCACACTAGATAATATGACATTGCTGGGCAAACAGTGGGTAAATATATTTAATTCCTGTGGTATACACCTTTAAGCTTCGAAACCAAGACTGTCCGTTGTAATAAATCTTTTGAAATGACACAAAACATCCGCCACCTATCAACAGTTATACAATACAATCAGAAGCTAATCCACAAATAAATCAAGTTAATTCTTGGAGGGCTACCACACTCAAAAGTGGCCGTTCAATGGCCGAAGAGAGCCGTCCATTAAACGGCCGACACATACATCTGCGAGGTTCGTGCGCTAAGCAATGCATACAAGGATTTGACGGGTCTTTACTCACTGTTTGCCCCTCTTTGTTTAAAGTGATCTTTGTCCATTGGACTCGATTTATCGTCCATAATAAACGTGTGTTCTGACTTAATGGGTGATCCTAACGGTGGTTTATTCGTTGGAAGTTTACTCGTTGTAGTTTTCTTATAAAGAATAGGTAATAGGAAGGACATGTTTAAATATTACTTAAGGTCATCATCAACGTATATAGTTTGCTATTAGATATAGATATGCTTTTCTAATTGCACATCACTTGGTTCGATCCTCGGCTTTTCGCATCCGACTCCTGATCCAGGAGTGTGCTTATGGTACTCTATAGCAATGATTGCCAATTAAATAGCCAATGATTGCCAATAATATGGGAATACTGGATATATCCAACCGGAGTTCAAAAAAATCATACTGAAATATATTTCAGTAGGTATGATTTTTTTGTTCTCCGGTTACTATCGCGTATAAATAACATTTTCGCCAAGCTTTCGTTTCACCATTCTCTGTCCAAATTTACAAAATACATATTTATTTCATTGTTATTTAGTTTTTACATCAGCTCCATAATACTTTTAAATGTCTTACATTGTGAATGTGTATAAACAAAATTAAAATTATAGAATTTAAATCTGTTTTTCATAGCCTGGGAACTTTTTAACCGACTTTAAAAAAAAAAGGAGGAGGTTCTCAATTCGTCGGAATTCTTTTTGCATTGTAATGGGCGTAGCTTACAGGTGGTCCCATCGTCACCATATCGAGATCTGATGATGGGATCCCAAGGAAATCGAGGGAACTCCTCAAATATCATAGGTACAATTGTCGCGATTTGGGTACTTGAAATAGTTTTTCATTGAAGTCGCTTCCTTTTTGTTAAAATTATTGTAGGTATACAACATATCGTAGGATTCGAGCAGTAGAACGGGATGCTGTGGAGTACCTCGAGGAGGCCTATGTCTAGCAGTGACGTTTTTTGTCTGAGATAATCGTGATGATGATATTCTTGGACTTGACATTACCAAAATGAAATAATCTACATTTACTTGCGTCAGTTGTCGTGAGAAAACTATGCAGCAACACATGTAAGCTACATTTCGTCGGACTGGATCCACGAGCTCATAGAAAGCGTCAAGGAGTTTTAACCTCAGTCTCCCTCCGAGTCTAAAAAGTGACAACGTACTTGTGAGTCTTGAGTTGCAGGTTTCGTAGACGGCGCAGTTCACATTCCATTAGATAAAGCATCTGCTTATTTGCTCTAATATGCCATCAAAACATCGTATACTTTCGTTAATATGCTTAATTATTAACACAGCTATCGATTTACATTACAGTGTACTTCTTTACTGATGAGGATTGTAGTAAGGCGAAAAATTTCAAAACTGATTTCTACGGTGACTGACAGTGTCACTAGTAACATTTTGGAATTTACGATTTAGATACACTTCAAGTGTCAATTTTACACATAATAATAATTTATTGCAGTTCATTTGTGATAAGACTGGCACGTAAAGAATAAAACAAAGGTGATACAAAAGAAGATGATAAGTTTAAAACTACTTCGTCGGTTTTAGAACTATCTGTCTCAGAGAACAAACTATATTTTAAGAGCTGTAGATCTATTAGAATAAATCTAAGACCCTAAACACCCCTCAATAAGCCAGTCAATCAACCCCGTTCAAATATTAACTCTCTGGCCGTAGAGGTGTTTGTAGGTGATAATATGATTAGGCAATAATGTAGGGTCCTACCTCAATAAGCCGGGGCTTGTCTACTATTCGTAAACTCGCTTACTTCACCTGAACAAACTGCCTCCCGACTTGGGGTGACCCGACTGTTTCCATTGCACTAAGTCACGATATTTTTATTTTGTAAAATTCGAGATTTAAAATGAAATACGACTTTAAGAAAGACGTTAATATTTGTATTTCATTGTTTATCCTTCTTTGGAACGTCACCTTATTCATATTAAAATACTTGACTATAATAAAAGTAGTTTTCCTTCTTCTTCTGTTTAAATAAAGTTAATTTAGGTATATTATTATGGAGTTTATAAATGTGTATGTACGTATTTATTACTAGCTGAAATTCTCTCTGTCCCGTAGTACGCCGTAAGTAACGCCGCGGTTTAAAACTCGTCTAAAAAAATTATCTTTACATTAGCAGCAATCTGCCAGAGAAAGTTCACTCAAAATCGTTTAAGCCATTTCAGAGATTAGACGATACGAGCAGACTGAAAAAAAATATAGAATTTTTGATTTTTTCATGTAAAGTATTAAGTGGAAAGTTCTTCATTTGAAATGACAAACAGATATTTGTATAGATATATAAAGACTATACTTATGACTTATTTATGCTATAAATTTATAACCTGGGTGCTCTAAGAAAAGAGGGGGTGTCTTTTTAGCCCTTTAAATAAATCATTTAAATAATTTTATTCAAAAGTTTGAGAATCGCATGTGAAATGGAAACAGTTCTCAAGGCGGGTAGCACATGGGCGGGCTGGCGCGCAGTTCCGGTCAAGTCGCGGGCGGCCGTCGGCTTCCGGCCGTCCAATTTGGCCACATTCAACCCAATAGTGGAGGCAAGACGTTTGATACCCACCCCACTCTTGCTTGCTGATGCGATGTTGTGCGCCACCATTTTTAAACTGTCACGTTACTTTGAAAATCAAGTTTTTATTAACTTTACAATTTACAAAGCTCCCTAAAATTATTTTGTTTTCATATTATTATTATTCTTATTCTTGTACCCTTAGTAATCAACCCAATCGAGTTAAAATTAATCCAATACTTAGTCAGCAATATTCTGACATCTATAACATGTACCACAAAAACGATGCTTGTGGAGAAAAACAAATATTAAAGTATTTTTTAAGCATATAAAGTAACTAAAATGCGCTTTAAATAATAATACGTATTTTTGTGACCTGCGAAGAGTAGATTCATCTGCTCTGCCTGATGGAAAGCTTGAGTAGAATAAACAGCGGGGGGCAACAAGCTATCAGCGAATGCAGGCAGTGTGGTGATGCGACCCCATGACG
Organism: Phragmatobia fuliginosa; assembly: GCA_932526445.1. Taxonomy (NCBI): domain Eukaryota; kingdom Metazoa; phylum Arthropoda; class Insecta; order Lepidoptera; family Erebidae; genus Phragmatobia; species Phragmatobia fuliginosa. The sequence continues at coordinate 7,612,882 of OW052073.1, forward strand.
ACATAGTGAGTTACTTTAAGAAATTAAGTTTTATTCATTGTGAACAAAAATTATTTTCGTACATTGTAATGAAAATATCTGTAAAGAGTTTTTTTAGAGGTATGTTACGAGTAGTTCCTAGATAAGAGCATCGCGTGATTGAAATCGAGAACAAATCTAGGGCAATATAAATAACAGTAGATCAATACTATCACATAGTTATTTATGTACTTCATTAGTCTACAATACCTAGTCACCGTACTTAACATCTAGTCACCGTACTTAACACTCATTTAATAAACGTAGCACGACTTAACCAAACAATACTCAATCTTAACGTAAATATTTTAATGTAATATATTAAGAGAATAAGGATTGATAATTTTCCCCTTAATTTTACTTTACATAAATACTGTCCATGATCTGACATGGCTAATGGCTAAGCTGACATGGCCAATTAAGATGAGTCCAAGTTAATCCTTGTCTCCATTTACCTGTCCGAGGTACGTAATTAAACGGATCTTCGGCTAAAACTAAACAGGGATCCCTCTGTATGCCTTTGAGGGTATGGTCAACGCTCTGCCTTGTGTACTTAGGTACTTAATTGGTATGAATAGCCTAAAGGAATATGGACAGTAAATTACAGCGTATGTACTTCATATGAATTTATAAGTTATTTCCAGATTTTGCTTGCGGCTTCGCACGCATTAATTTTTACTCGTGGTGAAAATTAGCGTGTGTCCTTCCTCAAGATTTAAAATATCTCCAAGCCGAATTTAATATGAATCGGTGGAGCGGCTAAGTCATGAAAGTTTAACATATAAACAGACAGAGTTACTTTCGAATTTATAATATTAGTGTGGATGTTTAGACACTACATATACATACTACTCGTAATTAATTGGTTAGCTAATCTAATCAATCGGGGAGGCGATAGAGGTGATTAAATGTATATGTTATACGTGAATAAATTTTCCAACACAAGTGTGGTGGAAAATATAGAAATCATTAAGAAAAACGTATCATAACTATATGTTTTTCCTATTGTACGACTCCATTTACTACCTCAATAACTGATCGAATTTGTAATTATGGAGTCTAGCGCTACTAAATTAGAGTTTATGTTTTTAGTTATAGGTACAGTACATAGATTATAGAGAATGAGATGAGCTATTTTTTTCTTAATTTTCAAGGGGAAAATATTTATATGTTAATATATTTTTTGAGAATTAATACTTATGTACCTTTATGATACACACAGTTCGTTTGGAATGGGTACACTTACTGCTTAGTGCGAGACTTCTACGCGGTTGCGGTTACACGGGGTATCCTCCCAACATTATTATTGCAAATTTTTGTCCAGAGAAACTCACCGCATAATATGAAAACAAAGGTTATGTCTCGTGAAATCCATACTAGGTGGCCAGCAACAGCTCATTAAGGAGTCAGAAGGGTAAAAAGTCCAGTCCCTCGGACGCATCGGCCTTTTTGTAAAAAGAGGCTTAATTAGGGCCTCATGCGGCTACCCTACAACCCCTGTAACTTTTAATAAATGTTCGAAGAGCGCCATTTACATACCCTATGTATATATAGGTAGGTAGGCTTATACGACGCCCGCCGACTCTCAGTATAATTCGGCTTTATCGCGAAAGTTATGGATTGAATTTACTACATTACGTAGAGTTGAAAATTAAAAAGAATAATTTCAGAGTATAGTATTTTTAATGTTATTATGTATTAAACTAAATAACTATCTGTTACTGCTAAATCAAAATTGTAGCCTTATCGTGTACAAAATAAAATGACGTAATTATATATTTCTGTTATACTTTTATTTATACTTTTGGAGTAACCTACCATTTAAACCCATTAAAACCCACAGCCAGTTCATATTCGATTAAAAGCAAGTTCTACCACCTGTATGTACACTAAAATTATGTATATAGTTATATATATATATAGTATATAGTTATATTATATATAGTATGTATGTATGTAAGTAAATGTAAGTATATTTATTGTAATAAGTATGCATTTTATATGTAAGTAAAAATTGTAAATGTTTGTAGATAATATAATATACCTATGTAGAGTATGTAATATGGTATAGTGCATAATAATAAGCAAATAAAAGGTTCAAAAATGCATATTCAACTACTACTGTCTCTCTACAACATTTGATCCATCCTAAGGTTGGTTGGAAGAAATAGCAATAAGGCCGCCCTTTGTACACTCTATATTTGATCAATGTGTTCCTTTTTTTTTGTAACCCTGTAATTTTGTGTGCAAATAAAGAGTTATCTATCTATCTATCTAAAATTATGACCTGTGCTCTGTTAATCATCTTGTTAGAATTGCGGTTGTGGTAGCGATCATACTTAGCACTGTCACCATATCCGTATTACGCTGATAGTGCTGCCTTACTTCTAAAACTGAGTGAAGTCGGCTTACGTCGTACGTTTTTGATATTAAGTTAAGAATTAAAAACGTTATATCTCCATGATTTTACAAACTTTACTTTTTTATGAAAACCTCGTTAACCTAGTGGGTCTAACGAATAATGGAGGGCAAGAGAATAAATGTTAATTTTTTCTACATTTTAGAGAATGTTATAGATTAAAAATGTGAAAAAATTATGAAAAAATAATCATATTTTGAACATCATACAATTACCAGACTAAAAAACATTTCAATATTGACGCATCTTTTTATTAAAAATAATACGGACAGTGACTGTGATAAGTCGGATTAGCTTTCAGTCGAAATAAATTAGAGAAAATTATGATGAAAACATTTATTATACCTTCCCACGAATGTTGCCGTACTATGCGCGTGTCCTCAAAGACTAAGTACTCGTGAGAATGTATTAAATATCTCGAATCAGTGCGCACCGCATTGAATGAAGTCCAGATCGGTCCTCAGATAGTGTTGTAACATACAATGATACCAACGTAACTTGATCTTTCACCCCTCTTGCACACCCAACAGAGAGTTCTAAAATTGATGTGTTTCTGCATGTCAAGTTATGTTGGTTTTATCATTGTAATAAAGCGATGCGCCCACTTATCGGGGAGATCTGTTCTCGTGTAATGACGGATCATCCCGTAATGCGGACGGGAAAAAACAGGGTGGCTTTGTCAATTTTTTGCTATCACTATTCCTGTTGAAATGTTTTAATTTTATGGGATATTTTAAGCAAATGATACGGTATTATCGGCCAATCTTGGCGATGAGGGGATATTATGTATTTAAAATATGGTTGTTTATTGTAATAGATACAACACTTATCATATTTTTAGATCAAACTAATGCTTGGTACACCAAAATTATCCTGTGGTAGGGATGATGTTAGATATTTGAGTATTCAATGACTTGGTATTTTTGCATTCATGATGAAAATGTAAACGCGTTTTATATACGCCGCATTAATTCAGTACGGAACTACTACGGAATGGAATTACTTTAAAAACAAAGGAAGCTGTGATAGTCACAGAAGAAACTCTAAAAACTTTTCATCGTACTAACTTTAAATAAACTAGAATTACCTAGTCTCGCTTTTCTTATTACAGTGATTTAATTGACTACCTATATATACAGGGTGAATTTTTGAGACGGGACAGTAAGGGTTTAACAAAGATTTTAAATGCAATCTTTCCAAGAAAATTATCGGCTGCTACTAGCTCAGTACAAAAATGAGTGAACTTATCTATTCGTTAAAACGGCGGTCATTTTAAGCAATTTAATTCGTAGATCAACTAAATATAAGATATGTTTGTATGTGTCTAAAATACATATTAAAATGATTTATTTCCGTACAAATGTATGGGAAAAGTTTTTTGCGATTTCTGACATTTCTAGTACTCGAACCTCAGTCGGTCCAGTAGAGACTTTTGATCCTTATAAGAAACAGGATCGATTGGCATCAAAAAAATGACCGTTTTTGTTTAAAATGACCATTTTCTTGCTGGCTGTACATTTTTTCCAAAATCTGTTAATGCAGTTCAGAATATCTTAAAAAAATATGGATAGTCTTCTTAAAGCGTTTTCCTGTAACTATAACGGTTAAGGTACCTGCCCTTACTGTCCCGTCTCAAAAATTCACCCTGTATACGACAGTCTTAAATTCGAACCTACCAATATTGATGACACGAGTGACTAGCGAACATGGAATTTCCTTTTTGAAGTTTAATAAAAAATGTCATGAAAATAAATAATAAAGATAAACAATAGACTCAATCTCGATACATAGACATCAAAAGATTTTGTGATCTCGCTTTCAGAGGTAAACTACTAAAGAGTCTAGTTGTTATGACAAAAACTGCCATTAACATTCACACACAAGTAGCAGACCGTTAATAAAAGGTAAATACATAAAATCAGTACTAAAATGCCTACGTCATATGTTTGTGTGAATAGGAATTGTTTATGAGCGAAGAGCAAAGGCGGGCAATAATGAGAGCACTGTAAAGGCGATGCCACATCGGCGGGGTATCGGCCGATCTGCGTCTCAATGGGGGTTATTTACATAGCAATAAGGCGAGATAGTCTCGTCCCTCCTGCCACTGTGTATCCTCTGTTATTGCCAGTGTGCACACGGCTTATGGTTGGAACGAAAATGAACTGGGGCGACAGGAAATAAAGAGTTTTTTAAACTAGATCCCGCGATTTATCTTTGAATGTGAGTGAGATTGCATCGGTTGTGGAAATGGCTCATAAATACGATTGGGTTTTCTTTTGAGACATTATTTTGAACATCAATCGAGTGACGAATTTCATCAACATTGAAACCCATTCACAATCTAAAACAACATACTTTTCATAGGTAAATGAATGGACTGTAAAAAAACATTTTTTTTCTGTGCAAATTATTTTTGAAAATTTATATCTATTGACTGTCTTGTTGGTGTAGTGGTTAGTTATAAGCGGCTGCTGATCAAGAGGTCTCGGGTTCGATTCCCAGGTCGGACCAAAAATTTGTGTGATCCATAAATTTTGTTTCGGAGTCTGGGTGTCTTCTATGTATGTATTTACAAAAAAAAAAGTATGTTTATGTATTTATATCAGTTGTTTAATACCCGTAATACAAGTTCTGCTTAGTTTGGGACGAGATGACGTTGTGTATAAGATGTTCGAAATATCTAACTAGCTTTCACCCGCAGCTCCGCCTTCGTGTATGTCAGTTAAGGTAGTAAACAGTAACTACGTGTGTTCCAAATTTCATTGAAATCGGTTCAGTAGTTTTGCCGTGAAAGACGGACAGACAGACAGACTGAGTAACTTTCGAATTTATAATATTAGTATAGTAAGGATTAGGTACTATATGTTACGTGGTGGTTGATTAAATTTTCCCGTTTATGTAACCTGTCGTCCATACAGACGGACGTTATAAGTTTACGCATACTGGACCTATACAGATAGATATTAATAAAAATATTATCAAAACTTCAAACACTATGTTCAGTTTATCCTGTAAGAAGCTTTTATACTAACATTATATTTAGGTTATCTTTCATAACAATTAGGTTATTGATCTACTTTTATTTCATACTGACAACATTTCAAATATCGGAAAATTCACTGTAAACAAAAGAAATTAAAGTATATCAATATGTTTAACGGAATTGTGAGTTCGGTGATATCACCAACATCATTCAGCACCAATATCTGTCATCGCGATATCTATAACATCTACCCTAGCCAAGTTGCAAACGTTTATCGTTCTCTATTCTATTCTCTTGTTTCATTGGCTACTAACACTCAATCACGTGATTAAACCAAAATATTAGCCAATGAAACAAAGAAAAGAAGAAAGAAAATAGAGAAATAGAATAGAAACCGAAAAACGTTTGCAATTCGATATCTATAACAGATCGTTTGAGTGATCAATAGCAAAGAAACGCAACTTCGGTCTCATACTCCTTAAACTCATTTCACATATTTCGACAACAGATAAATGTGCCAATATTCGGTTTCAATTCATATTGTATCGAAACATGTGCATTGATTTACCCACACATATATGTTTAATCACTACGTCCCTGAATATAAAGATTTGTCGCACAACAGAGAATACATAACCAATTGTACGGGCAGGGGTGAGTCCAAATATTAAAATGAAAATTTATGAAGTGCGACTGTTGGGTGATTGCACGATCGTCAACTGCGGACCGTGGCCAACAGATTTGTATGGAAATTTAGCATAACGTCTCAGTGAACGGGCGAACGTTATCCGGAGGTACAGTTTGATGGCATAATTTGGGACAAGGAACGTAAAAGCCAGATTTATGCATGTTTGCAGGACATGTTATTGAATGTTGTGGAGAGGGCCGTGGGTTTAGGGTTTATTGTTATTTATTTATTCTGTTTCATTAATATATTTTATAGTATAAATATAAATACATAGGTATTTTCTATATTTTCTGCATTTTACGATGTGTAGAGAGAATCGTTTGTAGGTACTTCGTTTTAAAAAAGGTTTCTGTGAAATTTGCAATATATTGAAAGTATCAAAATCAACATAGTATTATAATATTTTGAAAAAAAATCAAACCTACTTCTTTTTTTTAGTCGTCTTTTTTATGTTCAAGAGTTTTTAGGGTCGGCTACCAGTTCAAGCAGATTTTCCTGAATTTTAGGTTTTCCATATAGCGACTGGCATCGAACCTCTACGGGTTGTAAGGTCGAACTAAACAAAAAAACTAAACAGAAAAACGAATCAATTAATAAGTAGCATTGTACCATAGAGAGCTTAACATAAATAACTATTGAAAGTTAAATCGCTTATAGTCAAGATTGGAACCAATCACCGGGGTCATCAACGACGGCGTGGTCTGTACCTAGATGGGTGACCGTTTGTGACCTGATACGTTATGAGTTGCCGTGATTATCATATCATTATTTATCATAAAAAAACAGTCGTGAAGCTTAGTTGGAGACTTTCGGACCGCTTGATAACATCCAACGCAAAGATTTCATGTAGCCACAACGTGTCTTGCTAGTCCCCAACCCGCACTCGGCCAGCGCTAGGACTTATGGCCTTAACCCTCTACTGAGAGGAGACCAGCAGTGGGACGTTATAGATTGTTGATGAACTATTGAATATTCAAATTGATAAACTTTGCAAGTACTGTGTAAAGCCACTGAGCGATATTAATTCAGTTCATTGGAATAAAACCAGGTGATTTGCGATATTAATGAATCCGTAATTGGGTCACCTACAGCCGATAGAAACACCGATTGAAAATATTTTTGTAACAGCTTTCAGCAACTGTTATAAGAAGAAAAGAATTGTCTAAAACCTATTTTCTGCCGTGATATCATACTTAATCAAGCCTTGCCTAGCCTCTTTAATAAACTAATTTGTGACAACCATAGACCAACACAGACGGAGCAGATCCGGAGGGGAATAGCCCTTTTACCGATACAAAACAGTCTGTCATTTTTTCTTTAAATCTTCACACACACACACACACACACACACACACACATACACACACACACACACACACACACACACACACACACACACACACACACACACACACACACACACACACACACATACGTTTTAGACTCACATACATAAAAAATCGCTTGACACTACGAACTAACAAAAAAAATACAATTTCTCACACACATAAACAAATTCTGTGTCTTAACAATATAAGATATAGGCCCATTTGAGCTTATGATTTCACAGAGGGCAACGCCTGCGAATGACTACGCACTACCGTATTGCTCCATGCGACTGTATGTTGACAACTAATTATAAAAGGTATTATTGTCTGTATTAAATTTTCTACTCCATATTAGTATAACTACGAAGCTATTTAAACACCTTTATACTCTTACCTGCAAGAGTGCATCAAGTGACATACGACAGTGACACAATCGCATGTTGAAGCGACAATTCACACGTCAATTAATAGTAATCGGATGAAAACAATCCGTTTAAATTATTAACAACAAACAAAGCTTTATTTATTATTAGGTCGACATTTCAATCTCACGTACTGGAAAAAATGTACTGGATTTTTATTTATGAAGAAAAATGAAAATATCAGCATTTTAGTAAGACTCAATCCTACTTAATTTTGATATGTATTGACACGAAATTTTTGTTTCATATCAGTTCTTCTGTCTTAATTGTCAAATTGTCATCACATTGAGCTTTGAAATTGTATTTACAGTTCCATGTTCAGACATTCAGTAATTGATGTAATATACATCATTGATTGGCATGATCAAATGGATACTACATGAAAATAGAATTTGGACGAAAAGTGTGCAATTCATGTTTATTTTTTACTGGCTTAACGGGAGGTTTTTAATTGTGTTATATTTTCCATTTATTTCTTAACATCTACTTGTTGGTCTAGTGGTTAGCGTATGCGGCTGCTGATCAAGAGGTCTCGGGTTCGATTCCCGTGTCGGACCAAATGTTTGTGTGATCCGCAAATATTTGTTTCGGAGTTTGGGTGTTGTATATGTACCTATGTATTTACAAAAAAAAGTATGTTTATGTATTTATATCAGTTGTCTAGTACCCTTAATAGAAGCTCTGCTTAGTTTGGGAATAGATGGCGTTGTGTGTAAGATGTCAGAAATATTAATTTATTTATTCATTTATTTACTTGTTAACTCAGGACTTCGTTACCCCAAAAATCGACAACTTTTCCACAGACTCTACATTTGAAAATTGGTCTGTCAATTCCATGAATGTTATCAATGAAGATCTAAGCAAATAATAATTTCAATGAAAAAGGACCCTGATACCCATACAACAAGGTGTGGAAATCTAAAGTTAAGTTGAAAATTTAGCTAAAAGAGTTTCCTTTTTTGTGTAAGATGTCTTACAAAAGTAGTTCATCCTTTTTAATATTTAAATACCACATCAGTATGTAGTGAACAGTCAAAATCAAAGCAGACGTTCGCAGCTGCATACAGCTCGAATGCAAATGTTGGGTGGGGTGTGCTGTGAACGCGCAGTTGGCTGCATTGTGCTGGACTTCCTCCCCCTCGCTCACCGCACCTCACACCCGCGTGGACCTTGCACATCCCGCGAGAGTTTGTTTTTCGGGGCAAATAGCTATAGGCTTGATAATGGCCTCGCGGGCAGTTGATATACAGCGGATACTGCTCTACATGATTTTGTAATAAATTATCATCTATATATAGATAGTTGTAGGTAGATATTTAATTTTTACGACTTTTATTTTGTTTTTGAAAGCTGAAAACAAGACGAAGCTTACTGCTTCAAAACAATATTCGTCCAGAAGGTCCAGCGGTTATAAGAGATTTTTTCCCCAAACGAGATAGCTTATACCAACCTTCTGGTGAGCATGGTATAGTAGGCCAAAACCTCCTTGCTAAGAAGAGGCCTATGTCCAGCTGTGTTCTGTTGTAGGCAGTTGATTTGAAGTGGCTAAGAATCTAGTAGCTATTAATATTTGAATGCACAATATTTCTTTTCCTAACCAGGAAAGTCAACGTGTTCTGAAGCGAACATTAATATCCAAAACCTTCCACTTTTTAACTGAAGCTGTGTGTTATATTTATAGTGCTGTATTTATACACTTTTAACAACTTGCATAAATCGAAGTAGAGCATACATTCCAACATTTCAACTGTATCGGAGTGGCGGATGGGTTTTGATTTTTGTAGTTTCGTATTATTTGCGTATTTATCCGCCTGCCGCCCGGCAGATACATTTATTTGCGCCAGCTACCTCCCCACACTCTGTCCCCCCGTTCGATTGATCGCGATATCATTGCGATAATAGGAGCAGAGCGATCGCCACACAGTTCCGTCATGCCACCAGGTCAGGAATATGGCCGACGAACCACTCGAGCGTTAAAGTAAATAATATACTGCCATAAAGAGGACTCATTTTATGACTCCACTCGAACGGTCCGGAAAAGGTACAAGAGTGGCTGGATCAGGTGTTATTTTTTTTTCAATACAAGGATGTTTTTAGTCTTGGTTTAAGCCTTGATGTGTAACAATTTACAGCTTTACGGCAAGCCGGTGATATGTAATGATCTATTTGTTACTAGCTGCTCCTTGCGAAGCTAGTCTGAAATAAAAGTAGCCGAGGTTTCTCCCCTTATACGTATCTTCAGTCATCAGTACTATCTGCCAGTGAATGTCCCGTCTAAATTGGTACAGCCATTCTACATATTAGTAGGAACAAACAGACATATAGACAAAAGTTAAAAAATATGTGTGCAGTAAAAAACTGTTTATTTATTTATTTGTATAGAAATGGATTTTAACAATTTATTTCGTTTTTATGAGTGTTGTTCACTTTCATTGATTAGAGAGAACTCCGAACTTCCCAAAGACGAGATTAGTAGCTATAGGCTGATGATAATGTTACACAAGTCTAGGACAGTAAGACTTCGATTTGCCAAAAAATGTACCTAAAAGTATATCCGAACGAACAATAGTCGGAATTCGACTACAACACTATGTTAGGATTGTTATTCATCAGTAAGGACATATATACATATATGGAAATAATTTACTTTTCATTTCTCCAATGTCTTTATAATAATCGACTAAAGGTGGAAAGGAAAAAGTCGACTAAATGCAAGTCGATCGCGCGCAGAAAGGTTCCGTACCATTCTATACATTTCTACATGTTGCCATTTTCAAAATCGAACAAAAACAACCAAAAATATCACGTTTTTTGTTTGGAAGCCCCCTTAAATATATATTTAATGCTGTTGTTTGAGTGTTTATTGTTAAAGCGGCAACAGAAAAATACATCATCTACGAAAATTTCATCTTTTAACCTTTGGGTACGAAACTCTAAAAAGTAAATCGAGGTGAATAATAATCAAATTTAAAAAGAATTTAAAATTTGAGATTGAAGATTTGTTTTCATCAGTTTAAAACTTTTTTTTTTCGGTTTTCACTACGTTAATGCTCAAAAATATAATACCATCAATTATTTTAACATACATAATTTTATTTTTAACAACCTGAATTCAATACTCATCATCAGCCTATCGCAGTCCACTGCTGGACATAAGCCTTTCCAATTGCATGCCACTTAGTTCGATCCTCGGCTACTCGCATCCAGATCCTACCAGCCGTCTTGCGCAAATCATCACTCCATCTGGCCTGTGGACTCAATGTAGCATCAATTACTGTTTTCTCTTCGAAGCATTTTGATTCATCCTAAGGTCTATAGAGTTTTGTATTTATCTATGTCCTTAAAAAGGACTTGTAACATCAAAAATTCTACTTTATTAATGTTCAATTAACAGGCAACATTAAAACTCTTTTTTACACATAGTTTCACGTAATGTATCGTTTCAAAAAAGTCTCTGTCAAAACATCTCATTTCACGATGTGCAAATACCATTTATGATCAATCAATCTTTGTAAAACATCTTCTGTGTAAACCCAGTGGCATTAAAAAAGATTTAAAATTAAGGGCCAACATAATGAAGGCTATGCAAATTAGACACATACATAAAAGCCCCGAACGACGATACGGTTTAAATTTTAACCAAATAATTTTGAATAAAAAAAGAGAATATTTGTCATGTGAGTAGCGCATACGCATGGGTTGGTTATCAATTTAAAAGTCGGCATTATCCGCATAATGCCGCTGGGGGCTGAAATAAAACATTTCAATTTGGTGATCCGGTTACCCAGCCCCCGTTTCAAATCTGCATTGTGGGTCTGCGGGACCCCATACACTAGTAGTTTTGGGTACTGTCGGGTGCATAAAGCATTGTCACTTTTATTATTTATTTTTATAGTTTGTTACAGATGTTTGAACTTAAGTGTAATACAAGAATACAAAAGTAAAATATATTAAAACAACTTTGGAAAGTACTTGTATTTTTTCTTAAACAACAATGAGATAAATAAAGTATCTAACATCTTTTTGTTATAATGATCTAATGCTAAGATCGATTTTTTTAGATACCTAAACAATTGGAGTTTGAAGTTTTATATTATTTCAAAATTTAAAAAAAAGTAGTGCGGATGTTCGTAATATATTTTGTCCCATTTTATTTTATTTCAAATAATATTTGCTAATAATGTTTGTATTATCATTATAATAATACATTGGTGTAGAAGTATATTGAGAATTCAAATTACATTCTAATACGATACTTACCTATCTACGACTTTTTTTAGTTCTCTTATGAGTTTTCGTAAAGAAATGAAAATTTAGAGTAAATATAGACTAAATCAACGCTGAACTTGCCTGTACCATCAGTGGGTGCCCCAAAACGCAGTGTATGCTTGGTTAAGCCCGCGCCTCCCGCGGCTGCCCGGTTTACAAGAAAGGGGTAGTTAGCCGCTATTGTCTCCAGCCCCAATACGCTTGCAGTCCCTCTGCGTTGTGCTACAACTGGATAAGTGACATTTTTTAAATGTCAAAATAAGTATTATAATGAGGTGCTTAAGTAGTTTCTTTCTGTGGTGGTTCGGAGGTTTACTTTACAAAATGATTGAAAGAAATTCGAAACTTTTAATGGACAGAGATAAAATCTTAAAGTTTACTTTGAACACAGAATTAAAAAGAGCGTTACTTAGATGTGTGTGTTATCGTAAAGATTGTATTTTGCGAGAGTTTGTGAACGATTAAACTTAAGGGATACTGAAATCTTAAAATATTTTCATGTTTCTGATTGTATAATATTTGCTGATATAAAAACTAATATAATTACAAAATTTTCGTAAATTATTTCTGGAACTGTGCAGAGTAGTATTTTTTTATGGTGGGTAATAGGATTGTTATAAATGGATACGAAAATGAAACATGAGTACGACATAAGAATGTTAAAGACTAGATATGATAACGTTTACATTCCTAAAGAAATAATAATTCAAATGAATAAATAATTATTTTTTCAAAATTTTAAGCACATGTAAAAAGTTAATAATTTTGCAATAGCTAAGAACGACGTCATAAGTTATTATTTTACACATAAAAAAAAAATTAATCACATAATTAAAAAAGTATATTATGGCAGAAAATGCCATTTTATGGCATTAAATCCGCTCCTTAAAAACAATCTTACTTGTACCTTATTTTTTTGTACCTTATTTACTTGCTCAGTAAACAAAGATCATTAAGTATTCATAATATAAACGGTAACTTTTATAACTGCTATCATTCCAAACTTACCAAGAGTAATAATACTAATAACTTTTATTATTATCCTTCATATGCCACGTTATTGTTCACATCAGTGGGGTCGCACGCAGTCGTTCCCCACAAAGATGTGCTACACGGAAAACACTTAGCCCTGTTGACACTACACTTTACACTGATTCTACTTCAAATTCACCCCGACGACACTTTGATTCGGTGCCACTGTCAATGTGTTTTATTTGAACGACACAACTAAGTTACTGCAGCTGTAATTAAAACCGTAATGAACTTTTGAATTGAAGAAATGTGTCTAATTATAATAAGAGGGCTTTTCTTTCTATGCTGTAGTCGTAAATTAATCGAAACATATCAAATTAGGTACTTACCCTGATTGACTGGCACATTCATCAACATTGAATTTTTTGGCACCTATTGTTTTGTAAACTTTAAATAAAAAAAGGAGTTTTGAAAATTTCACCCCTAAGGGGGTAAAAAAGGTACTGAAGACTGAAAAATAATGCTGTGGGCATTAAGTACACCGACGTACAAATTAAGTGCATAAAGTTTGTAAATAAATAATTAAGGGATGAATGCTTGTTACAAAGTTATTTACAAAAATAAAAGCTCATACCTAATAAGAAGTGAAAGAACATCTTATTAGGCCGCCATAGTGTGGGTCACCGTGCTGCACTGTACGTTGTGTCAGTGAGGATGGTGGCCTCCACTTCTGGATTCTGTTCATGCTTTCCATCAGGCAGGGCAGAGTCATTTTGGCAGCTAATATAAAAAAAAAGTTGTTAAAAGAGTAAAGTCTCGGGCAATAGAACGTTAATAATGGAGTATCTGCTATACAACTATTCACTTTCAAATATAAGGTTCTTGATTTAAACAAAAGTTTTGGTATCTTTTATATATTGCTAGATGACAATCATCAGTCCTTATTCAATTAATGTTTTGTGACGACAAAAACCAAAAAAATATAATTAATAACAGTCATTATTGCAATATGGATTTATTATTAAAAAAAAACATCAGTTGATAAATGATACCATTATCGTAAATCTGCAAAACAAATTACAAAAACATTATAATAAACATTTAAAGTTCATGACAAACAGTAGCGCAGTGTAATGAATGGCCACAGTATTATAACCGGACTGCAAATCTAGTTTGGAAGGGGAGTGCGGAAAGTACGGTGAGCCTCCATGGCCAGACGTTCACCACACTCCGGCGTGTACTATTCCCACTTTAAACACTTCCATAAGGATTTAAGATTTTCTACAATCGTATCCAAAACTCACACATCTCACAGAAAATTTAAGCTTCAAATTTCAATGTCAAAAATTATTCAGTTACACCGATTGTCTACTAAACTGTTTTACCAGATCGCTATAACGTGTTCTTTGTCGCTTTAGCCACGTCCCTCTCACACAATGGCATACTTATTAGGGATTTAGTCCAGATATTAGTTGGGGATGTCGGCATTGTTTGGATTTTAATAGAATTCGGCTTCACCCCGGGCGGTTGGGTATACTTACGTGTTTGTTGTTATGCGTCATAGTCTGCACGCGGTACCTTGACGCATGTGCTTCGAATTGGTTTCTGAAAACTTGTTACTCAGTTGTTCGTCTTGATATGTTAAAATTTGTTTATGTCTTAGCATTTTTTTGCAATGCAATATTTATTATTATTCAATGGATAAATAAGTTGGAATGTTGCACGTTTCGTCTTGTGCCTTAGAATCTTTAGAAGGAATTGGAAAGCTTTTCTTGTAGATACAATGGTCGAAAATGTAATATGACTTATGAGGCATTACCTTTTATACATACATATATTATAATAGATTTTTATAAATATATTTTAGCTATTATCATATCTGAAAACAAACCTAATTAGATTTTTGCGTCGGTGGCGCAGTATGCGATTGTTGTGCTTGAGGTATCGGGTTGGATTCCCGGGTCACCAAACGTTTATGTGATCCGCAAATATTTGTTTCGGAGTATGGGTGCTTTCTATGTATAATATATGTATGTATTTAAATAAAAAAGTATGTTCATGTACGAGTATTTATATCAGTTGTCTTGTACCCATAATACAATCTCTGCTTGGTTTGGTATTGGATGGCGTTGTGTGTAAAGTGTATGAAATATTTATTTATTTAACTAGTGAAATTTAATAGGCCTTACTTGTTATTGAAATTGTTATTTAAGTAAATTGAAAAGTATTAAGCTATTACAGTTATAATTTTTTGATTGAATTGGTTGTAAAGATGATTTTTAAAAACATTAGTATTTTTCATTTTACCTTTAATGAGTCAAACATCAGTATAAAAATTATACAGCACTGCTTAACAGCCCCTAGATATATTTTAAAAATATAAAAATATTTGTTTCTTATGATATATTGATATAAAAATTTGGTCAATACAAACTTAAATATGCAACTATTCATTCAGAAGTAATTTCAAGACTATACAACGAATGGGATATATATCAACATTGACATATATCTCAGCGCTTCCTCTAACTCACTGTTTACTAACTGTGGATATTTATAGTTGGATGCACACCGCAGAAAGGAAACTGAATGATGCATTCGGGTGATGTGCTCCCCGTATGTAGTGTTGGATCGATAGATGCCCCTCTATCGCGCCCCTTATTGAAAATTATAACAATGGCACACCGCGCGCTCTCCTACGCCCTCTTAACACTCACTGATTTCGGCAGTGTACTGTGGATATGCCTCGGAAATAAAATATTTATTGACACCAATGAGTTTTATACTCCAGCTAGATAAATCTACATATTACCTTTTTAAACGACTTCCAAAGTGCAGAAGGTAGTCAATTCATGTCTTTTTTGTTTGTTACTTTTCATGTATAAACTGCTTTTGTTTTTTTATTTGTTTAAAAAGGATATATTTCTCGTTTGAACCATTTTAATTTCAAGAAAATTCGACCCTTATGAGTAAATATTCACGATTTCACAATTATTATTACGTAACTAATCGTATTATTCTAATGACTGCCATATTTTTAAAGTTAAAAATAATAGGCATTAAAATAATTATTGTTATAATGGAAGCTAATAAACGTAACAAACAGGATGAGATATAAGGAAAGCAAGTAAATTAGTATGCTTTGACATAAAATATAAATATGTCTCTGTTTTTTCCCAATAAAAAATGACGATATTTTCAAAAAAGGAATATAACTATCATATCCATATACAGATGTATTGGATGTGGACGTGTTAATATATCGGTCGAATCAAGCGGAGGGCGGAGGGCGGCGGGATGCAGGGATTATAATGAGCGCAGCCCCACTAAGTATTTTCGAC
The DNA here is from genome assembly GCA_932526445.1 of Phragmatobia fuliginosa. Taxonomy (NCBI): domain Eukaryota; kingdom Metazoa; phylum Arthropoda; class Insecta; order Lepidoptera; family Erebidae; genus Phragmatobia; species Phragmatobia fuliginosa. The sequence continues at coordinate 7,629,322 of OW052073.1, forward strand.
ATGCGTCGCCGTCACCCGGCAAACATTCGGAGGCCCGGGGTTAACGAGTGCAGCTCGCATCGCAAATTACACGCGCTACCGGGATGCTTTAATGTCCATGTCATAGGTCATTTGGATACGTAAAAAAGTCTGTATTGTTTGATTTTTTCGGGAATATGCAAAGTACCTACCTTTTTATTTTTTTTTATGAAATAATTAGTAGCAACTGTATAATTAGAGAGGACGTTTCTAATTAGAGGGCTATGCACAGCATTGGACTCACCTTATTATCGCCAATTTCATTAATGACTAGTTTTGACCGCAGTTCCGTTTGTATAAAATATTCATTAATATCTATCTCGTGACTTATATCCATCTTCCAGAATCAAAGTACTTCATGTCAACTTCCGACAACGTATAGTCACTTGTTGGCTATATTTTTAAACTTTTAAAGTATAACTTTTTTATTTACCATCCGATTTAAATTCTTTTCCAGTGGAATGTACCAAGATTACTGAAAATCACATCCAAATCGGTAAAGCGCAAATTAAGAGTAGCGGGTACAAACACACAGACATGCAGACAAAAATCTAAAAACTTGTTTTTACATTTTTGTTGCTATACCCAAGAAACTCATTACGTTTTAATCAATATTTTTTTGGACAGACCTGTTACAATTTTACGACTTATGCAGTTCAATATTTTCAATAATTGAATTTAAATTGCAAAGATATTCATCAGAACGATATAAAGCAGCCGAAACTCTTTGTTTTATCGAGTTTACCTATTCACTGAAAGATAACTAACTAAACACGGTTCAACATTCAAAACTCGCGTACGGTTTTTTAGGCCAACTATCGTCCCAGTTTCACTCACATTCGAAGAATTGACACATCCATAGAACCCTGTTGGCAAAATACTGGAACTAATGGGTGTTATGGTGTCGCGTGGGTGCCATAAACGGCCCACAATGCGGCTAGTTTCAGATGTCATTAGGTAAAGAAAACTTCTATTGTGCTAATGTACCAAGAACGTCGAAACCATTGTGTGTTTTTCAAATTGTCGCATTGTTTTTATTTTGTTCATTGTATAATTGTTAGGAAGTTAAATGTAGTTAAGTCTATTGTGTGCATTGTATTTTGATTTTACGGAGCTACGTGTCGCCTTTTGGTTGTAGTTGCATAGAATTGGGATGTTTATTAAAGACGACGGGGACCTGTCGTGGGTGATTGAGGTGTTCGTTTATTGGTCGTGAACATTGTAGGAGTACATTACATCCTACGGTGCGATAATGTGCTCGTGTTAGGAATTTGGGGAACTTTAACGGGAGTATTTCACCATTGAACACCATTGTATTTTAAACTATGAAAGTGTGACGTGTTTTTGGCTGATCATACTAAAAATCAGTGTAACTGTAAACATACGTCTTTGTATTAGCAATAAAACTTAATACTAAAACTACTCTAGTCATTTTGGTAGCTAATACCTAAAAGAAGAAATTAAAACAAAAAATAAATTGATTCTAACAATAACTTTTTTTGTTTAAATCACTATTTTGACTACAGTAAGTCATTACTACATCATTTAAATTAATACAAATCGAAAGAGGTATGTTCTATCACAGTCATAATTTCTTATCATACTCAGACATTAATTTCACGAAAGTAACATTGTAAATGAAATGTGTTAGCTGTGATTACCTATATCTGAATGAGCACAAGGCATGTATTTTGTTTTTTTTATATATCCGAAAGTGATCCAAAATAAAAAATAAAAAAATATTACTTTTCAAATATATCATAGAAACCGATACTCACGTCATTTCCTTATCACCTTTTGTGTAAATTCCACCCGATGTGCATGATTTACATAATGCATATGTCATAGTAGTAATTAATGGTTTAAACTATTTAAGGTAAATCATATAGAAACAAATATCAATCGCACTAACTAAAATACTAAACCATAAAGCATTTATACAAAGTATAATTAGTGGTAACTTACTGCAACGAGTTATGGTAAGTGTTATACTCGTAAAAACAAATAGGTATGAATTGTACTAGAAAAAATTAACTTACTCAAATGCTACTGCATAACTTAAGCTCGATTTACACAAAGTACCTACAATTAGTAGTAATTAATGTCAGTGGCTTTAGTTAAGTCTTATCTCCACAATAAGAAAATCCAATTGCACTAACTAAAATGCTACTGCACAAAGCCCGATTTACATAAAGTGCAAGTAGTAGTAAATAATCTCAATAGCGTAAGGCAAGACTTAGTTATATACAAATATCATTTAATATCTGTTTTTCCTCCCAAATATAGTTTTATACAGAAACAAATTCTTAAACATCACCATAGCCAAAAAATACTTCTATTTCCATTATATTAAAGGACCGTAATTACATGTTTGTGACAGTGATGACAAAAACTATTAAATGGGTGATGTTTTTACAATGCTTTGAAACTTAGACTGTGTTGCCAATTTAACAAAAGAAAACAATAGAGGGTAACACCAGTGGCCGTCCAAGAACAATATTATTTATGATAACAGAAGCTGTTTGGCAATAAAATTACGAGGCAAAAAATACGAAGAAACGCAAAAAAGTTACGGTTTTTGAATAGGTAGAATATTATGTTAAGATTTCTATAATGAAAAGTAAAAAGGGTGTTTGATACTTTTTTAGACAGGCAGTATTTATAAAGTCATACTAAATAGATTTAGTACTTACGAAGCAAAAATGATTTGTTTTTCCTACCCATCAGTATTACAGTTGTTGAAACTAAGACCGTATTTGTTTACATTTCTATTCCTTTCAAACAAAACAAAAATCTAACAGTACTTACCTACTTTTACCAATCAATATAGTTTTTATAACTCTAAATCATAAAAGAAAACCGTAACTATCTCCAAACAATCGTTTATTATTCAAAGTAACGGACCATCTTTAACTAATTACTCCAAACTATATTTGTACAAAACTTAACTGTAACGGAACGTTGGTTGACGTCACGGAAGAGATCCACACCGTCCACCATAAACCTAGAATAACGGGATATTGAACCATTTTCAAGCAACCCTTTGAATACATAATTACACAAAACACCGTAATATCAAGATACAGTTATACAAAGAGTAGTGTTAGATGGCCTTGAGAAAGAAAGTACAAAGGACTTTCTCCGAGAAAGGGTTTTTGTCACTTCCTAGTTGAGCGTGACCAATGACGGCATTGTGCGATGTTCTATTACCTCTAATTGTACCACAGTTACATTATTTATTGTGTTATTGAAAGTGATCTGCTATTGTTTCATTTTGCAAATACAAAAATTTTATTTGTAAGGCACTGCAAAGTTGCAAATTCACAATGTACGCTTTAAGGAAAATTCTTTTATAAACTATAAATTTAAGGTAGGCTAATAAATACAAATTGATCCCATTTAAATGTCGTAAGGGTTTTGGTACTGTCTAATCATAGCAGTTTTAGGTAAAACTAATCAGAAGTATCGCTAATAATAATAGTATACATCTCCATAACTGCATTCCTAAAAAAAGAGGTAACCAAATCAAATTAAACTAACTCACATTCGTCTATACCAGCGTGTTTTACTAATAATTATCTAACACTCCTAATGATTTGTATCAACCTTCAAAAATTTTATTAAAATATCTATTGCTTAGGAAATAAAATAAAATATCAGACTTAAAATTTTCAATAAATAAATTTGAGAGAACAGTAAAAGTCATTAGCTCAAATCTTGATTGGAAGCAATAGGCAATATTAACAAAAATCAACATTCAAATATGATTAGTGTACACAACGCAATACATAGATATACATCTTAGGTTAGCAAGAGCATTAGTTGGTATTACCAACGTGGCTACAGCTAGTCGCCCTGATGACATCATAGCTCAAGCTTATCTCACAAATAACGTTATTAAAGGCTTGACGGACTTATTACGTAATATGATACACATATGCTATACATACTTTCATACTAAGTAATATTATTAATTTGAAAGTAACTCTTCAGTTTGTGTGTTACTGCGTCAAAGAAAGGACACAGGCTACTCTTTACTGCGGCGACCGAATAAAACGCGGGCCGCAGGCAAAAAAGCAAATTGTTTTATAAAAATGTAACTTTTTAGCAAACTTCACGAAAAAGCTTTCACATACCTATACTGCTCACACTAAAATAATATTTAGTTTCTGTTAGAAAATTGTGTCGTTTTCTATTTTCCTGTCTTAGATCTCAATTTTATTTTAAAAGTCAACTGTCATTAAGGACAAGTTTGAAGATATCCTAATGGGGAGATTTTTCAACCGTATCAAACTTAGATTGTTTAAAGACATAGGTATTTGAGATAATTTAAACGAACAATACATATACAACTATTATACCATTATTATTCCAACTTTTAAAACTAGCTTTATTATTCCCAATACTATTTAGGGTCGGCTGCTGGTTCCACCGGTTTATTTATTAAATATGTAATCGCTATTCAAATGAAATTGTATCAATCTAGAGATTCCAGACTGATACACCTCATAACGACAACTTATTTCACAGGTAGGTCATGCAATGTGAAAACAACAATTTAAAAGCTTACAGCTAAGCACTATCAATAAGTAATGAAGGAAATTTTCTGGCGTTGGACTATGATGAAAAGCCGAGGCAGGTATAAATTCAAACAGTGCTTTAGATTATTCTCCATAACAAGCACCACAGAGATATAAAAACCTCTGAAAAATGGCCATTATACCAATGACTGTGACAAAACTTGTGACTCATTCGCAAAACAATATACACTAATTATATTTTGGCCAAGAAAAACTGTTTTTTTTTTCATACAAATGTTGAGGCTTAACTTCTCACAGATAATTATTTTAATAGCTTTAAATATTAAGAAATTGCCTCGTATTAATCTTGGAAACATTTTAATAAAAATGATTAACAAGAAAATCCTTCTGCGAACAAGAGGGGATCATGTCCCGGAATCGGGAGGAGATTGACTGGGCCTAAACGTAAGCCATTGAGTAAGACAAAGTCGTTTCTTAATCTGCTACGTCTATACACCATCTTAGCTATTCAGGGACAGATTTAGGCAGATTAAATAGTCCCCATTTATGTTCACGAGTTTCTTTTTCCCGTAAGCTTGTTGTTATTTCACCATCCTTAATGCCGTGATGTAATGATCTCGTTAAATACTTTTCTTTTGGTTTTATTGGAGATTATTTTTATAAGGCGCCGGATTATGAAAGGGCGAAAGATGTTTTGAAGTGATTTGTTTTTAATAATTTCTTGTTAAAGGTTTTACAAAAGGATTAGTCTATCAACGTGACTAGATAAGTTTTGTAAATAATTATGTAGAAATTCAAGTAATAGACAGATGGTTCTTTAGGATTGTTTAAAATGTTATTTATTATGATGTTAGATTAAGGAAATGTGTCACCTTGTATGAGATGTTTTTAGTTTCAATAAGACACATATAAGACATCCTGCACATATACAGATAAGAGTTTGTAGTAAAATATTACAGTTTCATTATGTTCGTAAAAGTCATTAATTTTTTCTTAAATCTCTAAATGTTGGTAGTATGAGAATATAAAGGCTTTTTACAAGCTTTTATTTAGTTTTACCTGTCCCTATGTCTATAATGAAATCTAGTGAATTAAATTTGACTAATTTTTCATTTTTCTGACAGAGTTGAAATTTTACAAGAATATATGCATTGCGTGATGGGCGTGCGGAGCAAAAAGGTGACCATGGCAGCTTCGCAATAAATCTACACAACCCGAACAAGTTTGAGATCGTCTTAATTGTATTTACAAATAATTTTATCCTATTAATATAGCAAAGAGCATATTAATAAAAGGTTTTCCAAAAATATTTTTTTCTTTAATTTATTTTTATTTTACTTTATTAATTTATTATGGTAAGTGAATATCCTTCTAAATAATTTGTTTCAGAATAGACTGCCTCGTTGGCCTAATAGTTAGGGTTCTAATAAAAAATAATCATTATTATTATACTGCTGATCAAGAGGTCTTGGGTTCAAATCCTGGGTCGGGCTGTTGTTTGGTCTTTCTTAGAAGAAATTCATAATAGCATCCCGGAGTATAATATAGTGTGTGGTTTGTCTGTGTGTGTGTGTGTGTGTGTTATTTAATGAATTTAACTAAGTTCTTGGAGCCAACTACTATTCTTACATTCGATTTCATGTTTACTTAGACTCACAAGATTAAATTTTTTATTTAAGTCATATTAGACTTTGGTACTTAGTCTAGCAGGATCTCTTTTAGCAAAATAAGTTCTACACATCACTTTGTTTATTAGCTTAATTTTTGCTGCATTGCATTGCATGTTAAAATTTAATTAAAACTTAAAACATAATTTATTTTGTTCATATGTAATTTTTGTAGATCATTACAAATATTTCAACACTCAACATTACGAATTTCAACCCCCAGGGTTGATCAGTTGTCCATGTGTCCAGTATATTTCGAGTATAACCCGTTAATTTTCCTTAACGTCAGCCATGGAGCCGCCTACTAATGAATTTCATTTTGTGGGCCGCAGGCGTGTCAGAAAAATCGTTGCAGTTAGAGAAAATGAAATATTTTCGTTTGAAATTTCTGTTTGAGGTAGACAGATGTGTTAGTATCAGGAGTTAATTGTAGTTATTTGCATAATAACAATTTGAAAAGAAGTTCATTAGTGTCATAATTCTTCTATTTATTTGTTTATTGGGAATTTAAGTGTAAGTGAGTTTGTCTTCATTATTTATTTCAACAAGTTTCACCAAGTGTCGACAATGAAGATAGTACACATTAGATTTCTTTAGTGTTAATTGTTTTATAGTCTATCTATTCCTATGTCGACATTTTAACTATGTTAGAACTAAATGAGAGATTTAGTTTAATAAAGATTTTAGTACACTAACGTCCTTGTTTTTAAGTTCGCACCAATATTATGTACAGACAGTCAACCTTTTGTACGACTGAACACTAGCTTACAAGATACAGACATCTAGCCTGGTTTAGGTTCCAACATCAGTACATAGTTATTATGTTTAACAAACTATGTATATAACCTTAATACACCAATGTGAGAAAATTATGTGTAAAGTTACTACGTTTTCGTTTGCGTCACTTTATTAAACAAATATTTTATTTTAAACCTTATTTTAAGTACTTTTAAGTTGACTTAACTACAGATTAACTACTACTAAAACGTACTATACTTATGCATAGAGTAACACAGGCCGACGGGCCGGAGGGGAATAGTTATTGCGTTTTTTCCCGATATGAAATAGTCTGTAATTTTTTGCGGGGGGAAATCTTCACACATACATATTTTACATTTACATACAAAAACAATCGCCTGTCACTGTAAACGCACACATAACAATTTAAACAAAACATTCACAGTTTCACACACATAAACACATTTTGTCTCATAACATAACAGTGTAATTGTAATACATAGGCCTCTTTAGGCTAATGCTTTAACTGATGGGAATGTCTACGTATGGCTACCACCTGTATGTGTTGCTCTGTGTTATTTATATGATATTTAAAAATCGAATCATTATTATTTTTAACAGACTTCAAAAAAAAAGGAGGAGGTTCTCAATTCGTCGGAATCTTTTTTTTTTATGTATGTTCAGCGATAATTGCGTCTTCAAAAATTCTTTTTGCATTGGAATGGGCGTAGCTTACAGGTGGTCCCATCGTGACCATATCAAGATCTGATGATGAGATCCCAAGGAAATCAAGGGAACTCCTCAAACATCATAGGCACAATTGTCGCGATTTGGGTACTCGGAATAGTTTATATTATTGAAGTCGGTTCCTTTTTGTTTAAATTATCTGGGATAGCTTCAACAATAAAAAAGTAAACTCATAATACACTCAAAAGTTTTCCAGCCAGTATTCGTCGAACACGCAAACAGAATTCGTTTTTCTACCGCAAATGCTTCGAACCGCGGGTTTTCTCATTCATATTCGCGAACACACCTGTTAGTAAATTGAATAATGGAAGGTGAAAGGAAAGTTATCATAATTCTACGGGCGAAGCTATAAAGCTACTTCGTCCGTGGAAACATTTGAGAAAAAGAAATGATGTTCTTTTTAATGGTACAAGATACGCAATTGTAGTTTCTCGAAAACAATACCTACAAGCTACTTTGTTTTTCTATATGTATAAGGAAGCAATTTAGATAGATAATACCATATTTGTTTGTTCGTCTTGTACTTAATTATGAACAAATATTTTAAGCTTTTTATATATTTAGGCCTACCAAACTGACTCTACTCCGCCTCGAAAGCATGAGTAGAATCATTATCATTGTGATTAAGACATGGTGGCGTAGTGAGATGCAACGGCATCATTGAGCCTCAGGTCTCATACTCATCAACGAAATACGACAGCACAAAAGCGGTCCTTTTTAGGTTGGTATTGTGAGAGTAATACTTCCCCGGTCGAACCGGCCCATTCATGTTAAAGTCAACGTGTCTCTGCTGCCTTTAAAACTGAGTTATTGTATACTGAGTGACTATAATAGACCTGAAATCTTTTGAAAGCATCATAACAGGAATGCATGTGTATAGCTTGATACAATATCATTGGCTGACAGCGGTTAAAATGTTTATTGCTTTGATTATAATATAATCAAAGGTTTATTGATTGCGTGTTGATTGTCTTGTTTTAGACAAGTTCTAGTAATTTTGAATAGATTTACTGTCTATCATTATACATGTATTAGTTTTAGTCAAGTTTTTTTTCCAAATTTTTGCACCATTAAAAGACAAAAATGTTAATTATAATAATTGTAAAAAAATATTAATTAAAAAAAAGAAAACGTTGTTTTTCGAAGTCTGATCTTACAGAATCCTAGAGTTTATATGTAGAACGAAGATGTAGTGCTTTAAGGGACCACCTTACCACTTCCACTGCGCTGAGTATTGCAGGTTTGATTATAAAGTGGCAGTAACACGTCTAAAGAATCAAGTTTTTATTCCTCCCAACGCCACATACAACTGTAACGTAAACAGAATGTTGATAAATAGTAAAACCGATGATATTTTTAAGGTTTGACAAAGAACATACATTTAATTGCTTTAGGTAATGTATCTGCCCATTTACTGGTCAGCAATTACCCTATCAGTCCGTTAAATCGATTAATCACTAACTATTATCTATAAGTAGTTTGAGAACTTTCTCAATTGACTCGAAGATTGAATAGTAGGAAAACACCTAATATCGTCGACTGCAATCGATTTAAGAGCGCGCATAAAGCCAGCAAAATTTTAGATTTCACCCGCGCGCTCCGCACCCGCCCCTTACGTCGACAGCGATCTCAGCGCAGTTTGGCGCCAAAAGACAAGTACTTCGCTGCTCTGCTGCACTCAGCTGCACTCTGTCGACGCGTATTTCTATAGTAGTAAACGCAAAATAATCAGATGATTATTTCATCTGATTATTGTGTGTACGCGAATAATACATAAATATATTTATTTATTGTCTTTAAGTATATACACAAATCATACAAGAAAGAAAAACAGAAACAATTGTGTTACAAACTATGTACAACAATAGGCGGTCTTATCCCTCATGGCGATCTCTTCCAGTTCTCTAAAAGTGAGTAATAAAATATGAGTATAAAGCTAAAGAGTTTGCTGAGTTGAACACGCTAATCTCAGGAACTACTAGATCGATTTTTTTTAATTATTTTAGATAGATAGCCCATTTATCGTCGAAGGCTATAGGCTATGTACCTAACATCACGCTAAAGATCAGTGGCCATAGCGTGTGGCGTCTAGCCGGAAGACGCAGGTTTGAATTCTGCCTGCAGTCAAATTTTTCTTTCATATTATTATATTAAATAATTTAATAAGCGAGCATGAAAAATTCCAAAAAAAATGAATTCCATTTATATTAATAAATTCAAAACTTACAATAATAACAAAAATATATATGAAATCCTCATAACAAGGCCTTTCATTTATGACAATAGTAAGATTTGCGAAACTTTTTTTTATTTCCTAAATTGTCCCCTGAAAATGAACCTTATTTTCAATTGATAGAATTCTTATAGGTTTTCCTGTAATCTGCAAGCAATGCACTATATTTCAGATTTATAAGAATGAGAAATAGTAATTAGCATAGAATAAACACTAAGATATCTACTAAAAGCATCTTTTTATTTTGCGTATGCTATTTATACTACATGACACGCGTAGGTATTAGTATTACTACTCGAGCATAAAATAAAGCGCGGCAGTAGATATATTATTTTGCCATTTATTTTTATACAATTCTAGTAAGATCCATAGTATTTTTCTGTAACTTATCCAGACCTTTAAAGATCTCATTACTACTGGTAAGTGATCACAAAATTGTCTACGGAGGGAGAAACTAATTTAGACCCTATGCATGTTGCAATAAAATCTAAAATTGCATGCATTAAATTTCACAAATGAATAATGTTTTGATTTATTTTTTACACATAAAACAGGTACGGTGGCCAGTAACACAATCATTCAATTTTTTTTTGATCGATTTTCAACTTTAATTTAAAGTCATAAGTTTCATATTCAATTGGGAAAAAAATATTCATCTTTTCTTCTTGTAACTTCTTTAGTTGTCGTGTCGGAAGTCTTCCATAATCTTCTCTTGTTTCCCATTTTAACGAATTGTTTTTCTTACGATTTATTTCAAACCACGCGATCAATTATGACAGCGATTCAAAAAGTTGAGCGCAGTCCACTCGTCTCAACAGAGCGTGTGTGACTGATTTGTGAAATAGAAATATGCTTGAAGCTCCCGCAACATGCGACGGAACATGAAATCTTCCGCGGAATAATAGCGTAGTAAGCGCCAAAAGTGTTTTATCCCAATAAATCCAAAATTAAAAGTAATTTTAAGAAATGCATAAGCACGTTCCTTGGTCATGCACAATTACAATGAATAATATTTTTTTTATCATAATAATCATTGCCATATTGAATATAAAACGAAAAAATAAGAAAATTAGAGGTAACTTCGTGATTTTTTTTTATCGAAGAAAGTGTATTAGTTTATGTTTTTGTTCACATTAAGTCCTTGAAAGTATAATGTAGTTACTCACGCTGATTTTTATTTTAACAACAATTTGGAACTTTTCATGTAAAATCAAATATAAGATAGGCGATTTAGCTTTATGCGCGCTCTTAATTGCTTAGATTCTGACTAACATGTCCTAAACTCTTAAAACGTTTTACAACTGTTTGCTACCTACCTACCTTTTTACAACGCATGCTGTATTTTGTGACAAATAATAAAAAATTGCAAAACAATAAAACATTTGAAAGCGTGACTCTATTAACAAAATTATTGCGCTACAGATATTTTACTTAAAAAAGACTAATGATTTTACTGATAATAATTTCTAAATGCATTTCTTTACTGCGAATTCTATTATGGAAGTAGCGGTCATCTTTTTTATGATAATTTCTTTAAGTCTGCCCCATTTAAGTTGCACAATATTTACATATTTATAACGGTGCTGGCGAAAGGACCTTGTAAAAAAGTGCTTTACATTTGGGATCTACTTTTTACCGATTTGGGCCAATAGTTTTATGACTAAAGACCAATTTTGCATAAGTAAATAAAGACATTTTTATATGGCATACTAAAATTTTGTAATAAAAAGTTTACCGTTAGTCTACTGATTTATTTGTAAGTTGTACCGTAAATATCAGTACGAATTACATTAAAATGTATGTACTGTTACTTTGTTACTGCTTCTGGTTTCAAACCTTCAAAAAAAGAGCGTAAGGCCAGCAAAGCACCTGTGACTCCTCTGGTGTTTCGGGTGTCCATGGGCGGCGGCAATCACCTACCATCAAGTGATCTGTCTGCTCGTTTGCCCCCTATTATATATAAAAAAAGAGGTTAGTAGAGATAATAAAACCTGTGATATTTAGGTAAGTCTAAGAAAAGTTTTCTAATAGTTTTATCTTTTAGTTTTTTAGTATATACTTTATCAATTAAAAAACTAAAAGAAAAAAAAAAGTATGTTTAAGTATTTATATCAGTTGTCTAGTTACCCATAAAACAAGCTATGCTTAGTTTGGGGACTGGATGGCGTTGTGTGTAAAATGTCCGAAATATTTATTTATTTAATTACTTTTAGTATGTTTTTTCGATAAGCAGCGAAAGAAGTAATTTGAGGTGATATTTGGTATTATATGTTGTAGTTAAAAATATCTACTATAAATCTATTTCATTATTTGCCGTGCTACCGTGATGAGTTAAGTAAACTTTTGTAGCTAAGCTAACCGTTAAATATCTCTATATGTTTCGGTATAATGTTTCCTTAAGTGCTTCGTTTTTTGGACAACAACAACCCATAACATCCCACTGCGGGGCTCCTCTCAGCAGAGGGGTAAATTATAATATTGTCGTTGAATGTATTTAAGCCCCCCGAAGGCCCCCTACTAAGCGTCACGAATTTTATCTTATGATAACAACCGGGACCGAATACTTAAAATGACCTCTGAAACACGGAAACGCTATATCATGCCACAAACGGTCACCCATCTAGGTCTGACCGCGCCGTCGTTGCTTACCATCGGTGATTTTTTCCAATCACTTAAGGCCACTTGGCTATGAGCACTTTTTGAAATGTAATATTAAATATATTAAGAAAAGTGCGAGTGAAATAATAATTATTATCTTGTTAGAAAAAAACAATAAATATTATGATTCCATTAAAACTTTACAAAATTGCAAAATAAAATAAAGTATGCGACATACTATTGGCCTAACTTCCAACTCCTTATAACGATACTTTCATAATCCGTAAAACATCAACCCTCGAAAGCGACACGAACTTACCAACTCAACCCTCTTTCCTCAATCGTAAATCATAACAAACATCTTGCTTAACCCTTCGGTTACCGTCGGGCCAGTTCGCTGGCACCCAAGTGCTGTTAATTGGCGACCGGTTGGGGAAATTGGTCCGCTGTACTTGCTTCCGTGAGTTAATGACTAGCCGCCCAGTGGATGGACGCCGAAACCCATTTAGGCGTGTGCAATTTGCGTATGTGCAGTGGGGGGTTAGCCGGGCGGATTTGGTGACGTAGTTATAAGGCTCTAAGATTGTTTGGGTATAACGGACTATATTAGAGCATGGTCGAATGGTTCTGCTGTATGGCTTACCACACATTACTTAAGTTAAAATTAGGCAGCTTACGAGCGTGATATGTTTGGAATAATTCACAGTGGATTGTGAGTTACGAATATTATTTTATACTAGTTGAGTCCCGGTGTTACCCGAAAAATTATAAGCATAAATGATTCCTATGTTATTAGCTAACTATCAGTGAAGTCCCGTGAATAATTTGTCCAGCCTTTAGAGAGATTACCCGGTACAAACAGACAGACAGAAAAAGTACCGTATTTACTTTCAAATGCACTAAGTAAAAAACTGTTATTTTTATATTATATACAGACACTATAATTTGATTTATTTGTCTAGATAGATTTCTTACGTATTTTGAAAAATAACAATAATAATTTTATAAAACAAATACCTACTAAAAATGTTTTTTATGATCTTTTTATTTATAATCAACAAGTTAATTTATAATTAACAAATAAAACAAGGCCAAAACCTCCTATAGGAGAGGCCTATGTCCAGCAGTGGACAGTTAAAGGCTGTTGATGATGATGATGATGAAGTTAATACGAGTATAATCCATAATATACTGTATACAAAAAAAAGATAAAATTGAAGTGTCTGTTTGTAGTTTCAAATTAATAGCGTTTTATTTAGTATATATGAAAGTATATTAATATCTAAAAAACATTTTTTAAAGTTTTTTTCTGTTTGTCTGTTCTGTTCTAGATAATCTCTGTAACGGCTGAGCTGATTTTGACGGGACATCCAATAACAGATAGCCGATGATACAAGGAGTAACTAGAATATAACTCCGAGGCGGTTGCTATCGAATGGGTGCAATAGTAACCACGGATAACACAGCACATCAACTAGTATGAAATAATGTTAAAGTTTGGAGGTTAAAGTGGCGATGGGCTGGTCTGTATGTCGTAGAACAGACTAACACTGTAGTAAGCGTGTTCTGGAGTGGAGACCGCGTCTTGGCAATATAAGTGTGGGGCGCCCTCTGGCTAGATGGCGGGACGACTTGCGTAGAGTCGCCGGTGGCGACTGAATGCGAAAAGTAACGAACCGGGCTCTGTGGTGTGCCTTGGGAGAGACACATGTCCAGTAGTGGACTGTAGCTAGCTGATGATGATGATGATGATGATGATGAAATAAGGGGAAAAAATAATGAACTAAATAGTGAAATAGAATTACAGTGAGTTTAATTTCAAGAATATAAGAATGTATTTTAACGAGTTCCACCGAGTGCGAGCAATCGAGTATATAGTATAAAAATCAAATGGAATCGAATGGAATCGAATGGGATCGAATGGGATCGAATGGGATCGAATGGGATCGAATGGAATCGAATGGGATCGTATTGAAACGATTGGGATCGAGTGGAATCGAATCGTATTGATATAGATCGAATTGAATGGAATTTAATCGAATGGATTACAATGGAATCGAATGAAGTCGAATGGTTGTCTTTTGAAAATTAGACATTTAGATAGACTTTTTTTATAAAATCTACTATTCCTCACCCTTACTAATATTATAAATTGTAAAGTGAGTCTATCTGTCTGTCTCGCTTTCACACCAAAGATACATACAGATAGTCTAGATACTGAAAAAGAACAACAGGCTATTTACCACGTGTATCTAAAATGAATTTATTACTTTTAATTTTGGAGCAGTGACAGGAGTAGAGCAAATATGTAGCCGCTGGTATATTCAATTATTTTAAGTAAAAATAGATAATCTATATATATAAAAATGAATCAATATTTCCCTTGGTCACGCCATCACGCGTGAACGACTGGACCGACTTTAGTATTTTTTTGTTTGTTGTGATTGTTATTGTCAGGAGAAGGTTCTTATGACAGAAAATATTTTAAAAATGCATGGAAAATTTGAAAATTAAGAGAGGACAACGTCTGTCGGGTCAGCTAGTAATTATATATTTTTCTAAAAAAATGTTTATTTGTACATTTCATTGTACATACAATAATATTTCGGATAGGTAGTACAAAACGAAATCGCTCGTTCAAAGTCACTTTGTGGGTTTTGTAGCCATCTATCACAGAAATCAAGATTGTTGTACATACGTTTTTGTTAAATACAAATATATGTGTTATACGATCGAGTTAACACCCGACCACGGCGTGTACTGACGTCTTAATTAGTTTTTTTTTTATATTTTGACTATTAAAGTTACTCGAGTCTGTCTGATAGAAAGTATGAGTAGAATTCAGGAGTAACAATTTCACCGTGAGAGAGGTCTCACACTCACCAACAAAATACGATAGCATGAGTTCTGTAATTTTTAGATTAATCTTGTGTGTGTGTGTCATTTGTGCCGAAATCAGCATAGCTCTACCACCGTATAGCCTATTTAAGGTTAGGTACTAGTGAAACAACAATTTTATCATTTCTCAGGTACCCAAAATTTTTTTTTTAATAAGAATTATTTTTAATATTTTTTTCACGCAGAAGTGTTAGAAACCAGTAGCATTCATACAGCCAAGGGTATTTTTATAACTCGGTTTAGTTACGGGCGTTACGTAAACAATAATTTTGGGTCATTTTATTACGTTTTGCTTTTTATCTTGCCGTCTTTTGGCTGTTTACTCACTTTCTTTACGTTTTAAACCGCCGGCATCTTGTTATGTACGGATAATATTGTTTAGAACAATCATCATAAATTCAGAGACATGGTTTTTTACAACA
Source organism: Phragmatobia fuliginosa (assembly GCA_932526445.1). NCBI lineage: Eukaryota > Metazoa > Arthropoda > Insecta > Lepidoptera > Erebidae > Phragmatobia > Phragmatobia fuliginosa. Next base: position 7,645,184 of record OW052073.1, read on the forward strand.
ATATTGCCTGGTTTAAAATGGTAGGCGTACCTGAGATGTTCTTTAAAACTAGCATGATTGTAAAGATAGATGTGGTTTTATGTTGCAATATCAAATCGTATCTAGAAATAAATTGGACCTACCTATGCAATAAGGAACCAATACACACACATGTCGAAATCAAGATAAGAATCCCATCTATAAGCGATAAGGATAAAGTAGTCTCAATTTAGCATTTGTGTGAATTGGTTCCTTGTTGCATAAGTAGGTCCAATTTCTATCGTAAGAATTGAGTCTAGTGAGATAGGTCGTAGGTTCGATTCCCACCCAGAAAAAATCTTTGTGTGGAATCACGATCACTTGTTCTTTGGAATCGGTGTAATTTATGTTAATATGTACGTATTTAGAAATATATAATATATGTAATAATGTGTATCAGCAGCCTGGTTACTGGCTTTGTCTAGTTTGACTTAGATGGGTGACCATTTGTGGCATGATATGATATGAGCGTTTCCGTAATTAGCAGGTAACGTTAAGCAGTCATTAGGGTTCTTATCATTAAAGTCGTGGTCGGAGGCCTTCGGGAGACTTAAAAACATCCAACAGCTATATTACGTAGGCACAACGTCTTTCCAGTCCTCAACCCGCACTCGGCCAACGTGGGGATGTATGGATTATTGACTAATATAGATCGAAATCGACCTGATGTTGTGTCTGAGACCTCATATTGCTACTATAAAAAAATTAAACCTTCCCTATTTAAACCTTAAAAAAATTTAAAAGGGGAGGGCCCTTTTTCCATTTCCAGGCATATTTTGAAAATTTGTATAAACATCTTCGTCGTCATCTACACTTTCCATCAAATGAGATGGAAGACAGACGTCTATTCCATTACTTCAATAAAAAAAAATACTCTTTCTCTCTATAGACCACTACTCTTGGATTCTACTCATATTTTCCCTCAGACAGAGTGGAGTCACTTTAGAGGCCTCATATATATCAAAGTGGTATTTTTCCTTAGAAAAGAGATTTTGGCCTACTATACCACGCTGGCTAGACATCTTCATCATCATCAGTTAAATAAATGCAGTTCACTGTTGTACAAAGACCTCTCCCATGGCACACCACACAGCCTGGTCCGCTGGCCAGACGGGCTGGTATAATAGGGTCAGTTTCATTTATAGCGGGAGAGCACTCAACCACGAACAAAAAATTGCTTGCTTTGAAAAAAAGTTGTATTGACTTAATAATAATAAACAATAATAAAAAGTTTATTTTCTCTTTACAAAAAAAAAATACTGCGCGGATGGCCTAGCAGTTTATGCGGTCGCCGCAACGTCTTTTACTGATCTGAGTATTGTGAATTTAAAACCCACATGAGACAACACTCTGTGTGGTCCACAAATAGTGGCTCTGAGTCTGAGTTTTCTTTGTTTCCGTTTCGTTTATGTGTTTGTTGCTGCGACACTAAAATTATTCCTGATGCAGGACTTGTCCTTTAAAGGAAAACTATTTGATTGCGTAAACAATGACAAGTTATGCGATAGCAATAATCTCCGATTTCTTCTTCTCATTGTTTGAAGTCTCTCATTGTCTGTCTCCAAAATTCATCACCAAATCTTTATGACATTAAAATGGAACCATTTCGGAATAAACATCTTAAAAAATAAGAGTTTTTCAATTCAATTTATACCTACATAAAGAAATCAATGACAACATTAAGAAACACTTACTCCTTTTTGAAGTCGGTTAAAATGGTTGGTCATAGAAATATGATTATAGTTGGCGTGACACTCTTGTCGAGCCTTGTGTGTCGAAAATGGTTCTCTAACTATAGCATTGTATTGTGTCCATTTAGGACTAGCAATATAATTATTTCATCTTGATATCAATGTTGGTCTAGTGGTTAGCGTATGCGACTGCAGATCAAGAGGTCTCGGGTTCGATTACCGGGTCGGACCAAATGTTTGTGTGATCCAAAAATATTTGCTTCGGAGTTTGGGTGTTTTCTATGTATGTATTTACAAAAAAAATGTATGTTTATGTATTTATATCAGTTGTCTAGTTACCCACTAGATGACTAGATGGCGTTGTGTGTAAAATGTTCCAAAATATTTATTTATTATTAATATTATTTATAAATGATAAGGCAGATCACCTTATGTAGGTATACACCTTCTGGATCTTACTTTAATCAAGTCATTATCATTTAGGTTTTTCCATTCCGTCATTTTATTTAATCTTACGTTTTGTAGTACTAAAATATTACTTTAATGCAGTTCTGCAAATTAATCAAAAGGTAGTAGAGCTACGCTGATTTCAGCACGAATGGTCCGGCTCGACCGGCGCAGTACTACCCTCACACAGAAGACCATCCTAATAATGACAGCATTCTTGCTGTCGTATTTCGTTGGTGAGTGTGAGACCGGAGGCCCAATCATTCTGACCAGGCCGCCACGGTATGGGTCACCAAGTCACCATGCTGCATTGCCTAACCTCACAATAAGGATGGTGAACCCTACTACTGGATTCTACTCACGCATTCCATAAGGCAAAGTAGAGTCACTTAGGTAGGCTTAAATTTATAAAAATAAATAACAAGGTATTCAAACTTATTTACTTGTTTAATAGTTATGATATTCTGTTTTCACGTGACTTCACTAAAAGTTAATAAAAGTTTCATAAAAAATGTGTTGTAGGAACCGTTCTCTTAATCAAGTTCTCTGAACAGCTACGAAGCACATTAACATGTAAAGGCCGGAGTTTTTGATCAATATATTTATTCGATTCATTAGTCGATTGAAATGTTTCACAGAAAATTTATTTTTTTCCCAGTTTCGGACGGAAGAAACGAAATAAATATTAATAATAAAAGAGGGTTTGCCTACAAAATTACGCCGAGGAGACGCAGCGTGTTGACGACTCCTAATTTGACGTAATTTGCATAGATTATGCCGGTTCGTTGAGTGCCAATCTTTTTAAGTGGCTTCTTCTACTCATTTTGTGTTCCTGCCGCGGCCCAATAAGGAATTTATTATATCCAAGTGCTTTCTTTGCGAATATTTTATGTGTTTCACAAGGTACTTCCTTTCCCCTGTTTGTTTTATACAGAATAAAAAACATTACTTTTTTACAATCATATCGGATTTGATTTCAAAATAACTTTCTGAAATTAAAAGGTAAGTATGATCGTTTTGTTAGGAGCAGGTTTATGTTGAAGAAACGTTTTGTATATTATTATTTTTTAATCATAACTTTATAACTGTAATGTAAAATCATATATATCATAAATTTAATAAAGAATATAATGGTATGGTATATACTGAGTAGTGGTGGAAGTAGTTTGCCCTTACTTGTGGAAACTTTTTTTAACCTTAAGGTGAGATTCTACTACTATTATCTAATTACTTAAAATATTTTTGAATATAGTATGTAGGCACAAAAGAAATCCTTCTCATCATCATCATCATCATCAGCCTATCGCAGTCCACTGCTGGACATAGGCCTCTCCAATTGCACGCCACTCAGTTCGATCCTCGGCGACTCGCATCCAGCTCCTGCCAGCCGTCTTGCGCAAATCATCACTCCACCTGGCCTGTGGACGTCCTACACTACGTTTGCCGAAATCCTTCTCAATATTAAAATAATCTTATATATAAAATTCTTGTGTCACAATGTTCGTTTCCATACTCCTCCGAAACGGATAAACCGATTTGTATGAAATTTTGTGTGCATATCGGGTAGGTCTGAGAATCGGCCAACATCTATTTTTCACAACCCTAGAACGCGAGCGGATCCGCGGGCATCAGCTAGTAACCATATATAAAGACATCTGTCGACTTGTGTAGGTAAGTAAACTAAAAAGTACCTAAGAATCTATAAGTTAAGCAGAAAAGATGGTCTATCGAGTTCTTTTTACTCAACAGTCTCTATTTTTTTTGACCTTTACACAACTCACAACGTAATAGCCAGGCCAGACCCCAGTCGCTATATCACCTCTATACCTAAGAGTACATTCTGAACGCAAAAATCACCTAATCCGGGGTCGGCCCCAGTTTGTAAGCCAACATTAACTCATGTTATTTTTCGATATTACCCGTTACAGCGACTGGGGGCGCGTAAATCAAATTTATAACCTTTTTATACAGGCATTAAAATTTTATCAGAGATTTTTCTTTTTATATTGTCCAGTTATGTCGCCCTTTTGACTTTTGACGGGGACGTTATTTGTGTTTTCAATTATGCATTAAGAGATAAAATGTTAATTGTTTTATAAAATTTGGTACTTTTTTATTTGTTTCCGTTCGAACGTGAAGAAACCTATTGCCAGAAGTAGAATTTTTAAAAGTTATTAAAAGCCGAGGATCGAATCATATGGCGTGCAATTGGTGAGGCCTATGTCGAGCAGTGGACTGCGATAAGCTAATGATGATGATGGTGATGAAAAGTTATTATTTTCATTATTGTGTTAGTTGTAACATATAACAAACAAACATTAATTTTACGTAATGATAATATACTTATTAACAGTAAGAAGGTACATCAACACTTACATACTTACTAATATATAATAATACTAGTTGACCCAGCGAACTTCGTACCGCCCAAATTTAAAATTCCAGAACTTGATCGCAGCGCCACCTACCGGGTCCAATTGCGAATCTAAACCATTCCCAGATCCCCTTGAACACACACAAAAAATTTCATCAAAATCGGTCCAGTCGTTTGAGAGAAGTTCAGTGACATACACACTCACACAAGAATTATATATATAAAGATAGTGGTCTTCTTCCTAGCCTTATTCCCATTATTATTTGGGGTCGGTTACTATTTCAACCGGTTATACCTGATAATTTTATATTTTTTTATATATTTTATAAAAAAATGTATATATTTAAGCGTACCAAGCGTGATTCTACTTTGCCTGATGGAAACATCAGTAGAATCCAGGAGTAGGGGCCACCATCTTCATTGTGAGTGCATACAATGCAGCATGGCGAACCACAGCACGGCGGCTTAGCGAGATATTTCTGTTTCATTCTCCAGGGCTCCAGGCCTCAGGTCTCACACTCACCAAGGAAAGCTGACAGTACGAATGCTGTCATTATAGGTTAGTCCTTTGTGTGAAGGTAGTACTATCTGGGTCGTGCCCATTCGTGCTGAAATCAGCCTGGGTCTACTACCTAGCAAAAAGCTGTTATAAAGAAATCGCCAAACATAGTTTTAATAATCCAAAATTTTTAAGTCATTACCATTGTTAAAAATGTTGTTTGAAGTAATGGTTGTCATGATCATCTATATCAATCATTATTGGGCAGTGAGTGTCCTGAAATTTGTTAACAACTAGTTCAATCTCTCACAGAGGCAACTTGAATATTATGTATTAATTAACAGTAAAATTATACTGCATAGTATTTGTATCTATTGTATTTGTGCTATATCTTATTATGAAGAGAAAAAATAATTACATTATTATTATACAATCAAAAAAATATACCGATTTAGTTCCTTCAGGCTTGTGAAGGTTCGATGCAAGTCGCTTCATGGAATGGTATGGCTTCACTAATATGCAGAATGTAGCCTCACTGAACTGTTTCTAAACTTTATATTATATTGTACCTACCTTTGTGAAGAGAGAAATAAATGCATTACTATTTCAAGTCAAGATTCATGTCATTTCGAATTTTTAGTGCTATAAAGATATAAATAAGAAAAGTTCAGTTACTAAAAAATAAACTAAGAATTTTTTTATAATTTTTTTTATTTGAATCCAAATGTTTAAAAACCTTTAAGTTTCAGCACACTAAAAATATCAAAGTCTAAATGGCTATGCACACCTATAATTGTATCAACAAACATGAAATGTAAAAAGTCGCTTTAGATTCGATACCTAGACCCTTCCAACAAAATGTGGTAAATGATTAAAAAACATAATGGGTCCTAAGTGGTCACACCTGTACTCCTGTTACATTTAGGAGGTTCCATTTAGATTTTTGTCCGCCCGAGGCGCGTGTGTCGGGTCTTTCCGGCCCGATAGCCTGAACAATGAAACGGTGGATCTTACCGATATCGATATATGATGTCGTTCACTAGCCAGCGGCAGGGTTTAAGCCGCGGTTCCTGCATTGCGACGCGGATTAAAAAGGGTTTTTATTTTTCCGGGTAACGTAGGCTTGCTTTTATTTCAGAGGTAAGGATGGTAAATTTTTTGTGTGGATATATATATAGTATTTTAAAACGATTACAGTCTTACCTACTTATAAAAGGAAACATCTCTGTTTAACTCCAGTATAGTGTGAAGACAAAAGGGAGGGTAGCAGCTTTGACAGTCTATGTATACATACATAGACTCGCACTAACTCTAATGATAAAGATAATAACAGATTTGTAATTTAATTTGACATACGGAGCCGAAACGTGAACACTCACGACACTGCTGATTCACAAATTCGAAGTTGCAGCGTGCTATGGAGAAAGCTATGCTCGGTAATTCTATAAGGGATCATATTAGAAGCGAGGTAATATAGCAGAGAACTAAAGTCATCGACATAGCCCACAGAATTAGCAAAGCTGTAGTATGTCCACAGGCTAGGTGAAGTGATGATTTGCGCAAGACGGCTGTCAGGAGCTGAATGCGAGTAGCCGAGGATCGAACTAAGCGTGAAAATGGAAAGGACTATGTCCTGTAGTGGACTGCGATAGGCTTACGATGATGATGGCTGGAAACGGAATAGTAATACTAACTAATATAAAAACAGTTACTTTTAAACTACAGATATATACTTTAAATTTTATTTGTGGACAAAATTTTCACTAAATACTTATGTGGGGAAACGGGTATTATGTTCCTGAAGCATAAAGGGAGGGTCTTCCGATCAGGTGAGGTAATTGTGGTCCTGGTCTAATGGTTGGTCTTGTGCAGTTGTATATATGTTAATTGCCGCTAGAATCTATCGTCTACATCGCAATTCAGGATTAGTATTAGCATAAAACTTTGGAATCTCTGTTGTGGAGAGTGCCTAGGAGTGAGTAGTAGTTCCAGTGAGTAGGGATTGCATGCAGTGGGCGGTGATGCGGTAAAGTTGCCAGTAAGTCGGGCGGTTGCTGCGTAGTGGTTGGCTGCTGCGAAGACGTTAGGCAGATGCTCTGCTAACGTGAACTCTAGATGAAGTCTACTGTGCCTAGACGATGATGAGGCCGTAGGGTAACCATACGTATTATAAATACAAAATTGTATGAGGATGACTCCGGAGCGGATTTAGGTGAAAGGCCACGCAGAAGTGCTGCTGCTATCAGGAGTTTTTCCGTGAACAGCTGTCGCCTTTATAATCGTATTAGCAAGATAGTTTGCATTTATCCCCTGCCACTTAAGAAATGCAAAAAAACTTTGGAATGCTGGCTGTTGACTCTGGATTATTGGGAGAATTTATTGAAAATTATATTCTGATTTTAACTTGTGCTTGTACACATACACTGTAAAATCCACCATACACAAATACACATCATCATTACACATTTACACTTACATACACTACAATTATTCATCTCAGCTGCACAAAACAAAATCTACAATTAATGCTCAAAATCTTAATTATAAGGATAACTCAAATTCTAAATTTAATTATATTGATTTTATTAATATTTTAGTTTCTAAAAGAATGAGCTTGTTTTTTATTTTTTTATAGTATTTGCTTTCACATGTACTAGGGAACTGTTTCAACTATGGAAGGCGCTGGCACTTGTAACACAATGTTTTAATACATTAACTAATTACAGGTGTTAACGTTTCGCATTTAATTGTACCATACTTTATGTTTGTAAATTGTGAATTCAGTGTGATAATATTGTAAACCTAAATTTCTGTTTTTTTTTTTATATTATTATTAGAATAACACATGGAGTAACTATTTGACATAATAAGTACCTACTAAAACTGATAGAATGCTACTTTTCATCACGAATTCATATGAACTTTCAAACCCAATAAAAGAAAATTAAAAACGCATAACACAGACACGAACAGAGCTCATTGCGCCCATTTGGTTAATTTTCATCCGATGTTAGACACACTCGCACACATACTCAACTCTTATAGATAAACGCCTTACACACATACAAAATACAGTAATCACTGCTGCATTGAATACATACTCCCATTCGTTCAAACAAAATTTCAAATTCAGAATACATATACTCACTGACGTGAGTTCGTCTGGCTACAAGTTTTTAATACGACCAAATAGAAATGTTGTAGTTTGTATGGGTGATGTATGAGACCTCTGTGCACCAAAAAGTAACCATAAGCACGGTGTATCAAAGCTCTTGTGTAATGAGATGCTTCTATTCAGTGCGAAATACATTCATGACAGAATTGGTGTACTAATGAAGATGTTTTATAGTGTGACTTGTTCTACAAATCGAAATATCATACATTAGATAGAGAAAGAAAAGCACAAGCTCAGGACCACATTCATGGTCCCACAGAAGCGAAATCTTCTTCGTTATTAGTTTGGAACGGTGTATTGTTGAAATAAAGTAACAATGCTTACATTTCTATGTGTTATCTTATCTCGTTGTAAGTTTGGATACGTTATAAAAAAAATCCAACTTAAATCTTTATATAAAACAATTAATTTAAAGTTATTCAGTTCAGATATGACCTAGTATAGTCATTTAAGCGCTATTTAACTTCTAATATATTCATATCAAAGAACAAATTGATAATTTATTACACAATTTAGAGACAAGCATTTTTATGAAGTAGCCGATCGTAAATTTAGTTTAATAGTAACCAAGTTATTGAAGGACATCGACTTTATAGGAATTAATCATTCGAGATCAACTTCAAATAGATTGAAAGAGAAACTGGAAACATAACCCCTTTGTATAATTACGGATTTACTGCACAGAATGGAGGAGCGGACTCTTCAATGGATTAAAAATACCCATTTTTATTTCTTATTTTTTCAAATTTTTTTGCTGTATAATTTTTTATCAGTAATCTGTTTTGATCGGCCAATCCTGAACAAGGTATTATGTGTTTAAAAGATTTTTAATAAATTACAGAGATAGTTACATTTTTTGCAATGAAAAAGGTGTGTAAAATCTATAACGAACAAGAATAGTATAATATATTTGCACGCCGCTATATCCCATGACGAATTTTATCGAAATTAGTACAGAAGACAGAGGAACTTTTGTATAAATAATATTAGTATTAATTATATATTTATTCTGGAAATCCTTTCTAATCCTTACTAATAAATATTATAAATAAATACGAAAGTAATTCTTTCTATCTGTCGTGATTTAGTGCCTTCACAAGTATTTTACAAATATAATTTTTGTTATGGTATCGTTTGCTACCTTTCCGATACTATTAGTGAAGGAAGTCTCCTGGAACTTTTCCTGTCTTTGACTGCCTCTAGATAGATACGCTGTCATAAAGTGTACCATGTCAAAGCACCGTCTATGGTCTCCTTCAACTATTGTAAGATACCCTTAACAAAAGAGGTCTAAGCTAAAATTGAAACAACAGTAGTCTTACTTGATAATTATAATTTACCGTTTCCAATATTTCACAGGCTACCAAAATACATTTGAAATTTCCATTTAAGTTTATATATGCGTGTCAATCTTTTGATTAAAAAAAACACCTAATAGATGTGGCGTAGTAGGAAAAAAGATTTAAAACATTACTAAAAGAGACTATAGTCTCTTTTAGTAATGTTTTAAATCTTTTTTCCTACTACGCCACATCTATTAGGTACATTTAAATTAGTAAACAATCATACAATTATTGTATTGTGTAGTAATCAATTGTATTGGGTAAATAATAGAGCACGCATGAAGAGATTTATATATACAAGACTGCGATTACTATTCTCTGCAAATCGCTTAAAATATCACGTCTCACATAGGGTTTAACCTAACTAGCTATCGTAATTATCTAACGTTTAAGAAACCGTGAAGTCCAAAACATCAATTTTGCTGTACTGTAATTTTTCAAAACAGGTAAATATTGTAAAGATTTTTTTCCCAAAAAGTGAAGACAAGGAATGGTAATAATTTTTAGTTTTTCCAAACTCTTTTTTGTTTCTTTTCTGGCATTAAACGATTTTGTTTACTTTAATTTTTTGCAAGGTTTTAGCAGGCCTAATAACCCATGATAGACTTCCAATCAATCTTTTAGAAGAATACACTAAAAACATTCGTAGACAATTAAAAAAATCAGCCACATCCACGTATTTGGTATTTAGGTGTTGTTTGAGGAGTGCCGTAACCGCGGCACGGGGAGGGAGATGCCTGCAATCAGCTAACCGGATCAACTCGGACGCAAACACAATTGATAGCACCCGCTACGCACCGCTATGCTAATGCCTGTCAATTTAGTTTCCTATATTCAATTTCAAGTGACGCCAGTTTTTGTATGTATGTATTCTTCTACACTCCACGTATTATTTTTTAATCTCATAAAGATCTCATTCTCAGAGTACGTAATATAATTTCGTTAAAGTTCAAAATTTGTCATATAAATCAAATAGTGTCAAATTACTAAAATTCAGACACAATTTTTTTAGTAGAGACTGTACCTAGGAAACGATGTGTATTCTTAAAAAAAAGTAAAATTAAAATTATAACGTATAAGACGTCAAGGTTTAGTAAAACTAAAAAAACACGCCTTAATGACAAACCAAATTCATAAGTCAAAATTTTTTACTAACACACACTACCTTTAAAATTTCTAAATAATCATAATAAAATGTTTTAGAATTTAATTACGGAACTAATTTCTTCACAAACAGTGAAATTTTCTGTGTTAAAATTTAAAAAATATTCTGGTTTATTAAAATCCAGATAAATGCAAACAAAGTGAAAGTATTCATGCTTGAAAATTTTTATACTAGTTAGATATAGAGCTTTCCTTTAGCTTGTAGTCGAGTGGACTACAGCAACATACACACTGTACGACACGCTCAGATTAATTAGTTACTTAAATGTATCCTCCATATAAATAGTATATATTTATTCCACATTATTTTGTCAGGTTATCTTTGTGACGCGGATTATTGTTTCGAAAAACGTCATCGAAGATGTTTGATTTGTTCCATAAACTATGCTCAAAAACTCTTAGATTTACTCCTGTAAATAACAATACAGGCAAGATTTATTTGTGAATGCTTTGTTTAAAGTGCATTGTTTATGAATAGCACTGTTAATACAACAACAACACGTGTTTGGCAGATTGTGCTCGTCTCTGAACTGATGCTGCTACCGTGTAGTCATGCACACAATTGAAGTTATTGGCTTTATCATTCACTTGAAAGTATGTGTTCAGAAACAATGATATGTTTTTATCAGTTTTGTATAATGTATCTTATTATACGTATATATTATTATGAGTAAGGTTTTGTAATAAAATAACTTGTTAATTTCTCAGAATTCTTCTTTATCTTGACATCTCTAGATACATATATACATTTTGATAATACTCGTACATTGCCAAATGGCAAACATTTATTGTACATTTCGTTTGTTAAATAAATACCCTTTTACAATATTTACAATAATACATTTTGTCTTTCTTAGATATTAAAATAATCAGTCGTTTCTCGAAGAATGTTAAAATTTCACAATTACAAATATTACGGTTAGAATACGAAATAATCATCTCGATAAGCTTGAACACATCTGCAATAAAAGTAACAAATAATATAAACTATCAACATTTACTTTCTAGTCTAAACTCTAAACTAGAATCTAACAATAAATATCTGATATAAAGCAAATTATTTTTTATTCCTAAATTATGTACAAGCTCATTGGTTTATCACATTTCAACAAATCCGACAGAACGGATGTTTAACTACATAATAATAGCACTAAAATGTCAATATGGTCGCCAAACTGATTTATGTGTTGATATTGCGCTATTTGAAATTTTGGTTGATGTTGGGCTAGAAGAGAGCACTCTCGAACTGCGCTGTGAAGGCGCTTTCAATTCGTTCTTTATCCTTGGCCTATCAACCACCGTGGAATCAGCGGCTTGTACTCTTTTCATCTCTTGCAGTTCCACATTCGCTGGCCGTGTTGGATGGAACGCAGATTTAACAACCTCAATTGGTTCTTCATCAGATTCGTCAGTGATCGTCGCATCATGGATTGAATTGACTTCAGATTTTGAATCGGCTTTTGACCTATCTGGACTACCATTGATTATACTCCTCGGACTTCCACTTTGTCGACTACTCGTTGGCGATAACCTTGAGCTCGAAGTATCAATCGACATATTGTTTTGTAAATGCCTCAGTGCATCATAGGGGTTAACTCCATTTTTCAATGATAGTTCTGGTGGTAATGTTTTCAGTGTAAGTTCTGCTGGATGAGGTGGGAAAGATAATAGTCCGTTTGGTGGTAAGAAAGCCGCGGGAGGAGGAATGAGTCCAGCTGGTGGTAGATTTGTGATGGGTGGGAACGGAAATAGATCCGCTCCTGGCAGCGTGACTGGTGGCGTAGTAATAGGGCCTGCTCCTCCTATTGACAAAAGACATAAATGTTAATTGCTAAAGTTTTCAGATAACATCAAATATTTATGTATCTAGTATAATCGACTTTGAGTTACGTTGTATCGATTTTTTTTAACAAAGTATCCAGTGCTTATTAGACATGAAGTTGTAAAAACTATTCGAGTACAGCTCCGACGGGAGCTGATTTGCTAACATGACGTAATATGAAAGACGAGCCCCCGGGGATAGCCCGCGGCACACGGGCACTCCGTCTATTCCCTGAACAACGGGGGTGCATAATCGTACTAAGGATAATGTACAATCTGTAGGCGTTTAAAGGCGGCATCACCGAAAGGGATGTTTTTTTAGTGCGATATTGGGAGGGTGAGGGTGCAATATTTATTTATCCGAACATGAAGTAGTTCTTTGCAACGAACAAGACATTCCATCGTAATTTTGTAGTAAAGGAGAGCTCCTGTGTCAAGGCATGTATTTCAGTGCATTATTATTGATGCAAAGCACGTGTATAGACACGTGTGAGCTCCACAAAGCGAACGCATCGTGATAAGGTAGCACACGTCTATCTCCGTACATGCTGAACAAAGAGGGCTCGAAATGTGAAATTTTCATTAGTAGCTGTGTTCAAAAAATTCTTTCGGGAAGCTTTGATTCTCGATAACGTGTAAGAGAAGTTAGCGCATAAAAAGGACACGATGCAGGTGCAGATTGGGCCACAAAGAGCTCGGAGGTGGTGCTACGTTCGTTCCTCTTTTGCACTTTTTCTGTTTAGCAGCAGTGGCAGTGCGCAGACCACTTTAAAAGGCAATGTGGGTGGGTGGGGACGTAACTAGGGGGTAATTTGGCGAGCAGGGGGCCAATATCGGCAACGTGCCTGAATGAGGTGATTTCTGATCGTTAAATTTGATTTTTTTCTGGTGTGAGCTCTTATTTATTTCATCTTATTTATATCAGAATTTATTTAGTTAACAGAAAAGGATGCAAGTAAAAGTAGATGACATTAGATTCATTTTAAATCGTATCTTTACAATAAACCGCCAAAGTAATTGTAAACGTGCTGGAAAATTTGTTAATTTATCAATATATATAAAATTTTCTTGTTACCGACTGACTGACAGACAACATATACGAGTATAAATAAAACAACAGGGCGCAAGAACCACAAATTTGACATTTTTATTGCTTGAGGAGCAGTAAGATAGGATTTTGGAAAATTCTATCCCAAGGGGATGAAAAAGGCAATCAAAGCTATAAATCAGAATAATTGTCATAAAAATGTAAAACAGTATGGTTTTATGTAATTAAATATTGTCAAAGCCGCTAAGTCTCACGCTATATGCACCATCTACATAGGTTTATTAAAAGTCTGTAGGTGTTTGTGTACATCGCTTCTCGCATTTCAGCGTCGGAAACAAAAAGTAGCTGGTGGCGCGGTCGCCTACATTGGAATAAAATTGACTCCACACTCTCTGGAACAGGAAGGTAGAGATTTTTTGTATGTTTAGTGAGCACCCCCTACTTGCCCCCGTGTACCGTGGCGGACTTCAGCGGGTGGTTTTGCTTCGGTCGGTCCGGTGTTGTTTTGTAGAGTTCAAGAGTCGCTTCTTTTATTTGAGCCGCTTTTGTACGGCCTTGAGAGGCAATACTATTGCGAGCAACATGTTTTTAAGTGCTGTTTGCTGAATCAGGACTTTTTAAATTAACAAATACCATCATTTTGGACTGAATGAATGTTCAAGAGAATGGGAGATTTTAATGAAAATTCATGTTCAATAGCCTCACAGACTTTATAGGCTAAAGTGAAAACATGAGGACTATCATCAAACAGATAACAATCCTCATGTTTCCTCTTCTGCTTTTTTATTATTTAAACATAAAGAATATATATCTATAATACAATACCTTTTACTAGGCCAGCCGGTTGATCCCGCATTTGTGGGGGTCTGAAGTAATCTGCCCACGCGTAGTTTATGTACGCTGCATCCAGCCAACCGGGGTTTAGCAGGAATGGACTAAACGCACCAGGGTGGCCATAACCAAAATCTAGAACAAAAGAGAAACAAGTTGTAGTTATCTGCCTAATGTTAATAAAGTAATCTTTTGTAATTTTCAGGGTTACATGGATGTACACCTATTATTGGTAGATATATTTATTACTAGCTGATGCCCGTGGCTCTGCTAGCGTCCTAGAGGTATGAAAAATAGATATTGGCCTATTCTCAGTTCTACCCGATATGCACACAAAATTTTATCCAAATCGGTTCAGCCATTTCGGAGGAGTATGGGAACGAACATTGTGACACGAGAATTTTATATATAAGATGAATGGAATGCAATCTACAAATTGTTAATAGATTTTCTACAGTTTTGTGCTTTACATGATAATAATTTATATCAGTTGGTAAGTGAAACGTGAAAGAAGTTAGTTACGTATTAAAACTCATAATGTCTAGCCAAACCAATAATCGAGTTGACCGAAGATCATAAATAGTAAGCCATAGTACATATCTACGCAATGGCTTTTGAACTCCATCGTCAGTAACGTCTTGAGCCACGTCCGCAACTAGTAAAGTCACAAAGGGTGGCCGTAAAGGCGGCGACACACGGTCCGCGTACTGTTTACCACCCGATGACTATAACAAGGGTCTGTATACAATACGAGTTGGTTTACTACTGCAGTTAGACGGCTCCTCTGTACCATACGATTTTACGACTCTCCAACGTCACGTTGCCTTTCGCCTTTCATAGCGATTTTTTATTTGTTTAATCGATACTGAAGACGTCGTCTGCAACTATTTTCGGCTGTTTTACTACATATTTAATCCAATAGAGACAGACCAATTGATGAGATCAGGTGTAACGTTTTTATTACGAGATTAAACAGTTTACGAGCACTTCATCTATTTTGTTTTGAACTTTGTATACGCGGTACTTCTTAGACTCTTTATTAAAAGTTTGTTGTTGCGAGTTTTGTTTATCTACCAAATTTTATCGCAAGCTGAAGATTCCAGGCACTCTTTTACGTAGATGATGTCGTTTATCGCTCACTAAATGTTTACGGAACAATTAGTTTATTTACGTGAACCGTACCCCTTCAGAGAGATTAGCGAGTGTTTCGTGAGAGCGCTTTACAGATCGCGGGTATTTTAAATTAAGAACTTGATGGATGGCCCGTCGCGCTGTCACGCGGCTATCCGGAGCGAACCGAGGAGCTCCAACATCATGGAACAATAATAAGTTAAATGTGGAACTCGGAAACGGGCCGCTCCATTTGTTAATGCCAGTATTCAATTAAATTCACTTCCCCGACCCTTTCATATACGGGGCTTTGAATATTAACGCGGCAAAGAGAGCATTTCTAATGTTCAGAAGTACCATGTGATTACTGAGAACTTGAGTTAATATTAATCGCGGTAAGTGGGACCATTAACACGTTAAGTTATTTATGAGTAATACTGTCTAAAGTGAAGAAGTAAAATTGCAAAGATATTTAAGTACGGTCGTATAAATAGTTGAATGTACGTGAACGTGCTGTTTTAAAATCCGTT
Source organism: Phragmatobia fuliginosa (assembly GCA_932526445.1). NCBI lineage: Eukaryota > Metazoa > Arthropoda > Insecta > Lepidoptera > Erebidae > Phragmatobia > Phragmatobia fuliginosa. Next base: position 7,661,235 of record OW052073.1, read on the forward strand.
TATCTGAACGTAAATTCCTAACGAAAATACTGCATCGCGTATAGTGGGCAAGTTTTCTGTATAAATCTATAAAGTTATTTCTGCGTCCGTTAATCACCGCGTCCTAAAATTGTACATTGGTTAGAAGAATGTGGCCCGTCTCGTATCAAAAGTGGTCGCGGCCAAATTCGTACCACTTGAGACAATAAACGGATGATGCGAGGCATAAGTGTCAAAATGAGCATTAAATATCTCGGACGAGATGAGATGCGAGCGGTGTCACTCGTAAATTGCTGTTAAGGAGTCGTCGTCTTTAATAAATGGAATCAGAGTTATGGCTCATAATTTGGACGGGGGGAAGGCGATGTCCCCCAACTAACACCGCATTTATAATGTCTTTGCTTAATAGTCTACTTTATTGTTGATTTATGCATATATACATAAACGTGTGTATGCGGGTATTATCTTAAGACTAAAACTAAATACTTAGGAGTTTGTTTAAGGGCTTGGGCTTTAATTGTAGATGGTTGAATTGAAACCGAAGTTATCAGAAATTTAGTAGCTTTTAATGACTGACAAAATAAAAATTGCAAACTAGTAAAACTTTACATTCAAAAACAGTTATGAATTAATTACTTCTTACTTCAAATGATTCTTGGTAAAGTGTTGCTACTTTTCGTTGGTACACCAGAATGAACGCCTGGTTTGATAAATTTTATAAAATAGCAAGGGAAATCACATGCACACCCTTATACAGCTTGTTCTTGAAGTAATATCAATAAACTTAAAGAGTTAAATTTTCCATAAGCATCTTAATATCTTGGCAAAGTCCTTGCGCCTCGGTTATGAGGGTCACTGGCTGTGGATATGCGGTATTTCAGCAGCCAGCAGAGACATAAAATCCATATTTTAGAGGCACCGCGTCGGGGTATAGGCGGGGAGATCAAACGGGAGTTTACGACGTGGACGGAGATTGTTTACATCTGTTACGCAGCCGAACCACCGTCCAACTTGGTAACCGCTGCACACCAAGTACTGATTATAAAGGTTATCAACCGTCTTTATAGTATTACAGAATTCCCTACTGAATATTACTAAAATTATTGTTTTTAAGGAAGATGAAAAAATACGCATGTGATTTTTTTTTATTTGTTGTATACCTTCCTAATAAAGCCGAGGATCGAACCAAGCGGCGTGCAATTGGAGAGGCCTATGTCCAGCAGTGGAACTTCGATAGGCTGATGATGAAGATATTAAACTTAACATGATTATTCATGATCTAATTTTGCTAATGATTGGGCCATCTCTAGCTCATACGGACGGACACAGGTGGATGTATTAATGCAATTTTAGTCTAGGAAGTTCTAGACTAAAATTTGTACATTTTTGACCACGTGTTTGTGCAAAGATAGTTGAATTAGATTTTTAGGTTATGCAAAATAAATAAAAAACTAAACTGAGTGCTTTTATACATCATTCTTAAATTTGAAATTATTGAGAAAAAAGAAAGGTACCATCTATTTACAACCGGTAAAAGTACCAACTTGAAAAAAATGCCTAAGTTTTTATTATGAAAAAGAATTTTTTAATCGATTTACGTCAGACAATTCCAGCAAAATTTTAATAGTCATTAAAACGAAATATTTTTAAACTAGAGATGGATCACGTCAAAAAGGATTTATGTACATTCATAATGTATCCAAATGCAAGCTAGTTTTACTCAAATGTGTGATAATTAGAACGTTGTAACGGTCATTAAGACAGCTTCATTGATCGCTTTATTAACTTGCCTTTGAAGTTTATGAGCCAAGGATGTTAGTTTTTCCACATACTGCATTTTTATTATTGGTTGAAGTTTGGGCGCGACTGTTTGTTTATACAGTCGTCTCGGTACGTTCTAAAATAGATTTGTGTTGTCAAAACATTATGATTTCAGTTTAATTTGTACGTTCTTTTGTCCTTACCTTTAACCTTACATTTTACTGCAAAATATTTTAAGAAAACACAAGTTGTAGTAAGTAGAATTAAGAAAATAAAGTTGCGATAGTTTGAGCATGTTGAAAGGATAAGCGATTTCATCAAGATTTTATAAGGCCTCTATGAACGACCCAGTGACCATTTCGGTATTATATTGGAGTATAGAAAAAGTAAGGTAAGTAAGGTTGTGTCAAACACCCGTAACTGTCACAAAGATATAAAAGACCTGAATAACGTAAAATAAACGCAAACGTTGTTTTATCGCCTCTGCCTATCCCGACCGAGAATGAAGCGTACGTATAGGTAGGTAGGTATAGTATATTTGACATTTTGTTAGGGTTCCTTTTTTGCTAAAGTAGTATATTTCAAAAAAAAAAAATTAAATTTAGATGAGTTATAAATTTTCATTTTTCTATAATAATATAAATATTACTCGATCTCAACATAGTACCTACTTAAATTTTAATTAATATTCTTATTAAGGAATTCCTTCCACACAACACAAACACCAAACAGAAAAAGCATGTTACACACTAGTGTAAAACGATGTTCGTTGCAGACATCAATAACCATTAATAAGCTTGTGTCAAAACACGACAATCACTTAACTTTAACTCCTTGTCCAAAATGTTCTCGTAAAATCGTACAATCGGTTTTATTTTGAGAAGCAATTTTGTCTGTAATTCTCTGAGTAGTGTGGAGATTAAACTGAGTAGGCAATTAACGTCTTTGTGATTGACTGCTGCACACGGCTGAGAACAATCACAAAGATGCTAAATCTGTTGCGGAGATGTTCCTGTATAAAAAATACAGCCGCGATTCTGGAGTAAACGATTGAGATTTTGAAAGCGATTTATTTGCGAAGATTAAGTGTCTTGATTGGTATCTATCGATTACAACGGGAATTGAAATATATGTAAATACCTATAGCTAGTCATTTTGTTTAATTACTAAGAGGAATTTAATTCTTAAAGTGATTTTTCTTTTATGAGTATATTTAAAAAATCCAAGTTTAAGTAATTTTATTTTGACCTTCCTCAAGCATCAAAGAATCTGCATGATAAATTTCATCGAAATCGATGCAGCGGTTTAGGTTTGAAAGCGTAACCGACATACAGTTACTTTTGAAATTACAATATATATATGTATACATATATATAAATTTATAATATTATATGTTTTTTCTTTAAAAAAGACAACTCCATTAGGAATATAAATTTCTGTGTCGCGGGGGACTTTACAAACATACATGAAACGGACACAAAGAACACCCAGACTCAGAACAACAAATTGTGAATCACACAAAGTGCCATTTGAACAGATTTGAACCCACGACACTTGGCGCAGTATGAAGCGGTGTGGCGACCGATTAAGCCACTAGGCCAACCGTGCAGTCAATAACAATTTCTACTTTGCGAATATGCGGTTTTATCTAAAGATCTAACCATTCAACAATCCATTACTGCGAAATATACCTAGGTGTTGAAATAATATAAGTTACTACAAAAAGGTTCTATGTAAAGTTTCTGTAACTGCTTACAAACTTCATACCTAAGTAAGGTAAAGTGTAAATGCAATTCTTAACTTTGCTTCTTGAGCCTTTAGGTAGGTATTAATTGGGTGCAAAGATTCTCGCCAAATTTATTTAATAGGTACCTACCTATATAATTTTTGTGTCACGTTCTTGCTCACTATGATCTTTAAATCTAGGTATTTTGATGTGAAACATCTATAGCCGCACGTAAAACAGATTTCTGGCGTGGCGACGCATGCCGTGGCGACGCGTCGCCACGCTATACGATGCTATATATATACAGTCTATATGCAGTAGTGTGTACGGTGTGGCGACGCGTCGCCACACCGTACTATTTTAATAACTAGTAATATTTTATTTTATCATTATGACATATTTAGTTCCTATTACAATATGTTCTTTTCTGCATATTACTTTTACAAAATAATGGCGATGTTTCACATCTGCCAGGCGTCCCGTGACGGCTCACATTTTTTTTAATCCGATTTACCACTATTTTTTTAAACCGTGTACTTTGCTGGACTGCCTAAGATAGGATTGTTTTTGTCACGTATTTTTAATATTAATTCTAAAATCAACTACTTAGTATCCGCTAGATAATAAGAAAGATAAATTTAGGCCTGTTTTAGAAAAGTAAATAAAGATTGGAAATAATTATTTCTATGTATCTATTATAATTATCATTATGAAGAAGAAGAATATATAGATCTATTATAAACAAAACAACATAAAAACTGAAAAGTTTTTTGGTGCAAAGAAAATAGTTGCAAAACGTAGTTCATTTAGAAAAAAGAACTATTTTACTAAAATTTATTTAAACTGTATGACATGAGAGTGTTAAAAAATATTAGATTTTAAACGGATCAGAAATAAAACTGGTTTGAATGTGGTTGAATGTTGTGGCGCCGCAAAATCGACCTCGGTTCTGTGGACTGGCGACGGGCCAAATTGAGTCGCGCACGCGCATCTATCAAATGTATTGTACGAATTTCATACATTTATTGTTCTAATGAAATGTAACAAATGGCAATGTAGAAATAAATAGAGAAGTGTGTCAAATAATCGTTATTTTTTAAGCAATTGATTATCTAATTGCGCTTTTTCTTCATACAATACGATGGTTTTCGATTTACAAAATTTTTAAATTTACCTTTATGATATTATTACATTAGTTAAACTATAATTGTAATACCTACAGTACATTCCACTTTACTACACTTATTAACAGATTTATGGATATCGATTGAAATAAAATTAATGAATAACAAATAGAAGGTTGAAACAAAACAAAAGTTACGAACAAAGTTTGTAAAAAGTTGAAACATACTTTGCTTAGTTCTAGGTTCCCTGGGGCCATCGACAGTCACTTTAATAGCTTTCATGTAGCTCGCCACTTGTGAGGGGAATGTGCTGATTGTGATAGTCAGCGAGAACGACTTGCCTCGTCCGCTGCGGCCCACAAACCTCAAGTCATTAAATTTCGCGACTTGGTTCTTCATCACCGCAGTGCAGTTCCTTAGTTCCGCCATCGCGTTCTCGTCATTCCCTGCCTTGATTGTGACCAAGGTGCCATCCTGCACGTCATCCAATGCTACCACTTTAAAAGCCACAGGCAGTGACTTATTGGACCTCCAATGTCCAGGAAGTGCTGAACACAAAACTGCAGGTGAACCAGTCTGCACTAGTTCACCGTGACTCTGCCGGTAGTATTCGTGGATATGAGAGTAGACGTCCGCCATACTGGGGGCCGGAGGGCTCGCGTGCGGGAGGTGCATCGACTTTAGTCTACCCTCACCGAACACCGCACCGACTGTAGTCTCTACTATACGACGACACGCCACTGTAGTCTCTAGATACACTTGTGTAAAAGTTTCAAAACACGCGACCGTTTAACGAACTCGCGGCGAGTGGTGTCGCGTGCGCGTAACACTCACAAAGTTGTTTAAAGTACGGGCGCGAGACTCCGTGTGAGCCGCGGCTAACATCTACACCACTTGTTGGGCGCGGACGACAAGACGCCGGGCGGGGGAATCGGGAAAAATAAACGGGAGGCCGTGTGACTCGACACCGCAAGCCGAAGACTTACGACACGCTCCGAAGTCGTCGCGAAGAGACGCGTGCTCACGAGAACTGAGTTTCGACTGATGACTGTGATACGACCCGACTTTTTCCGATGGTCAATATTTTGCGTTCACGCGGTCGCCGCCCCCACCCGGGTGGCGGCCCCTACGTCTCGTAAAAAGCGGGAAGGAGACGAAGGGTACGGGAGATGCGGTGTAGCGGTGGGACCGAGCGGGACGGTCGCGGTCGGTTTCTGCGTTTTTATAAAAATACTCGCTGGAGTGGGACGCCGCGGCACACCGCCGTCTAGTGAGAGAGGGATGGGTGGATTTTTTTGAATTACCGCGGTGACGTATCGCGAGGCGGCGGTAATTAGGCCGCGGGGCGGCGGGAAACCGCGGCCGGCGCGAAAACCTATCAACGAGCTCATGAAAAATTATGATTTTCAGGTTTGGAGTCGGTGTCGCGTTCGCAGGGTGGCACTTCATTTTCATTGAAACACGCTAGGAATTTCGATGACAGGCGTTTTGACTGACACTTTTAATAACCGAAAATATTTTAGGAACTGTTTTTATTATGTAACTAAATGAATGAGAAAAACGCTACATAAATAATTCTGGGCGTATATTTGATCAGAATTAAAACAACTTTTAAAAATTAAACTTCGTGTCACATAAACTTCAGTGAAAGCTGCCCTTTAAGATCTACCTATCCTATCTAGTAATAGAGCAAATTTACATAGTGATGTTCCAGTTCATCATAACTTTTGTTTCTATTCAAGTATTATATAATACGAGTATATTTCATACACGTCGTAAAATAAATACAATTCGAAAAATTATTTTGTAAGTATAAAGTTAGTAGATAATGTGCGTCGCGTCCGCGTGAGGTTAGCCGCCTTGTTGCGGTGGGAGCGAGATAAAACTTAGTGCACGTGAGACGGAGGATCAAGGAGGCGTGGCTGCGGGCGGGCTCGGGAAACTTCTGCTAAACTTTCATGAGTTTCCCGCGCTTTCCACGTTGTGTCTATCGACTCCACACACGTTTTCGAGGAACTTTCTTACTTCTCATCTATGTAAATAAACTAGGTTTACAGAAAAAAAAAAATTAATTTATGGATCCTAGAAGATATTCGTTTTATTTATGCTGTTATACTTTATTCAGTAATTTGTCAAATACGTCTTCCTTAAATGTGTGCCTGATTTTAATGCTTTTCAAATTATTTAACTGATGGTAATAACACTAATGTAACGATATGCTAAATTTGTACATGTATCAATGCATGTAATAAGAAGTTAGAAATCACCTATATTTTTTATTATTATTATTTTTTTCACCAATGTGTATTTCGACATTTCTTACAAAAGTGAGTCTTAGAAAATACTGGCTCTTTCTAGCTGTTAAGTACAACGTGTAAATGTATCAGTAAAGGTTTCATTTACTAAAAAAAAATATAATTTTTCCTTTTACTTGGTTTCAAAACTTTAATTGGGTAAATGCATTGTTTACCTAATTTATCAGGTAGGTAGGTACATTATTAAATACCTAATGTTTATAGTACGGTACTGTCTTATCAACGCCTTATAAACATAAATATTTACGACTGTTTATCTTAAACGAGGTAGACCCAAACAAACCCATTGTTTTATTCCCAAGTTATGGTTTTTATTGCTGCCAGGCAAAGGCGGCTTTCTTTGACGGCCTTTTGTGGGTTAGTACGCAGAGCTTCTTTTGTCCAATGTTTCAATACTTTAAACTTTTTAATTTTTAAAATTTGCGAATACCTACAGCATTTTACAGAATAAGGTATAAAATGTAAATAGTTGTTTTAAGGTTTTAAGTGAGATATTATGTAAGTCAACATTGATTACAAAAGTTTATCTTAATTTTGTGCGACACACAATTTTATATTAAATTTCTTTCGGCCTTAATTTTATTCTTTAATCGTGCTATATAAGAAACCTCAATCAAGGCATACACGTGGTCCGTGCGTCAGTGGTCTATAACAGCGATTTTGAATGCAGGTTTGGCGTACCTAGTGGTTTAAGCGGTCGTCGTGTAGTTCTTAACTGCGCTAGGTGTGTTGGGTTCAAATCCCAAGTGGGACAACACAATCCACAAATTATTGTTCTATTACGAATTGTTTTAAGATTCTGTACCTTTGTAAGAGAACTAATAGTCTGAGTCTGAGTGTTATTTGTGTCCGTCAGTTGTATGTTTGTACTAGTAAAGTCCCCCACGACATAGGATTTTTAGTGCAGGAGTTCTTTTAAAAAAAACTTTTAACCATATTTATGGTACCTTGTTCTAAATTTTTATATCTAGGTATTTAAGTTTTTTTTATTTACACTCTTGTTGTAGCCAAATTTGTTTTATATGTGAAGTAGTAATCAAGTATAGAATTTCTTTTCTTTTAAAAAAGACAACTCCCGCATTAGGAATATAAATTCCTGTGTCGCGGGGGGCTTTACAAACATACATAAAACGGACACAAAAACACCCAGACTCAAAACAACAAATTGTGAATCACACAAAGTGTTGTCCTACGTGGGATTTGAACCCACGACACTTGGCGTAGTAGGAAGCGGCGTGGCGACCGCTTAAGCCACTAGGCCAACCGTGCCGACAATTCGAAAATTCAATCTGCTACCAAATAAATATTTTTCGGACACACAATGCCATGTAGCAATCTAGCAGAGTTTGTATTATGGGTATCTACCTACTTGACAACTGATATTAATACACATATTTATAACAGTTTCCACGAAGTGTCGACAATCGAGAGTATCTACCTATACAAAAATGATAAAAAAAAATATTACTATGAGATATGGCCATGTATAGTTTCATCAACAGCCTTAACAGTCCACTGCTGGACATAGGCCTCTCTTTGAAAAGGAGGTATTGGCCTACTATACCACGCTGGCCAGACGGGTTGGTATAGGGTTGGTTTCAAGTTTTCCTTCTCTTTGCATTGATGTTGTCTTGCGTAGTTTATCCCTTAGTCGCCTTTTACGACACCCACGTGGGATGAATAGGGGTGGTGACACTCTGTATTCTTAATCCGTCACCACACGGACAATGTATAGTTTAGTAATATTTATATCGGAGTTTGGGTGTTTTCTATATACCTATGTATGTAAGCATTTACAAAATAGTATAAAAGTACATAGGTGTCTTTTTTTTTACTCGGGGAATTCTTTTTATATAGTACCTATTTTTATAGGTACCTATGTATCAGTCAATCTAGTTTTCATAATACAGGCTCTGCTTGGCTTGAAACTAGTTGGCGTAGTGTGCTAGATGTATGTATATATTTATCATTTATTATTATTTATCTATCATCATGATCATCATCAGCCAATTAGTCGATAGCTGGACATACCTATGCCTTTTAATTAAGTAGGTACAAACCATTTAGTTTGATCCTTAGCTTAGCTCGCATCCATCTCCTGCGTGCGGGATTTAGATCTTTACGAGAGCTTATTGACTTTTATGTACCTAGAAAAGGTAATCATCATCATCCTATCGCAGTTCACTGCTAAATATAGGCCTCTCCTATTGCACTCTTTTAGGTAAATCAATGTTATAAATATGTAACAAATTTTAATAAGCACTCTTTATCATCAGAATGAAAAAGATACCAAATTGACAACTTGCAAATCGAACTATAAAAAAAAACAAATTGTAGAGCATCATCAATAAAAAACCGTACCATAAAATTTAGAAAGTTCAAATACGAGGGCTGATGACATGGTTCTCACAGGGAAAGACTCAATTACTGCAATAAAAATAATATTGTAGGTAAACATTGTAATCTTTGAAGTCAGCGCCGATTGCTACCGGGCGGTTTTGTGCAAGCGTACTAACTCTGGCGAACAATGCGTCAGCGCACAATACCAAACCCGGTTTCTAAGACTTTTCTTTATGTTGGGCCAAACATTGGCATTGCTGCATTGTATCATCTTTTGTTAGCTATTTACCGACTTTTGGGTTGTTTTCAAGGGGATGCAGTGTAAAGGCGCTCGGAGAAAAAAAATGTTCTCAATTCAAATGGTATTTTGTGAAAAGAATCATCGACGGCTTACTAATAACTTAATTGAGTTTTACTATTTAGCGTAAGTCGGTTGTAGTTTGGGTTAGCTAATTTGGAAGGTTTTATAGAGATCTCTTTATGCTTTGTAATTTGTGGTCTGGAAAAGGACAATGAATGGGTTAGATAAACACAGCTTGAGCAAATTTTCTTTGCATATTTTTTTTGTTATATTCCTATAGGTATTCTCCATTGTTTGCACTTGGTGGAACTTCTTGAAATATGTTCTTGAAATTAAACTTACTTGTATGTGCTAATGTTCTATCATTTGTGTAATTAAATTAGGAAACTTTAACCGCAGCGCAATTAAAACTATTGAGAGAAATAATTTTCCCTCGTTTTTGCAAAAAACTTTGGAAGATATCTATTCCGAAAGCGCCAAAGAAACCGCCGCTTGATGTCTCTGAATATTAAAACTCAGAGATTTAGTTTTTTAAATACTTACTGCGGAAAGACATAAAACTTTTTTAACTACGTATGTGCTAAATGCCAATGAGTAAATACAGTCATATTAATATTATAAATTCGAAAGTAACTATGTAATTATGTCTGTCTGTAATGCACCAAGGAAACATTTTGCTTAGCTTAGAGATATTTTGATAAACAAAACACACATGACACAAATAATAAATAACAATAAATAAATATTTCGTACATCTTACACACAACATGCATCGTCTAGTCCCAAACTAAGCAGAGCTTGTATTATGGGTACTAAACAACTGATATAAATACATAGACATACTTTTTCTTTTGTAAATACCTACATAGATATTATACATAGAAAACACCCGGACCCCGAAACAAATATTTGTGGATCACACAAATATTTGGTCCGACCCGGGAATCGATCCCGAGACTTCTTGGTCAACAGACGCATACGCTAACCACTCAACTCTCTCAAGGCTCGCTGTCTAATTTCCTTAATATAATTCCTACAAAGAGCATATGGCCAAAAGTTTCAAGATAATCGTCCAACGGATGTGTAGACTGCCTGTCAGGGGTTCGATTCTGACAGTAACGATCGACTTAATTGTGAACAAATGCTTCTTATTAAAGGGTTGTGACTTTCGATTGTTTGGGGAGAAAGGAAGTAATGTCATGGGTACCACCTGAACTTATTAATGGGTACTAAATATTAATAGTAATAAATAGTTAGGGCAATTGACACACAACGCCATCTAGTCCCAAACTAAGCAAAACTTGTACTATGGGTACTTAATAAATGATAATTACATTTATACTTTTTGTGAGAACATGCATGTTATAAGTAGAAAACACACAAACTCCAAAACAAATAATTGAAAATCATACAAACATTTGAAATTTGGACCGACCCGGGAATCGAACCTGAAACCTCAAGCACAAAGTCGCTTAAGCTATCACTGAGCTACCTAGATCGCGAGGTAGACAAATATTTTTTAGATTAACTGGCTATTATTGCTTAAATGTAATTCCTTACAGTCTAGTAGTTAATGAACCCGGCAGTTAAAATTTCCCACATAAATAATTAAATGAGAAACATGAAATTTCAATAAATAAATATTTCGGACATCTTACACACAACATCATTATGTCCCAAACTAAGCAGAGCTTATATTATGGGTAGTAAACAACTGATATAAATACATAAACATATTTTTTGTAAATGCATACATAATATACATACATAGAAAACACTCAGACTCCGAAAAAAATAATTGTGGATCACACCAACATTTGGTCCGACCGGGAATTCAACCCGAAATCTCTTGAACAGCAGCTGCATGCGCTAACCACTAGACCAGCAAGGCCGTCGAAAAATAAACAAAAAAAAATGTATCTTTTGTTTGCAATTTCTAATTAACAACATTCTAATAAATGAAAATGGAAGTAAATATATCATACCGTACACATAACAAAAGCAATTTTTTTTTATTTCTGTCAGTCTGTGTGTACACACACTGTGAAGTCTGGAATGGCTTAACAGATTTTGACGAGACTTTCACTACCAGATAGCTGATGTTATAAGGCGTAACTTAAGATACTTTTTGTTTAGATGGAAGCGGATGGAATAATAAAACAACATTAAAACCAACGAAATAGTGAACAATATCTCATTCAAATAGGGAAGTGTACTAAAATCAGACAAATACATAAGAACTTTTAGACACTGAAAATTATGCGAACAAAGTCGCGAGCAACCTAGAATTACCTATAGTTAGCTCTTTATTAACATATCTAAAAAAAAACTAACTACTACATCAGGGTCTAGGGGGGGGGGAGCCTTAAATGTCCATGCCTGTAGAGAGATTAAAAGCGCTGCCTGGTTTGGGATCAGAGAGTCGTATGTGATCGTCAGTCGAATTTTAGCCCACTTACCTGTGTTGATACTAGATATAAATATGATAAATAATTATTGACACCGTCCTTATAATCTTCAGAGCGTGTGACAATGACTTTTTAATATCTGACAATAGGTACATACCTAAAACCTTTTTTTTGAACAGTCTATAAAAAAAAATCGTATAATAAAAAATCGTTACATAATCACAATAGCACTAAATTGATTTAGTGCTTGAATCGTGTCATGCTGTGTTGCAGTGCAATCATTCCGCAGTGTTGCTAAACGTTCGGCGAACACAAAGATGTAAGGGCTCTCAGCCCTAAAGTACGTACATACGTACGTGAACCAAACGTAACTCCGTAATTGGCCACTTGAATTTTAAGGGAAACCTTTCCGGCTTAACCATAGAGATACGAAAAAATAGAGCTGACAGTTACATAAAGTTTTTCAATTCTGTGTTGGATTTGACTTTAAATTTTATTGCAACACATTTAGTATGTAATACTGCCATATGTTTGTTCTATTTAATTTCATAATATTTATATTTACTAATTTTTAACAATATTTATCAAAAGTTTTAAAGAAATCTGTAGAAACTTTGCCATGGAGCTATTCAAATTTATTTAATAGAAATCCTAAAGTCATTTAAAAGTAAATAGGTGCCTATGTCAGTGACAAGTTACAAGGCTATAAAATAAACTCTCGACAGTTCTAATAGAATACATAGCTCTGTACTGCTGGCCTTACCGTAAGTATTGTGCAAATAGAGTGAATCCGGTAAGCGCCTGCGGCGTCCTCATTCAATCCCTTGTACTTACTCTAAATACAGGTGAAGAGCCTGCTGCGAACAATAATTATAGGAAGTGAATTACGAACATATCTTTACAGTCATTTGTTGCGATTAGTTGATATAATTACGAGAGTAGTGTGTAATCATATGTAAAGGGTAAATAAATGGAAAAAGAAATAGAATTGTGAAAACCTTACATGTGAGTTTGTTCGACCATTATACTGTGCCCAAACTAGAATGTATCTTTCTCAGTTTCATGTTGTTTTTTTTTAAATCTAGAGGCATTAGTAACGAGTAATTTACTGTTGTGTTAGTCAGTTCCTTATTATAAAGTTTTGTAGGCACTAAAGTTCACAAGTAAACACATTCTAAAACATAAAAAATATAAGACTTAGAAGACTTATAAGACTTAGACTACTAGGCTAATCAACTGCACGGTTGGCATATTAGTTGAAACGGTCGCCACACCGTTTTCTACTGCGCTAAGTGTTGCGGGTTCAAATCCCACATCGGAAAACACTTTGTGTGATCTACAAATTGTTGTTATGAGTCTGGGTGCTCTATGTGTCCGTTTTATGGATGTTTGTAAAGTCCCCCACGGCACAGGATGATGTGGAAATTGTTTTTTAAACGAAAAAAAAGACAAACAATTTAAAAAGTCGCGGTTGTACAATTGTTACAGTCACAACATGAATGAATAGTTCAAGATTAATGTAAATAAATAGAGGATGATATCAGATATTTTTCTCTGGTCAGACTTGCATATAATAATATAAATATATATTTTTACTAGCTGTATCCTGCGGTGTTACCCGATGTTATTGTTGTAAATCGCGATTAACGCCGCGGAGTGAAGCTAGTCTAAGAATAGCCTAAGTTACACTTATGTCATCAGCCAGTACAAGTCCCGATAAAATCAACCGCCCCGTTCCAGGAATTAACTGGAACAAACAGACAGAGAGACAAACAATTTTAAAAAATGCCTCTTTGATTTTAGTAATGTATATATTATCTATACTTTAATTTGCATTTAGTAAATAACTGTGTATTTGATATTACATACAAACACTCAAAATTAATTTATTTGTTTAGATATATAGGTCTGCCAAAATGAGCCTACTCTGCCTGATGGAGAGCAAGAGTAGAATCCAAGAGTGATGGTCAGCGTGAATGCAAATTAGCTTCAAAGAAGCTTGGTGTGCTCAATAGAGCGAGACGGTATTTCACTCCGGCGCACTGCCTTCTACTTTACAAGGCGCAGGTTCGTCCTCATGTGGAATACTGTTCTCATCTTTGGTCCGGGTACTCCAGTACCAGCTTCTCCCTCTGGACCGCATTCAAGAGAGCGACCCGAATCGTCGACTGCCGGGATATTTCAGATCGGCTTGATCCCTTGATGTAGCATCACTCTGCATCTTCTATCGCATAAACCACGGAGCTCCGAGGAATTGTTCGAATTAATCCCTGCCGCTTCTTTCCGTCATCGTCCCACGCGACAGCATTTCGATCCCGTTTTTCCCAACAGTGTGTTTTTCCGAAATTTCATGCTTCGCACATCTAAATTGTGGAATGAACTGTCGCCTGCGGTTTTTCCGGGCCGATACGACCTTCACACCTACAAAAAAAGAGCGTACTCCCTTCATAGGCCGGCAAAGCACCTGTGACTCCTCTGGTGTTTCGGGTGTCCATGGGTGGTGGCAATCACCTATAATTAAGTGATCCGTCTGCTCGTTTGCCCCCTTTAATATATAAAAATGCAAACAATGCAGCCTGGTGACCTACACTATTGCGGTCTATTGAGATGGTTCTGCATCATTGGGCATCTGGTCTCGCACTCACCAACGAAACACTACCACACAAATGTAATCATTTTAGATTGGTCTTCTGTGAGAGGGTAATACCGCCCCAGTCGAACCATTCGATCAGAATCAGCGCGACTTAACTACCTTTAGAACATTGTTCTAGCATTGGGATTAATTAGCTTTTTGTCCAATATTGAATCGGCTATTACTTTCAACAATATAATATAGCTACGTTAATTTTTGAAATATTTTCAATACAAAGAGTGAATATGAGGGTGCGAAAAAAATGTGACATCATAAATCCAAATAATCAGAAGTATGCATTGTATGTGCGAAATTCCATAGTAACGCAGGGGAGGTAGGGGCGTTTGGAACTCATTACGAGCACGTGACACGACCTCACCGCTCCCGCCGAGTTCCGCTCAACCCGACACTGTTATATTCGCCAATGAGTTATTGAGTGCGCGGAAGGCTCATGTGTTATCCGTCAGTATTAATGTTTGACTTTGATGAAAACATACAAAAATCCAGTTATTTTGTTGAGTTCTTTTATGCAATTTCAATGGTTATATAAGTAATTAGCTTTAGCCCCCGTCGACGCCAGCGTATATGTCGGTTATCGCGACAAAAAGTAGCCTATATCTTGCTTTAAAGTACAATCTATCTCTATACCGATACTAAGGGCCACCGCAGACTAGCTACTTTTAGCATCGGCGATCGGCGATTTGGCGACTGCATCGATGCTGCATCGCGTTTTAGCGATTTCCTGCGTTCGATCGCGGTATCGGAAACGCGCGTTTTAGCGACTGCTCAGATGCCAAGTCGCTGCTACCGGCATCCGAAATAGTGCGGAGAGTAGCGTTCAGCTGCTGTGTCGCGCTTCTAAAAAGCGACTCGATCGCCGCGTTTGGCGTTTTTAAGTGTGCGGTGTGGAGCGTTCGCCCGCAGTATTTAGCTTCTAAAAAGCGACTAGTTGCCGATCGCCGATGCTAAAAGTAGCTAGTCTGCGGTGGTCCTCATTCATTCAAATCGATTCAACGGTTTAGGCATGAAAGCTAAACAGACAGACAGACAGTCAAAAGTACTTTTGAATCTATAGATATGTGGCGATTTCCACATACATCGCGACGAAAATATACAACAGCGCTATCTACCGAAGAAATACTGAACCACAAAGAAAAAACGGTACAAGCTAGATACGGAGTAACTACTAATCCTGAATCGCGATATTGAAAAATTCTCGCGCTGATTAGTGTGCTATAACAGTTACTATTAGGTAATATAAATATTTACTGTAATTGTGAAAACCACTTTTAGCTATGGTAGCTCTATTATAATAAAACATTGGTGATACTTCAACGGTTTTCATTTTCAATAGCGTTTGATTGATGATACAATACAAAACATCAAATTACCCTCCAAATGTGGCACTCTAGTGAACGGTGACAAATACCGTTTTTCGCCAAACGCCCGCCATATTTTTCTAATTGAATCATGTGTGATTTATTATTGGTCTGATGATGTATCATTCTTTCAACAGCAGCCGCGGCTCACCCCATGGGCTTGCGGGCCAAATTATTGCTACAAATGTTCACATCCGCGCTTTAACTGTTCCGTTTTACCCACCCTTCCTTTTGTACGATTCTTTATTAAACTGAGTAATCGATTTGAAGCTTTATTGGGGATAGAAATAATAAAAAGATATTAAAAGAGACGACGTGACAAAGTTTTTTTGCTTACATTATTATTTGTGATGGAATATTTAAGAAACTTACGAATTTCGGGATGCCACATAAAATAAATAAAATTAAAGAGTCTGTAGTATGTAGTTTTTAGGGTTTCGTAGCCAAATGGCAAAAAATGGAACCCTTATAGATTCGTCATGTCTGTCTGACTGTCTGTCCGTCCGTATGTCACAGACACTTTTTTTCCGAAACCATAACAACAATACTGTTGAAACATGGTAAGTAGATGTAATCTGTGAACCGCATTAAGATTTTCACATAAAAAAAAAAAAACAAACACTTTATGGGGGTCCCCATATATGGAACTGAAGCTCAAAAAAAATTTTTTCATCAAACCCATACGTGTACTATGGATAGGTCTTCAAAAATGATGTTGAGGTTTCTAATATCATTTTTTTCTAAACTGAATAGTTTGCGCGAGAGACACGCCCAAAGTGGAAAAATGAGTGTCCCCTCCCCCTGTAACTTCTAAATTAAGAGAGTGATAAAACCAAAAAAAATATATGTTGTACAATACCATGTAAACTACCAACGAAAATTGGTTTGAACGAGATCTAGTTAGAAGTTTTTTTTAATACGTCATAAATCGTAAAACTCAATTAACCTTTAATTCAATCAATACAGTAGTATAAAAACATTGATCTAAGTTACAACGAACAACAAGAACTTTTATATGATGTTACTTGCTGATACGGAGCCCTTCATGGGCGAGTCCGACTCGCACTTGGCCGCTTTTTTCTCTGTCTGTCTATATGTTCCGACTAATCTATAACGGCTATACCGATGTTGGCGGAACTTTTACAGACAAATAGCTGATAATATAAGGAGTAAAATAGGCTACCCTTATTATAATGACTAAGCTTCGCGGTTTTACAACGGACTTTAGCAGATTGGTGTTCGGTGTTCAGTAAAAAAAAACGCACTTACTTTTGCTTCTGAAGGTAAGGAAAAAGGTCAATCAATCAAAATTAGTCCATCCGTTCCATAGATTACCTGGAATAAACAGACAGACAGATAAACATTAAAAAATGTTTTATTGGTGTAAATGATAATATATAAAATAAATGATAATAAGACTTGACTGATACACGTACGCAGCTTGGACTGATACACGAATAGACTCTTTAGAGAAATTTCCATAAGATACAAAATTTCTCATAAAGCATAGAGTTGTAGGAACCCCGTAAGCTATAATATCCATTAAATCAATCTGTATATAAAAAAATGTCTTCAAAAATATCATTCGTTTTTGCTGTCCCACATAAAGTAGTCATATTACATCATCAAGATACAAAAAGTAGTCTTCAAAGTGCCCCACACTTTCATCTCGACCTCATCAGCTAAAAGTTGCTGAAGTTTCCACTCGTCGCGCACTTTGTCCACCTTGATATTGTTCTACCGCCATAAATGGATGCAAACTTGAATAGTGTTCGTGTACGTTGAAAAAAATATTACAAATGTAGATAGGATACATGAGGTATGATTAATGTCAAACTTTATATTTACAGTGGAATACTGGCTATCCGAAGGTCGATTTTCAAAACATCCGATTAACCAACTCGCTTCACGTCAACTCACGTTTTACCGCGCATCGTTAAGTTTATTCATGCAAATGGTACCGGAATCGGATGACCGATGAAAATTGGTGACCAATGGTGAAGGTTGCAATGTAGTAAATATTAAGTAAAGACCATGTAAAATATACCGTGTGGTGACGGATTAAGAATACAAAGTGTCACCACCCCTATTCATTCCATGGGTATCGTAAGAGGCGACTAAAGGAACAAAATAAGCAGCTAATATCACTGCCAAGAGAAGGAAAACTTGAAACAAACCCTTTGACAACCCGTCTGGCCAGCGTAGTATAGTAGGCCAAAACCTCCTTTCTAAGGAGAGGCCTATGTCCAGCAGTGGACTGTTAAAGGCTGTTGATGATGATAATTTAAAATATTAACTGACGAAGGAATGATTGACGATTTGAATAGTAACTATAGAGAAGATGAAGAAGTGACTGAATGTTGCTTGTAAGAATACTCTCAAAGATGATCGATAGGCATAGATTGACTGCCTCGGCGGCGCAGTGGTAGCGTACGTGACTGCTGTGCTTTAGGTTTTTGGTTCGATTCCCGGGTCGTACCAAATGTTTGTGTGAGCTGCAAGTATTTATTTCAGAGTTTGGGTGTTTTCTATGTATAAAATGTATGTAGGTATTTACAACAAAAAAAATTTTTTCGCGACTTTTACACATACCTTACCTTTTGATATGCAAACTATTCATAGAATGGCACTTTTAGTCATCACAAAAACAACGCAGATTCTGATTCAAATAAATCTGTGTAGATGTTATTATACACTATCTTTCTACTGCGGCTCCGCCGGCGAGTATGTCCATTATCGCGATAAAAATTAGCCTATGTCCTTTCTCAGGCTCTAGACTATCTGCGTCCACCAAATTTTATTTAAATAGGTTCAGTAGTTTTGGCGTGAAAGCGCGACATACAGACAGAGTTAGACAGAGTTACTTCCCTATTTATAATATAGGAAAGATTCTTTAGATTAGTTGTCCTTATTTAAATTGATATTCGCAAAAAAATTATTGTTATAAAGATGTAGTTTTTTAATAATAATAAGGATACCTATAAAAATTGATTTTTTATTGCAAAAAACATTGGTCGTGAAACGGGCGTGGCTCCCCGAGGGTTGACACAATGCTTGCTGTGTTTCCGCACCACTGGTTGCCAACAAAACTTGTAGATCTGCAGCACGCGGACGCACTGACACCCCTAATGTCAATGGATCCGTATATGTGGTGTTGCGTACTGTGAGGTTCGAAGTCTTGTATGAGCACGCTAACTACTAGGGCTGACACTGTGAGAACGTGTTGAGGACGTATTTAATTGCAAAACACGTATTAAATTTCAAGCTGTTTTTGTTTTCGAAAATTTGATAAAGTTGTTGTGTGTGATAAGAATCATAATATGTTAACTGTATTCTCCGCAATTATATTGATAGAGGTACATATAAATATAAATAATATGAGACCTATTTTAAACTAGGTAAAGTAAGTAAGGAAAGCACTTTAAGTGTAATCATATATCAAATGGAGAATTTGATATATGAAAATTCCATTTTTAAAATCTGTGTAGATACACTATAATATTAAAAATAGATACTAGAAAGGATGGTCAGTTTACAGCATACAAATATTTGTAAGCTATAATTAGTGTACAGTGACATTAGATAGCTGGTGGAGCAGTGGAGGTTTCTCCGTAGTAGGTAGAGTTCAGATAAAACAGGAGTGTGCTGTAGTTAACGTAAACCCGATTTATTTGTATTAATAAAGTACTTGTTACAAGTTGCCCAATCAGCGATTTTATACTACTACGCGACGTGTGTTTAGTTCAATGATCGATGTTGCACACCGCTCGTAAAATGTGTTGTTATTATATATATTTATGTTAAGTGCGGAGTCATCAAATCATGTACGAGCTCGTACATGATTTGATTGTAGAGTTTCAAATACTTTTACTTCTATTTTTGTACTTTAAAACATTAATTTTAATTACTCATTACCAAAGTGGAGAAAGTAGCAACCCTACCGTAATGTGGGCAAGCGCGGCGACACCCCATGGCGTCATTGTGAGTCCGCACCGTATGACGTCACGCCTTTCAATGCGACTTTTGTTTTGCACAGCCCTTAATTATCTTGATTAGGAGCGTTGAATTTATTCAGATGTGTTGCTTTCATAAACATACGTTTTCTGTTTAATGTAACGGTGTCTCCAATCTGATAGATTTATACTGTAAACCCTTCCCGTGTTTTGTGTTGTAGGTATTAGAGAAAATACGACAAGCTTCATTGATAATAATACTAGATAAAATGCATTTTGTGAAATATTTTGTATAATAGCCTCTAAATATAAATGTTTAAGTTTATTTACTAGCAACTTTTCACTATTAGATATCAGCCTGTTACAGCCCACTGCTGGACAGACAGTAACGATAACTGTTACTTTTTTGGTCTTCTTCAACGTGTTCTGGAAACCTAGTCTAAGTAAACGTAGTGTGGGACGCCCGCAGGCCAGAGGATAGAACGACTTGTGCAAGAGTTTGCACCCTTGGTCGGCTACTACAACACCAATGAATAGAAGTGGCAATCCGTATTCTTTATCAACAATCACATGGAATATCATCAGCCCCATAGCACTGGCAGTGCACCATTCAAATGAAAATAACTTCACACTACTCGCTTGATTCAAATAATTACCATGATCAATAACATGTCCATTTCACCCCAAACTGCTTCTTACCCACATGGGCAGTAAAATAAAAATAAATAACATCAATTGGTGTACTCGCAATTATGTTTTAACCGACACAGAATGGTTCATGGCAATGGTTAATGGTTCGTGACCATTCCGTCATGGTTGACTGCAAACGACCAATTAATACTTCCATATAAGAAGTATGTGGTATATAACTTTGGGGAGTGAGAATTACCTTAGGTATCTATTTTTTAATATTATGAATTCAAAAGTAACTCTGCTTGTCTGTCTGTCTGATTTCAATGAAGTTTGGTATGAAAATACTTTGAATCTGAAGGAATGATATAGACTACTCTATACCTCTTTATCTCAATGACCGAAATTTACGCGGACGTAGACGCAGAAAAGTTAGTTGAAGATATGTTACTTTTGAAAACAAACAATCGAATATATAATCTATGGTTTTACGTTTAGAAAATAGAATGAGATGACTAGGTAACTAATTTTCAGTGAGTACCACCGTCTTTGGGGCACAAAAGGATAAGTTAAATAGGTTAAACAGATATTAGAATATGTTAAAAATGTAGTATCAACTTTATCAAGCAAATAAATACGCTTTTACTAAATGAAGTTACACAAATACTTTTTGCTATTGGCATTCATAAGAAGAATATTAGGGCTATTTACAACTAAACTGCGTCGTCAGCTGCCGAACATTAAACCTTTATCACTTTATTTAGCAGTCGTAATAATAAAAAGTCAATAAAGTCATAAACCCCGCATCTCCTGCGGCTTACCTAATCGCGGCGCTTATTTTAACTGTTCTAAACAAATAAAATAAAACCGGAACTGTGAAATATAACTGATTGCATTTATACAGGTTGTTCTAAAATACTAAGACACATTGGAGTATATTTTACTATCGAATATGCTTACTTTTTATAATATATGTACATTAATCCGCTATGTTATAGAATATTAAACTTAATGAAATAGTCATTGTAAAGTGCTAATTGGTCTGAAAAATTTCTGACCTCAACCTGAAGATAACAGCATTCGTTAAAAAATAATATATGTCGCAGTGCCGGCAGTGCATCTCTGCATTTGCATTGTGTATCGCTGGAAGTATGTAGAGTTTAAGAAGATTGTCCTAGAAGTTTAGGAAAGAAAACAAGAAAAAAGCCTTGGATCATCGTCATGTCGTAGTTATATATATTTATAGTTAGATAAAAGGGCGTTGTCAGCCTTTGAGAATCACGAAGATCCTTTCCCCAAAATCACATAACCTAACCAAAAACACACATCCTGTTGGTATGTACATTTTAATACATATATACGTTTGAGTTAACTGAAAGGCGGCACTACCGATGTAGTCCAACTTAAACTTAGACTTAATTTCATCAACCTATATAGCATCGTAACAGGTGGAATAGCGTTTATATTCTATGTCAGTTGGCACAACCCTAAGCAATTAACAACGACTAACATTTAACCTGCTGTTATGTGTCAATTTATTAGTTCTCTTAAAAAAATGTTTAAATGCAGTTCATTTCCCTTAAAGGGTTTTCTTAATTTGTTTTAATAATTAATCTACTGCTATTTTTAAAACTTTTTTAAGTCACAGATGTCTTCGGTTTCCTGTGGTCAATCTGTTGTAGTTTTAATTAATTCGTATTATAAAAGGTGATTTGATAATTCCTCTCCTATTTATATTACTGAAGTCGCAAATAAATGTTCGTTAAACTGAAGATTCCCATTTAAAAAAATAGTGATCCCATTATGTGACTGCCTCGTTGGTCTAGTGGTTAGCGTATGCGGCTGCTGATCAAGAGGTCTCGGGTTCGATTCCCGGGTCGGACCAAATATTATTTGTGTGATTCACAAATATTTGTTTCAGAGTCTGGGTGTTTTCTATGTATAATATGTATGTAATATGTATATGTACTATGTTAACCTAATTCAAAAGAAACAAAGTACTAGGAAAAATATCATAAATATACATTTCCGGGATGATTGAAATCGATTGTCTCATCTTTAAACAAATTTCAATTACTATTGAATGAAAAGAATACCTATGTTTTTATTAAAGGAAATCGAAGTCCGACGAACTATCTATCCTACCCGAACGATATCAGAGCATAGAAACTTTCCCCGCTTGTGACAGACAGGCTGTCTCCGCAGGCCGGGAGGATGATACTGAAAAATATCACTAAGTCGCTATGGTTGGAGTCACCATGCTGTATTTTATGCACTCACAATGACGTTGGTGGCCTCCACTCCTGGAGTAGAGTCACTTTGGAAGAATTAAAAAAGGAAAAAATTGTTAGTAGCCGCATTAGTCAAATGTTTGGCATCGATCGTTTTACGCTAACGCCTCTATTCTCTTGTATTACTGGCTAATATTTTGTTTTGACTTACGTGACTTAGCATTAAGAGACGTCATTGCCATATGCATATTTGTTAGTAGGTACCCTTTTTTTTATGTAAGCCTACCAAAGTGACTCTACTCTGCCTGATGAAAAGCATGAGTAGAATCCAGGAGTACGGGCCACCAACCCACAGCATGGCGGCCTGGTCAGAAAATTATGCATCAATCTGAATAATGCAGAATGATTGGGCCTCCGGTCTCACACTCACCAACGAAATACGACAGCAAGAATACTGTCACTACGATGGTCATCTGTGTGACGGTAATACACAGATGACCATACGACGAATGGGCCGTGCTGAAATAAGCGTGGCTCTACTACCTACTCTGTTTAATGTTCACGTTTGTAGAATGCAACTTGGGTAGGAGGCACATATGCATGTAGTGCAACTCACACAATAGATAGAAGCATAGTAAGAAAGACGTTGGATCGAAATATCGCTCACGTGAATTGAAAGCGGTGTCGCGGGAAGCCGACATCGCACCGCGCTTCTTATAGACTGGGAGCTTGAGTGAAGAAGTTTATTTAAAATACATAATATATCAACAAAAATGTGTAGAGTAATATACACGTTATAGCATTAGAATTAAGACCATTGTTTTCAACTTGTAAATCAAAGTAAGTAATCTCACTGTAAATCGCAATGCACTATCCTTTGAAATTTGAACTTTTATATTTTAATGAAACGACCTATGTCCGACGTTTAAAAATATCTATAAAGTTTGTTTTACTTGTAAAATAAATATCATTCATCATTAAAAAAAGAATTTAATAGTTGAAATCAAATATCCAAATAGCAGTTTGTAAATAACTCTTCTTACATATTGTAGAATCTTATGACCAAACATTGAGAAATGTCTAAATAATTCTGAGTTAGTTCCAATAAAAACATCTTCATAATTATCTAAATAATTCTGAGTTTTGTGCTAAGACGACATATTTTTGAGGAAACTCCTCTACTATAAATCTGCTAACTCAGCTAGTGATCCTATCAGCGGCGTCAATTGCCCGTGCCAAATGCCACTTCCCTTTAGCCCTCCCCACCCCTGTTTAGGTCCCCGGTGTCGTCTTTCGAGGATCTTATCTCGAAGGAGAGGAAAAAGCGGGCGTGATTGAATGTTTCCGCTGATTTCATGAAACAGATAATCTTTGTGTGGAAACGCAAGACGACAATGATGATTGGGAAACAGATAGCTGATATTGGTTTTGGGTAAGGTCGAATTTAGAATTTTAGTGGAGGTATTTTTTTCTGAAGCTTTTTAGCTGTAGAATTTCAAAGTGACGACAAAATTAGAGTGCCCGACACGATCGATCGCAAAAATATTTTCATTAATATAGGGTTGACCAATTTTTTAAATTATACCTTAACGCTGACCTACATAACTTCGTCAGCGTCTCTTCTCAAATATGCTCGACTCCTAAGACGTTTAAGCGTGATTTTTATTATCCTTTCTCTGGCACACCAGCAAAACACACATTCGAAAAAAACACGTGAAAATTGGTTAGATAGTTTTAGAGTTCAGCGTGTAATAAGAAATATATACCTTGCTTTTTTTGCTGTGTGTGCGTTTTTAGTGTGCTCTTTTTTGGTCACTGTCATTTAGGCGCTGTCTAAATCATCAGAAAAGATATCATTTGGAAAAATCTCTAATTCAAAAATGTATAGAAAATTCAGAACTGGTAGCGACTTGTAGAAATTTATGTGTTTTATAATTATAATTTGTACTAAGGAAAACTAAATCTGTACTTTATAATTTGTTTAAAAAAAGTATTTAAGTATTTTTGTTCTTCTTATGAGTGATCAAAATTAATATTATAAATAGTTCATAAAAATTGATAATTTCAACCTTAACTCGAAGTCGTTTGAAACTCATACCCTACTAAAGACACATACCTACAGTACTCATACTACAATTGGTATTTCTGACATCCATATAGATCATAATATGCAAAACATTACAACTAACACCACACTTATAACTAAACGCAATGAGCCAAGCTACTTCTATGGTAGGCATAACGGTTTAAACTAACGGAGCGTATAATTTCGACTTTATGGCATCATTAGGCGGGAACAGGCCAGCCAGACTTTTTGTTTAAACGCATTGCAATTAACCCGTGAAACGATAATCGATCGTTCTTTGCAGACGCGAGCTCAATTCATGCTGACATGCGTTCATTCTGAATGACAGGAATTGCATTCGACTGAAGCAATATAAGGTACGTTTATTTTTACTTTTTGAATCAACATTAACTGGTGTTCGCGTAACTTGAACAACGCCGTAAATGTAGTAATCTAAATATACAAATATAAAGTTGCTTTTCGATCAATACTCAGTAGTCCTGTCCTCGGAAGTCCGTACTGGTTGTTATCATAAGATAACAATATCCTGAAGCTTAGTTGGAGGCCTTCAGGCAGCTCAAAAACATTCAACGGCAATATAACATGGCCAATCCCCAACCCGCAGCCAGCCGCCAGCGTGCGGACGAATGACCTAAACTCTCTTCTGAGAGGAGACCCGCGCCCTACAGTGGGACGTTATAAGTTGTTGATGGTGGTTGCCTATTGATAATGGAAAAAGACATTCCATCATACATCATAGGTACTTACCCAGACTGTGTACCAGACAGTGAGGCTTGAGGGAATAAATTACTGATTTCGACCGTAAGTCTTACCCGGGTCAAAAATTTATCTGATATTCTAAAGTTCATGCTGTTCTTTAAAATAAATTTTCTTTTTTGTACGAAACCCCCGTTTATCAATCAGGAATAACCCGGGAAATCTAATATAGAACCCCGCACGTTAACATAATGTTGAAGCAAATGGGCCAGCGCAAGCTATCGTATATTGGAAGAGGCAGTGCCGTGACAAAGTTGTTTTATCTGCGGCGATAAGACTCGATCCTGTTTATAGGTAGCCATTACTACGAGTTCTTTTCATTGAATTTAGTAATAGTAGAATAGAATAATATAGTTTATATTTTCAAAATCTTTAACGGACTATAAGAAATAGATGTTAATAATTTTGACTATTACGTAGAGATTGTGAGGTTAATTGAAACACATGCAAAGCAATTGCGTGCTGACTACGATTGTTGTCTACGCCTGGGTGTTTTTTTTCTATAGTATATATGTAGTCTGTATGCATTTATTAATAAACTATTATTAAAAATATGATTTAATTATTAAATATTGGAAGGCTGTATCTATGTGAGATGTGTGAAATTCCATTTGATTATGATATTTGAAAAGTACTAGCGGAATAAAAGGTAGTTTGCAACTTTTGTAGTCGGTATCTTGTGTTAGCATTAAATGTTAAATCGAACGTGTGTTTTTTATCACCTTCTATGCAAATATTTACATTACAAATATCTATTATACAAGACTGATCTGCTCCCATTGAGAATATTTTAATCTGACGTCTTAAATAATAAGAAACTAATAAATTACCACAGAATCCTATGCAACCTTGATTAAATATCCAACATTGATTTATAATCATACCATAAGTATATGCTTTCGTCTACATAATAAACAATTGAATATAAATGATAAAAAAGAATATGATCTTTGATATTTAAAAAAATATAGGTATAATACTTAACTATAATAGAATAGTTGAAACCAAAGGTAAGGTCAGTTAGCTGTTAGCTAAATCCGAAGAGGCAAGGAGATGCCGCCCGCGACGCGACCGCGTCGCCCGCATCGTTTTATGACTCTCCTAGGGAAATCGACACATAAAAAACCTCATAGGTATTTGGGTAATGTGCTAAATTACGTGGAACGTGCAGATTCAGAATTGAACTTTATTGAATTTAGGTAGCCGTATTGGTTCTGTAACTTTCATAGTCAGAAGCGTTCTAATTTACGTGGAACGTACAGATTCAGAATTGAACTTAGAAGAGATACGAGCCCAGCAGTGGAACGTTATGGGTTGTTGATGATTGGATCTGTAAAAACAGACATGGTCAATTGACATTGTAGGTATCATCCAAAAAAAAATTAAATCAGATTAAACTTTATGCAAAATAATTAGTTCTAGTTTTATGTTAGTACTCGTAATTAAAGTATAACTTCACCATAATTAATCTAAAATAGTAGGTTCTTTAAGCTCCTAGAATCAGAGAGGTGAAAGCGGGGATTGGGTTCTGGTTACATCACTCACTCGGATAAATGCAATAGAAGAATTGTTTAAAAAAATCAGTAACGATAAATCAAGGTCCTCCGTGCCTGGCCCCTACGTCCTGAAGCATGCCTCTTCAAGATCTTTCTCCGAATTCATCAAGTTTAAATTTAACTTTAGCTTATTCAAGAATTTATTTTAAAATATAATGTCATATTATGACATTTGTAAGGAAACACATAAAATTGTAAATACAAAAGTACGTGCATAGGTTGAGATAAGATTAGAATAAATTATTATTTATTAGATTTTGATCGATCACACTCAAATTGTAATTTTGATGAATATTAATAAATTTCTATAATTGCAGATTTGTAATTGGCTTTCTAACGATTGTTATGATGATATATTACTATGTAAATAGCTGTTAGTCTTCCATTTAATAAATAAATAAATAAACTTCCCACAATCTATTATTTTTGAATGTACTGCGATAAATGCATTTATTTTCTATTCTTCCCTGAATAGATAACAGAGAAACGTTTCACCCAATCTGCCGGTTTCGTTATCGGCGCTATAAAGTCGCTTCCAATATACGGGTGATAGTTTTGTCCTACTTTTTTTTGCTGACCACACGAAAATCTGGTCACAATTTTCATTTTTATTTTTACAATGTTTCTTAAAAAGCTTAATTCAGCTTAGTGGATTGTTTTTGAATAAAAATAGATAAATGAAGTAAATTAATGACAGTTTGGTGTTTTAGTCAGTTATTTAATGTTTATTTAAGTGAAGGTGTTTAAAACTCAATAGATATATTACTTAAGTAACAACTACTTATTGCAATCAAACAAAAAAAACATTTTTAAGAAGTTTCACCCATTTCGCTCTTGCGTAGTCCACATCAATCTGTTATCAACCTTTCTAGTTAAGTCGTCGATTGCTTGTGCCGCAGAACGATTTAAATTTAATAAATGAAAAGAAAAGCTTATTGAATCATAATGAAATCACGAGAAGAGCCATTAAGAGAAATATTATTATTAAAAATTTTGTATAAGAAGCGGAAACGTTCGTTTCAGCATCACGAGTAAGTTACTTGACTACCAAGTAAAAAATAACGTTCATCCGTATATCCGTGCTCATTTAAAAATGTTTGACACGTATCATCGTCCGCGCGACTGCCCAAACACTGCATAACCCTGATATGCACAACACGTCAGTATGACGAAGGTCACTAGGGGCCCACGTGCCGAAACATGGATAGCTTTTTTTGACTTTTTGGAATACATATGCGTAATATTGGTGTAGAATAAAAACGTTTTGGTATCGATAACGCGCGGGTGATTAATTTGCGAGTTGTCAGCGTAATGATGACGAGGATAACTTACTGAAGCTGGTGATTTGTTGAGCACCATTGAAAGCTTGTGGTGTAATATATATTTCACCTCTCTACGTTTCCCTACAATGTTTCAATATTTAAAGTATCTTTATGATTTTGATAAAAGTCGAGTAAGATGCATAACAGAACATAAATATACAACTGTAAAACTTTCAACTAACTAATATCAATAATTTAGTTTGACTTTTTAGTTTAGGCTAACTTAAGATGTTCGGTTTGATAGCAGTATGTATGATTAGGTACCTACATACATACATATTGTCTGTCTGTATCCGCGGGAATCTATATCAACTCGTATTTTACCTAATACATGGATTTAGTAGTGAAAATTTGTTAGGAGCATCAATTTAAACTGTCAACAAAACATGGTCACTATAATCTTCGGGAAACGTTACATTAATAAATACTAAAAAATATTCTCCAAGTATCTAACTTTTAAACCTCTTGAAATGAAAGTTTTTTAGTTTTGTCGTGGTGGTAGGTAAGTACCATATCAATATTGAGTAACATTATGTATCTAACATGTGTGGCGTGTACATTTCACGTTTCCGGGCCAGTAATAATCTCTTGACAGGAAATATTTGCAATACTATTTATTATGATTGCCAACCGTATTATCAAGGTACGTAATACACACGTCAAAAATTTCGCTGACCAATTTTTTTAGTACCATTGTTCGACTCGGATCAGTTTTCTACTTGACATATCAATGCGGATCGCTCGCTTGTCGAATTGCAAATCTCGAACAGATGTTTATTCAACGCATTCACAAAAATTATCGCAACAACGAAATCTAAATCCATACACCATAACTAATTATATCCACCATGTAATAGTGTGTCGGTACTATTGTTCAAGAAATGCTTTTGTTAGAACACGAATTACTAACCTACTTTTGGGGATATTTTTGGCAAAAAATATTCTTGAGATATCACGGTTTTTTGGTTTCGAATGCGAGTTATATTTTCTTTTGTGAGATGAGGGTATTAGCGAGAGATATTTAGTTACGTTGGTGTGTTGGAGTTTGTGTTTGTTGGAAGCTTTCCGCGATGCGGACGGTCCGACGGTAGCAGTATTACAAAAGTTTGACGGGTGAGTCGTTCGATAGGGTATCGATTTAGCTCGGCTGCATTCGATTTTATTAGTTTATTTTTTTAGCAAATCGGACGTATGTAGGTTTTCGGGTTTGCGGTATGTCTGTGTAGCGTGTCCAGTTATTTGTAGGTGCTCTATCCGAATAAAATTTTTGGTTCGTATTTTTTGTCGAGTTTTTTCTATTTTGCTTGTCAATGAATGTTAAGGATACATCTCTTTTTAAATTGTAACAACAAATATCGCCGAGTCTGTGATGTAGCGCTAACACTCGATGGTATATATAAGTCAATACTACAATTTGTGCATCACACATAGTGTGTTGTGTAATGTTGTCTTATTTTAAGTAGGTATGAAGTTTTCCTATGCAACTTCGGTCACAGCGGCCAGTCTTGTGCCCTCAAATATAAAGACAACTAGTTCAATCTTCGAATTTCAGTTCTCCCTTAGGGTTGCGGAGGTCCGATGCCAGTCGCTTAGTGGAACTGAAATTCATGTAAAACCGGTTGAACTAGTAGCCGACCCCAAATAAACTTGGGAATAAAGGCTCGTAAGATGATGAAGATGAAGTGTGCCCGTAAAGACAGGTGAACTCTCTATTCCCTCACTATCACAATCCGATGGGACGGCTATCCAACGCAATCGGGGACAGATCAGACGGAGGAACGACGGTTTGAAGTACGGGAGTTAAGATCAAAACTTACAAAGTCCGGACTGCTAAGCATTTCTATAAGCAGAAAAATCTCAACAACCTGCTGATCGACAGTCCTATTTGTTAACGCTAGACCTACAAGGCAGTTCATAGGTGTACCTATGACTAGCCCCTTCAAAATCATGAATATCTTTACAAATACAGATATTGGTCGAATGAGCTCCGTCCGTCGGCTTGATTTAATACTGGATGTATAAATCTATTCATTTGCCAGCGAAAGCTTTATACAAACAGAGCTAATGAGAGCACTAGCCCCTGCTAGGGACTCAGTAACTCTGTTAGGTTCGTGGCTACGGCTCACAGTTCATTTTTTACCGTCCATAATATTCATTAGTTAAGTGTGTTATTTAAACCAAGTTTGACTAATGCTGTTTTATGATAAAATGTCTGAACGCTTCGAAATATATTTTTATAAACACCTAGTATTTTTGAGAGAAAACAAGCAATCATACAGACATTTTTCGTTTTCTACATATTTTAGTGATTAAAGATCTTGTGAAAAATATACTTCATAAAAGAGACTTTATATTTAACTATGTAGCCGGTTTTTATAAATAAAGTAAATTTTAAACATTTAGGAGGTAGTAGAGCCACGCTGATTTCAGCTCGAGTGGGCCCGCTCAACCGGGGCAGTACTACTCTCACACACAGAAGATCAACCTAAAATGTCAGTATATGTGCTGTCGTCTTTCGTTGGCGCAGTCACCAACGACAGCGTGAATACTGACCCTGCGGGCCCAAATGCCGGAATAATGATACAGTCACTATGAGGATAGTGGCCCCTACTCCTGGATTCTACTCATGTTTTCCATCAGGCAGAGTAGAGTCACTTTGGTAGGCTTAAAAAAAGATACTAATAAATGTACTAATAAATGTATTGTAAAGGTATAATAAGTGTAAAGTATAGACTTGCAAAGACCAAGAATGGTCTTTGCAAGTCTATACTTTCCATAATCGAGATAACCTTGAATAGTTTGTCCTTTATTATTATTATTTTTTCATAGGTTCGTGTGGAAACGGTTTAAGAATACAAAGCATCATCACTCCAAATAAGAGGCGACTAAGGGCCACTTCACACTAGCTACTTTTAGCATCGGCGATCGGCAATTTGGCGACTGCATCGATGCTGCATCGCGTTTTAGCGACTTCCTGCGTTCGATCGCGGTATCGGAAACGCGCGTTTTAGCGACTTCTCAGATGCCAAATCGATGCTACCGGCATCCGAATGTGTGCAAAGAGTAGCGTTCAGCTGCTGTGTCGCGCTTCTAAAAAGCGACTCAATGTCCGCGTTTGGCGTTTTTAAGTGTGCGGTGTAGAGCGTTCGGTCGCCGTATTTAGCTTCTAAAAAAAAGCGGCCAAGTGCGAGTCGGACTCGCCCATGTAGGGTTCCGTACCAGCAAGTAACATCATATAAAAGTTCTTGTAGTTCGTTGTAACTTTCATCGATGTTTTTATACTAGTGTATTGATTGGATGAAAGGTAAATTACGTGTTACGATTTATGACGTATTAAAAAAAAACTACTCACTAGATCTCGTTCAAACCAATTTTCGTTGGTAGTTTACATGGTAATGTACAACATATATTTTTTTTAGTTTTATCACTCTCTTATTTTAGAAGTTAGAGGGGGGGGGACACACATTTTTCCACTTTGGAAGTATCTCTCGCGCAAACTATTCAGTTTAGAAAAAAATGATATTAGAAACCTCAACATCATTTTTGTAGACCTATCCATAGATACCAAACACGTATAGGTTTGATGAAAAAAAAAAATTTGAGTTTCAGTTCCAAGTATGGGGACCCCCAAAATGTAGTGTTTTTTTTCTATTTTTATGTAAAAATCTTAATGCGGTTCACAGAATACATCGACTGACCAAATTTCAACAGTATAGCTCTTATAGTTTCGGAAATAATTGGCTGTGAGATACGGACGGACAGACAGACAGACAGACTTGACGAATCTATAAGGGTTCCGTTTTTTGCCATTTGGCTACGGAACCCTAAAAAGCGCCTAGTTGCCGATCACCGATGCTAAAAGTAGCTGGTGTGCTGTGGCCCTAAAAGAGCAAACCACGCAGGACACAACTCATGCAAAGAGAAAGAAAACTTGAAACCACTTCTAAAGCACCCTGTTTGGCCAGCGTGGTGTAGTAGGTTAAAAAATATTTTCTAAGGAGAGATGGAACGTACCAGGAATGAACTATTCTAACTAATAAAGACTGTTGATAGTTGATAACATTTACCAACGCTTAATTTTGGGGATGCTTGGGTTAATTTTATTTTTCGTAGAACTGATATTGCTGCAAGCCAAGAGGTTAAAGGTACTCTTACAAATTACGCAAAACTTGCATTCTATAAAATGTATTTCGTGGTTCTTACTGTTCTAGGGTATCTGTTCATGTAAAATATCAAATAATGAGAAACATATTAGATTAAGATAGATAAGCTGTACATCATTATTGAGTAAACTGTAGTCAAGTTCCTAAAATAAAAGATAGCCTACCAATTTACCATCAATCGATCGACAAGTCGCAAAAATTGCGAAATGTTTAATAAATGAGCTCTGAATAATCATGATTGCATGCGTTTATACAGGATGTGCTCAATAGTAGGTAGGTACATAAACGTATATTGGCAATACATAAACTGTAGTTACATACATAAGCACATGAGGTAGATGTTTAAACAGTTTTTCACTGGATACAGGCCTGTCGTTGTAATTCACTGACAAACGCATATAAAAGAAGTCCGGTATCGCACAGTGATTTATATGGAGTCGAAATATTTTGTTTTTTTTTAGATTTTGTTGATTTATTTATTACTAGCTTTTTCTTTCGACCGTTTGTATGTTGGTTATCGCGGTAAACAGTGTGTCTAGACTATGTGTTTTTCTTCCGGTATACTTCAGAAATAAAAGCATCTCCATGCCAAATTTCATTGCCATTAATTTCATTTAATTATTAAGCTATTTTGATTAAAAATATTAATTCAATAATTGAGAACAGATGAAAATGTACGAACTAGCAGTGTATAACGATAAGCTCATGATGATGGTTAATTCAAAATTGTAGTTTTTTTTTAAACAATACACACGTGAGCTTTTAAGTGTCATTGAGAGCCATGAATTTATTTAAAATATGATGATACAAAATTTATTTTCAGCATATTGAGCTGCAAATATTTTTTGTAATATACGCCGTATTATTTTTTACGCTTTTTATTAGCCTCACCTGTATGTTTGTTTGTAACCGACTCCTTTGGGTGCAATTTTGATCCACTTTAAACGGCCAGATTTCGTTCAAACTTTGTAGATTTATCGAGGACCGATGACAATACACTAATTTGAAAAAAAACTTTGTCTTTTTTTCTTAAAAATAGTTTTGAAAAACTAACCAAACACGCTTTTATTAAGGACTTAAATTACAACAAAATATTATAATATATGTATGTCATATCGACTCTACAACAGTCTCTGTTAGTGCTCTCACTCGTGTACTCGCGGGAGGTAATTATGCATGGCCGCTTTTTAGCGCATCCACCAGCGAATAAAATATAAAACGTTTCGCAACTAATGATTTAACCTACAGTTTATATTATTGTTACCTGTAAGGGTACAGTTTAATTATGTGACCGTTGTATCGACTAGTAAGGACAATTTGTGCCAGCAAACCCTGTCAGAAAAAATAATTATCAACAACAATCTTACAGTCCATTGCTGGATATTGGCTCATTAGAGAGTAATCTTTGACATACTACTAGTTTGCTTCCTTACTTGCCTCTACATAAACAGGGGTCTACACAGGCGCTGGAGAACGATCTTCATCCTCCATAAGCGATTCCCTGGGGTGGTGTGGCCATAGGTCTCACTAGCTGAAGTAAGCCGGTGTGTATGCACGATTAGGGGCAGAAAGAGGAAATCGTGGTTCCCATTCTAAAGGGTCATCTGCAAGCCGTGGGTTGATGACCCGAGGCACACCAAGGTTCCAGAGATTTCCTTTCTAGGGTACACCTGGTTCTGATAACACTGACGGCGTGCCGTTCTTGACCGGTTTGAGTCTGATATAACCATCAGATGGCGCTATCCGTGGAGATTACTGATGATACTCCGTTTTCTGAATCTGTCACTACACGGACAAGTTAAATATCAATTTGTAATAACGAAGCTATTGAAGCGGTTGTCCTAATGGTTTAAGTGGTCGCCGCGCCGCTACTGTGTCTAAGTGTTGTGGGTTCAAATACCACGTGAGACAACACTTAGTGTGATCCACAAATTGTTATTCTGAGTCTGAGTCTTCTTTGTGTCCGTTTCATGTATCTTTGTAAAGTCCCCCGCGACACAGGATGTTTATTCCTAATGCTGGACTTTTTTTAAATATTTTGTAAAGATATAATAGTATATTATATATCAATGATATAATATGAGAAAATTGACTTACCCACTGAAATTAATTACTGGATTATAGTAATTGTTTTATTCCGTCCAGCCTATTACTATCCACGGCGTGTTATTAAACTTATTGTTTTATTGCTAACAGTGTATTTACTGGTATTCACATGCAGTAAACAAATATGTTGCCCAGATTTTTGACTGTTCACGTGGTATGTCCATCTTATCTCCATCGTAACTTGTAATATTTACAATAATAGGCTGCCTAAAAACGCGAATAAATGAGAAATATTGAAACAAATTCTCTTCGTATGAAATAAATGTTATTGAAAAATGTTTTGTCTCATGATTCTGAGGTCATAAAAAAACCTTAGGAATTTTTAAGATTAACTTTAAAAACATTTTCATTTAATTATAATGTAACTATATAACTTTATGCTGAAATTATGATAATGTACAACTTGTATTCTTAGTACCTATACACATTAGAGCAAGAGCCCAGAGCCGCCAGACCTACGTCATTAGTGCAAAGCTGAAATTTTCAGGATTATTAGTACAATGTCTTGTTAAGATGTATGTGTACCCATTAGCTTGAAAGCGGGGCCGTTTCTGAGGTAGCGCGAAGTACAGATGGATAAAAACCTTACTTACCTACGTTAAAGGTGCAAAGCTAGTATTTACATATTTTATCAAGGATATTATTTAAAATTAAAATTCATTACTGCCAGACACTTTCCGTGGGCCATTACTTCTGCCAGACGTGTTGAAAGTTGTGAAAAAATTTGGTAAACTACGTTATAGTAGCAAACCTAAATTTTATACATATTGTCTAAGGTAGGTACTATTTTAAGACCCTTTGTATGCGGCCAGACCAATCCGAAGAGCCAATCATCCCCCCAGACACCTTTAAATATTTGTAGTAATTATGAAGCTGAGGTATATCAAATTTGGAATTATTTCAAGAATAGAATTTTAAAATATTAAATGGTTTTTACACGCGTTTTATTAACTTCACCTGTATGTTTGTTTGTTTGTAACCAACTCCTTTGGGTGCGATTTTGACCCACACACACAAAACGTGGGGTGCTTTCTGACAATATTTCAATAACGTCGCCCTACGCTTTTTACATTGAAATTATTGTCTATTTTTAGGTTAGAAGCCTATTTGTTTAGTATTTTAAAACCAATCTTTTAGAAAAATACTAATTTGTTTAAAGATTTTTTTTTTCATATTAGTGTATTGTCGTCCCCGATAAATCTACAAAGTTTGAACGAAATCTGGCCGTTTAAAGTGGGTCAAAATCGCACCCAAAGGAGTTGGTTATAAACAAACAAACATACAGGTGAAGCTAATAAAAAGCGTGTAAAAACCATTTAATATTTTACAATTCTATTCTTGAAATAATACCAAAGATGATATACCTCAGCTTCCTAATTACTACACATATTTAAAGGTGTCTGGGGGGATGATTGGCCCTTCGGATTGGTCTGGCCGCATACAAAGGGTCTTAAAATAGTACCTACCTTAGATAATATGTATAAAATTTAGGTTTGCTACTTTAACGTAGTTTACCTAATTTTTTCACAACTTTCAAGACGTCTGGCAGAAGTAATGGCCCACGGAAAGTGTCTGGCAGTAATGAATTTTAATTTGAAATAATATTCTTGAAAAAATATGTAAATACTAGCTTTGCACCTTTAACGTAGGTAAGTAAGGTTTTTATCCATCTGTACTTCGCGCTACCTCAGAAACGGCCCCGCTTTCAAGCTAATGGGTACACATACATCTTAACAAGACATTGTACTAATAATCCTGAAAATTTCAGCTTTGCACTAATGACGTAGGTCTGGCGGCTCTGGGCTCTTGGTCCACATTGAAAATAGATAATTTCTTAAGACAATTATAGCCACACTTTTTCTTTTATTCGAATTTTTAAAATAGGTTGCACGTCAAAGCATAAATAAGGATGGAAGTTAAAATATAATGGAATATTTAATTTATTTTCGTTTTGTAACAGTTCAAATAACATTGCATTCAAATAAAAAAAAACGCGAAATATCCTGTATTCAAATGCCCCGGTAACAAAAAGGATTATTTTATATAAAGTGGAACAGTGCCATCTGTATAAAAATTGGGGAACTACAGAGCTTTCTTTGTAACAGTGTAGACTGTGTAGAGCTTTGAAGTATTACCGACAAACACGGAGGGCGCTGCGATCTTTTTTAAATTTAATCTCACCGCGTTCCGTGGACTGGAGCGAAGAGGCAAGTCTCCGGCATTGTGGAAATTCGGGAATGGGGACCGGACGCGTTGCTGCGTCGTATGAGTACGTAGCGAATATTTGGAAACTGTTCCTACTCAAGTTTACGTGATATGTCATTTATTCATATCAATATACCTTTCAAATATGTTGTTTATAGGTTTAAAAAATACAAAACTATAAAATAATTTTGTATGAGTTTAAAAAGAAATTTAGTTTTATCATAATAATTGCATCGGAGTGATAGATGTTATAAATGTTATAGTGATAAATATTGATGGAATTACAGTTATTGGGGTTTAAATATCTAGAAAACACCCCATGCTTTTATACGATAAAATGATTTTTCTTTTTGAACTTATGCAAAATAAATATACAACTTTTTAGTTTCTCTCGTTGTAAAGTTTTTTTAATTTAATTTATTTTTACTGTAAGATGACGGTTAATATTTTTTTGCGGTTGCTGATGATGATGATAATGATTTAATTAAAATAGTTCAAAGTATTGTTTTTTACATATTAAGTAAATAGTTGCTGTTGTTGAGGTGAAAACTTGACTGCATAGATGGGGTAGAGGGTTAAAACGTCACCGCGTTGCTTCCATCTGTGTTTAGATTGTGGTTCCCACAAGAGACAATTCTTTATGTGGATGTTTTTTTGTAAGTTAAATGCATATACCACGAAAGTCGTTTAACGATTGACAAATGATTTGATGATTATACGATGACAATAATTGTACGACGTGGAGCCACTGAAATAAAAATAAATACAGATAATTGAAGCGAAATAATTTAAGTACATTTTTTATATATAATTCAAGACCGTCAAGTGACTCTACTCTGCTTGATGGAAAGCATGAGTTGAATTCAGGAGCAGGAGCCACTATCCTGGTGCCTGCGTGGCGACCTATGCCATGGCGGCTTAGTGAGATGTTTTTTTTTTTTATATTTAAGCCTGCCAAAGTGACTCTACCCTGCCTGATGGAAAGCATGAGTAGAATCCAGGAGTAGGGGTCACCATGCTTATTGTGAGGGTAGACAATGTAGCATGGTGACCCTTACCATGGCAGCCTGGTTTGATTATTCAGCATCATTCTCCCGGCCTTCGAAGGGCGGGAGAATGATGCAGAATGATTGGGCCTCCGGTCTCACACTCACCAACGAAATACGACAGCAAGAATGCTGTCATTATTAGGATGGTCTTCTGTGTGAGGGTAGTGCTGGCCGGGTCGAGCCGGCCCATTCGTGCTGAAATCAGCGTGGCTCTACTACCTGCATCATTCTCTTGGCTTATGAGATGCTGTTACTTAGGTTGGTCTTCTGTGTGAGAGTAGTACTGCCTCGGTCCAACTGACCCATTCGTGCTGAATTCAACGTGGGTCTCACGTATTACATACTAACGTGGCTTATTACGTTTAAGGTATACAATCTACATAATATAGTATGTGCTGTTGTTGCTATAATATGTAATTGTAAGACTGTACACAAAGAAACTGTCATTAGTTAATGTATGTAAATACAAATGCTAATTGGTACAATCCATACTACACGGAATTAGATCTGACACATGTAAGCACACATTGCAAACTAATTACCATTATCTACTAACGCTACATTAGTGCAAAAAACCTATTCGATACGAATAAAGGATAATATGCCGCTCTCTAAGTGACGTTAGGCGATTGGCATCAAAACCCTCGGGTGAGCTACGACGGTGTGGTCAGTATCTTGTTGGGTGACCGTTTGTGGCATGATAATGTATGTTATTAGCGTTTCCGTGATTCGGAGGTCACTTCAAGCTATCAAAAGATAACAATCGTGAAGCTTAGTTGGAACATCTAACGGCAAGGTTTACGCAGCCACAACGTGTCTTGCCAGTCCCCAAACCATATTCGGCCACAACGGGCACGCATGGCGTTAAGCCTCTGCTGAGAGGAGACCCGAGACCAGCAGTGGCATGTTAAGGGTTGTTGATGAACCGATAAAATGTAAAATATTCACGATTACGTAAATCTTTTATAAGCACAGTTTAGATTCTGTTATTCTGAAGTCCCAGTTTTGAAATTTCAATAGTATGCACATAAATCCAAAAATATATTGTTAGTTCGCGTAAAAACACCGAGATTGAACGTTGACATTATCTATTGGAAGTTGTGTTTTTAAATAAAATTGAAGTATCTGTATGTAATATCAAATTCACAGATTTTTACGAAATGCATTCGAAAGTGTATACACAAACTACATCTTACATCAAAAAAGCATCAAAAAGCATTTTTTGGCAAAATCTATCTGTTTTTCGACCAATCTCTGGAATAGCGTTAGACTGACTTCGATGGGACTTTCACTGGCAGATAGCTGATGACATAAAGAGTAACTTGACAAGTTATTTGAGACTTATTAAGTAATACTCGTAAAACCTTACCAAACAAACAACCTTACAATTTTGTTAGTATAAAACTAACTGTCTTAGCTTATTTAAAATATTATTTCATATTAGTTTTTAACGTAAGAACCTTTTTTTTATGTTATTTACAAGTAGTGCTTCTCTAAAGCTTATAGACAAAAAAACTTCAGATAAGTTATCTATATTTAGCCACGTGTAGTAAAGGTGGCCGGAACTATAAATTTGGTATAGCCCACCAAATCTGTTGGAGGAAGGATCGTTGGTGGGCCGCGGTCGAGGTGTCGGGTTCACTTCCCGGTTCGGACACTCGGCGTGTGCACGGATTTAACGTGTTTTTATATGGAGAACGGTTTTTGATGTTCACGTGCGCTTTGTTTTTGTTGGTTTGGGAAAGAGATTATGAAGAGTTTCTCTAGAAGTTTTTATTAACATATGTCTTTGTAAGGGTCTTAAAATATTATTATATCAATTAACAGTGTTAACTATATTTAGAGGCATTTATTTACAATATTTTTTTTGCTGGTGACGTATTAAGAATGCAATGTGTCACCACCCTATTTATCCTCTAAGTGTCGTAACAGGCGACTTTAGAGAGTAGAGTATTGAAACAAACGCTTTACCTACTCGTCTAGTGAAAGTGGTGTTGTAGGCCAAACTTCCTTTCGAATTAGATGCTTGTGTTCAGTAGGGGACTATGATGTGATGTGGTGATGATTTCTTCGTAAGAGAAAGGCATACCTTAAGTTTTGTTTCTAACACACTTTTCTTAGCCTCACCTGCTGTACGTTTGTTTGTAACTGTTTTTATTTAACAACATAAACTCGCTGGAATTCAAAACAAGAGAATTGCTTCTAACACCGCTTTCCTGAGAAGCTGTGGCTTGTGGCTGTGTGGCTCCAACTGATCAAACCTATAGGTGTCACAACTTGCTCGTCCCTGGTATAATATTTATATGATGCAGTATTTTCAAACAAAGGGCATTCGAAAACATATCGTACAATAATTAATGATCAATTCCCAGTACCTACCCTTTACATAGAATCCCTA
Source organism: Phragmatobia fuliginosa (assembly GCA_932526445.1). Lineage (NCBI taxonomy): Eukaryota > Metazoa > Arthropoda > Insecta > Lepidoptera > Erebidae > Phragmatobia > Phragmatobia fuliginosa. Next base: position 7,701,655 of record OW052073.1, read on the forward strand.
ACTATCTGATTACTTGAAAATGACAAATGTCAATATTAAGAATTAAACTAAGTCATGTTGTCATTCTGAAAAATTGGTTTTCTGTAAATAAATTTCTATTTATTATAACTTAAGTTAGTACTGCAACATCCACGTTATCAACTAACAGTTAACATATGCGACAATCGTACATTAATAAAGAGCGTAAAACCACGCGAAATATGTTCCCACAACACTTGACATCTCAACTGGTCATTTGTCAGCGGCACCTGAAATCACAACCGGTTAACCTTTCCACTTCGGGACAGGATCATTTCATATTTTCGCAGGTCCATCTCTCACACACCGCTCAATTATTCACCCAGCTCCGTCCGGGCACCCGGTCAAAAGTAATGACCGGTGAACTCGAAATTACACGTGTTACAATGATGATTCTGTTTACTCCGGGTGGAGTAATTTTGCACGGATACTGTTTGAAGAGCTGTTAGGTTTGTGATCATTTTATTTTATGCTCCATCCGGGCATTTTGGGGTTGTGTTGTTTGTGCAATTATTTCGGTTATGAGTTTTTAAAAGGTTAAATACTTACTGCAAATTCAGATAAGTGTGTTCAGATTTTATTAAAACAAATCGAAATCCTAAAAAATATAAAGATATTTGTACTACTATAATTGTAATATAATATCTACTTTTTAAACTACCTAATATACTATTACTAAGTACACGCTTGATAGTAAATAATTTTAACAAAAAGGAACCGACTTCAATGAAAAACTATTCCGAGTAGCCAAATCGCGACAATTATGCCTATGATATTTAAGGAGTTCCCTCCATTTCCTTGGGTTCCCATCATCAGATCCCAATATGGTGACGATGGGACCACTTGTAAGCTACGCCCATTCCAATGCAAAAATATTTTTTGAAATCGGTTCATAAACGACGAAATTATCGCTGAACATAGATAAAAAAAAAAAAAAAGATTCTGACAAATCGAGAACCTCCTCCTTTTTTTTGAAGTCGGTTAAATAATACTTCAGATGTGTTTAATACATTTTTTGTATTAAATAAATAAATACTTCGGATATCTGACACTGATGCTTTCTAGCCTTAAACTAAGAGCCAAGAGCTTTCCTTAGTTTAAGGCTAGAAAGCATTAGTTTTAGTTAGTAGATGCATTTGCCTCTTTTAAGTAGTGATAAATATAATTTATTTGGTATAGGTTAAGCACAATTAGGTGGGTATCCTCATTCTCCCACTGTGTAATTTTATTTATTACCTGTTACCTAAAATAATTGTAGTTATAAATTAAATGGGATAGCCTTTAAAAGACGGTACACTGAGTGATTTTAGTCTTTCAAAAAACATTAACATAAACTTCTTCCTTCGTTGCTTTTCATCAAATCTTTCGGTGACTCTTTGATTTGGAGGTACCTATAGATAGCAAGGAACTATAGGTATACCGTATAGGGATACCATTAAAAAATACTTATTATTATAAACGACGCATATATCTGAAGGAAGAATTAAAAATTGCATAGTTTTTGGTGATACTTCATTAGTATTAGTGCTGCCCTGCTTATAATTTTTTGTTTATGCATCCGCCACGCGTCCCTGGTGTCCATATTTATTCACATGCTGATTGCGTGACCATATCCGGCTTCTGATTTATAGGTACATGTCACATGTAAGCGGTAGACCATTCATCTCAGTGTTTGTGTTAGACAAGGGCACAAAAACACGGTGCCAAGCTGTCTGGTATATTGTAATAGGATGCCTTTTTTGTGAAGTGCAATTTAATTTTTGTTTTAATGTCTTGGTTTCATGAATGAAGTGAGTGTTGTAACTTTTTTTTGTGTGGAATATGGTCACACAAAGCGGAATAAACAGTCAAAATTATAGTGCAGTATATTTTCAGATATACGTACTAAGTAGTAGGGTTTCTTTCTGGGTACTTTATGTACATACATGTATGTATATGAGGGTAAAGCAAAAATAGAAAAATATGGAGTACGTTGCAGGAATCCTTCAACTAGAGTGATGTTTCAATAATAGATTGTAATGAGTATTTAAGTATTTAACATGTTTTTAGTGATTGAAAATAAAAAGGCTTACTATTATTATTACATCATTATTAGTTCCAGAAGCATTTGTGAAAATAAGCCCTAAAATACTTGATTTTTAAGTACCTTTTGGAATATTTGTTGTGATGTACTTTCACGAATTAAAACTTTCAACACAAAGGCTTAAATTTAAAAAGCGGCCAAGTGCGAGTCGGACTCGCCCATGAAGGGTTCCGTATCAGCAAGTAACATCATATAAAAGTTCTTGTAGTTTATTGTAACTTTAATCGATGTTTTCATACTAGTGTATTGATTGGATGAAAGGTAAATTGCGTATTACGATTTATGACGTATTAAAAAAAACTACTTACTAGATCTCGTTCAAACTAATTTAAAAAATTTTGAGTTTCAGTTCCAAGTGTGGGGACCCCCAAAATGTATTGTTTTTTTTCTATTTTTATGTGAAAATCTTAATGCGGTTCACAGAATACATCGACTCACCAAATTTCAACAGTATAGCTCTTATAGTTTCGGAAATAATTGGCTGTGACATACGGACGGACAGACAGACAGACTTGACGAATCTATAAGGGTTCCGTTTTTTGACATTTGGCTACGGAACCCTAAAAAGAAAGATTATGAATTATCTGTGTTTGTTGTTTGCTAATCTAACCTATATACAGTATAGAAATAAAATTGAAGTTTTGAAAATTAGTTTTATTAAAAACTGCTATTCAAAAACGTCCGTGTGATGACGGATTAAGAATACAAAGTGTCACCACCCCTATTCATTCCATGGGTGTCGTAAGAGGCGACTAAAGAAACAAAATAAGCAGCTAACCTCACTGCCAAGAGAAGGAAAACTTGAAACAAACTAACAACCCGTCTGGCCAGCGTGGTAAAGTAGGCCAAAACCTCATTTTAAAATAGAGGCCTATGTCCAGCAGTGGACTGTTAAAGGCTGTTGATGATGATGATTCAAAAACTTTAAATTATTTTCGTAATACATTATTAATTCTCAATAACTAGATCGACTTATCCATAAACATACAGAATATCACTATACATTTTTTTAATACGTAGTACATATATTCAAACATTGTTAACTGTCTACTAAATTGAAACGCTTTATAAACACACCCATTCATTTATAATACGGTATTCCAGATAGGCATTTCCGAGACAAGTGATCCTAAGATGTTCATAACATTTGACGTATGTGCGTAATGAAGCAGAGTGTGTATTTATTAAGTTAATTAAAGCTTTCTTGAAGCCCGGGGCTAGGGTTGGGGGTTCGTACCCACGCTCAAATGTTTGTGCACAAAAGATTTCGATCGGATTAGAAGAGATATTTGATATAAGAGTAAGTTAGTAGGTGACGTAGTTATCAGGTCATTATTTTTTATGTAATTGTAAGGTGAAAGTTTACATTGATCGATTATTTAAATGGTAAAAAAAAAACTTTAGTTTTAGAAGTTAGCCTGAAAGGAAATGAAATATAATATGTTTAGGGAGAGGCCTCCAGCAGTGGACTGCAATAGGCTGATGATGATGATGATGTTAGATGACTCTTCGTTTGCAGATTATCTGATGATCGATACATTCACTTATACAATGTAGCTATAACTACAAATATTTCATTTTATTAGTTTCGAATATTTGTTATGTTTAAATTATGTTTAAATGTAAACCTAATATATTATTGATCAAGCATACCTACTCACTTCAGTGGAAATATATGTTAAGATACATGATATGGTTATATAACATATATAAAAGTTCTGTTATAAATTAAAAAACAAAATGAACAATTATTCTTTTTACATAACTTAAAAATCTGGAACACATATTTATAAATCTTTAGCCTTACCTATTATCCTGCTTCAAATTCCATGAACTTTTAACACATTCTTCCGTTTTCAAAATTAACTTTTTAAACGTATATAACTCTCTTCACGTTTATCATCAATTCATCATCAACGGCCTTTAATCTTGTAGTGATAGACATAAACGTCTTAAAGAAAGGCCTACTCTAGCACGGCCACCAAACGGGTTAGTATATAGTGTGTTTCGAGATTTACTTCTCTTCGAAATACGGTTATTCTGCATAGTTTGCTGCCTTAGTCCTCTCCTACCATACCCATAGGAAGAATGAAAGTATGACACGCATTTCTCATTCGTGAACGGACTAATTGGACACGGGCGACGGTACTGACTTAACATCAAGTGGTTAATCTACTTTCTTGACCTAACATATACCTAAAATATTAATGTTGTTTTTAAAAACTCACAAACAAAACGCTCACAAAACAAACAAACACACGACGTTAATAACAGTGTGTTCATCATCATTATCAGCCTATCGCAGTCCACTGTTTGATATAAGCCTCTCCCATTGCACACATTAAAACATTAAAATTCACTAATCACAATAGTTTAATTCACTTACGTGTGTGTACTCTGTTTCACTTCTAATTCTATATTAATATCCGACAGTCAAACGACAAATGTTTAAATGTAAATCTTCTTAACAAACTCATACGAAGTCTTAATTTTAATAACGTGAATAATAATGAGACATTATTAGGCGTAACTCTCATATTTAACTTTTGAGGAATTGGCTGCCTCTAATGAAGGGGTAATATTTCATTACTGAAATATGCATATGTGTGTACAGATTAAACTTTGAATTAAAATTTCATTGTGTTGTGCACTTCCAATAAATTAATTTGAAAAGTAATATCTACTACTTGAGTTATGTATTATGTGCTACCAGAAGCATGCGGATTTTATTTTGCTTTATTATATTGTTTTGTTTTTAAACTATAATTGAGCTGAGATTCCTGTTTATTCTACAGGTAGTCCAGAATATTATGAAGTTGTCTAGAGGTTATTACTTCTTACAATACTTATCTTTATACTCCTATAAACCCTAGAGATTATAAAACATACACATGTCTTAAAATGAACATTACGTGGAATGCTTTTGCAAATTACTCCAACTGTAGAGCATTAAAAATAAACTCTCAGTACTTTTTAGTTTACACATAAATATGTGCCAATGAAAATACTATCCATTTTAGAAAAAAAAACAGGTTCCTTTCTAAAATTAAAAGTAACAAATTTTAAACTTACGCAATTTTTATGTAGACATATATAAATACGAAACGTTTCTCAACACTTTAATGCAAGCAAATCAACCTTTGACACGAACAACAAATCGGTATTACTACCAGCAAATAAATAATAACATTAAAATGTACTCGTAACAACTAAATCACAATAATACCTCTCAAGAGAACCATCTCAATTCGAAACAATGTGCCATTCGGCCCTAAAACATAGATCACTCGCCGACAGCCGAAGCCTTCAGTAATGAAGACAACATCTCTACAAACTATAATACGCCATCTAAATGCACCGTCGACAGGCATAAACAATTGAAATAATTATCAGGATAAGCTCGCCGGATCAGGGAAAGCCCTCGAGAATCTCAACCCTTCTTAGAACCTCCTGACAGGTCTTATGCAAATTCACAAACTTATCAATGCTAATAATACTCCATACAAGTTAGTTTGCACTACATGCTATAATGAACCTTACTGAGTTGTTATAATGTAATAATTTAAGTGTACAGTTGTCGTGTGTAAGATGTTGTGACATTAGTCCATGGTAATAGCCGCTCAATTGGCTCTCCTTCTATGATATACTTACAGTGTTTTGTTTGTAGGCGTGTAGTAATAACAAGTACTACTTAAAATATTTTAAAGCTCAAATAACCGATTATCCATAAACATAGAAATTTAATGAGAAACTTTCATTTAAAGTTTATCTTATGAATAAGTAAAGAACTAATTATTAAATTACCTGAAACCATTGCATTATTGGCAGTTAACGTATTCCTACTTAAAAAACAAACTTTATCTGTATTAATACATATAATCTGTATCATCTATATTACTGAAAATATTATTTAACATTACTATCAATTGTGTTCTTGATTAATCATTATTATTTACTAGACATAGGCCTCTCCAATTGCACGCTACTTAGTTCGATCCTTGGCCATCCACCTCCTGCCAGCCGTCTTGCACAAATCATCATTCCACCAGAAGTCTTACACTACTTATATCTTTGTCGAGACGCGGTCTTCACCCAAGATGGTGTATAAACCACACCTAATTACGTTTAGAACTTATTCAAAAGTTCAGAATTTTTGACTGAATTTTGAATAAAAGGTTAACATTTAGGAAACCCCTGCGTGTTCAATCCCTTCAAGTAACATAAGGCAAAAACAAAAGGTGCAAATATTACTAGTAAAGCATAGTAAAAAAAATTGTTCAGCTCATACGGAAAGGTGACAAAAAAATCTTAAGCAGGCACCACACTTCGCTATGCGCTATTCGTTATGCGGGTTATTCGCGCGCATACGGCGAAGTGTGGAGAGTATATTCGTTTCGTTCACCATAAAAATGACAATGACACATCTCTACAACACACATATTTGCCTTATTTGATGCTTATTTGGCATACCAGAACGAAGTGTGGTGCCTGCATTACAAAATGTTTGATAACACATAGCAAATAATATATATATTACAATAAAACTATACCAAGATGATAAAAGCGTCATCTGAAAGACTCAAACTACCGCGAATGTTGTTTATTTTTTTATATTTAAAAATCCACCATTCTTTTAAACTTACAAACGAGATTTCAATACACTAACACTATCTAGTACAGACTTAAACAAATTTAGTGACATATGTATGCGGTTGACCGTAAATTGTGGTCAGATTTATATTCTACACATATATAGGTACATATATGTTCATATTATTCATCATTCATCTATTGATATATAGAAGATACATAGAAGACGTGCATATAAATAAATAAAATTGTGATCTCTGTAATATCAATTATCAGTTTTTTTCGTAACTACATAATATGAAAGTACTAGTTGACCCACTCGGCCCCAGCTGCGTATTCTATTGCCCGTAACGTAATGTTATATCGCAAATTTATTTTCTATTAAAAAGATATATATTTTTTTGTTTTTTTTAAAGGGCAACTCCTACATTAGGAATATAAATCCTGTGTCGCTGGGGACTTTACAAACATACATGAAACGGTCACATAGAACATTCAGTTTCAGAACAACAATTTGCGAATCTCACAAAGTATTGTCGCACGTAGGATTTGTAACCACGACACTTTACCAAGTAGAAAGCGGCGTGGCGACCGCTTAAACCTCTAGGCCACACGTGCAGTCAATAGTAAGTCAACCTAGCTATTGTAAACCGTTTTTGAGAACTTTTTAAAAGGAGAGATAATTTTTTCCTCGTTTTTAAAACATTTTTAATGATAATAATTCACTCCTATTGGTCGTAGCGTGATGATATATAGCCTTCTTCGATAAATGGACTATCTAACAGTTAATTGAATTTTAGGAATCAAACCAGTAGTACTCGAGAATAGCGTTCAAACAAACAAACTCTTCAACTTTATAATATAAGTATAGATATCTTTATCTTTATATATATAATTCTTGTGTGAGTGTGTATGTCACTGAACTTCTCTCAAACGACTGGACTGATTTTGATGAAAATTTTTGTGTGTGTTCAAGGGGATCTGGGAATGGTTTAGATTCGCAATTGGACCCGGTAGGTGGCGCTGCGATCAAGTTCTGGAATTTTAAAGTTAAGCGGTACGAAGTTCGCTGGGTCAACTAGTATATATATAATTCTTCTGTGAGTGTGTATGTCACGGAACTTCTCTCAAACGACTGGACCGATTTCGATGAATTTTTTTGTGTGTGTTCAAGGGGATCTGGGAATGGTTTAGATTCGCAATTGGACCCGGTAGGTGGCGCTGCGATCAAGTTCTGGAATTTTAAAGTTGGGCGGTACGAAGTTAGCTGGGTCAACTAGTATATATATATGACACTTAGATCAAAAAAGCAGTTTTAAATTTTTTGTCTGTCTAAGTGTCTGTTCGTTGTCTAATCTCTGGTGTGGCAGGATCAATTTTGACGGGACTTTCACTGGCAGATAGCAGATGACATAAGATAACTAAGACTAATTGTTTTAGACTATTTTTTTTAGATAAGTTAGAATAGAATATGGAATGGAATGGAATGGAATGGAATGGAATGGAATGGAATGGAATGGAATGGAATGGAATGGAATGGAATGGAATGGAATGGAATGGAAAGGAATGGAATGGAATGGAACGGAATGGAACGGAACGGAACAGAACGGAATGGAACGGAACGGAACATAACAGAACGCAACGGAACGGAACAGAATAGAACAGAACGGAACGGAATGGAACGGAACGGAACGGAACGGAACGGAACGGAACGGAACGGAACGGAACAAAACAGAACAGAACGGAACAGAACAGAACAGAACAGAACAGAATAGAATAGAATAGAATAGAATAGAATAGAATAGAATATACTTTATTGTACACCAAGTACAGTTTTTTACAGTTAAAAGATTCTAGTGGGCGACCTTATTGCTAAAAGCAATCTCTTCCAGTTACACGGCGCGAGGGACGCAACTAGTTTTTAATAAAGTTAATTATGGTGAGAGATTTTAAACCGTATCCATTTTCTAAAACTTTTGAAGCCTTAACAAGGATAACTAGTTTGGTTCATTAGCACAAAAAAAATCCATTTTAGTTTAACAATTTGCACTCGATAAATCCCAAAAGAAAAACTTAAACATTTTCTTACCCTTTTGTTTTTAATTGACTACATTGTTGCACATCAGAAGTTGTACAGATATTATGTATGTTAAGATTTGTACGATTTGTAGTTAAATACGAAGAATAATTTCGAATACGTAACAATTTAATGAATTTTGAACGTTGACAGTGCACAATATGTTAATTATTATAATTAATCAAAGTATTATCGCTTTTTATATTTTACTCTTACATTCTATCTGTTTATGTGTGTTTAATAAATAAATAAATTTCGTGTATTTGTAAAAACGATCGATAAGCAACGACGGTGTGCTCAGTCCCTAGAGATGTAACCGTTTGTGGCATGAAACATTATCAGCATTTTTGTGATTTGGAGGTCATGTTAAGCAATCGGTCCCAGCTTTTATTATAAAATAACAGTCACAAAATATTTGGTACCGTGGCATCTTAACATTCAAACTCAAAGTTTCGTAAAAAAGATTGTGATACGTTACCTTACATTACATTACATACATTTGATGATTTTTGTATTTTCTTCAAGTTTGCAAATGTGTCTTTAAAGTAATACGATCTTTAATACCTTTCAATTACAATAAAAATACATGTCTATTAATTTATTATATGCCTAGAACTCGCCTACACACAAGGAATATTCTGAGATATTCTGATATATTTTTCTTATTACTAAAATGACTAGGAAAATTATAAAACTACCTAATTTACATAATCATACAAAATTTATATCCTAAAATCCATAAAATGATATACATATGTATTTCTATCCCAAATAACAAAACAGAACGTGTGTTTACATTTACGTTTACTTCCATACGATGTGGTTACATCAAAAAGAAATCTATTCCGTCTTCACAAGGGCTGCCCTTCGGTTACAGAAATTATTCTCATATCAAAGGGCGTTTCGGTGGTGGCTAGCGATAACAATAATTGGTTGGACCTCAGAGAATTTGTTGAGAAAACGCCGACAAATATCTAATTGGAATTTCTAATTACGTAGAGTTTCCAAACACGGCCTAATTAGTTTGCGATTTGGGTGAGGATGATCAAAAAGGTTTTATGTATTGTTTGAACTGTAACAAGCTTATATAGATGGTGTGATAGATATGCTTTTGTTAGCAATCAATGGAGGAATCGATGAGAGGAAATAAAATTGTTGCACGAATTTTTTACTTCAACACCGTCATCTGCATTGTCATCAAATAGAAAAATGTACCTGTACCACATAATGATATCTGAAAAGATGTTATTTGAGCCAGTGACAGCATGTTCAGTTATCAATTTTACAGTTCAGTGTTGACCAGTTTAATGACAATAAATTGAAAAGAGAAAAAAAAAAAAATGAATTATACAGTCGGTAATACAACTCACGCATTACCAGGGAATACTAATAACTGTTTAAGGGAAACCTACTAGCATATTATAGTATATTAGCATATTATAGTAAAATAGGTACTTGTGCTGAAAAAAATTATGATACTAAGCTTTCCTTCTGGTATAATATCCACAAGACCTTGAAGCAAAGAAATAATCAGAACAGTAGTAACCCCAAAATTGGCTGTAGAACACGAATAAACAAGAGGGAACAATTCGGACCCTTTCATATAAATTGCAAGTACGATTTCCATTTAAAACACACGGGCAACATTAGGGGTCCTTAGGCATGTCGGAGGGACCGCTTGACCGTACCGGTTCTACGGAAGAAAGGGCTCATTTTCATTAGGCAGCTAAGCGTCAGCGAGTTATACGTAGATTTATACAGAATGCAAATTGATGCGGTTCTCAAAGTTTTCGGAAATTGTTTCATGTGTGTTTTTAGTTCAAAGTCGTGCTAGTTATAAATAAACTGCATTTTTACAGTTCGCAATGGCAATTTAATAAGTTCTTCTTTTATTATATGAGCCTGTTAAAATGAATCTTGTCTGCCTTGCAATGCATGAGTAAAATCTACGAGAAGTGGTCACTATAGTCATCAAATGCAGACATGGCAGTGTGGTGACCCACACGGTATGGGGACCCGGACCCACACACTATGACGCCTTACTGATATGGCAGCGTATGGTCTCAATACATTTTATTTATATTTTATAAGGAAACAACAACAACATGAATGCTATCATTTTCGGTTGGTCTTCTGTGAGAGGGTAGTACCGCCCTGGTCAAGCTGGCTTATTCATGCTGAAAGCAGCCTGGCTTTACTACTTTAGTAACACTTATATGTATTATATGAATTGATATTACACATTTAGAGAAAATATGAGCAGAATTCGAAAAAAACCTAATAGGACGCAGAATATTTAAGCTGAAGAGTGTGTCAAAAAGTTATATAAAATGAACATTGCTTGTGGAAAAACATGAGTAGGATAGGAAGTTTTCGTTGGTAAATGTCTACATTTGGTTTTCATTGAGCACAACTTATTTCTCCATGAAACACATTGTTCTAGGTTTTCTATGAAGTCTAATGATACCTCTCATTTCGCTTCGGCGAACCCACATGCGTTGCAACAAGACATCCCTGATTGGAAACAACCATTGTTATTGTATACCATTTTGGTCTTTACTTTCCTGTAAACACTATATTTTATATAAAAAGGATATATGTTTTTATTCTAAAAATTATTAACTACATAAATTATAATTAAAATCACTTCATTATATTTTGATACAATGTGGTAAAATCTTATAAGAGTAGACTGTGCCAATAGACACAATCTAATAAGAAAAGTATAAGTTTATTGACTTGGTCTTGAATGCAATGAGTCTTAAAGGCTTAATCTTACTAAAATAGATCGAGTCTATAGATTGGCCTTTAGAATATACAATAAAAAACTAATTACAAAACTTTGAGAAACACTACCTTAGCTAACGAGTAGCCAGTGTCTGACCCTTCCGTTTGAAGCCAGAGCACTTTTTGTGTGCACCTACATTCCAAGCAAGGAACTCGACTGGCATGCTGCAAAGGCGACGGCGGAACTATGTGGAGCCTTGGATACCATCCTGTTTGGTCCGTGATCCGTGGCTTTTTAACTAAAAGGAAAATATTAAATTGAGCTGTGTTGTTTTATAAACACCTACTCATAATTTCATAAAATACTGAAAATAGAGAAACTGAGAACAATCATCTATGTGTTTTTTTGATTGTGTTTTATTGTTACATCTCAAAAATATTCTCGTCAGTTTGTCTTCAATGCGTAAAAAAAATTGTGCAAGCAAATCTTTATACATTTTTGCTCATATATTTTGAGAAATATGTGTATATTTATCGCATATTTTTGCATAGTCTATAGGCTAAACAGATTAGTAGCCGAGAGCACGTGTTCTAATAAGATAGCAATTTCATAGTTCCAATTAGATTTTTGTCTTATAAGACCTGCCAAATCTTCACTATTTAAAGTTTGCAAATTCAATAATATACCTTAAATGTGCACGTTAGGCAAACATTTTAAACCCAAACATACAATTTAAAACACAGAAAGCAAAAGATTTTTTGTGCCTTGTAGACATTTTAAATTTTCTTTAATCGTTAGCTCCTGTCTCCCTTATTATAATGTTATTTATTCATTTATTTTTTTATACGTAAGTAATGTATCACGATGCTCGTAATATAAGAATAAGACACACTGTTACGATGCGTTTCAATTCCAAATCTTTATCAAAAATAACTAATTTAGGTATGGTTTTTTATTAGCCTTTTAATATAAATTTGTATGCATAAATTTCTATTAAAAGTCTCATCAACAACCCATATCCTCTCACTGCTGTGCTCGAGTTTCCTCTCAGAAAAGGGTTATGCCACAAGTCGCAACATTGGCCGAGTGAGGGTTTAGGACTGGCAAGCTTGTGGCCTCCAACTAAGTTCCACGACTATTATCTTACAATAACAACCGGGACCGACTGTTTAACGTGACCTTTGATCACGAAAACTCTTGTAAATATATCACGCCACAAGGTCACCCATCTAAGTATTGACCACGTCGTAGTTGTTTACCATCAGTGATTGTTTCCAATCACCTAAGGCCACTTGGCTATGAGAGCTTAAAAGAGCGCTTATTAAAAGACAATAGACATACATATGACAGTAGTTAAATGTGGACAGTTCTACTTTATAATTGTATCCTTTATTTAGGTATGTATGTACGTATGTTGGTAGATACACACAAACGTGAACACGTCCAAGCCATTATCCCCTACGAGTGAGTCCGACTTTTGTTTTAAAATGTAGAAAATTAAAGTTTCTTTTTTCGTTGGAACAATTCTAAACTCGACAACAACTTGTATTTTAGCGGGCCACCCTCACATGTTTGTGGAAGTTTAAAAAGTTCGTTGCAGACTTTAAAATGGCGATTCTGAATCCCCACAATACAGTTAAATATTTTAATTGATCCGCCAAGCGAAACACCCGCCGGTGTGTGGCTCGTAAAAGAGATAGAATATATTGTTTTACGTCACTCTTTTGATGGTTTCTATGCGAACGTTTCTAAGAAATCATAAACAGATGATAAAATTAAAACTGCAGTATATTATTATTCGTCGTAACAATGTACTAGAGAGACTGATACTAGCCAATGGGAAGAGCACATGCATAATAAAATGAAACTGCTCAGTTTATAACATAATTTATACTTCTTAAATTTTTTTCATAACAGACCACCCACTCAGTCTTAATTTATGTGTGTGTATATATTGTACCTATAAGTATACTAAAATAAAGATATATCAGCTGTCATAACTTCATCATCATCAGCAGCCTTTAACAGTCTATTGATGGACATAGGCCTGTCCTTAGAAAGGAGGTTTAGTTCTACTATACCACGCTGGCCAGACGGTTCGATATAGGTTATGTAACAAGTATGCCTTGTCTTCGAAGTTTTTTTTTTGCCTAGTGTTTTGCGAGAAGGTTGCTCCCTTAGTCACCTCTTGCGATACTCATATTACGGGCTAGTGAAGTGAAGCTCACCACTCCAATACAAAAATGTCCGAGAACTTGTAATACTGTATTCTTACTTCGTGACAATACGGACAATCACCTTTAGTCTTTGACATTCGACTACTGGAGATACATCTATTTAGAAAGGGGATTTTTGGGCTTCTATGAACTGTTATCAAAATAAAAGTATTACACTAATATTATTATAGTACTGGTAGAATGCTAAGATTTAGTACAACCTGGCTAGTCTACTTAATTGTTGTCCAAGCGGCGATAGATATAGGCGATTAATCAGCGCTTGCGTTTAGGCGCGGTGGCGGCAGGCATGGTAATTAGATTTAAGAACAACTGGGCGGCGTCAGCAGGAGAATGGCCTGCATTAATTTGAGCTTCTCTAACGAGGGCGACGGACGCTACGAACTGGCCGAGCGACTTGGGCTAGGGAAGGAGTAGAGTAGCTGTAATTATTGAATTTTTTGAAGTCTGTTTAACGTTTTCCCATAATTTGGTGATTTGTAAATTGACAAGAAAAAAAATGTAGTATAATAAATTATAAAACTAATGAAATAAAATATTTTGGCACTATTTTTTACGGAAAGGTATTAGTTACGTGTACATCACCATTTTAATAAAAAAAAAAAAATTGTCATTTAACGAGGCATTGCTGCTAGGTAGGCGCCGCTTGTTACTGTTACACATGCAGCCATGCATACAATATTGTATATATTTTTTTATATTTGTATTCTAGTACTAGTTGACCCGGTAGACTTTATACTGCCTCAATCGATAAATAGAAGACCTAAACTTTTGTATAAAATAAACTTAAAGAAAAGGAATAAATAAACAAAAGGCATCCATAATTTATGAAAAAATGCAATTCATTTTTATATATTCACAGTTTAAAACTACTCTGGACTTCCACAAATAATAAAAGACCAAAATTAGCCAAATCGGTCCAGCCGTTCTCGAGTTTTAGCGAGACTAACGAACTGTAATTTATTTTTATTTGAATAAGAATTTAAATTTCAATATTTTCTATGTAGTAACGTTATCTATATATTAATAAGTGAAGCAAAAATCGTGTACTCATTTTTAGGGAAATTGCGTGGACGGAAGATTATGAAATTTGCACACTTTTAGTTTATGTGGAGGAGAAGAAAGAAAAATATATTAAATCAATAAATAAAACATCACAAAATCTACTATGCTTTGACACGAACAGGTATGGACATTCTTTTGTTAAAATAATTAAAATTAAAATTAAAATAAACATGCCACATATAATTCTAAATAACTATGGTCAAACTTCGACTACTTGGCGACCACTAGATAATTTATATATTTGCAAGCTGAAATAAATAAATATGGAATTCCTAGTAACAATAAAAACTTTATAATTTGTTTATTTTTTAATAAAGACAGTTTAGGCATTAGGAATATATATCCTGTGTCGCGTGGTGCAAAGATACTTGCAACGGACACAAAAAACACCTAGACTCAGAACAACAATTTGCGTCCGTTGAGACACTTGACTTAGTAAAAAAGCTGCATGGCGACCGCATAAACCTAGTGTTTGTGGTTTGAGAAATTTTCGTTCATTCACCTGCGTTTACAGTCATAGCATACATGATGTAGGAAAAATCGTGTATGAATATAATAATATCTTATTTGTTCTGCTATTGGAGGTTAACATTCATGAATCTAAGTTAACCATTAAAGTCGGTTTAGTAATTTAGACGTTATGGTAGAATATACAATCCATACTAATATTATAAATGCGAAAGTAACTCTGTCTGTCTGTCTGTCTGTTACGCTTTCACGCCTAAACCACTGAACCGATTTTGATGAAATTTGGTATGAAGATAGAACTGAACTTGGGAAAGGACATAGGCTACTTTTTACTGCAATAATCGAGATACAAAGGCCAAAGCTAGGTGATTATAAAAATACATAAATCGTAGGTATCAAAATCTATCACTGTTTATCTCCTGTCAAAACTTCACAGGTTGCTAGGCATAACACAATTGCATGGCAACCATAATGATAGTTTGACAATGACATATAGACCAGTAGTCCGGGGTAGATAATTTTTGAAAACAAATAAAATTATAGTAGGATGAAACCTATTGGAAAAGGAGGAGAATATTTTAAAAATGAAAGGAAAAATAATTTACGGGGGATCTGAGGTCGGGAAGGGGTAGGGGGGAGGTTTTCGGGTCCCTTAAGCGGGGCGTGAAAAAGCATTTCACTAAGCCGCCATAGTGTGGGCCGCCATACATTATTGTCTGCATTCGCAGCAAGTGTGGTAGCCCCGACTCTTGGATTCTGCTCATGCTTTCCATCAGGCAGGGTAGAGTCACTTTGGATGGCTAAATATATAAAATAAAGGGTAAAGAACGGTTTATCTCGATTTCCGGCAAAACAACAAGACCTATGGAAAAAAGTTAAAATGGCAAAGTTGTAGGTAATCAAAAGATCTACAATTTTTAGGGTTACGAAGTTTATGACTTCGAACCCTTATCGTCCGTCCGTCCGTCCTCCTTACCGTCCAATCGGTAAGTGCTAGAAAGATGAAACTTTGCATTTATGTATTGTAATTACGTCGACAAAGCGTTACAATAAAATTATGAAAAATATTTTTATTTAGGGTACCTCCCCTACACCTAAAGTGGGGATGTTTTTTTTCGCGCAGCTACCCCATCATCTGGAGTATCATTATGTAGGTCTTTTAAAAACATTAAAAGGTTGTTAAGACGATCTTTAAACCCATTTTTTGATTTAGGTATCCGTTTGCGAGAAATTCCACTTTAAAGGCCACTTTTTTTGTAAAAACAGGGCGTCCCCCCCTCTAAAACCTAAACGGTCGGCTCAAAAAATCTGGAAAAATTCATGATAGTGGTCCATATAATAACTTAAATGAAAACTATAACGAATTAGATGACTTTGTTAGTTCAGGAGTTATAGAGGCTTAACTTCTACAATGTGCTTACTTGGAAAAGTCATACAAAATTAACGCATTAATACGTAAACATAACAATTATCCATTGGATACAATTTCTAATCCACGTACCATTATGGGTGACTGAGGAACCCTTTCCCGTGCGTGGCCTGACACGCACTTGGCCGATTTTTTATTTACACTTTTTTTCACATAACCTCAAATTATATGTGAAAAATTCAAAAAACTAAGTTTTTGGTTTTTTATTCTTATCTTTTACAAATAAAATTATTTTTAAACGAAATTTAGTGAAAACTTACCTTTTATGTCTCGAATAAACTGTAATTTATTTGATTTGAAATATTTATTTTTTCACCCGATTTTGACTTAATACCGAAAATTCACCCGTCAAAATATCTACTTTTTTCAAAAAATTAGGGTGTTTTCTGTTTGATGAAATCTTTACTTTCCGATGGTGTAATTCCTACTTATATTATAAATGCCAAAGTAACTCTGTCTGTCTGGTAGTAGTAGTAGTAAAGGTAGAAAGAAGGGTTTGAAATAGGGGATGAAAGTTTGTGTCTAAGTTCCATAATATCAAACATAAAATCATGTAAGATTGTTTAATCTACCCTTACCGTGTCGCGCGTTATATACGAATTCCACGCGGGCGAAGCCGCGGGTGGAAAGCTAGTCAAATATAAATTGCCAAAAATATAATTCTTCCTTTTTACTTCGCCGTAGTCAGGTAAAAAAGACTTAAACAATCACAAGAGAACTTAAGATGCTAATTTTAGTGCCAGCAAAAGTTAAGTTTTTGTATTAACCTATCGTCGTCTACTGCTGAACCAAGGTTCCAGGAACGACATGTATGTATTTACAAAAAAAAAATGTTTATGAATTTATATCAGTTGTCTAGTACTCTTAATACAAGCTCTGCTTAGTTTGGGCTAGATGACGTTGTTTGTAAAATGTCTGAAATATATATTTATTATCATCATCAGCCTATCGCAGTCCACTGCTGGATATAGGCCTCTCTCATTGCACACCACTCTGATCGATTTTGGGCTTCTCGCATCCAACACCTGCCATTCATCCGGCGCAAGTCGTCACTCCACCTCGCCTGTGGGCGTCCTACACTACGTTTGCCGAGATGAGGCCTCCAGTCCAGAACTCTTCAACCCTATCAGGTCATCAGTCCTGCTGCCCTTTCCATAACACGCTGAGCAACTTTGAGCTTATGGACCAACCGTACCGTAAGTGTCCAGGTCTCGGCTCCTTATGTCATGACAGGGAGGACGCACTGATTAAAAACTTTCGTTTTTATGGCTTCTGTGGCATATCATCAAGAAATACATATTAAAGACTTTTGGTGTTTCTTTTTGTTCATAATCTGCCCTACATTTTATTTTACCTTCATAATTCATGTAACTTATTGGTAGTTCCTTTATATACTTCCTTGATATAATAAAGTTAAAAAAAAAACAATACCAATTCATGTACATTTTTATCAACAAGGACTACTCTACGATTGTCTACGTTCTCCGTAGCCAAGCTGTGTCCAGCGTAGCAGTGTGCTACGCGTCCACCAGGCTATGTTTATTGCAATCTGGCGGTTAAATGCCCGTCTGCTTACCCTGCTTATACCGCCCTTTTGTTACACCGGATTGCAGATCCTCGTTATTTATGTTATTTCCATTTAAAATAAGGAAATTTAGACATGTAAATTTTATATACTTTGGAATTGTCGACGACTAAATACAAATTTGTACTTACGGATTTGTATATTACGAAGTTTATAACTAAGGAGAGGCCTACGTCCAGCAGTGGACTGTTAAAGGCTGTTGATGATGATTGATGAAGTTTAATTGTGTAATGTTTATTCTTGAACTTTTTCTATGGATGCTCTCTCTACTCCATCTTGGAAACATAGGACATTAAATCAAATTCATTAAGCTGTTCTACGTTTGTTTTAAGTTTCAAAGTTTCATATTAGGGTTTCAGCCTACTTGATTTCGGCTCATTTCTATAGTATTGTACAAGATAACGACGAGCAATACAAATACGATATAATACAAAGCAAGGATCTTCCAACCAAATTCCACCAAGTATGCGTTCCACATGTGATGGTTGATGCTATGATAAATGCTATTCAGTGTGAAAAGTTTCACTTACTTTTAGATATTATCGTAGTTCAGTAAATTTTGTTGGAAGAAATGTATGTGTTTTTTCTTTGATGTTGTGATATTAGTCAATTAGTAACAATGTGTAATATGAAAGAGCAACTTCGAGGATTGCATAACCGCCTTGTTTATGATTTTGGAATGAATTCATCTATAATCTATGCCAGTTGAAGACACAAACTAGAAGGTGATTCAATATTGAAAACGGAATTTAAATAGGAATTTTTTTGAAAGTTGCATGCAAGGATTGTTTTTTTTTAATAATTATTCATTATCAAATCGAGTGTTCTATCTTTTTGTAAAGTACTTTTTAATTTCTTATAAATATGGCATGTGATAGTGAAAGTTTCGATTGCTGAGATAGAACACTTTTCTATCTTAGTTTCTTTAGCACACAAGTATGTAAAATATTTACATGGATAAATGAATTAATAATGTTATTCCCGTAGTTGTTACTACGGGAATAACATTATTAATAGTCATAAGTTTCCCTCATCTCACCTTCTAAGTAAAAAAATAAAGTGTAATAACAGGCATCAGAAATTATTTCTAATGAATGAGATAAATCTTTCATAGATAACATAGTCTAATCGTCCTCTGAACTGGTCAGAAAAGGGTTATTGAACTAACTCCCTCGGCCCTTGCCCTTGCAAATAGGGCCCTTTGTGTGCGGGACTTAAATAAAAGGTTTGATTTTATGTTGTGAGTGGGGTACAATCAATATTTGCTGAGCGAACCGACCGATCTGCATACCTTTATAATGGTCAGTCGCTTTGAGGGTAAAGACCGATGTTTTGTTGGGTTGACGGAAATCTTTGGTTTGTTACCTGATTTCATTGAGGTTAATGAACTAGAATTATGTTTTCTTGTTGTATTTTCTTAGAGATAATTAATCGTAATTCTTATACATAAAAATACATATTATTTAAGCTAGGTGTGACATAATGATTTGTTAAAACTACAGCTAGTTAAAAAGGTGTGAGTATTTCTAATTAAAAAATTCGAACTTGAATTTTAGTTTTTTAATTGTGATTAAGTAAAATATAAGTAGAGTAAAAGTATGGTCTTATATGAAATCTAAGAAATAGTCTAAGAAATGTTATCTTACACATCATTAGGCGTGATTTTCTTACCAGCACATATGACTTGAGTATTAAACTTATAAAAAGCAATTTGACTTTTTATGTACAAAGAGGATTGCAAACAGACATTTTACGGTTAACTTTCTTTCTATATGTAAGTATTCAGAATAGTGATACCCGTTTTCATCAAATATACCTACATAAACCGTCTCCTTACCGTGATATCTAAGCACTTGGGTGTCCCCTAAAGGTTGGTGAAAAGAAAAATATTACCAAGGGTTACCTAACTTTCTTTAAGAGGCCCCATAAATTTAGCGAACGTATGTTAAAACGGCTTTGAGAATTTTAAGTACCTGTGGAAAAACAAACATAATGCCAAAAGTATGTTCTTCATGATTTGCTACTTTTTACCATAACTTTAAGGTAGGACAACGAAGAGGTTTGCGAAAATGACAGCTGCATCACACCAGTTTATTATTTATTTTAAGTTTTAAATAATTGTTTTTGCATTCTAATACTGTCCTTATTTTTAATTGTTTTAAAGTTCATAGTGTTATAACATTTGAATAATAGAGATCAGGGTCGTCCTCGAACAATAGATTGATGTAGAAAATTAATTGTGTGCGAGCATGGAAGGCTGCGTATTGAGGGTGCGTCACAAACGATTTTTAACTAAATTTAGACTTTAATGTGGAATTAATATCAATTATTAGAAACGTGAATCCATAACATACACTCTACGGTGATTTAGAGAAATAATATAATATTTATTTTATTTTATTTATTTAAAATGATAAGCATTACAAACTTACAGTTCATTACCAAAACGTTTGTATGCCTTAAATTTATTGTCACATTAGCCTTAACAATGTCAAAATTAGTAAATATTATATAATTGTCAACTTTATCATAGATTAAATTACATTATTACTAAATTAATTGAAATAAAAAATAAATTATTATATACATTGAATTGCTATTTTTTTTTGTCATTAAGATTTAATACTAAAATATATCTACATATAGTGAAAGTCCAGAGAAGGTTTAAAAGGTTAATATATAAAAATGGATTCCATTTGTTTGTTTGAAGGAACAGAAAGTACACCTTACCAGAAAGTATTATCGTACACACTTGTGCTCTATAACTTCTTTTGCGTAGTTCTCCGTTGAGACTAGCCGCCGTGGCTGAAATCGACTACGAGAGAATCTTATCATTATTTATTATAATATTAACTGACTGGGATGATATTTGCGAGAAATTCCACTTTCCATTAACGCGTTAATACGTAAACATTAATATTGGATACTATTTAAAATCGACGTACCATTATGGGTGACTGAGGAACCCTTTCCTGTGCGTGGCCTGACACACACTTGGCCGAATTTAAAAAAAAATACTTAAGAGGGCTTTTGGACAAGACTGTCTGTTTTATTAGAGTTTTAATAACTATATTGACTAGTAGATATTTTAGTATACATAACGTAAACTGATACTATAATGGTAATTTAAAAATATTTTTTTTAGATCAAGGCAATTTTCCTCGGTAGATCGATAGATTATTTTGGACTAGCTTTGCTTCACGGCGTTACTCGCGATCATAACAATAACCGCAGTTAACACCGCGGGTCTCAGGTAGTCTATTATAAAATTTATTTTCGTATCTTTTACATTTGCACTAGAGACAGTTCTAGCAGAAACTCTCCCCAACATGCCTACATTACACCTTTAAATGAGTTTCTAAAGGCTATCTGTTCGAAGGGGAACGTATCGAGGGCGAGTATGAGACGACATGTCCGACGTACGTTAACAGGCTTCGTTAATGCGATCCTCCCTTAGATCCCGTCACATTATGCCGAGGTTGACTAGATTAAATCACCATTATTAGGAAGCTAGCTGTGCAACCAATAAAATTTAAGAAAATACTTCCAAATTGTTTTAACATCTAAAACTTAATGAAGTATTCTCGGAGTACTTTTAACTTTGTTAATTGTAAGACACTATTATTTGCATTAAGATCAAATCACAAAAAGTTTTAATTTTGATCACTCTATTTTTGTTTAATGCCAATTTTCTCATGAATGATCAGTATCTTAGATTTGCTAAGACCCTCGCGACGCTACCGGTGCTAGGTGCCGGTTGTCGGCGAGCGTTTCGACTGCTAAATGCCGCAAGAGCCGCACGCCATCCTGCTTGCACCGCCGCGCTCGCCGCACCTCTCGCTCGCGCCGGCGCGAACACGTGTTTATTTGTATGTTTTATCCTTCGGCGGCTTTAAACCCAACCCACCCTGACCGCAAAGTGCGCTCCGCCGCCCGCCGCACCCGCGCCGTCGCCGCCTCTCGCTCGCCGCCACCGCTGCCGCGGAGCCGCACCGACTCGCCCGCGAAACTTTGTCCGAAGTCGACGGACGCGGACGTACGCGCGTATTAATAGCCACCGCGAGCGGTCACCGCAAGCGAGCGCTGTGAGGGCGGCCCCACGCGCCACGAGTCGTACCACGACCGCGCTTACAGTCGCACGCATCCCGCTCGTTGCACCCCACACAGTGTAAACACACGCGCCATACGATCCCGACGTGCCGTAAAGAAAAGCGAAACTGAAACTTCAAAAAAGTCAAAAAGATTAGGATTGAAAGTGAAAGCGACGTGCGTACGGCGATCGCGTAAATACGCGGTCCGAAAAAAGTGCCACTGTGAGTGAAACTAGTGAAAAGTTTTTGCCGCCGTTCGGGGGAACCACCCTCGGCGCCGGAAAAAATCAGCCCCTCGCGTCCCTCGCCCGCCCGCCACCGAACTTTTCATTCACCAGGGAAAAAAGTGTGGCAAGGCCGACCGTGACGTCACCGCGTCAAGTGGCCACGCGCGCGTTCCCTAGCAACGTGTTGTCACGTACTGACATCGGCCCTTCGTAAACTTGTGACAGTTTCAAAAGTGTGTGAACTCCGCGTATCATTATGATGGTAGTGAGTGATAATTATGCATGAGTACAGTGAACGTGGGTGACGTGTGGTGGCCGGTGACATGTAGCGAACGTTTTGGACAAGTAGACTCTATGTGTAGCACGCAGCGCGTCCGGGTGTCCAGAATGCACCTAACCGGGGCTTCGAGCGGCGCGGTATCGCCGGATACGAGCTCCACACTACTACATGAAACCTACACAAAAATGACTTCCGATATATTAGCCGAACGAACGCTAGGGGACTTCCTATCAGAACACCCGGGGGAACTAGTGCGGACCGGTAGTCCTCACTTTGTGTGCACTGTTCTGCCACCACACTGGCGGTCGAACAAGACATTACCCGTGGCCTTTAAAGTAGTAGCTCTTGGCGACGTAGGAGATGGCACCCTAGTTACTGTTCGGGCTGGTAACGATGAAAACTGCTGCGCGGAGTTAAGAAACAGTTCGGCAGTGATGAAAAACCAGGTTGCCAAGTTCAACGACTTGAGGTTCGTCGGCCGCAGTGGTCGCGGTGAGTGCTGAAGGTGCAGTTATGTGATACAATGAAAATTTATAATTTCAATAATTTTATTGTGAGATTCCTTTAATACGGGAATAGGTATTTCTTTAATGTTAGCTATTCTTATAATCCTTTCCTTTTATAGTAAAAAATACATTAAATAAATGTGTATAGTCCTATTTGGATAAAACAAAGTCATCAAAAATATGGAGTACATTTAAGCGACTCCATTACTAAGTTAACTTTTTCAAGAGACAAAAAGTTGTAACGGTAATGAGTTTGTGGATGCAGTTACACAATAATAACATTCAAATGTTCCGTCAAACTTCATAAGTAGGGGAGAAGTCGGTGACATTGGAAAAGTACTTGAAACTTTTTCCTAACAGCTTAAGGAATTGTGAATGTCAAATAAAGAGGGTGGGAGATTATGGGCGGCTATTTCCGCCCAATGACTGTCCCGCCCGCCCTTTCTAAGAAAGTTTACTTTTCCGAGGGGCATGTAAAAAGATGGAAAGTTACAAATGTTGTTAAAAAGATTTCAAACTTGCTTCAAACTTCGCAAATTTAATAAAATGTAAAGTTAATAGCAATGTTATTAATATGCACAAAGTCTAATGGAAACGCCAATAAACTTTTTTTAATAAAAACAAATCCAACTCATATCACAAAGTTAGTGTTGTAAAAACATAAATTTTACTTCTATAACGCATTCAAATTGTTTTAAATTTATAGTATTATTGTTATTTACATTTAATATGTCATTGTGCTCTCATTTCCCTTAGTAAATTTAACAGTTTAGATTTCTATGTATTAACTGTAATTGAAATAATTCAGAGTAGTTTCATGGCTCGCACCCGTCGCATTGAATATAATTACTTGTTATCACTCTATTTTATCTTTTACTTTCTTCTCTTCTTCTCAATTTAAGGGTCAGTCCCTTGTCGGTGGAGCAATCGCCACTCCTGTCTATTTTTCTTTTACTTTCACGGATATAAATTTATAAATACTTCTGTACTTCTGACCTTCCTAATAGTTGGAAATCATGGTTAACAAAATTTCGCGTGAAATTCCGCTCGCGTTAATGTAAAGTTTGATATGCAATTTCAGTTTAATTTCGTAACAGTAGATATTTTTAAACAAGAAATCTGTTTACATTTAGAAAGTAAAATCGTTGGGCATACATATCTGGTCAAACAAACTAACTTTTGCTTTTACAATATCACTAGCCGACATCTATAGCTTCGCTCATTTAAAAGTTATAATTTTAAACTCCTGCCAAAACTTCACTCTTTTTCTAATAAAAGTTATCCTGTAACCTTATTTTTAAAAATCATCATCTGTCATTTAAAATATTATCTGAGTAGGCAAGATAAAATGGGTTGTTAAATATTAGGATTTATTGCATGTTTATAGGTGAGAAAAAATTATGTCTATAAAAATTCTTGAAATATCTTGATTCTGCGCTATATTCTAATGCCTTAAGTATATACAGGGTTTATTATTATTCACTATTTGTCCCATACTGTAGGTCAGGCAGTAACTAAAGCCTACTTTTGTCACTGACTGTTACTTTAAACTGCTATTACGTTCTAAGTTTTTTTTAATGGTAACTCGCGCATTAGGAATATATTTCTGTGTTGCGGGACTTTACAAACATACAAGAAATGAACTCAAGGAACACCAAGACTCAGAATAATAATTTGTGGATAACACAAAGTGTTATCCCGTGGCGGATTTGAACTCACAACACGTTGCGCAGTAGAAAGCGGCATGTCGACCGCTGAAACCACTAAGCCAAACGTACAGTCAGTACTAAGCTGTATTTTTCTTTATTCTTTTGTTGGAATATTGTTTTTGTAGATTGCTTCGCAAAGATTAAAATAAAATCTTAAATCTATCTAATTATCTTATATATAACATTCTCGTGTCACAACGTTAGTGACCATACTCCGCAGAAACGGATGTACCAATTTGCATGAAATTTTATGTGCATACCGGGTAGGTCTGAGAATCGGCCAACATCTATTTTTCATAACACCAGGACGCAAGCGGAGCCTCGAACATCAGCTAGTAAAATTCTATTCCCAATATTATTTAGGGTTGGCTACAAGTTCAACCGGTTTTACCTGAATATCAGTTTTCCCACAGAGCGACTGGCATCAGTTAGTAAACATATAAATATTTGTTACGTTCGTTAGTGAAATTCGATTAAGATATCATTAATGTAAAGAACGAATTTGATTGTTTATTAATACTTAACGTATGAAATATACAATGTAACTTGTATGTGTGTGTAAAATCAAAGTCGCTCGAAAGTTTAAAAACATTAATAAGTTTTTATATGTTATCTAGTGTTATGATTGCGATTTAGGTACTTTGATTTAGCAAGTGATAACAAATAGTTACATAAATATTTTCTCGGATACATTATCATTATAAACATTGTCCCTCACTACTATTTTAGTTAAAAATATCATACCGTACATAACTGTATTATTAAGACCATCTAAAACCCTCATAATATTATATTCCGGAACTTGATGTCAAAGAAATTCGTGCAGGGAAGGTTGCGCGCATATTATAAATAGTACAAATTTTACAACCATACAACATCGTCATCGGTTGCTTGTTTACTGACATTGTTAACACATATAAATGTACCATAGTTATTTATGATATTAGTAATGTAACATTAGTTACATTGGTTAGAAGATTTTACAAGTTTGCAACTCATGAAGGAAACCAATTCTATTGCAAATTTTAAAAGAGAACAGTATGTGTCAGCAAACTTTGCATAGAAATATCGAGCAACGTGTGTCGATTGTTATTTACGTCACAAGCAATATTTCACTATCATATACAATTTCTATTCCCTGATTCGATAAAAATGGGCTAAAAGTTACATAGAATCCTGTAAAGAAAGATCTTTATGTCCATACCTACTTTTGATCAAAACAATAAAATGCGTGAAGCGAAATTTCACTGATCGGGCAAATGTTATTTATTTTTGAATACAGTTTTTTAGAACCAAGTATTAAAATTATGTAACGCATCAAAGTAGCAACTATCTATTTTTATCGATGACACACTTCATGGACAAATATAGGGTATGGTAATTTTAGACTGAGGCCCTATGGTCTCTTTCTGTGAAGCAGTAGTAGGCCAAAACGTATATAACGTTATAAGCAATAGATAAATAAAATAAATAAATAAATATTTCGGACGTCTGACACACAACATCATCTAGTCCCAAGCTAAGCAGAGCTTGTGTTATGGGTACTAGACAACTGATATAAATACATAAACATACTTTTTTTTTGTAAATACATACATATTATACATAGAAAACACCCAGACCCCGAAACAAATATTTGTGAATCACACAAATAATATTTGGTCCGACCCGGGAATCGAACCCGAGACCTCTTGATCAGCAGCCGCATACGCTAACCACTAGACCAACGAGGCAGTCAGATATATGTACGTAGACTTTAAAATAGCAACAGTTAGGCAAGAAATCAGCCAACATAGCCTGAGATACCAAAATAGGCTGGCACAGCACACAAATGAGCTGGCACTGGCATTAAGTGGATCGAGAGGACAACAACATACAATGATGAAAAGATGTGACATCCCCAGTCTCAGGTCATGGACAAAAATTAAAGCTACCCAAAGTCTACGATAGCTCATTATATACACATAATAACAGACTTGTAGTCAGCTTACTCAGTGGCTTATTGTTCTCGAACAGATTGCTATGATGCAAAAGTTAATGTTAAACAAAAGACCAAAATAGAACGAGATAATCAGTCGAATCAAGAATTGAGGACGTTGATGAACAACTAACTCTATACAAAGCGGCAGATATAGAATATCATGAATTTATATTTTTTTATCTTAGAACTGAGGCTTATGTCAGTAAATCAGTGATATAAATACTTTAGTAAGTTATCAATGTAAATATTACTATTGCTCTTGGTCCATTTCTGCCTGCTTGGTTAGCGTATGCGACTGCTGTGTGACTTCGAGAGACTTCAGGATTTAAATCCAAAGTCGGACCAAATGTTTGTATGATCTACAGATATTTGTTTCGGAGTTTGAGTGTTTTCTATGTATGTATTCAAAAAAAAAGTATGTAAGTATGCTATCGTTTGCGGCTTCTGATCAAGAGGTCTCTGGTTCGATTTCCGGGTCGGACCAAATGTTGTTGTGTTCTATGTATAAAATGTATGTATTTATATCAGTTGTCTAGTACCCATAAAACAAGCTCTGCTAAGTTTGGGACTAGATGACGTTGTGTGTAAGATGTCCAAAATATTTATTATTATTATTATTTACTGCACCACCCAGGCAGTCAGAATAATCGTGAAAAGTTAGTTGAATGCATATTCTCTATTCAGGCCACAGTTCGATGTCATCCATCAAATCAACCGGATTAATTCAGTTGAATCACTTCACAATTCACACCACAGACGAGTGGTTAACAAGAAGCGCTTCACTGCAATGTTCACTAAAGACTTTTGTAATCTATTATATACTAGCTGAGTCCCGTGGTGTTACCCGCCTTTATTGTTGTAAATCGCGAGTAACGCCGCAGAGTGAAGCTAGTCTAAAAAAAAATGCCTAAGTTACTCCTTCGGTTATCAGCTTTCTGTTGGTGAAAGTTCCGTCAAAATAAATCCAGCCGTTCCAAACATTACCTGGAACAAAAAGACAGACAGACAGCATTTTTCGTGGAAGTAACGTATATATAGTTACTTTAATTTGCATTTCATAAAATAACTGTTAATTTGATTTTACATACAAACACTTCAATTTTATTTAATTAAATAGATTGTATAGATAATTCTCGTGTCACGTTGTTGCTCACGATGAGCTCCGAAACTAAATGACAGATTTTCTAATTTTTTCTTTTAAATGTATGTTTTGCTGGCGTGCCTAAAATAGATAGGTTAAGATCACGCTTACACCATCAAGCGCCGCGAACTATGAAAAGAAAGTTGCGTACGGTCAGTTAGCGAACAATAGGTACACTTCGTGATTGCCTAAGTAATTTTGTTTAAACCCGAATTAACACATTTGTATCACTAATCGAATACTATCAAATTTTGTTTATTTGCTTGAAGCAAAGATATCAGAAACTTATTTTGGGCGTTGTATGAATCTTTCAGGTTTGGAAAAGTAGACACTCAGCATTGCATCTATGACGAATAATTTTCTTATAAAATACTGCTTAAGTTAAGTTAAGTTAAGTTAAGCATGAGCTTCAAAGAATGGATGGGAAAGCCAAGCTAAGGTCAAATGGGCCAGCACGAGTGTGATGTAACGACATCTGGAAAAAGTGGTGGTCTATGGGTTTCTTTGGTTACTTGCTCACTTAAAACCAGAATCTCCCCTTTACCATAAAAAAATCACAGCTTCTTTTATATGTGAGGGATAAGGCCGTCTACTCTACCACAGGACAGGACCTATTGTAGCGGACCCTTCTCCATCCTCTGGCTTAATTTACATTTTGGATGCATAAGCGGAGTCTACGGGTGCTTCTATCTGTCCCGTTCCCGAAAGCGACAACCCGTCTCTTTACTCACTTAAGTCAGGCTGCGGATAATGCGCAGTAACAGTTTCCACCCGCCGACCTGGTAGTTCTGGGAGCCTTTAACACCCACCATAAGTCCAGGTTGGTATCTTCCGGAACTCTGATCACGCGGGTCGAACCTTCCACGCATTCGCTCTTAGGCATCTTTTCCCCCAACTAGTACTCCAACCCACCAGGATACCAAACACACCAAATCAAGCGCCCTCCTTGCAAGACCTACTGCTGACGAATCATTCAGCGCAATACCGTTTTTTCGGTTCTCGCCCCTCTGGGATTCTCCGACTACTGCAGCGAGGCGATAATTGCTGTCCTTCACTACCATCGCTGTAATAGAAAGCGCAACTGCTTGTTGATCTCTTTCCGTCTAACTCCCGAATGGATGACCGTGGCGTGGTAGATCCACTTAACCTGCAATACCAAACTGTGACTCTGCAATACGGTATCCGGCAAAAGGATGTCCTTGCGGAGCTGCGGTCTCTCGACGTACGGAAAGCCAGTAGACCTGTCGGTATCCCGGCGATGATTCTAAAGAACTATGCACCGAAGTTTTCTCCTGTATTGACACGCCTACATCACTTGTCGTATTCCTCAAAAATCGTCCCGGAGGTCTAGAAAGAGACGTCCTAAAAAAGGCGACTGCTCCGATCCTGCCAATTATCGACCTATTGCTGTCACCTCCATTCTCTGCAAGGTATTTAAACGTATTATTAACGTCTACCTAGAGGATCACTCCTTGTTAAATGATCGAAAATATGGTTTTAGACAGAACCGATCAACGGGTGACCAAACTCTGCAGCTGGATTGCCGCTTTCCTGCATCAGCGTCCTTTGCTATGGCGTGGCATTTGACTTTAAGCAAATGTTGTTCAGGGCTCCTTTTTGTCGCCCACGCTGTTTCTTCTTCATATCAATGACATGTTAGCCCTCGGCAAATTATATTGCCATGCAGACGACAACATAATTCATGGTCGATATTTGGGACACCGTGCTGTTAGGACGGCAGACATTAAGGAAAAACGAAGGTAGTTTGTCGCTGAGCTCAACCTGGTTCTGAGCTGAATTTCTCATTTGGCCGAGTTCAAAGTCAGAAAAATATAGGTGTATATGCTCAGTAATAAAAAGTCTACTTTCCTTCCCCTCCCCACTTTTTAGAATACTCAACTGCCACTACAGGTTAAGCTCGGTATCTTGGGTATGGATATGTGACGGAATCTCAACCGGCGGGAGTACATTGAGAGTGTCACCAAGGCGGTCTCGTAGAAACTCGGTGTGCTAAACAAGGTGAGAGGGTTCTTCTCGACGGAGCATCTGTGTTTTCTCTACAAAACCCAGGTTCATTCTTGCGTGAAGTTTTGTTTTAACCTTTACGATGGATCTGCGCAATACTTACTAGAAGCTTTTGACCAGTTGTTGCAGCGAGCAATCGTCACTATAAACATTACTGAAGCCACCGAGTTCCTTGAGCCTATGCAGTTTTGGAGAGACATCACCTCTGTACTATCTAACGTTACGGTTCATATTTGCACATGAGGCCGCATGCTATTATAAACAACAAGTTGTTTGCTATCTGTGACATCGAGCGGTTTCGGCGCCTAAACTATTGCACTGTGAACTTTAATAGTAGAGGTGTAGTAGCTTTGTGACTGCATATGAAGGAATTTATATTCGTAGACGGAGTACAATCAAAAATACTTATCCTAACTTATGTTAACATGGGTTTGAGTAAATAAATAAACTAAAATTAATATACATATTTTTCGGACATCTTACACACAACGTCATCTAGGCCCTACTAAGCAGAATTTGTATGAAACAAGTATTTGTGGATCACACAAATATTTGGTCTGACCCGGGAATCGAACCCGAGACCTCTTGATTAGCAGCCGCATACGCTAACCACAAATTAAATAGTTACTATTAAAAATAGTTAGTTTAGATATTATTAAATAGTTACGTACAAGAGTGGTACATATTATTTAAATTATGTACACTCGGTTCCAAAAATAACGGGTCAGTCACATAAACCCGAATATCTCCCGAACTACGTATGCCATCCTAATGAAACGAAGACTGTTCAATTGAGAATTTAATTATACAGATAAAAAATAAAATAAAACTTAGTTACACCCACAATATTAATCTTAAATTAAAAAAAAACTAAAGTAGTCATATTTTTCTTAAGATTACATTTTTTTTATGATTGTTTTTTTGCTGTTTTTCATCACTGGAGGCTTCATCACGTGGAGGCAATACAAAGTATTAAATGAAGAAAGTGATGAAAAACAGCAAAAAAACAATCATAAAAAAAATGTAATCTTAAGAAAAATATGACTACTTTAGTTTTTTTTTAATTTAAGATTAATATTGTGGGTGTAACTAAGTTTTATTTTATTTTTTATCTGTATAATTAAATTCTCAATTGAACAGTCTTCGTTTCATTAGGATGGCATACGTAGTTCGGGAGATATTCGGGTTTATGTGACTGACCCGTTATTGGTTTATGTGACTGACCCGTTATTTTTGGAACCGGCTATATTTTGTTTTTCATTTGATTAATTGGCGGCGGGAATGCCTAAAAATAATAAAAAAGCGGCCAAGTGCGAGTCGGACTCGCCCATGAACGGTTCCGTATCAGCAAGTAACATCATATAAAAGTTCTTGTAGTTCGTTGTAACTTTCATCGATGTTTTTATACTAATGTATTGATTGGATGAAAGGTAAACTGCGTGTTACGATTTATGACGTATTAAAAAAAACTACTCACAAGATCTCGTTCAAACCAATTTTCGTTGGTAGTTTGTATGGTTATTTTTTTTAGTTTTATCACTCTCTTATTTTAGAAGTTAGAAGGGGGGGACACACTTTTTTCCACTTTGGAAGTGTCTCTCGCGCAAACTATTCAGTTTAGAAAAAAATGATATTAGAAACCTCAACATCATTTTTGAACACCTATCCATAGATACCCGTATAGGTTTGATGATAAAAAAGTTTTTGAGTTTCAGTTCCAAGTATGGGGACCCCCAAAATGTATTGTTTTTTTTCTATTTTTATGGAAGAATCTTAATGCGGTTCACAGAATACATCGACTGACCAAATTTCAACAGTATAGCTCTTATAGTCTCGGAAATAATTGGCTGTGACATACGTTCGGACAGACAGACAGACAGACAGACTTGACGAATCTATAAGGGTTCCGTTTTTTGCCATTTGGCTACGGAACCCTAAAAACCCAAGTTCGAGTAGTTAGAAACAAAATAGTTCTAAACAGTCTGCGCTGGAAAACAAAATCTTAATTCATACATATCAGCTTAACAACAGTTTCTCTTGTAAGCTAATATGTAGTTAGTAATGGTAACCATAGCTAAAATGAACTTTATACTCCCATTTAAAAAAAAAAGACATAAAACCTAAACTTACGTGACTATTTTTTTAATATTTATTTTGCTAGTTCGTTCTTGTTTTAGTGATTCCGTAATAGTATATTTTATAATAGTAGGTTTGTAAAATGTAATCTTCTGATTAGAATAAATTTTTGAGGTAACAACTATAGACCACTAAATGCTGATATGCTTAACAAATCTGAAAACTAAGAAAAAACTAAAAGCATTACTTACTTTACATTATTTAAATCTCTTAAGTAGTGTTTAATGTTATACTTGTACTCCAACCTCCTTCCTTTCATTGCTGGACAAAGGCCTTCCCCAAAGAGCGCCAACCGTCCCGGTCTTGGGCAGTCCACAGTGCTTAATGTTACTTACCATAAAAGTTCTTAAATAAATGTAAGCTTCTTTGTTTCGACGACTAAAAAGCAATGATCTTAAATAGCTGAACAATGCTTTTGCCTAGCATAAAAATAATATCCCACTTTAAAAGCATATTTATAAAGAGGAAACAACACCGACTTTTAATATACTGGATGTCGGAAAATCTCTACCCGCAACTTATTCATAGATATAGTAGATCTACTGCATATTGCTTAAGTTGAACAAAAAAAATACGTCTGAAGAAAACCGCTGATAAGTTTTTCGTTGCGCTTTAATCTGAAGCTATATTTCAGTTGAGTGCAAATGAAAAGTTAGTCTCGAGAAAGACTTTAAGAAGACCCGCCTTCTCGCTCGCCAGCCAATGGTAAAGGTCGGGAAAACGACTTCTTCAGTGGAGGCGGGGCGCTCGCTTGCGGTCGCAACGCCATTTGAATAAAATTTTTCCTTTGAAGAGTTTATTTGAATATATTGTGGGCGCGTGTATCATGCTTTATTATAGCGTCGCGTTCCGTGCAGGATTCATTGATGTGTTTGAAACAAACGACCCATTTTAGTAAGTACAACAAAATAAATAAATTTTTTACATTTTAATTTCTGCTAATTTTATAGCTCTCATTATATCCTTGAAGTTAACGACCCCTTCTTTATAAGTTACTCTAGCCTATACGTAATATATTAACATACACTGCTAGACAACATTTTATATTATATCGTATCTAGATTAAAGATAAACGCCATAAAAAGTAAAATATTGTTAAACAGAAGGTTCTAATAAAAACTAAAAAATAAAGGAAAGAACGCAAACATCGTGTAGACTTCATGACACCGCACGCACGCGGGCCGTCACCTATAACAGCCCTTGTCAACCATAACGCGGCCACACGGGTTAACCCGTTGAAAGTCCCGGACTCGACTGGTTTGTTGGTAACCGGGTTTGGTTAGCCGCGGTGCAAAACTACCATTTCATTTACGGCCCTTTCGTTTCGGGGTAGGTTAGTAGTAGCTGGTTACAGCAAAGGCCGCAAGTTGCGTAACTATGCTTTGTGGGCTCGCTCACTTACGCTCTATTACACGACGTTTTGTTATTAGTTTGGGTATTGGAAATGAATGCTTCGATGAAATGTTGTAATGATTTTTTCTTCTTAAATTAATAGTTTGAATATAAGTAACTATTGTTTAATTTAATAATATTTTCTCTATCGCTTTATAATTACTATAAGCTATGAAAACATAGAGAAGGTAGGTAACTGTTTTAAAAATAGTTCATTAATTAAAGTTTAATAAATAACCAAGGAAAAGAAGTGATTCTTATTGAATAAGAAGAGGCATTAGAACTTATTAAATATCATAAAATACCTCGTTGTAGTTAAAACTTGACTTTAGATTAGGTACTTTAACTCATATCATGTTTCATATCTACCTACAGGTTACGATAACGTTCTACTATGTGCATTACTATTTTTTTTTAATTTTAGCCTACCAAAGTGATTCTTCTCTACCTGATGGAAAGCAAGAGTAGAATTCAGGAGTAAGAGCCACCATCCTCATTATGTGTTCATACAATGCAGCATGTTGACCCACACAATGATAACTTAGTGAGGTGTTTCTGCATCATTCTTCCGGACTCCTGAGGCCTACTGCTTTAGAAGAGGCTGAATGTCGCAATTTATAATCTAGTTATGCGTCATTATTGAATTAACGTAGTTACAGACGACAGAAAGCGAAATTAAATATCGTACAACAGTCGCTAATTGGGTCTACAAGTGTAGCCATACAAATCGAGTTGGACTATGGTCGAAAACCATGGAAACAAAAAGCAAACCGATATGATAAAGCAATCAGAGTATCATCGAAAGCATTACCAAACAGCTCTATAAATACTCACCACAAATTCATAAGCTATCAATATACCGTACCGCATACATGCATTCGAAACACCTTAGCTTACACGGCCATATTAATTCAGTCAATTAGCACGGCAGCATTAGCACGTCGTTACCGGCCGACGACGCACGCTTAGTCGCTCAGTAATCGCGCGACTGCTACAAGCGACGAGTGTATTTGACAGCTGTCAAATTGGATTGCATTCAGCTATTAGGGAATGTCGTCGGGGAGTAGAAAGAATAGAAAGGATGCGACTCAAGAGGTTTTATTTTTTAAATAACATGATTTATGAAAATTAAAGGACAATTTATTGTATTTGTATGAAAGCTATTAAAATTATGGTAGTTGTGAGATACTTTATTAGGTACATAGTGAACAACTTAACTACTAACAACTCTTGCATGAAGGATGTTATCCAGCAACATGTGCTGGATAACATCCTTCGTGCAAGGGTTGCTAGAGTTAGAACCACAGATTAGATAATTATTACATCGCATATAAATACAATTTTATATATAAATACAATCTGTATTTTTCAATAAAGCATTACATAAAAAATTTAAACATGTCAAGATATCTTCAAATATGCCATACAGGTTTCGTTTTCAATACACTTGCAGTAATGTCCACATGTCTATCGTCTCAAATTGAGATATCACTATAAGTTGAAACATCCTGCAAGTGTCGTACACTCCTGTAACAGAAAGTGCTCGACAATTTACTAAATTAAATCGTCTATTATCAATAAACTTCGTGACTATTTGATTTGTAAGCAAAAAATGGTTGTATTGTCATTTATATATAATAATTTTAACAAAAAGGAACCGACTTCAATGAAAAACTATTCCGAGTACCCAAATCGCGACTTTGTGCCTATGATATTTGAGGAGTTCTCTCGATTTCCTTGGGATCCCATTATCAGATCTCGATATGGTCACGATGGGACCACCTGTAAGCTACGCCCATTCCAATGCAAAAATAATTTTTGAAATCGGTTCATAAACGACGAAATTATCTCTAATTATATGAACATACATAAAAAAAAATTGTGAGCCGTCACGGGACGCCTGGCAGATGTAAAACATCGCCATTATTTTGTAAAAGTAATATGCAGAAAAGAACATATTGTAATAGGAACTAAATATGTCATAATGATAAAATAAAATATTAATAATTATTAAAATATAGACTGTATATATATACCATCGTATAGCGTGCCGTGGCGACGCGTCGCCAATCGCCAGGCCAGAAATCTATTTTACGTGCGCCTATAGACGTTTCACATACGTGCGCCTATAGATGTTTCACATCAAAAAAAAAAAAAAAAGATTCCGACGAATTGAGAACCTCCTCCTTTTTTTTGAAGTCGGTTAAATAGTTACTTTGATAAAATTCAGTTCAAATATCTAATCATTTTGAACTAAGTATATAGCAGAGGTATTTTTATATTCTTAAAATATTTAGGTACTGTACGAGTAACTATCTGAATCCGTAAGAATGATTTCCCCCAAACTGCCCAGACCGAATGGGAGCAGAAAGAATATGAACGACCGCGGCTACAATTGATCGCGGCCGTCAGAATACGTCCGTCATACGATCGGTTGCTTGCGAATGTATTAGTTTTCGAATATTTTGATGCATATCGAGGTACCGCCTAGACTAATTGAAGCAGACCACGCATCTGAGATCTCGTATCTCAGAATGATAATCTCAGCCTTTACTGCTACTTGCTCAAGTTATAAAAAAGTAATTTGTTTAAATGTGTGATATTTTTCAAACAATAAAAATGTTAAAAATACCACACAATTAATAAGTTCCAATTAAGCCTAGATTTTTTGTTGCCAGTATTGTATCACTTTTTCAAGTCTGAGCAATAGCTTTTATTTGTATTTCGTTACTATAACTGACGTTAATAAATGTTAAGTCACGATTTGACACAAAGATGACGTAATACAGCTGTTCATTAATCATAAGTTGCTGTATAATACTACTTGCTCTTTAAGTTACGAAGCTAATGGATAGTTTACACAGGTTAATTCAAAATGCTTGGTTTCTATATCAACATCATCATCACCATCATCGCATTCCACTGCTTGACATAGGCCTCTCCCATTGCACACCAATCTGATCGATTTTGGGCTTCTAAATATAGATACAGAAATCCTTTACCTCCGAAGAACGTTTTGTGTCTTTTTGAGAAGTAGAGAAAATGTTGCAAATATCCATAGGTACTAATATTACTAGTAATTTTTAATATCTTAAAAGTTTGTGTGTCTGTTACGCTTGCTATGAAATTTAATATGGAGATACTTTAAACCTAGATAAAAGTCTTTGACATAACCGAAAAACTCTTAACAGCGAAAACCAACATTCACGAGGGCAAAACCCGCTCAAAGGCAAATGTTAAATAAATAATACGTACTTACACATTACAAACAATATAAAGATGCATTCTTATATCCTTATATCATTTATATGTTAATAAATCAGAAGAACATTTCAAAATTATAATTCAAAACAAAAATTTGTAAAAATTCGTCTCTAGATATTTAATATTTTTCCGAATCATTTGGTACATACATTATCTGTTTTAGGTGTCAAACAACTCAGTTTTAAAATTTTCCAAAATAAACTTACTATAAATAACCCTGTAACAATAGGTGTTAGATACAACATATTTTTTCCTTATATGAACCTTCCTACAACCGATTGTTTAGTTTATTACACCATAAATACAGCAATACACCACTCAATAACACCTTACTTACGTGTCTATCCAACTTTAGCCGTCAATCGAAAGTTGTCACCCATCACCCGCTAGCAAATCATGAACTCGTAAAACTGGTGCGATACCGCGATGGTGTCGTGTGACCCCGGCATTAAGTATAGGTTATTTATTTAGGCGCGTCGTACACCGTGCCCAGCCGTAACAGGCACCAAACTGGCATCACTCATTGCACTGTCTTGCTTCGTTCGAACAACATTTCTTTTTCTTTTGTCAGTTTTGGTAAAGAAAATCGAAGTTCAAGCACCTTCTTTGGTAGACTTGACAGTAATTCGATGAAGGTTTGAAGTATATTATATGGATAATTATAATTTAAAACTTATAATAACTTATAGTTAGCTAAGTTCTTAATTTTTGAAATATTGTTATTGTATTGTATTGTATTGTATGTCTGTTTTGTCTATAAAAGAGAATTGAAAATCTTTAAAAGAGGATAGTACATGAGACTAAATTATTAAATTGTGAAACTTTAGTAGAACAGATACAAAAAGTTTTAGTAGATAATGAAAAGATAGATGAGATCTTGGCAAAAAACTGTCTACAATTCATACTAGATCATTATTAATCAGTACTAGCTGCTAGTACTAGAAAGTGTAACGAGTTACTATTGTTAATTAACAATTTTAAGTACACTTGATAACTGCCACCGCCGATTACTACCTTAATTCGAAATGGGTTTTGAGCAGCAAATAACATCATATAAAAGATCTTGTAGTTCGTTGTAACTTTGATCGATGTTTTATTAATTGAATGAAAGGTAAATTGCGGTTTACAATTTATGACGTATTAAAACTGCTTAGTAGATCTCGTTCAAACCAATTTTTGGTGGAAGTTTGCATGGTAATATACATCATATTTTATTTGGTTTAATAATTCTCTTATTTTAGAAGTTACAGGGGGGGGACATTTTACCACTTTGGAAGTGCCTCTGGCGCAAACTATTCAGTTTAGAAAAAAAAATTATTAGAAACCTCAATACCATTTTTGAAGACCTATCCATAGATATCCCACACGTTTCAGTTCTAAGTATGAGGAAACCCCAAAGTTTTTTTTTCTGTTAAGTGAAAATATTAATGTGGTTCACAGAACACATCTACTTACCAAGTTTCAACAGTATAGTTCTTATAGTTCTTAAAGTGACGGTGATATACAGCCGGACAGACAGACAGCCATGACGAATCTATAAGGGTTCCGTTTTTTGCCTTTGGCTACGGAATCCTAAAAAGCGCCATCGGGTGAGATGGAAGAGAAACGCCTATTCCATTACAACAATAAAAAAAAAACAATTTTGTTTCAAGGAAAGCAAGAGGTCTAAAAATACATTGTCTCCCCATATAAAAAAAACCTACGATAGAACCCTAAAATATAAATCTAAATGAACATGAATCGTTCTCAATGTGACAGGATCAAAGCAAACTGAAGGTGAAATCGTATCAAAAACGTAAAGGATCACGAACACTTGTTTTGCGAACGGTGCACACGTTCCTCCGGTCACGTTAATAAACTCCGATAGGCCGCAACAAGCTGGCTGCGTGTACGGCTTCCATTTTTAACGAGCCTCACCGCCGGGCCCGCAGAAAGTAGCCTACACATGAAATCACGTATGAATGAAGCCTTTTTTCAGTTTTTTCGCGTGTAGCCGACGGCGTGCCGAGGTCCATTAAAGCTTACATGTCACTCTCCCACTGCCCCCCGAGGGTGGCGGTCGCGAGGGGGTTGTTGGAAAAATCACAAAATCGGTATTGGCTGCATCCCGCAGTGCGAGCGACCGCCAAAGCGCTACAATACAACTTTGACGGACGGTCATTTAATATTAACTGTGGTTTTTCCGCAGATGGAAATGTTTTTTTTATTGCTGGCGTTACGTTGTGATGAAGTGGTCGGCCCGCTGTTTGTGACGCGGCCTGATATGTTGTGGATGAGTTGCTCTTTTGCACACTCCATGTTTCAATGAGATTGTTTGGATACGAGTACTTGATTTCGTTTGTATATTAGTCGCTTATAAAATTTCACCTGTTCGCCAAATGCAATATAATCAAGTGTCTTTGTTTTGTTTGAAATTTCACATTCCAATGTTGATTGGTGTGGTATATTTTTTATTGACAATATTTTTTACGAATATGCAATAGTTATTGTTTGTAGAACGTATTTGTCTAGTGCACAGAAATTGAAATTGAAATGGCAATAAATTTTTAACTTTTCGAACAAGTGATCAAAATGGAACTACAAAAAGTTGGTTTACGTTGAAAAGAGAGGCTACCACAGATTGAATTTATGGCTTACGCTCACTATAAGTGGGAAGTTTGCGCGAATAATATTTTCAGTTTGTTATAATTACTTTTTCCTATCGCGTGATTTAATGAAACGTTGAGTGAATTTTATATATAAGGAATTATGTTACTTTACACCGAAAATGGAATTATGTTCGCGTATTTATAGTTTTGTTGCCTATACAGTCAATGTGTATTTATACTCAAACTGTAAGCTAACATAGGTTGAATCATCAGACATACTAATAACGCAATTATGTTTGACATTTATTTATTGTTCCATTCAGCAAATTATTTTCCGGATTCTGTTCATCATTTTTCATAATCACGCAAAAATTCAAATGATACTCCTATTTCTGATTGTCTGATGCGCGCTCGTGACTGAATATAAATACCCAATGAAATTTGGCCTGTAGATACTTTGAGCCTTGAGGAAGAATATGGGTTCCTATTTACCGCGGTAACCAGAGCAATAACAAGCATACCCAATCACGTACAAAAGTAACACAAACACACTTAAAGTAACATAAATACGCTTACAAATATCGATTACAAGAGAAAGTTAATAAAACTGTAATAACATTAATAAAATGCAGGATTTTTTCTATAGTGATGCTTTAATAATAGTCAACTTAAATGATATGGAGTGGTCGGAGCATATATAGATGCTGTGTATATTCCATATGATAAAAAGAAACAAATTCAGAATGAACACCTTTCGAATATCACCTACATACGAGTATTTATATCTAAGCCGTAATACGTAATATTAATTATAAAATTTTGTTTCAGGTAAATCGTTCACATTAACGATAACTGTATCAACGACACCACCACAGGTCACCACTTACAACAAAGCCATCAAAGTCACAGTCGACGGACCTCGGGAACCCCGCTCCAAAACCAGTTAGTATATTCACTTTTCTTTCGCTATTTGGAACCCCAAATCTAATTACAGAGTTGCATTAAAACACTCTGAACTCATTTATATAAACACATCTGTATCTTCTAATCGGCACTTATCACTTTAAGAACCTTTAATATACAAGTGAAAGTTATAAAATCTAGTGAAAGAGCCTCTATGCACAAAATTAAATTGCTGTAAATTTTACATTAAAAATAATTTACAATAATATGAAAGGAAACAAAAGGTATTTAACGGTTCAAATAACAAGCTCATCTTACCCCTAACACGTGTATACACACAGCCCAATTAATTTCGCATCACTATTCTAAGTTCTAAAAACATCAAAGCGTCCAAAATTTCCAAACACTCGAAAACAAACGAGGGTGACCGCAAAACATTGCAAAACAGCCGCCCTTAATGAAGGTAATTTATTAATAATTTGTTGAACGTACCTTTTTGAGTTCACGTAGCGTGAAACGAGAGGGCTCTCAAGAATTGTTATGAAGTTAGACGTCATAAATGGTTTCTTATTATTTTGATTTATCTGTTGTACTAAGCAAGCAACATTCACAGTCACAGCAATTCTTTAAAATTTAAAAAATGAATACCCCTAGAGGTCAGCTGTTTTACTAAAGAATCATGTCACATTTTAGACAAAAATACACAAATCAATTCGGGTTCCAATATGCCTTCTGGAGTTAATTACGTCTACTGAGGCTGTTGTATACTTGCCACATACTAAGTATGTATTATCATCATCATCATCATCAGCCTATCGCAGTCCACTGCTGGACATAGGCCTCTCCCATTGCACACCACTGTGATCGATTTTGGGCTTCTCGCATCCAGCTCCTGCCAGCCATCTTACGCAGGTCGTCACTCCACCTCGCCTGTGGGCGTCAAGTATGTATGGTCAAACAGAATTATTTTTATAGTTTCCTTGTAGATTCAGACTTTTCAATCTCCTAATTTTAGTTTTGAATATTTACTACGGCTAAGTTGTACAACTGTATGTACAACTTAGAAGAGAATAAGGTGGGTTCCCTCTCACTATTAAATACCGATGTAATTTAATGGAACGTATTAACAATAATATTAGTTTTAACGACTTCACTCTGGAGCGTATTATTTACAATAATATTAGTTTTAACGACTTCACTCTACAGAAGATATTCAATTGTCTTCAATCAGACTGTTTGGATATGAATCGGACTTTCACACACTTTTTGTCTGAAAAAATGACTACTGTGCCTCATAGAAAGTATGAACAGAATCCAAGAATGATGGTCACTATTCTCATTGGGAATGTGGACAACACTAGCTCGGTGACCGACACCACAATATGCTAGTGAGATGCATTTTCACTTACCGCTTTTGATCTCCACTTACTCTCCTCACACACCTTTTTGTCTTCTTCTACATTCATCACCACTGCATACATACTAACCAGTTCGTAAAGCATTTCATACGGTATTTGTTTAGAAGATCATCAATTTTGTCAGTACATGTTTGCAATGGGTGACCTCTTCTGACATTCCCACATACAATTCCGTTTATGAGTATTTTATCATTCATTATTTCTAAGTGTCCAAACTTCCAAAGGATGCTCTTCTCAAACCTTGTGACTGCATCATTTTTTAGTCTGCAAAGATCCATTAACACTAAATTTTTTAACCTAGTCACTATCATTAAAGTTCACACCACACATACTTCTCATACTTTTTCTTGGGGTACGAGTAGGTACATACGATTCATTATTGTATACATCCTATATAAAAATCGCGTTTGTTTCTAAACACACTGAAGAACTGATTCTTTGCTTGCTGGTATTCATTTGTAAAGCAGGCACCACACTTCGTTATGCGCTATTCGTTATGTGTCTACGCCGTATTCGGCCGAATATTTGATAAGCGCGCAAACAACAAACATGCCACCACACTTCGAACTGGTATGCCAAATAAGGCAAATATGTGTGTTGTAGAGATGTGTCATTTTCATTTTTATGGTGAACGAAACGAAACCATACGAACGAACGAAACACATTATTTTAATTTTCTTTTTCTTTTTTTAAATTTAGAGAAACAATACTTAAATGAAGTCTAATTATTTTGATCACATGATAGACTAATTTAATTGTTTAATCGATTTATCGTATTTCAAAAACTGTTTTATTGGCGGCACAGGGCATTGTCATTTTTAATGGTCAACGAACGAACGTAACATATTATTTTAATTCCCTTTTTATTTTATTAAATTTACAGAAACAATACATAAATAAAGTCTAATTATTTTGATCATATGAAAGATTTTTTGATCGTTTAATTGATTTATCTATTTCAAAAACTGTCTATAGTCTATGGTTGTTAGTTATGCACAGGGCACTTCACTACCCGTCCGAAGTGTGGGCAGTTGATGCGTGTATTCGCCTTATTCGTGTCCTTTGAAGTGTGTCAAAAAACCGACAAGTCGACGGATACGCGTATTCGCTAATAAAGCGTACGAATAAAGCGAATATTGGCGAATATACTCTCCACACTTCGCCGTATGCGCGCGAATAACTCGCATAACGAATAGCGCATAACGAAGTGTGGTGCCTGCTTAACACCAACTGTTGTCAGGTTTTATTTTACAAAAATATCAGCCTGTCAATTATCGCAACTAGCTCTTATATACTCGTAAAAATAAATATTGCAATGAAATTATATCAATAACGTAACATGTGGCACATACTCCAGAGAGGTTCAAGTAAATAAAGTTTCATTTAACTGCTCTCACTTATCAAGAAAGCAATTTAAATAGTTACTGGCGGTGTGACGGTAACAAATGAGAGTGTTGGAGTGTCAGGTCTACGCTTCAAAGTCTCACGTGCCGTCCGATCGATCCTCATCACGTAAGAAATTAAAATAATTGCGAGCACCGCGGGATAGTGCTGGCCCGAACCCCGTCGTCGGGTGAAGGGTTGAGTACTGTCGGCCAAATAAGTTTTTATTGATTTGCTTAGTTTGTTACATTTCAATATGGATTTTAATACATACTCATAATTGTTGAATATGAGTACTCTATCGATAACGATTACTGCAGTATGATGTAATGTTTAAAGTTCACTTATCCGCGCAAATGATAGTAGATTATATTTTGATCCTCTACTAATTGATCGTATTTTTATGACCGTTTTCACCAAGGTCTCCTAAATTTAAAGGTCCATTTAAAGAGAGTTAGGAAACCCTTAGTCATATTTTTGTTTTCGCTAAGCTCTAAGGACTACCTACTTTAGAAGGCTCCTAGAAAGGAGAAGCTTTAAGTATGGTTGGTGAAAACGTGCATTAGAGTTCTTTAGGTTAAAATAATTGCAATTTAAAATATAAGAAAAAGACCATGCTTTTAGAAAGCAATTTCAATGAAAATAATTCCCATGACCTATTTAGTATTAGGGCATAGGTAATAATATCAAATCTACCAAAAGATTCAGGTCTACTTTAAAATGTATACGTTTAAAACTTCGAAAGTGCTGTCTGTACCTTGAGCTCGCTAGACGAATGTGAGGGTACAAAGAGGATGCTGTAATGAATCGGTTGTTTAATTAATTAGTCAAGAAAGGGCCGGGGGGGGGGTGCGGGGAGGGACGAGGCGGACACCCTCACCGCGTATGTGCATGCCCTGCATATTGATTTATTAAGCCTCCAGCCTCTATACGAAGACGATAAATTATTTAAATCCAGTAAGTTCCAACGTATGTTCTTATGGAAAGTACATATATTGCTACTTACATCCATTCGTGGAACTTAACGGGGTATTGTTACTGCGTGATACGTCATTCAAGTGTTTTCAACTCTTACGATATTTAGAAAACTATATAATACATTATACATAATTATCCCTTAAAGTAAAATAATTTGGTAGGTACTTGAAGTCGTAGTAAATTTTCTGTAAAATTGGCCGAAGGGGGTATCTAGACCGTTTAAAATATTGATAATATGTCATTTTATGAAACTAAACTTTATTTACTTTGTAATAATTAAATCTTAGTACTTAATATAGTCCATCGAGGTTCTGACAGCGTCATCATTGCATACCCCCGGTGATTGTTTCTATTTACCAAGGGCAACTTGGCTATGTGCATCATAATTTTGCAGGATCACCTATATCAGTTACCTGGCAACGTTAAATACGTCCCCCCGCAGTAGTATTAGATAAAATAGTTTAA
The DNA here is from genome assembly GCA_932526445.1 of Phragmatobia fuliginosa. Lineage (NCBI taxonomy): Eukaryota > Metazoa > Arthropoda > Insecta > Lepidoptera > Erebidae > Phragmatobia > Phragmatobia fuliginosa. Next base: position 7,746,419 of record OW052073.1, read on the forward strand.
TAACCAATTTCTACCAGAAACGGATCATAATTTCTGAAACTGCACCTAAACTTGACAATAACATCACCTATCTAGTAAACAAAGTCTGAGCGGATATTACCGACACATTGTACACCCTCCACTATTTTTGTCCGCCAGAGTGGGTGGCGCGTTTTATCGTCAGCCAGTAGCTAACTATTTAATAATCCGACTATTAACGATGTTTTTCTTGGTGCAGCTTCGGGTGCATTCGGGGTTATTCGGGCTATTTCGGGTACGCTTGCAATACAGACCACCCGCGATCGGCGCTAGCGTCGCCTGCGTATGCGCCAGTCATTGTTTACACTAGTCTTTTGTTTACTTCATAAGGAGACTTAGTTTATAACTTTTGTATCGCTTTGTCTACGTTTTTTATGGTGGTGATGAACTTTATAGATTGATATTTGTGTTAAATGTTCAGGCAGCGCCTGAAATTCAGTTTGACTTCAGAAAGAATATTGATTTAAAAGTTCTGGGGTACAAGGATTTCGATATTAGTCTATTGGGTCAAACAGCAGAAATGATACATAAGAAATGTGGTTTTTAACTTTATTTATACTAGTAAGATGGTATACTGTAGACCGTAGCCTCCGGGGATCAAGGTTTACCTTGTACTAATGTCACCTGGTTATAATAAACTAGTTTTCATAATTATTTATAAAGTATAAATATATCAATTATTTATAATCTTTGTTAAGTGCTGCACTTAACAAAGATTATAAACTGTTAAAAATTAAGGTTTAGGGTGTCTCGGATTTGAAAATTGCTACCTTTTATTATTATCTTATATTTAGTATTATCATAAACGCGATACTTCGTGTTTTATTGTAATAGTGACAGTTTTGGCATCACACTGAATACAGTATGATGTCAAATGTCAGTCAGCGTTAAATCACTAATTAAGCCATACACACGCATACAATTTTAATAATTTTATCGTAAAATAATCGTGTAATGTCTTATTTAAGGGTGTCGCCATACGATCCTGACAAATACTTAAAAATATTGTCTTTAGGAATGATACAGTAATTATAAGAAAAGCTACAAGCTAAGGAGCTAGGAACACAGAGTATAATTACATACTAAATCTAATTCAAATCTTCTAAACGAGCATTCTAAATTAGCCATCGCTCTAAACTAAAGGCTAACTAGTAGAAATACTTGGCATAATAAATTTAGCTAGACCGGACGCCACCCCGGTGTAATCCTTTAATCAGGTCCACAGTAGCCCTTGCCCGCACCCTATTTTTCCCCATCTCTAACCCCCCTCGTTCTACCCCACACCCCTCGAACGGTGCAAATGACAGTTTCTAATTCCAACTTGCCATGAAAGTGTGTAATTGTTGCGCCGTTGATTTATACACTGGAGCCTTTTACGCGGGAAAGGAGCATGTGTGCACGATATAGGGCTGTCACCTCAAAAATAAAACAATAAATATAAAATGTAGCTGGTAGCCCTAATAATATTATTAACGCCAAAGTTTGTAAGTATGTTTGTTTCTATTTCACGCAAAAACTACTGAACGGATTTGGATGAAACTTTACAGTAACATAGCTTATATATCAGAATAACATATATGCTACTTTTACTGCAATAATCTAGATACACTCGAAAGTTGGTTTTATTTAAGTAAAATACCAGTTATAGATCAAACATATTTTGATTATAGCATTCTTTAGGTTTTTATATTAAGTACTACGCTATCCAAGGTCCGTCGGTCTGGGCTATTATCACAAGATAACAGTTGTGTGGCTTAGTTGGTAGCCTTCGAGCGGTCTAAAAACATCTAACGGCAAGATTACGTAGCCAAAGGTGTCTTGCCAGTCACCAACCCGCACTCGGCCAGCGTTGGAACGTATGGCTCTAACCCTCTAATGAGAGGAAACCCGAGTTCAGCAGTGGGACGTTATGGGTTGTTAATGAAAATGACTGAATTCTAATACAGAGCACACAGCCCTGAATTGTTGTTGTTTGTATGTGTGCATTTGTCAATTTAATGTCCAGTCCGTGTGCAATTGTAATTATGCGTTTTTATACAGGTACAAAATGATCTCTATGACTATGTCAACTACGAGCGGTTATTAGAATTCTCCATGATTTGGTTTGGTGGTTACGAATCGTTTGATTGTTTGGCGTCGGTTTTGTGATTGGCATTCCTATTTTCTAAATATGTGAACACGATAGCTATTGCTGTTTACCCGACTGCGATAAGGAAAGTAATGTTACTCATATTAAAAGTACTTAATTTAGTGATCTTGATTTCAAACTAAGTAATCAATCATGTTGAAATACTTTTCATTACGGTCTTCCTCTATTACAAAATTGGGCTACTATCTGGATATTTTAAGCACTGTTTAGTCTATGCCAACACATTTTCATAGAAAATATAGATTCCTATATCTACCTAACATTGAAAGTAACATATTTAGTGCCAGATAAAATATAAAAGACTTTAAATACGTTTTCTAAGGTTTTTGTTATTTCCTAACACTGTCGAAAGTTTTAACTGTTTAGAATAGAATAGAAAACTCTTTATTTACACACCTTGTTACAGAGTTACAATACAGTACATTAAATGACATATAAATGTAGTGTACAAAGGTCGGCCTTATTGTCAAAGGCAATCTCTTCCAGGCAACCTTAGAATGGATCAAAATGTATCGAAGAGACGGTGGTAGTCGACTGTGCATTGAGTTCTGAAGTAAATAAAATACATATATCCATCAATAAACAGACCTACATGCATACATACATACACAATACTTAGACATATATATACATACACACACATACACATATAATATATACATACATATAAATATTACTAATTAATTTTATTTAGTGCCAGACGAGAGAAGGACGAATATTTACAATATTCTTACCATATGTCTTAGTACATGTACCTACGCAGAAGCATTGAGAATTTGAGATTGAACGATGTTGAGCTTGAAGAGTGCCACAGCGAGACAATGCGGCCTTGTCGCTTGAATAATTTGCTAGATCGGAATGTTACACCACACACCGTACCTGCCAAGAATATTTAGTGTAAAATTGTTCTCTGGAAATATAATCTAAACAGTTTTTGTCTATGGTTTTTCTTTACATTAATATACATAGTAAAAATATGTACTAACTTCACACGTTGTGCAATAGTGTTCTTGTACACTTTACTACTCTTTACTTTCTTCTCTTTAACCGAAATACACCAACTGCTTTACTTAAGTTTTAAAATGGAGAAACAATTAACGATTCTCGTACTCGAACCAAAAAAAAATGTAGAATACCTCAGCTTACTAATACTCCAAATGTTATACTTTTTCTAATAATCTATTAATCTACTGTCTCGTAAGCCTACATTTAAATTTTATCATACTGTGCCTATACACACTCCACATTCCCAAACCAGATGCCTCGACGTCACAGACTTTGATTAGAGTCTATTGGTTCGCAATGTAATTCGGAAGTGTTGAATCGTAAATCTGAATCTGAATAGGGCATTATTATCTGTTGATGTTATTATAATAATGCATTCAAGTATATTTTTGTTCATTAAATGTAATGTAGTTTCAGATGGATTTATATTAATAAACTAACGCATAAATTGAAATCAAGTCGGTTACGTCGGTGGGCCGAAAAGTTTCCGACCCAGTGATGTTTCAATTATTTTTTCATTTTTATTTTAGAGTGCTACACGATGATGTCGGTAATTTTCACTCTACGTATGATTCCTATTGCAATAAAATATTTAGAGTAATTATCTATTTTAGTTTAAAAAATCCTTTGTCAGTTCGTTGACATTAATGTTTCACATTTTTGGTCCTACATGTTATTTTGGCATAAAATAAACAATAATATTTCAAGGTTACAAAGTCACCTGTTATATAATAGTTTAGGAGATTCGACAGTTTTAGAATGTGAATTTACAAAGACATTTGTACAACTGAGTCTCATTGTAATTCATCCACGTGTCAGGGAGGGCTCGTCACCAGTGTCAATGAATTATCGAGTGTCTCGGGAGTGAGGACAAATCGAAGGGTGACGAGAACGATGTTGTACCACTTATATGCTCTATTTGTATTTACACGGACGTTTAAGTGACTGGGATTTTGGGGGTAGATTTTCATGGTACTATACCCTTAATTACATCCGTAGACTTAGATTTTAGACTATGAATAAACAATTATGAAAAAATTGAGGGACGCTAAAAAATCTACTTGGTAACAGTTTTTTCTTAAGCTCTAACCTTGTTGATATTATTTTAAGTCCCAACTACACGTCTGACTATTTAAATTTAAAAAAATGTTATTTACAAAGAACAGCTTGTATCGTACTGATGTAGTGCTCTCTCTCCTAGGGCAGCAGCAGCAGTTCCACTTCGCGTTTGGACAGCGACCGTTTCCATTCCCGCCTGATCCACTTGGCGGGTTTCGAATGCCGCCAATCACAACGTGTCAAAGTGAGTAGATGCAAATGTATTATGTAATTTTATGCATTTAATTTGTTATTGACTACACGGTTGTTCTAATGGTTCTACTATGTCAAGTGTGGAGGGTTCAAATCCAAATGGCAAAAACTTTGTGTTTTCCATACATTGGTTTCCTGAGTCTGTCTTTTTTTAACAACAATAAAGAAACAATTATTAGCTACCTGAAACTCAAAAGTCACAAATCTGTAAGACTATAAAGCTTCTAAAAACTCAGAGAAAAGATCTTAAGTTCCTCTTTCAGAGTTATGAGACGATATGAAAGAGAGAGGTTATGGGTGATAAGCTTTAGGTTCCTTTAACTTCATTGATTCGGTGAGATGCAACTAAAGAAATGACCAACACCAAAACTCAAAAATCACAGCGAGTAAATAAAAAGCAACAAAAACATTGCAACGAATACAGAAATCTAAATCGGAATCATGCCACAGCCAAACCTTATAACAGTCCCGCGGATAAAAAAGTGAATGAGTCGCCAAACCCGACGATACGCTAAACTATGTTCACTAAAGCGCGGATTCAATCAGCCGACACCAAAAAGAGAATTGAACTGAAAGCTGACTGCGGATGCAATCGAACAAGCGTGCACGACCCAGCTAAAATTCACGTCCACCCCAAAACAAGTCATGCGGCTCAAAACGTAAAAAAACCTTCACAAATCGACGTGGGGAACGCATATCGTATAAAAACCGAGTCCACCGAATCGTCGGCCAAAAACGGAACTGTGATACCGAAAAATAAAAACCGATGATCCTGTGAAAAAATAAAGTGTACGCAGCACCGATCGACATCTTTATAACTGACCGCGCGCTTTCCATTACCGACATTCGGATAGTCGGACATTGCACGCGCCGTTTCAATAATTGTGTAAAAATAGTTCACTGCAACAACGGTTTTTCACTACTTGATTTATTAAAAAGTAATACTTTTAATGAAATCTATCTCTATCTATTTAATAAAACTGATAAAGAATTGATATTTTATGTAACTTGCAAATGCCAATAGCAATTCATCTTTTTTTTCACATAACAAACGTTAAACTAGATCAGGTTAACATTAGAGAGCAAAATTTTTATTGGGCATAAATTATTATAATATCAACAGTTTGATGAATCCGTTCATGAATAAATAAATATGGCCTTTGAAGAACATTTGATATGATGGAAACGAATGATCAATTTGATTGATGAAAGATTCATAAACTTTGAACGCCTTCGATTAAAAAAATATCCAGAGCAATATACAGTTACTATAATATAAAATATACACCAAACGATTTGTGGTTTTTAGTCAAAGATGAATAAAAATAGCATTAAAGTAATATAACTTTATATAGAAGTGCAGTATGATAGATTATGTGAGTAATAAATATTAAATAGGTTTCGACTACGGTTCCGATACGGGCCTATTGTTCTTATATTGGTGCTTCTAACAATTGAACCTGCTGTTGTGGGTTCTATTCTTAATCAGTCAGGTTTACTAAGTAGTAGTTTACTAATACTAATCACACACGTTCTTCCACAGATATGAGTCAATTCGGCCTAAGTTCGAGCAACTCTCACTGGGGTTATGGTAGCGCGGGTGCCTATCCAGCATACCTACCATCGTGTGCGGCGCCAACTGCCTCTCAGTTCAATCCTCCTGCGCTCGGCTTCGCTGGCACTGTTCCTGATCAAACACCTACACAGGACTTCTCCGCTAACAACACAGGTAAACAATAATAATAAAAAAATCTTGTTTTCGTTGTTTCAGCATAATTGTGATCACAATTTTTAATAAATATTTCGGACACCTTACACACAACATTATCTAGTTCCAAACTAAGCAGAGCTAGACTAGGTAACTGATATAAATACATGTTTTTTTTTTGTAGACAATTGTTGTGGATCACACAAATACTTAGTCCGACTCGGAAATTGTACCCGAGACCTCTTGATCTACAGCCGCATACGCTGACCACTAGATCAACAAGGCAGTCTTTAGTTTAGATACTACAATTTAGATACTACATTCTATTAAGTACTAATATTTCAACTCGAGCCTATTCTATTTTGTTTAAATTGGCAGCTTAGCATGTGCTACGGTGCTGTTATATAGCTATGGTGCATGTTATATACAAAAGATTTAAAAACTTCCACCTTAAGAAATTATTTCACGACTTTCTTTAGATCCATAGCTGATTTTTTCTTTTTGAAGGTTAGTTAGTTACCCAAGGGTGCCTAGTTGTCTCTTTTAAGTAGTAGAATTCAAAAATATTAGTTAAAAGTACCAACTTTTATTAAACTGAATGTTAATATTTCAATGATAATAAAAATGGGTGCCTTGAAAGTGTAATTACATATTTGCAAATTTGAAACATGTACTTTAAAACTAAAACCAAACAACTCTGACTGCTTATTACAAATTCTTTGTCAGTAGATAGAAATTGACAAACAGCTATCATTATAATTTACGGTAGTTCAGACACGTCCGCTGCAGGCGATGAATTTATTGCTGATGCGTGCCCGATGCACGATGGTGAAAAACGAAGCGATATTAAAACCATAGTAAAGTTGTTTCCACTATCCCTTGTTTTTTGGTCTTGTTAGAAGAGGAATTAATAGAATATTCCTAAACTATCATTGTTCTACATATATTGAAGAAACGTGAAATTACACATGTGAAGTAGTAAATAAAAAATAGTCATAGATATAGGTGTCACAAAAGGCTGTAAAACTTTAAAATAAGGACTATGATTATTTTAATTAGGTAGTAAAAATATTTATGAAATATTAGAACTATTGATTTTTCAACAAATAGCGTAATTATGAAATCCTTTAAACTAATGTACCTACTTAAAAAAACATATTTTTAATAAAATCATTATCGTCAAAAACAACCTTTAATTAATATACTAGGAAATTAAAATTAATGAAAGTATTTACATAGTTACTTCATTTTTTAATAATTTTATAAATGTTATTATTTTAATTTATTGTATTCAGAAATAACTAAAAGATATTTTCTTTTGTTTGTGCAGTTTTGCCGGACACGACGGGCGTAGATTTAGATCAACAACTATCTGGTTTAGTGGGATCGTCACCTTCACATCACGGCAGCCTTCTTCCACGATACAATAACAACACCGACTATAGCTTATCAACAGGACCTCGATCACTTAGCGACAACAGCTCACAACCCGAGTCCCCAGTTCAGGACGATCTGCTTACGTCAAATACGTCTACGAACATCGGGCACAATCACACTAACAGTTCAAACTTTCCGTCGTTAATGGGATCACAGAATTCCTCGTACGGTACCAGTAACTGCAACAATTCTCTGTATCCCGTCCTGCCGGCAAGTCTACTCTACAGTCAATTATATACAGCTGCAAACCAAACTCACAACTTTCATCCTCTACATTCAAATTCTATACACTCAACACAAAATCATCATAATGAACTACAGACCATGATGGATCAGATTTCATCAACGACGAATAATCACAGACAGCACGGGACTCACGGTCAGGACTTGCTTCTCGGTGGTGGTAACTCTTGTGCGGCAGCCGCAGCGCGTGGTGAGGATGGCCGCGTAAATAATTTAGGGCAAAGAGGTAATCCACAGCCAGATAGCAACACAGTGTGGCGACCCTACTAAGATAGAAAACAATTCTATGATATCATGAACGATACTCTACGAGTAAAAGAAATACGTCAGGGTCAGTACCTCAGATTAAAACGCAATGTGTCTACTGCATATTGTTCATGTGACTCAAAGTGGTTTTACATAACATCATGATCAACGTTGCTGTTGCAACTAACACAAATTAAGAAAAAAATTGGGGTTGGAACGAAGTAGTGTGTTGATGATGAATTATTTTTGTGTAAAATACGAGATACAGGTAAATTTATTAGCTGAAATTTGTATTTAATTCAAAAATTCGCTCCCGTCCTAAATTTATACGATTTTTGTTGAATGAATAAAAATAATAATAGTCTGAATTAGACTAGATTAATTTTTGGATATGGTGTTGTAATAAATTTGGACTATTGGCGAATAAAAGTGGGCAAGACTTTTTGTCATGGGCACTAGTCATCCGAACTACCAAACTGTGCGTCCCTTCGATTCAACAATAAAATATGTTGTAATTAGAGTAGATACTACAGTATTTTTTATCATTAATTGTACATATTTATCAGTAAAATTTTATTAATTTAAATTACAAAATTTATTAAAAAAAATACACTACTAGTGTTACTTTATAAACGTAGTTTGGTAGTTGAATGATTTTATAACGCTAAAGTGAGTGGAACATCTAGTTATTTGTCATTTTTATCAATGTTGTCACTATATAATTTTTAACAAGATTGCGTAAGTCCGCCACTGTATATTATTGATAAAACGAGACCAAGGAATCACGCAGTATTTTTTGTTGAGTTGAGTATAAACGAAATGTTCAACTAGTAATTAGTTTTTTTAATATATTTGATATACCGCATATTTTTGGGGTTTTAAATATTCATGAAGAAAGAGTCCGGTTGGCCTTAAAACCGAATAACTAACACCCGTGTAACCACTTATTTAAATATTTTAGAATTTGTGTTTGGCATTCTTTACACGATGCTCTTTACTACTTAAAAGACCACTGCGCGATTCTTCTTCTCTCCACGAAAATGAATAGTATAATAATGCCGCCCTAAAAAGATGGTGGTTTGTAAATAAAACATGTGAATATAATTTGTTGTAAATGCATCTTGTAAAGTGCAATAGATGTGCAATTATAAAGTTGAGTAGATGTATACTTAGTATTAAGCTATCTGTTGACTATGTGAAATCTGTCCAGTTGTAGATTATATCTTAAGTTTTATTATTTTCTTATTCTATTATACTTCGTTTTTTTTAAAAGAAATTAATTAATTTAATAATCTATATTTTGTGGAAAATAACTTACTACACAAGACCGAAGCATAGTCTGTGTAATGTAAATGCATAAAAGATATATATTTATGTATACATATGTATGTATATGCGTAGTATCTAATACATAACATGTATTTGTGTATGAATATCAATGAAATACCAACTTTGAAGGCAGGTAAATATCTGGTAGGTTTAAAACAAAATAATGTCTAATAGTTAGGACCTATACACTGATCGTTCTTCCACTTAGTACTACCATTCTTTTAAGAATTGTATATTATTATTATTCTTAGTTATATTTTGTGCAATATTTTAAATATGTAACTTACTGTTTTTAAACTTAATTTAACTTGCATAGCAATTGATTTGTCGTTTCGATTTAACATTTCTTAAAACTTCTGTTGACTGCGAATAGCGGAATTCATTTTACAATAAATAAAATCTACAATTTTACTAATGGTGTTTTAATTTAAAGCGTTGTAACCTAAATCCTAGTCTAAAAAGACATTAAAGAGTTCCCTTTTTATAATTTCTTAAGAACATTCCTGTATTGTTCGAGACTTTACAAACACACATCAAACGGAGATTAAGAACACCCAACTAAAAACAACAATCTGTAGATCACACAAAGTACTGTCCCATGTAGGGTTTGAACACACAAGACTCAGTGGAGTAGAAAGCGGGGAGGTGACCGCTGAAACTACTTCATCATCTGTGTTGTCACTGTGTGATGACTGTTTTATGAATGAAACACTATAGCTACTTAAAATATTACACAATTAGTAAGACACTTTATTTGATCAGAATTTTAGGTTGTCCACTGAAAAGTTTTACATGTGAACCAAAATACTTATAGTTCTGGGCGTAAGTACGAATTCTTAACATTATATGCTCATGAAGCATAGTTTGCTTTATAAATAAGTGTAGCTATTCATGTCAAGTTCATGCACCTCTTACATGAACTAAATATGAATGGTTATCGTTGAAAAATTAGAAAAAAAACATATATGAACATCGTACAAAATAGAACAATATTTAGGATATTATAATAATTGACAATCACAACGTTCACTTTTATGTAAGACGGATACTAGTTTCCACGAATTTCAATTCAGTGACTTAAACCAGAATAACATGCCAATTCTAGGGTTACAGAGCCTTCCAGATCGTGTGAGTTATACTTATATTTGATTTAAAACACTTCCAATTATTTCCTTTTTCTTCCTAGCCTTTATTTTCTATATTATTTGGGGTCGGCAACTAGTTCTACCGGTTTCACCTGAATATCCTCCGCAACCCTAAGGGAGAACTGAAATTCGAAGGCCAAACCTTTCAATAACGATTGCTATAGATGTTCATGACAACCGTGTTCTCCGAGCCACTGGCGGGAATCACCGCCAAACTTTCCATACTCTGGGCTGCTATTAGGAATTTCCTATATGAAAAACCCAACCACACTTTTGGGCAGACCTGGGATTTGAATCCGAGACCTGTTGATTAGCAGTCGCATACGCTAACGACTAGACCAACGAGGCAGGCAAATACACTTCCAGATACCATAAAAAAGAAGTTTAATTAACTTATGTTAATTAATGGATAATGATTATTTTAAATTAAACGAGTAACTATTTACATATTACAAAATGCACTGAGTATTAAAAAGAAAGATTCTTTTACTAATATGTTTCAGATCAACAACATTCATTATAATAACGTTGTAGTTCCTGTTTAATCAGCTGAAAATGAGTAGCGATTGTGATGGCAGTAAAAAGGCAATGAAATATTTATGAGAAAAGGATCGGGCACAGTGTATGCTTTTCCAAAACGTAAAGTTATATGTGGTAAACTTAATTTACTAACATCACATTGTCTGCGTTAGTATTTTACATTTTTGTGTAAGTAAATATACATGTACCTATGTGGAATACTTCATGACACGGAAAAGTGCTTCATTAAGTGCCATTATGTATTTTGAATGTTAGTAATCTTACTATATACGTATTAAAAACAAAGTAATTGATAAAATTATTATTAAAGGTGTTTTTAAACCTTTTTAAGTTTAGGTACTTACTTACAGAAACAAAAAAAAAATATAAATTTAAAAAAATATAGTGGTGCTTATGCTACCAGAAATCTGTATAACTTAGATATTCTATACAACACCTTGTTAATTTATTAGTATACATTATAAATTTATAATATATACATGATATATTTGCGTTTTTGGTACAAGTACCTTTAAATACTTTCATATGCAATTGGTAAATAACTGTTCATTTGATATTACAAACAGACAATCCAATATTATTTATCTATAAACAATAAATAAATAAATAAATAATATTTTGCAAATAATCTTTAATCGAGTGACTATTTTAAATCATTATCCAAATTTTGAGTTTGTTTCGAATATCAAACTTAATGAGCTCATTACTCTATGTTTATATACCTACCTGTCATATAAGTGAGCTGATATTTTGGCAGCTGCAAACGAAACTGGAATAAATATCCCACCCTCATTAATTTGCGCCAATGCGATACGATGGACAGACAGTCGCACGCCCATGGCTATTATGAATATGTGTTGTGATAATTTTAGGACAATTTTCAGTCAATATAAAGGATAGGTACACGTAAAGTTCATAAAAGCTAAAATACTTTTGTCAAAATCTAAGGTCCGGTTTTATCTATATTATATGTAAACTAGTTGACCCAGCGAACTTCGTACCGCCCAACTTTAAAATTCCAGAACTTTATCGCAGCGCCACCTACCGGGTTCAATTGCGAATCTAAACCATTCCCAGATCCCCTTGAACACACACAAAAAAATTCATCAAAATCGGTCCAGTCGTTTGAGAGAAGTTCAGTGACATACACACTCACACAAGAATTATATATATAAAGATGAGCTAAGTCTCGCAGCGGTTATTGTTGTAAATCAACATTAACGCGAAGAAAGTCTTAAAGAAATGGAATTTGCCTCAGTCAAAATCCAACTGTTCCAGAGATTATTCGGAACAAACAGACAAACAGACATAGATAATTAAAAAAAAATGTAAGTGCTGTATTTACTTTAATATGAATTTAGTAAAAAAATCTGTCATTTAAATACAGACACTTCAATTATTTTTTATTTGTATAAATGAAATATTAACTGTTGACCTGTTGCAGTACACGGTTCCGTTCTCGAAGCTGTTCAAAAATATCTGTACCTCGGGCAGACTTTGCAGTTAGGTAGAAATAACTTCGAGAAGGAGGTGAACAGAAGAATTTAGCTGGGTTGGGCAGCGTTTGGGAAGCTTTGTCGGGTCTTCTCATCGGCGATCAATGCCTTAAGACGAAAATCTTTAATCTGTGCGTCTTGCCCGTAATGCAATACGGAGCCGAAATATGGACACTTAGGGTACGACTGGTCTACAAGTTCAAAGTTGCTCAGTGTGTTATCGAGAAGGCTATGCTCGGCGTTTTTCTTAAAGATCGCGTCAGGAATGAGGTGATACGATAGAAAACCAATCATCGACATAGCCCACAGGATTTGCAAGCTGAATTGGCAGTGGGCTGGCCATATATGCCGAAGAACTGATAACCGTTGGGGTAAACGGGTTCTTGAGTAGAGACCGCGTCTCGGCAAACATAGTGCAGGTCGTCCAAGGGCCAGGTGGAGTGAAGATTTGCGCAAGACGGCTGGCAGGAGCTGGATGCGAGACGCCGGGGATCGAACCAAGTGGCGTGCAATTGGAGAGGCCTGTTCATACACACAAATGATGTATGCAGGAATTAAGCCCGCCACCCAATGGTGCGTCAATACGTAGCAGTCCGTTACACAAACCACCTCATATCCCCAGTCTCTCCTCATATCCCATTGGGTAGTAAAATGGATTTGTGTGTACGACCTTCAAGGTCGTACACACAAATCCATTACCCGCTATAGAGTTGACCGCTTTGAAGCGGTCAACTCTATAGCGGGTAGATCACAGTATAAAGATGACAAATTTCACTATAATAATTTTAATTCATTTTCCAATGACGTAATGGTTTTGTTTCAATATTAGATCTTCAGTCCTAAAAAATGAGATATATGTACCACGGCAATACACATGGTGCCTACGGCATTTATCAACTACCGCCACAGAGTCATACTTTGTCACGACTTCGAAAACCTCATGGGAAACAAAATTGCTTTCTTTGTATCATTTAGGAACGAATAAAAATGATATACATAGTACGGAAATATAAGTATTCGGTAACTGTGATAAATATTTTTATTTTTAAGACAACAGAGGCACGCTGATTTCAACAAGAATAGTGGTATTCCTCTGACACAGAATATCAACCAAAAATGACAGCATTTGTGTGGCATTTGTGTGGGTATATTCGTTGGTGAGTGTGAGATCGGAGGCCCAATGATGCAGAAGCATCATGATTATGTATACACACTCACTAACTCGGCATAGTGTGAGTCACAATGCTGCATTGTCTATACTCACAATAAGGATGATGACCCCTACACTTGGATTCTACTCATGCTTACTACCAGGAAGAGTTAAGTATGACCAAATAAAATTTAAAGAACCGATTCCCATCAAACATACCTAAGAACACTCCCGACTAATTCACCTTTCAATAAAAAGGTTTTTTTGTCTGTATTTACAAAATCATTTGAGAATAAGAAAAAGCATATTTTGATAAAACTCTATCTTAAATAAAGAATCATACTATACTGAATGTACAAACACCATCAAAAATACTATATTAATTATATTGGAATATCACAAAAGAATAGTAATAGGATATTTCCATTCCAAAATCCACACTAATTCCTTAATGAAATGATTGTCACCTCAGCATCAACGATAATATATGCAAATCCACCCATGGCTGAGTGAAAAATCGATGGCAGAGCGATTTGAACGACTATAATGAGATTTTAAATTGCCTAGTAGGTAATTAATGAGGATTAGTACTGTAATTTCTACCATTAATTTTAATACGTGCAAAACCTATACAATCTATCTGTAAAATAAATGTAATTTAAAATTGTATGAATGTTTTAACCCACGACGCAAAAACGACGGTGTATTATAAGTTTGAGGTGTCTGTCTCCCCCCCCCCCCCTCTCTCTCTCTCTCTCTCTCTCTGTGTGTGTGTGTGTATGTGTGTGTGTGTGTGTGTGTGTGTGTGTGTATGTGTGTGTGTGTGTGTGTGTGTGTGTGTGTGTGTGTGTGTGTGTGAATCTCTGCCTGTGTGTGACGAACTTTTTGTTTTTTTTGTCTGAAAGTTGAATTAGTCGGAAGTTTAGGTATGCTTACATTAGTTACTAGTTTATTATTTTCTCCTTTTCAGTTTATTTGACTGTTATTGATTTAATTGGCATATATCTGATTCTGAAGCGCTCATAGCCGAGTGGCCTTAGGTGATTGGAAACAATCGCCAAGGGTAAGCAACGACGGCGCGGTCGGACCTAGATGGGTGACCGTTTGTGGCATTATACGTAATGAGCGTTTCCGTGATTCGGAGGTCACGTTAAGCAGTCGGTCCCGGTTGTTATCATAAGATAGCAGTCGTGAAGCTTAGTTGGAGGCCTTCGGGCGGCTTAAAAACATCCAACAGCAAGATTTACGTAGCCACAACGTGTCTTGCCAGTCCCCAACCCGCACTCGGCCAGCTTGGGGACGTAAGGCCTTTAACCCTCTCTTGAGAGGAGACCTGAGCCCAGCAATGGGACGTTATGGGTTGTTGATTGATATTTGATTCTTAATATCTTATTACTTCTTAGGCTCCAATGTACTCTGCTAATCTAAAGTGTACGCAACATTTATTGATGATAGTTGAGTAGTTAAAGAAAGCGTGGAAACATAATTTTCAAATTGAAAGAGATCAACTGTAAAAACAGATATCTGCGGGATGGCTACTATGTACCTTTTTGTTGGTAAGTATTCGATATTTCGGGCGCTGTTGCAAGCGCCATGATCACGGAGTAACTGAAGATCTTGCGGGTGGGATGTTATTGGCAGACATATCGGTCTACCATCTTTCGCAGTCTTTTACTACGATCGTCCCCGGTACCACTGATTTCTTTCACAATCCCGCAGATTTCTATTTTAACGTTACTGACCATAAAAGTTTAAAACAATAGACAAACTGTAGTACGTTGATTCCTAAAAAAGTATCAAATATTTTTTTATGGGTGCTTATTTTATTTTTTTTAAAAGACAATTCCCGCATTAGGAATAAATGCTGAATTCTCTGTATTAGCAATAGGTATGGTGAAGATCCTCACTCCACCTCATTCCATTATTAAATACACAAGTAGTACAATTTAATAGTTTAAAGTAAACTTAAATTGTTTATTATATTATGGAGTCTAGCTCTAAATGTATTCTAGCGTCTTGAAGTCGCCACAACAAGTCGTTTTGAACTCGCTGCGAATGGAAATCGCCACAATACCATCATTTTGCAATGTCATCAATTGCAGTTATGCACTTACGTGTATATTTATGTAAACTAATAACTATATTCTAAATTAACTGGGCTTGTCTTATCGATTATATTTCATTTTATCGCTTCAATGTTTGCAATTAATTACAACAATCAATAATTTCGCGCTTGGTCGAGCGAAAACTACACAAACTGCTGGGTTCAGATAAAGCGAGGCTGTATACGAATGACAAATAAAAGTAACGACCATATAATGTGCCTGTTAATATAGTGTTTTTTTTTTATAAATATGATCTGAAATGTATTTACCTAGCTTTTTATACTATTAATGTTCAAATTACTAATTCAGTTGAAAATAGTTTTAATTACCAACTTTAATGCATCATAGTCAACCCCATCTAATATTGGGAATAATAAAGGCTAGAGAAATAATGAGATGAATTCATCTACATAATGATGAAATTCAGAAAACCATTTATAAATAATGATAGTAATAAATATTTCGGGAGAGTGACACAGAACATTATTTCCCGAACTATGCAGTAACATTTGGTCCGTTCTGGGAACCGAACCCGAGACCTCTTGATCAGCAGACCCATTCGCTAACCACTAGGTTAACTATTAAAATATTAGGGATTTTTTTTTTACAATAGTAAAAAAAAAATATCCCTTAATTTCTACTCTATTGTTTTTATTACTATGCGAATAAAGCTATAGTTTAAAAGGATAGTCTCAAAACACCTATTAATTCTGGAATGTAGTTTATAAAGGTTAGACAAATTTACCTATTCTAAACTTTATCAAACTAAGATTAGGGTTTGTTATGGTACAAACATTTGCTAGAAAAATATAATTACAAAAGGATTCCTCACTAATATTATAAACGCGAAAATTTGTGATATGTGTTACGTTTGTTGCTCTTTCACGCAAAAACTACTCAACGGATTTGTATGAAACTTTACAGTAACATGGTTTATATATCAGAATAACACATAGGCTACTTTTTACTACAATAACTAAGATACACGCGGGCGGAGCTGCGGGCGAATGCTAGTGATAAATATAACAAAATTTAACATTTTGCTTTAATTACATGTTGCTATTGAACAACTTAACATAGTACACCGTGCTTAAATAAACAGAAAATAGCATATTGCAACAAGCGATGATACTGAAGCCAATTATATATGACATGAGCGTGGGATAAAACAAGCCTTTCGAAATGACGGCGGGCTTATCGTGGCGTCATTTTCATAATGTACGCCCGTGCATTTAGCCTTCGTGGATAAGGGCATGGATAGACTTGGCTTGTTTGTTGGGGATACTATAATGTAATGAGCTTTCTTAATGTGTAGTACTGGAAAGGTTTGGCAAGAAAAAAACTTCTTAATAACATTTCTGTAGCCTAAAATCGATCAAAGTGGTGTGCAATGGGAGAGGCCTATATCCAGCAGTGGACTGAGTTGAGCTGACTGAGACAGACATCAGAGATGAGACAAAATCGTCTTACACTTATGTATGTCTCCACTAATTAGATTGTATTATTATAAATTCCATGACGCATTCCATTATAAAACCATGAAAATTTTGCAAATGCATATAGTTATTTAAATGAAGTTTTCTTAAGTTTTCTTATAATAATCTTTCTAAGTTTTCTTATAATAATACTCTAGCTAATGTTATAAATATATTGGAACTTTAACTTTCAATATTAATAAAAAAATCATTAATTAATCTAACTAGGTACTTCTAAAGAATTTTAACTCCGAAATATTCATATATTGTAGATTTCAGATTATTCGGTACCTGTAATTATATCACTGATATACTAGTAACAGCGTATGTATCCATACGTTACACATAAAAATAATACTCTGTCTGTCTGTCTGCGCCTTATAGCTAAACCGCTGCACATATTGAGGAAGGACATAACTACTCTTTGACCGAAAACCAATAAAAGGCTAGAATTATAATATACTAGCTTTCCACCGCGGCTTCGCCCTATGTCCTTTCTCAGGGTTTAGATTATCTGAGAAAAAAAAATCATTTAAATCAGTGCAGTGGTTTCTGATGCGAGTGGTTTATCGCGAACAGACAGACAGACAGACAGACGCGGCAGAGGACTTTATTTTATAATATGTAGCGATACATTGTGATATACTACTATAAAACACAAGCAAGTTTTCAACTTCACATTCTACTAAATTAAACCTTGTTGTCATTGTAAATTTTCTGATCGTTCTGAACTCACCTTTATCATTTGTGTATAAAGCAAGCTGCGCTTCCACATCGGCGTAGCATATTAATTACATACATACATACAAAGCTTAATTATTGATTTTTAGCATTAAACACGGTCAGGCTGGCCGCTGCCTGATTTACGTGCATACACCCTAAGTTATATTAAAGGCTTATTATAAATTAATTTTATTGGAAATAACGAAGCTTTGAATTTAAAAAAGTATTGTTAACTAGCTTTTGCTTACAGTTACGCCCACTTAGATATTGGTTATATAGAGTAGCTTACGATCTACCTTATGAATCAAAGTATCGCCATACCAACATTTCATTGAACTTGGTGCACCAGTTCAGTCGTTAAGTTATTACAGACAGACAGAGTTAAATTCAATTATTTGTATGAATTTCAATGACTAAGAATAAGAGTATTAAATATACACAAGTAACTTAAAATACGTTATGAGAACTATAAGATTAGATGTCATAGTCAATGTTTTTCCATTCGAATTTTAGGTGATACAGATATGCGTGGGAGAGATTTATAATTGAAGCCAATAAGATAAAAGTCTTGTAAGGGATTTATATCAAGTTTTTTTAATCAGTATAAATAAAACATACTGATTTTTATTACTATAGCGATTTCTACATAACGCTCAAACGTCTTCCATAAGCGGGTGTTGTAATGTGTAGAAAAAATTAGGTGCCTAACATATTTCGATACAAAATGAAACATCAAATAGTTAATACCACTCCGGAACTATAAAACTAAATCATTATTTTCAGTTCAAAACATTAAACACTCGTAAATCTCAGCATTACGACTCTCATGTTAAATTCTAATAGTTTTCTTTCTATTGAACCGAGTGATATTACAGAAATGTGTGAGTAATTAAATCAAGGAAATGGATTTTATTAATACGATGTATTTAAAATGAATTATGTTCGAAACTCCATACGTAGATTTTTGTCGATTCAATGCTATCGCCTTTTAAATACCTACCTTTACACATTTAGCAAGATGTTAGAGTAAAGTTAGTTAGAATTAATATACTTTGAACAAATTAACGTGAGAAAAAAATCTAGTTGATAGGTAGGTCTTATGCCTATTGGTGTAAGCGGTCGCCTCGCCGCTTCCTACTTCGTCAAGATTGTGAGTTCAGATCGCACTTGATTACAATGTGTGATCCATTTTGAGTGTTTTTAGTAGGTACCCGTTTCAAATATGTTTTAAAGACCTCCGTAACTCCAGGATTGTATTCCTAATGCGGGAGTTATCTTTTTTAGAACAAATAATAAGTATACGTAATCGATTAGTTAAACTCCTCTTATTTTGAAGTCGATTAAAAAAAGTCATAACGATTTAAACTTCAAAATATACTGACATCATAGTCATTTCAATGCCGTTCAAGCTAAGTTATTAGGTGGGTATAAATAAATAAATAAATATTTTGGACATCTTACACACAACATCATCTAGTCCCAAAGTAAGCAGAGCTTGTGTTATGGGTACTAAACAACTGATATAAATACATTTTTTTTTTATCAAAAAGTATTAATTATTTAATCGATAACTGCCGAATACCCTATGTTATTCTGTCGACTTTATATTGGTAGAATTTTACCTAAAATATATATTAACATTTTAATTTATTTTCATTACATTTTATTTAGGTATTTTTCATGAATTAAACATTCAATGTAACAAATCAGTCTATAAATAGTAACCACTCAAAATGATCAACTATCCGCTAGACGACCTGTCGAACTAGGTTCGTGGGTGGCAAGGGGGCGTAATTTAAAACCGCACTGCACCCCGTACCCCCGGCGAAATTAAGTGAGAAGCAGCGGGTACGTGACACCGGCAAATGCGACGCGCCTATCCGTGTGTGCCTACCTTAATTGCATAGCTTCATTTGTATCCCGTCAGGTTTTGCCTTTGTACCCTAACACTGATGCTGTGGAAGCTTACTTCGGAACTAAAATTAAATTTAACCTTACATTCGTCGACGGCTATCTCAAATACTAAATGAATTCATTTCTGAATTAAAATTGTGCTATGCATTTAACATGTACATAAACCAAGGTTTATTTACCTTTTTTTAAAGAAAACTCCCGCATTAAGAATATAAATTGTGTGTCGCGGGGAACTTTACAAACATACATGAAAGTTTTTCATTCTTTGTGTAAACAAAGAAAACCCAGACTAAGAACAACAATTTGTGAACCACAAAAAGTGTTGTCCCACGTAGGGTTTGAATCCACGACACATGCTTAAACCACTAGGTCAAAAGTGCAGTTGATTATCCACCGACAATCATTATGGACCAAGAGCCCAGAGCCGTCAGACCTACGTCATTAGTGCAAAGCTGAAATTTTCAGGATTATTAGTACAATGTCTTGTTAAGATGTACATATGTGTACCCATTAGCTTGAAAGCGGGGCCGTTTCTGAGATAGCGCGAAGTACAGATGGATAAAAATCTTACTTACCTACGTTAAAGGTACAAAGCTAGTATTTACATATTTTTTCAAGAATATTATTTAAAATTAAAATTCATTACTGCCAGACACTTTCCGTGGGCCATTACTTCTGCCAGACGTCTTGAAAGTTGTGAAAAAATTAGGTAAACTACGTTATAGTAGCAAACCTAAATTTTATACCATTATCTAAGGTACTATTTTAAGACCCTTTGTATGCGGCCGAAGGGCCTATCACCCCCCCAGACATATATTTGTAGTAATTAGGAAGCTGAGGTATATCATCTTTGATGTATTATTTCAAGAATATAATTGTAAAATATTAAATGGTTTTTACACGCTTTTTGGATTGGTCATACAAAGGGTCTTAAAATAGTACCTTAGATAATATGTAATAAAATTTAGGTTTGCTACTATAACGTAGTTTACCTAATTTTTTCACAACTTTCAAGACGTCTGGCAGAAGTAATGGCCCACGGAAAGTGTCTGGCAGTAATGAATTTTAATTTTAAATAATATTCTTGAAAAAATATGTAAATACTAGCTTTGCACCTTTAACGTAGGTAAGTAATATTTTTATCTATCTGTACTTCGCGCTATCTCAGAAACGGCCCCGCTTTCAAGCTAATGGGTACACATACATCTTAACAAGACATTATACTAATAATCCTGAAAATTTCAGCTTTGCACTAATGACGTAGGTCTGGCGGCTCTGGGCTCTTGCTCTATTATTAAAAAAAATACACCACTGTGTTTTGTTTAGGAAAGTCAGCGCCGTCTAGCTGTTATGTTCGACGTGTGAGTGAAAAGAATATGTAAAAGATTTACATGCAACTAAATATAATTTATCATCATCAAACGCTAACAATTTTAAGATAAATTTTATCATTTCGACGTAGAAAAGGTAAAGATTCTACTTTGAAACTGAAATACCTACCTTGAAATTGACCTATTAATTTCGAAAATTAATTGTAGAAAATCTCGAATAATTTGATGTTGTAAGAAAGAATCTCTTCTAAATTACTTGCCATCCAGTACTATGGCTCATCGTTTGTTGAATATTCATACAAAAATTAGTTTGTTTATGAGTTCGATGTTACCCGTCAAATATCGCCATACCCTAACAGATAATGTATTACAGTGTGAGAGTTCTTCCCATTATTCATTTGAATACCTTCACGACGTTTATAAAGCATTCACAAACAAATTCACATAACAAATAGAATCCACCGACACACGTATGTACATAAGAACAAAGCGACTTAAAGACAAATGCTCACTCACTTATTGCAATAATTGGCGTTCGAACGAAACACAAAGGATCGTAATTAGGAGGGTCGTATGAAAGGTGCAGTAATTACATACATTGGTACGTCTGTTCGTCTGGTCGGTAAGAGCTTGTCTTTACATGCTATTTATTAGACAAAGGTGTAGGAGGGTGGCATATAAAGGTCTTCACACACTTCCTAAATGGGTTCAAAATATTATGATTTGAAATTTATGTAAATAGAAAAAAATAGTAGTAATAGGGTTGCGTTCATAATTTAAACAATTACAAGAAACCCCAACTACGTAAAAACTTCAGATAAAATTTATATAGCCTATGAAAAGCGGGCCATAATTATAAAAAAATTATACACATCATTGAGTAATATGGGTTAGTAATACGTATATGTTCTACGGTCAATAATACAAACGTATACACAAATTCTGCCAAAATTATTACAAGTCTGGTTATATAATTAAGTGTACGATGTTCTTCATTAAACTGATATGATTGGGATGCAATAAAATTATATATTAAACATTAATCTGTAATCTCACAAGAACTCCATGGATGATGTAATAATTTAAGTGTCGCCATATGCTTTGTATACCGCTAAGTGCTGAGGGTTCGATCCCCACATGGGTGGCACAATGAAGCTACAGCTTGAGGAAACTGACTGACAGGGGATGAATGAGGACTTTCCGTGACCAGATTGGTTGGCGCTCTTTGGGGAAGACCTTCGTTCAGTAGTGGACGGCAACAGGCCGAAACAAAATGCGTGGAATTGGGACTAAAATAAAATGTGAATGTTAATTACACTTTTTTTAACCCTTGTTTTTGTTTTGTTCTTTTACCGTTTGAAGAAATATGTGTGTGTGTGTATATAATAAGCTATGAAAGTAATATAATATGAACTAAATGTTCTTTTTTATTTATTATAGACTAGCTGTCGCTCGTGTGAATGTCGTTTATCGCGGTAACTACTATGTCCTTTCTCAGACTCTAAACTTCGTTTTAAACAGTTTCATATCAATCAGTTGAGTAGTTTTTGCGTGTAAGTGCGTCAAGCAAATGTAGTTACTTTCGCAAGTATAATATTAGTTAGGATGCATATATAAAAAATCGGCCAAGTGCATGTCAGGCCACGCACAGGAAAGGGTTCCTCAGTCACCCATAATGGTACGTGGATTAGAAATCGTATCCAATGGATAATTGTCATGTTTACGTATTAATGCGTTGATTTTGTATGACGTTTTCCAAGTTAGCGCATTGTAAAAGTTAAGCCTCTATAACTCCTGAACTAACAAAGTCATCAAATTCGTTATAGTTTTACCTTCAAAGTTCATTATATGGAACACTATCAGGAATTATTCCAGATTTTTCAAGCCAGCCGTTTAGCTTTTAGAGGGGGGGGGGCACGCCCTATTTTTACATAAAAGTGACCTTTAAAGTGAAATTTCTCGCAAACGGATACCGAAATCAAAAAATCGTCTTAGAAACCCTTAATTGTTTTTAGAAGATCTATATAATGATACCCCACATGATAGGGTAGCCCCGAGAAAAAAAAAACATCCCCACTTTACGTGTAGGGGAGGTACCCCAAATTAAAATATTTTTCACATACCGTTTGGACGGTAAGTCGAGGACGGACGGACGGACGCACAGACGGAGATGACGAATCTATAAGGGTTCGAAGTCATAAACTTCGGAACCCTAAAAACAGGCAGTGACTCTACTCTGCCTGATGGAAAGTATGAGTAGAATCCAAAAGTGGTGGTCACCACCCTCATTGCAGACAATGCAGCATGGGGCCCGCACTGTGGCGGTCTATTGATATACTTCTGCATCATTTACCTTTAGTCTGGTACTCAGCAAGGCAACTTAACAGCTTGAAAATTATAAAAAATACTGCTTATGAGGCCGGCGTACGACACTCGAAACTGCAAGTTGAAATTTGTTCGTAAAATATTGCTGTCTCTGTTTGACTGACGCTGTATGTGTGTTTGTGGATTGACGTTCATTTGTAGTAATTCGGACTCTCTCGTAGAAAGTTCGGCTATCATTATTTGACTGACACGAATCACACACACATTGAAATATTTTTTGATGCGATAGCACTACTAATTGCTTGAAATTTGTGAAAATATGGATGTGTTTCGTAATATCGAAAATCATGAATGAAAACTCAATATTTTTTCGATTTATTTTGTGTAAGTAGTAGCTTATTAATATGAGATATGTTATTGATGAAACAATATTAGAAATATTTTTGTTTTTAAGACAGAAAAAATCAAAATGAAAACATGACATTTACAATGTAAAATATGTAAAATTTAATTTGATTATATTTTATTCTAGATAAGTTTATTTTTAAAAATAAATACGTTATAACCTAAATAAATACAGTCTAAGTCCGAATATCAACATATCATCGTGGAAATATGTTTATGCTGCAAATGATCTTGGTATACCGTTTGTATGGACAATTCAGCCTCCGGGGGCCCCTTAAATGGAGATTGAATTAAAAAAAAAATGTTCCTAATAATTTTTTTATATTAACTTCGAATTAGTGATGTGTTCATTTCCAAATACTGTGCGGTGACCATGTTCAAAATTTGTTCTTTATGTCAGTTCTAGGTTTAATTTATCAATACTAACATAAATAAATTAAAAAATAAACCCGACATACACGCAAGTATAGCCGCGCGAGATACCTATATTTTGCGGATTGGAGCCTCAAACTTTCAAGCTTAAGTTTATATGAAAATGTGTGAGTTAATATTTTTCGACATAAAAATCAAACCTAACGTTGATTAAGATTATGTATTTAATTAAACAAAACTCGATGTTTATAGCAAAACATTGTGAATGGGAATATTTTAATTATCGCCGTCCCTGTGCGTAAATTTCCCACGACTGCGATAAAGAATAAACATTGGCATTGTCTTAAGCCCCCGTCAAGAATTACAGCTCAACAGGGTTGGCAGTAAAACGTTAAAACATTTGAATAACCCTACTGAAGAGCGAAAATGAGAGAAAGAAGGAAACAGTGCGAGTAGGTGGATACTGAGGGATAGTTACTAATTTACTAAATATTTAAAATAATATTATTAAATAATAATATTATGGTACACACAGCGCCATCTATTCCAAAACTAACCAGAGCTTGTGCTATGTGCACTAGACAACTGATATAGATACATATATATTAAATATGTAAACATATATATATACATACATAGAAAACACCCACTTTCCGAAACAAATCATACAAACATTTGGTGCAATCCTGGAACCGAGACCTCATGCACAGTAGTCGCATAAATTATACTAAGTTAGTCACTACTTATTTCGGAAGTTGAAAGTTCTTACATATCGAAGTAGTATTTTGATCATTTTAGACCCAAAGTTATCACGTCTAAAATAATATCATAAATACATACATTAAGTTGTGCTCGCCGACACATATGTTCAATATAAACTACAGTGAAACAAAATTTAAAATTCACGTTCTCAGTTTTCATGGATTAGTAAAACCTAGCTAATTCAAAGTGTCGCTAAGAAGACCTAAATTATAACATAATGCTGCTTATTTATAACAGTTTTACATTTTTATTAATTTCTATTAATTTTCTAGACAAAACGTGGCAGCCCTACGTAGCAATGGCTCAAGTCGTCGGGCTGCTCCCGCCGGAGCCATTACGCGGTCACCGCCCGATTACCGCCCCGTCTTGATTTCAACCCTTCTTTATCTAACATCTACCTACTAAAACAAGTTTTAGCCTGCTATGTTTACCTTATAGAAGTGAAAAATATAATAGAAATATTTTATCAACAAAGGAAGGAACAGCTAAGATGTTCAGTGTTGTTAGCGCTTGGGTGTAAAATTCTTAAATATAAGACATAGAAAGACAGACAGACGTTACCCTCTATTGTTACCACTGAGTGAATTTACTATAAGTGAGCTTATAAAATCGTGAAGTTTTGGTATTTGGCAAGAAGTATTGCAACGAGGCTAAACTGAAGAAAGATGCATCGACAAGAGTCGTTGCATATAATGAGAGTGGTTAAAAATTGGATTTAATTGGGTACAATTACCCACTCTCACTATATAAAACCCTTTTATTTTTATTTTAAATTAAACACAAATCATTAACGACTCTTGTTGATGCATCTTTCTTCGGTTTTGCCTCGTTGCAATACTTCCTGCCAATTACCAAAAACTCACGATTTTATAAGCTCACTTAAAGTAAATTCACTCAGTGGTAACAATAGAGGGTAAGGTCTTAGAGTCTCGAGACAGTCGTTTTGTGGTCACCGCCTCATTGCCCCGTTGTGACCGTCTTATATCAACCCTTCTTTTAAGCTCTACCCGTTACTAATGATTTTTATTATAATTTCCTACATTTTCATACCCTTTTGCGTGTTGGTAGATAATTTGCGTGGTGGCAATCGTTATTTTTAAAACAACCGAAAATCGCGTGACTACTTTTACTATACAAGAGACTTAGTTAAAAACTCTTTAGGAATACACCAACTTCCTAAACCTCTGCGGAATTCAATAAATAAAATATGGGACCACTTTCAGCCCTAAACACGTTGTGCATGTGGCTTTCCATTGCAAAGTATGTTCTCTACAGTGTATCTCTACAGTGAAAAAGAGTTATGTCGAGTAACGGAGAAACCATAACTTTGGCCAAAAAATTATAATGGCTTTAAATAAAGTAAGTAAATATATGTATTACAATCATAATTTAAAAATTGCAAGGAATTGTAATACGCTCACTGAAAAGCTAGGTGGAGTCACGATTTGCATAAGATGGTTTTAGGAGCTGGATGCGAGAAACTTAACATCGAACTAAGTGACGTGCAATGGGAGAGCTCTTTGTCTAGCAATGAACTGCAATAGGCCAATGTTATCGATGTAACAAATTATTGTCGGTGAAATTCAAAGAGCGCTTAAGTGAAAAAATATTACAGATTACCTATACAATTCCCGCGATCATTTTCAGATTGATCTTCTGTATGAGGGTAGTACTGCCCGTATTCGTGCTGTAATCAGCGTGGCTGTACGACTTAACTTTATTCCTACCTACCTACGGGGAGGGGGCAATCCTCTAAGTTTTTGGCTTGGGATATCCGATTCCAGTGACACATGTTTAACTCCTAAATGGCAGGTATCCATGGGTTAGCGATAACCTGACAAATTTTCCAGCTACACCTACCAAGAGCATTGTGATAATACCACTACAACCTACTATAATAAAATTCAATAGTTTCATTGTAACACTATTTAAATTAAAACAGTTTTGTTTGAAACTGAACGATATTCAACACGGAATACTTTAATAAGGGTGGATAGGTACATTAAAGCATAGCGGGGCGTAATGTGACCAACGAGAAATAAATAGTCCAGAAAATTACCGGCGGAACCTGCCCCCTCTCGCCCCGGTCCTCACCCCGCGGAACCCCGTATCACATATAGTTCGGATATGCCACTATAAATGAGTATTATTTTCCAGTCATTGCCATTTTAGGACAAAGAGAGTTAATGCTGAAATTTGTGTTTTTTTTATTGATGGCGGTTTATGCCGCTAACATTGCATTCAACAACAGCAAATAAACATAATCGGAGTTAGTGAGTGTCAAATGTTTAGTAAAATTGTTGTAATAAAGCTCTTGGATCAAAATAGAGCTCCTCGAAGTAAAAAACTGTTAGTATGAAAGAACTTGACTCATACTTGTTGATATGGTCTAGTTTAAATTTATTAGCTTTCGATTTTACTCCTTCCCTTACAGGTGAGATAACAGATTGATTTCAAAGACCGATCTGGGGCGGGTGTTATAGGATCATATAGACTTAGTTATGCGACAAAGAACCAAACCATGCACATGCTAAAATCGAGATAAGAACCCTATATATTAGCATGCTTCTTTGTTGCATAAGTACGGAATACGGAAAGCGGTGAAGCGACCGTCTCACTACGCTATTCGTGCAATCACGTTCTTTGTCTTTTCTTATTCCTTGTAACTTCGTTAAGTAATAATATTAGTTGGATGCATAATTGTTATATTCTTCTTAGTACGTATTATTTGCATTGGGAAGACTTGAGAGCTGAGATTCGGTTGTATTGAGTCAAGAATCACAAATTAATTTCAAATGTTGAATAAGTGAGGAATAATAATTTGGAGTGTTATAAGAATGGAATGAGTGCAATGAAAACGGAACAAACCATTGAAGGATTTTACGATCAAGTCACTTTTCAATAAAATGAACTTAAAACTTTTATTTACACACGAACATTATACACCTACTACGTCTGCCTCGGTAGCGTAATAGTAGTGTATGCTTCTGCTGTGTTAGAGATCTCAAGTTCGATTCCTCGGTTGGACTAGCTTTTTGTTTGATCTGTAAATGTTTGATTCTGAGTTTGGATGTATTCTATGTATAATATGTATGTAGCTATTTATAAATAAAAAAATTGTATGTACTGCTTAGTTTGTGGCTAGATGGCACTGTGTGTCGAATGGCCTAAATATGTCTGTATATATAAAAGTATATGCTAAGTTTATGAATGACACATCTCGTTTAAAAGCCAGAGATAAAACGTGGTGGTCTCAATGTCGATTCCTCGGTTGGACTAGCTTTTTGTTTGATCTGTAAATATTCGTTTCGGAGTTTGGATGTATTCTATGTATAATATGTATGTATCTATTTATAAATAAAAAAAATGTATGTACTGCTTAGTTTGTGGCTAGATGGCACAGTGTGTCGAATGGCCTGAATATGTCTGTATATATGTATAAAAGTATATGCTAAGTTTATGAATGACACATCTCGTTTAAAAGCCAGAGATAAAACAATAAGACTAAATAACTATACTCTAACTTTTAATTCGATTCCAGATTTGACAATTGCAGTGTTGCAACGTTATGACAAGTAGTAAATAGTGACGTTGCGAAATTATTCGATACGGAAATCGAATATTTCCGTATCGATTCCTCTGGTTTATAGTAGTATATCTAAACAACTACTACTTTAATAGAAACTAAGTATATCAGGAAATGAAATATTTCTGAACGGTTAATTTAGTTATGACGATTAATTTTGTTAAGGATCTGAGAGTTTTCTTTAATAATTGTGTATGAAATGAATAAATAAATGTGATCACGAAGGAGCAGGAACATATCTAGCCTACTCATTTTTTCCTCTTCTTTGACAAAATGGGATACGCATTTAGACCATTCGGTAGCCGTAATTTTTTGAATGCCTTCCTCAAATAAATTGCGCACGTCTGTCAATTTGAAGGTTTTTTTTATTTTGAGCCACATGCCCCTTTACCTGGGCCCATATCAATTCGATAGGGTTCAGCTCGCAATGGTAAGGGGCAGTATTAAAACCGTGATCCCATGTTGTGCTGCCATTTCGTCTACAGCGTACTTATTAAAAGACTCGTTATGTGCAATCAGTTCTAAAAGCGTAGCTTTAACCATATATGGTTCGTAATGAATATTTTTATTTAAAAGCTAGTCTTGAATGGCAGCTTTTTTCCAGCTCATTTTTGGTGCCGTTTCCAATTTTCGGGAGTGGTAAGGTGCATTATCCATCACCACAATTGAGTTTGGTCTTAATTTTGGTAAGACTCCAGCGAACCACTCCTCAAAACAAACTGCATTCATCTCATCATGGTAAGTCCAGTTTTTTTTAGAAGTATTTGGCGGCGCACCTTTATTTCCTTCCTTCAAAACGTTACAAACAGAGCGTGAGGTTATTCCCAATATGTCAGCAACTTTGCTCATACATTCATTTTCTTGCACAACTTCAAAGGCCTCCAATAGCGCAGAAGTTTCATTTGTCACGTACTTGTAGACGTTGCGGATCATTACTTTTTCAGTAACAGCGAAAGCTTTTCGTGGACGCTTTTTTCTTGGGGACAAGAAAACATCCACGTCTTTTTGTGATGTACTTGGCTGAGGATCCATTTTGATGGAAAACCAAAACAAATAGATTCACTGAAAGTTCACAAAAAACTATAAACGTAACATCAAACAACGTTACAAAACTTTAAAAAAAACCCAACAAAATAACAAAATATCGATTCACAATGAAACAAGATATTCGTGCAGTCAGACTGGGAGAATGAAGCCGAATGGCAAGTTAAAAAAATGGCCATAGCTGCACGAGCGCGCACGGGTTGGCAACAAATACAGAAAACTATCTAGGCTCTTTTATTATAAGTTTTGTTTTTAATATAAAAAATAAAAATATAAACTTTTTATAAAATAAAGCAGCGGTTACTAATTAATAAATAATTATTATGAATAATTATGTATTTATTTAAATAAAAATCAATAATTTAGTCTTTAATTGGCACACCAATATTATTTATGATTACATAAACATAAATCGCGATTGTTTATCAATTTTTGTGTTCATCACTACACTATTAAATCTGGTATCATTATTTTGCTAAATGACAGTAGCTAATGTCAAATGTGGAATCGAATTATAAGTCGTGGTATAAAATAAAAAAAACTAAAACATGAATTAATTCCTTCTCCTCACTATTACTAAATTATTTTCAGTATTTTAAATTTCAAATTTAAACTATATCTATTCCACCGAAACTACCCCCCCACTAATATCCTCCCCCTCATAATCTCCTTCGATCATACCTGTGTAATAGGTGCTCAAAGTTTTCCGAGTATCACTAACTACTCTAACTATTCAAGTTGAAGGGACCCTCGCTCGACTGGTGTTCAAGGGCTATTAAACGCTAATAAGACGACACGTTTCATCATAATTAGCTTAGCATCATAGTGGCTGAGGTTTTAATTATAAAGGGTGGTTAAATTGTAAGGGCCGATGTTGAATGTGAACCACACCTAAACGCCAAGTTTTTTTCCGAATTTTATTTGACATTTCTCTATTTCAGACTTACTCAATTTGAACCATGGAGAGATACAAAATCCAACAACGTGTTAAAGTTATCCAGACTTATTATGAAAATGGGCGTTCAAATCAAAATGCATATCATGCACTTCGTGATTTTTTTGGTCAATTTGATCGTCCAAATGTGCGTACAATCGCAAAAATCGTAAAAAAAATCGAGCAAACCGGGTCTGTAGAAGATGTGAGAACACCAGTGCATGCTCGTACAGCTCGTACTGCAGAAAATATTGCTGCTGTTCGCGATAGTGTGGCTGAAGAGCCGTCCACCTCAACTCGTCGTCGTGCCCAACAATTGCACCTCTCACGCTCGTCGTTGATGAACATTATGCATAAAGACTTGCATTTACACGCTTATTGGGCGAATGAGAATCCAAGAGTGATTGTCGAAAAACCAATGCACCCACAAAGAGTGACTGTTTGGTGCGGTTTATGGGCTGGCGGCATCATCGGGCCGTATTTTTTCCAAAATGAGGCCGGTCAGGCAGTTACTGTGAATGGTGTTCGCTATCGTGAGATGATAACGAACTTTTTATGGCCCGAATTGGAAGATATGGATGTGGACGATATGTGGTTTCAGCAGGACGGTGCCACTTGCCACACAGCTAACGAAACAATGGCTCTTTTGCGCAACAAATTCAATGGCCGTGTTATCTCACGTGATGGCGATGTCAATTGGCCGCCAAGATCATGTGATTTGACACCGTTGGACTTTTTTCTTTGGGGTTATTTGAAAGAAAAGGTGTACGTCGATAAGCCAGCAACAATTCAAGAGCTAAAGGATAAGATAATTCGGCACATTAACGGCATAGAACCTCCATTATGCCTCAGGGTCATCGAAAATTTGGACCATCGGATGGAGGTGTGCCGCCATGGTCGCGGCGCCCATTTGGCCGATATTTTATTCCATACATAATTGAGTAATACCAATATATCATAATAAAATAAAATTACAATAATTTCCTAAATAGTTTGTGTTTTATTCAAAATCAACATCGGCCCTTGAAATTTAACCACCCGTTATTTTGTTTAGCGAAATGGATCTAGTAAGTCAATATTCTTAGGTAGCTTCACCCACGTGAGGTTGGTAGAGATGATATAAACGCTCGAATTCTGTCAACTACAGTTTTAGTCTCACTTAGATATATAGCAGGGTACGGGACTATCGTATTAAGTAAGTAATGTAGTAGTAGTATCTACCTACTTGAGGAATTGGATAAAACTAGGGTATTTAAATAAAAGGTATAGGTATACCTTTACAAATCTATACCTATAAAATTGAAGTATTTCTTTGTAATTTGAAATACAGTGAAAACAATATACCTATTTGTTTGTTGGTCAAACTGTCTGTTTTATCATACCAATCTAAAAAGACTGAAGTAATGTTGATGGGACTTCTGCCAGTAAAAGATTACTCGGAATAAACAGAAAAATTTGGTTGTAAGTACCTTATATACTTTCAAATGCATTTGGTAAAAAAACTTCTTTGGTTATAGATTCGTCATGTCCGTCAGTCCGTCTGTCCGTCCTAGACCTCCCGCCCAAACAGTTGGTGCTAGTAAGATGAAACTTTGTGAAAGTGAAACAATATTATTATGAAAAATATTTTTATTTGGGGTACCTCCCAGACAGGTAAACTGGGGATGATTGGTTTTTCTCGCGTCTACCCAATCAGGTGAGGTCTCATTAGGTAGGTATTTTAAAAATATTGCGAGGTTGCTAAAACTATTTTTCGATTTAGGTATCCGTTTGCGAGTTATTTAAAGGACATTCTTTTGCAAAAACAGGGCGCCCCCTCCCCCCTTTAAAAGCTAAACGACTTGATCGAAAAATCTGAAAACAAAGTGATAGTAGTCCATATACCTACTGAAGTTACAAGGAAAACTATAACGGCTTACATAGCTTTTTTAGTTCAGGAGTTATAGAGACCTAACTAGTAATATACGCCTACTTGGAAAACTTCGAACAAAAATAAAACGATTTTAATTCCACTTGGCATTGTATATGACTACGGAACCCTACTTTTTGCGTTTCCATAAAATTTTGTGTGCATAACGGGTAGGTCTGAGAATCAGTCAACATCCATTTTTATTCCCCTAGGCCGTGAGTGGAGACGCCGGTATCATCTAATCTAATTTTATAAACAAAAAATTGTTACCAAACTCCTTCGAAACGGCTGAACCGATTCGTATGAAATTTTGTGTGAATTTCGGATAGGTCTGACGATCGGCTAACATCTATTTTTCATGCCCCTAGGATGCGAACGGAGCCCCAGGCATCAGCTAGTAATACAATACAAAAATACGATCAAAGAATACTAGGTAAGTACTGAGTAGGTGAGACCGTACCTACTGCCTACATAGGTACATTGTGTTACAGTCGTTAGAATAATATAATATTGTGTTGTAGAATACTGCCCCATTTGTCTAGTGGTTAGCGTATGCTGATCAACAGGTCTCGAATTCAAATCCTGGGTCGGGCTAAAAGTGTTGTTAGGTTTTTTACAAAAGCTGAAATTCAGTTAAAGCCGGTTGAACTAGAAGAAATAATACCTATTGGGAATAAAGGCGAAGATGAAGAAATTGTAGAATGAAATAAAGCAATGTTCTATTAGGTAGGTACTTTGTAGTCTACTAATCTCTTCACCTAAGTTCCTATTCCATTCTAAGAATTTATTTTCTCTCTTGTATTACCATTAGCGAAGAGAGATTTAATTTAAAATACAATACAACTTCTATATCCTTACATTGTTTCCACTTACATACTCTTGAAACACAAACACAATATAATTAAACTAATCTTTGAACTCACACGTTTACAAACTAATCTTCTAAAAGCGTTTTCTCATCTTTCAAACGACTATCTCGTTTCAGAATGCCGTCATTTGTTACCTTTCCGACCACTAAACCCGGCAACGCCATCTCCTGGCACTTTTCCGCACTTGTAACACACTAGCGCCAACGGTAACACACATTTTTATTCCCCGTAAACATACTCACGCACACAATGATCAAGAAAAGATTCCAAAAAGTGTACATGCCATTTTTGTTACAAACTCTTCCATTACGCACAAACGAAAATGTACAGTATGTCGTTGCGACAAAATGGCTTTTAAAATAACTAGTTGTATAAATAAAAGCTATTTTTGAATGACGAACAAGTTTCTGAAAATTGTTAAAAGTCCTAAGCGACAGGCCAACGCCGTTGGAATAAGTCATTTTGGAAAATAGAACTTAAGAACGTAGTTGTACAGAACCGAAACGTTATACAATCACGCTGAAAAGTGTTACTTGTGACGTTTTGACCTGCGCATTGAGAGCTTTGTTTCTTGGGGGAAAGTACAGCTGCGATTGTGTGCGTAAGTCTCCTGTAAGTACATGAACTTTCTTAGAAGGAGTTGGCTTTCTTAAGAACGTGAAGAAAGCGAAAAGGTTCGCACTTGAAGGAGTTTTGTTAAAAATAAAGAGCAGCTGGTTCGACCCGACACCGTTAGAGGGCGCCTTTTGGAACTTTTTATGTATTGCTACCTATAGATGTGTCTTTAAAGATGTATAGGTACCTACATAATATTTTTGTTATGACTTACTGGTTGAAGACAATTTATCAATACAGGTGATATTCATCTCTCAGATGAACAGATTTTTATATCTAGATATAAGATTTTTGTAAACTTCATAACTTAATGTACAAATTTATATGTTAAATAGTTTACTCCACCGTTGGCCCAGTGGTTAAAGTGTTCGCCATGCCGATTTCTACTGCGCCAAGTGTTGTAGGTTCAAATTCTACACGGTATAACTCTTTGTGTCGGTTTCTTGTATGTTTGTAAAGTCCTCCGCGACACCGGAATATATTTCTAATGTGAAAGTAGACTTTTATAAAAAAGAACTAATCAGTATTAAAATATTGAAACAAACAGCTAAATACTTTTGCCAAATACGTAGCGGAATTTTACTCGACAGCGATTCGTTGGGGCTGATCGTTTAGGTAAATATAACATAGGTAATTGACACTCGTAACCGCAGGCGGCCAGTGAGCGGCGCGAAAGCTCGTGGGGACCGGACAAATTCTACCAACTGTGTCCACAATCACATCCCATTATAATCTTAACGAATAGCGATTCGCGGTTAACCACAAAATTATCCTGATCCACCAATCACAGCTACGCACAACATATATTTTCCTCTACCTATTTTTCCAGGGGTGAAAATCTTAGAAACCACAGAGCTAACCGCAAAGGTCAAGTAATCGACCAATCAAAAGTTGTAAATAAAACCACAAGCCACGCCCATTTAACCGCAAACCAACCACAACGCGAGACGTTCACTTTATGACATCGATCGTGGTAACAGGAACATTCTTTTTTCGAATTACGACTTGCGGTTGGTTATTTACGGCTGAATGGTTCGTAATTTATTCGTGTAACGTTTGTGGGTAGAACTGGACAGAAATTTTGGAACACGAATTCAAATTTAAAAATAGTTCGATAGAAGTTGGTTGTGACGGTTGTGTAATGTGTATTAGACCAACAAAGTCGGTGCTCTACAAAGATGAAATATTGATTCGACCGCATGATAGAAGGCGCGGCGCACACACGCGTGGGGTATGTTCAGACGCACAGACACAGTCGCGACCGCATTATATTCATAATGAATACAGCTATCCCACTCGCCACTCGTCTTTGACTTTGTATAAATATATTTTGTCTCTGTCGCGCGCCACTTGAACGAGCGTTTCCCCCTCCCAAGAGAGGGGCGGGTGAGGGTTAGGAGTTAGTCTTCGAGAGGTCGCCAATTTCTATTTCATTAAGTGGCGCGCCTGAAACCGCAGTGGGTCGATGGAAGTTGGCTACCTGAAAAAATGTAAAGACGGTCATTTCCTTAGCTTTTGTATGATATACCTAGGTATATAACCTTGTTAATTTTAAGTAAGCATGGTATAATGAAGACTATTTATGGGATAGGCCAAGTTCAGTAGATTCAGAAAATAAATTTTGACACATAGAAACTAAGGCACATGACGAAAACTACCTACTACATAAGTATGCCTAATGCAAGCATACAAAGCACACATACAGAGACAAATTTTAACTTACTGTAGACATTTCTACACAACAGGTATACAAATAAACTAAGCGTAAACTCAAGTGTCTTTTGGCAATTTCAAATTATTTTCACAATGCATATGAAAGTCAATAAGTACAGTACTTTCTTACATTTTTTTTTTTAATTTTGTCTGTCTGTCTGTTTGTTACGGCCAATCTCTGGAAAGGGTGACTGATTTTGACCCACTTTCGCTGGCAGATAGCTGATATTATAAGAAGTAACTTGAATCACTTTCTTTTGTTTTGTCCCTGTGGTGACGGATTAAGAATACCACCAAAGTGTCACCACCCCTATCCATCAGTGCTTTAACTTTAACTATTCAAATGACTTAGTTGCTGGAGCTAAAGCTAAAGCTACAATTTGTTGTACTGAGTCTGGGTATTCTTAGTGTCATATTCATACTTATTTTTAAAGTTCGACTGCTTTGTTGGTCTAGTGGTCAACGTATGCGGCTGCTGATCAAGAGGTCTCGGGTTCGATTACCGTATCGGACCCAATATATTTTGTGTGATCCACAGATATACATTCAGAGTCTGGCTGTTTTCTATGTTTAATATGTGGGTATGTATTTACAAAAAAAAGAAGTTTGTTTATTTATATCAGTTGTTTAGTACCCATAATACAAGCTCTGCTTAGTTTGGGACTAGATGACGTTGTGTGTAAAATGTCCGAAATATTTATTTAATTTATTTATACTGCTTAATTTCTAAAAAAGAATATTAACGAGTCTAACCACTAACACACACCATTATTATAACTACCTACCTATTCAACTTTATATACTATGTTCCAAGTAGTTACGTTTCAATATGCAAGCAAAAGGAAAGTTATTGTGAGGCCCTCGTCTGGGCGGTAATATGCATTTTTGCAATCTTCGCACCGAGACGGCTCCTCGCTATAACCACCGAGTATATTAGCCAGACGGTGCTATAACTCTCTCTGTTTACGGCGTACCGCTACCCTTGTTTTCTTTTTGCATTATTTGTTTAGTATTCTTTTTTTCGTATAAAAGTTTAAACAGACTAGTCTTTGCACTCGGCTCAGCCTGCGTGTAAATTAGTTATCTAACAGAAAGTTGCATTAGTCCTACTTGAAGGACTAATCTATCTCTAACTGAATTTAAGTTCATTCGGTTCAGGGGTTTAGTCGTAATAGTTTAAGAGACAGAGTTACTGTTAAATTAAAATATCTAAAGGTATAGATCAGATTAAGGCTTTGAACTGCGTGAAAGAGTATAGGTATTATAAAGGGCTATGGTAAAAAAAGTGGGATCCTCTAATAGAAGTTTCTAAAGGGTTGTTCGTAAGATATAATAATATCTACATTTCCTAATGTTATATTCACATTACACAATTTGACAATTTATTATTCGTATATTTTTTTAACGGTTTTCCTTTCGGACATCTGACATACAACATCATCTAGTCCCAAACTAAGGAGAACTCGTACTATGGGTACTAGACAACTGATATAAATACATATATACTTCTTTTTTTGATGTGAAACATCTATAGGCGCACGTAAAATAGATTTCTGGCCTGGCGACGCCTGGCGACGCGTCGCCACGGCACGCTATACGATGGTATATATATACAGTCTATATGCAGTAGTGTGTACGGTGTGGCGTAAATTATAATTATAATTATAATTATACGCCACACCGTACTATTTTAATAATTAGTAATATTTTATTTTATCATTATGACATATTTAGTTCCTATTACAATATATTCTTTTCTGCATATTACTTTTACAAAATAATGGCGATGTTTCACATCTGCCAGGCGTCCCGTGACGGCTCACATTTTTTATTACATAGGAAACACCCAAACTTTAAATCAAATATTTGAAGATCATACAAACATTTTGTCCAACCCAGGAATCGACCCCAAGACCTCTTGATCAGCAGCCGCATACGCTAACCGTTAGACCAACAGTCAAGAAAGCAGCACATAACAGGGGATAGCTCAATATTTTTCATTTCATATTTACCTCTTGTTAAGTTTGACACAAAACGCTACAACCTTCCCTCATAGCAAACCGAGTCGATCGATGATCCTATGTAATATTAAAGGTACATCTACTTATATGAACACCGCCTCATATCGTATTTAGCAGTATTTCCTTTGAAACCGGAATTCTTATTGTGATTTGAGTACGCATTAACTATTCATTGGAGGACATGTTGGCGAGGAGTTTGGGACGAATACCTACATCGTACCTGTTTAAACTGATGTACGACATGTACTATTAATACCTATATATCGTTTTGAATTTCTTAACTATGCATTAAATAGCCCCTCTTTTATGATAGTAGTCCAATGAACTGACTACTAGATAAACGGTCTAGCGTTCTGAATATACGACTGCCGATCAAGAGGTTACGGGTTCGAGTCCCGGGTTGGTTCAAAAAGTATTATTACTTATCCTTTATAACAAAATTTCTTCTTCTTATTTCTTCTTTTTAGAACATGTCAAACTGGTGGACCTCCAGTTCTTATAGATGTTATTAGGTCCTATAGAACTATTGATGTTTATGAACTCCAGTCATAACATCTATAGTGATCTTTACTGGGAAGTAAGTACCCTAAAATGCCCTGACAACTAGTGCAACCTTCGACTTCAATTCGGCTTCAGGGTAACGGAGGTTCGATGTCTGTTCTTAAACTAGTATATCGTAAATATGGACACCGCAATGATCCCAAGATATGGTTTTATAAAGTCAAGGAAGATGAGGATAGGGTTTAGGTGGTCGTACGTCGTGACGGATTGCCTGATCACAAATGACTACCTATGGCATAGGTAGTCATTTGTGACTTACAGGTAAGTAAAGAGTCAGAAGCCAAGAAACTGTCTCAAAAATGTGAAGCATATGTTGTCTCCTGTGATAACGCACACCAATTTAAATTTATACATTATATTCTTATAATGATATATGTAGATACCTAATTATTCTATAGATGAAG
Source organism: Phragmatobia fuliginosa (assembly GCA_932526445.1). Taxonomy (NCBI): domain Eukaryota; kingdom Metazoa; phylum Arthropoda; class Insecta; order Lepidoptera; family Erebidae; genus Phragmatobia; species Phragmatobia fuliginosa. Next base: position 7,785,264 of record OW052073.1, read on the forward strand.
CCGTTGTCCCTCAGACTGTAACATCTATGCGGATATATGCACCTTTATGGCACAGGGCATTAAAACTGCTTGCTGTTGACCTGTGTGTTACAATAAATGATTTTCCTTTCTTTGTTTCATTAAATACAGAAATCTATTAGCTTTTCCGCAGTTCCAAGCACGAGTGTGTCGGTCTTACACTACTTTTGCGACAAAAGTAGTCTGTGTCCTTTTCCTTTTCCTGACTCCAATGTATAATATATCAATGCCGACATTCATCCTAATCGATTTTGCGGTTTAGCCGTGAAATCGTAACAGAAAGGCAGAGTTACTTTCAAATTTAATATATATATATATAAAGTATGGATGACAATTACTAAGTATAGTATTGACATTTTTTAACAACAATTTTTGGATCACATAAAGTGTTGTCCCACGTGGGATTTGAACTCACGAAATTAGGCGTAGTAGAAAGCGGCGTGGCAACTACTTAAACTACTAGATCAAACGTGCAGTCAAAGTTCACAGTGAATGATATCATTTCATAACAATTAAGAGAGCGAATAAACAGAAATGATAAAAGAAAATTTCGTGGAACCAAATTACCCACCTCCTAACACCAAACACCACACCCAAACACCAACGAGGCAAGTATTAACGTTTGTGCTAAGCACTTATTTTCCTCAATGACTCATATTTCATTTAGGGGGTACTAAATAAGGCTTTATTACGTAAATAATATCCCCCAAAATATTCTTGCTAATTAATATAAGGGCCCGCCTGTTGAACTGGGGTTATCTTCAATTTACACCGGATTTCAAAAAGCCTTTCTATTTATCATCGTTACATATTAAATTATTACTTATGAGTTTGGTATTTTTAGGTACGGTTGAAACATCGATTTGGGTAATTCTTTTCAAACATCATTGGTTTTTTTTAAAGACTGCCAAAGTGATTCTACTCTGCCTGATGAAAAGTCCAAGAATAAGGGTCACCATTCACATTGTCAATGCTAGCAAACCGTAGCTGAGTTTAATGACCCCACACTATGGTGGTCCATTGAAATGCTTAAGAGGTGTGTTAGTTACACAAATGTTAGGTGTTTAGTTTGGTTACTAACAATAAATATGTCAAGCGTGATATGATACTACAGAAACCTCGTTTTTTAAAAGAAATATATATTAACTGTGAATGAATTATATTTAACCAACTTCAAAAAAGGAGGACGTTCTCAATTAGACTATTTATTTATGTTTGTTACCGCAGAACTATTACCTCAAAAGATTAGGTGAACTGAATTTGATAGTTCTTTTTATTTTAAAGCTGGTGCCTCCCATGTGGTCACATGATAAGCAAACCAGGAGCTGATCATAGGATCCTGGAGAAATCGAAGGAATTCCTCAATTATCATAAACATACCTGTCGCGATTTGGGTACTCAGAATAGTTATTCTTTGAAGTCAGTTTTGTATTGGTAAAATCATTTCTGTGTGATTTTTTTTAACAGTTGACTCATTAAGACTGTTGATGATTAACAATTCTATCATCACACCCTCGGAAGTCATTACTTCATTTCAAACGACTGTGTGTTAGATTTGAACTCTGTACCAAATAATTAATATGGGTTTATATATGGTATATATACAAGCTTTTGTTCGTGGCCCCATTATAGGTAATTACTTTTCGGGTAAAGAGGTAAGTGAGAAGTACCTAAGGTTGTGATTTTGAAAACGGGGTAATCTCTTGGATCACTATATCGATTTAAAAAAATGATTTACTAATAGAAAGCGACATTATTTGTGAGTGTCATAGGCTATATATTAATACAAAAATATGACATAAATATATCCTATTAGATACACTCGGGCGGAATTGTGGGCAAAGAATCGTAATCAGTGATTGAATAATACCTAATCATTTAAATATATTTTTCGACGAAACATTTATGTTAAGTTTTAATGACATGATAATAAGCATTTTGCTCATGTTTTTTACTGTATACCGGACTTATTCGCGATAAGTACTAGCGCGATGTATGTGTAAAAGTCACGAAAATCTAAAAACAGTAATAGGTTCCGTGGGCCAAATGGCAAAAACCGAAACCCTTATAGATTCGTCATATCTGTCTGTCCGTCCAGCTGTATATCACAGCCACTTTTTTCCGAAACTATAAGAACTATACTGTTGAAACTTGGTTAGTATAGGTATTTTGTGAACCGCATTAATATTTTCACATTACAATAGGTAATGACAGATTGCTGTGAATTTGTATTAAAACACTGGTTGGTAGACCCTACATAAATTAAATTACCTTAATAATATCTTATATATATCTAAAATTCTCGTGTCACAATGTTCGTTCCCATGCTCCTCCGAAACGGCTCGACCGATTTGTATAAAATTTTGTGTGCATAACGGGTAGGTCTGAGAATCCGCAAATCTATTTTTCATACCCCTAGGATGCAAGCGGAGCCGCGGGCATCAGCTAGTATCATTTATAAAAACTTAGCTTATCGCTAGCGTAGTAGTTATCGCGGTTAATTTGTTGCATTGTAATTTTCATCCAAAGTTGTTTAACTGTTTGTCCGTGAAAGCGTAATAGACTGACAGACAGAGTTACTTTAGAATTTATAATACTATTATATAAATTCGAAATTGCTATACCTACCTATACCTATCTTTCCAATAATCCAATATATGTATTATCAGTCGTCAATTGTTATTTTTATCCTACTGTCTGTACCATATATCAATTTATTGTATTTCCACGATTTCGATCACAAAACCCATCTAATTTGGACCACCGACCTCCACAGAGACCGTTCATCCGTGATTCGATCACGCAAAAAGTCAGCATACACATTATTTAAATACAATGGTCGTTCGTTAGGCCGGCGGCAGGCCTCAGGAGTTCGATGCAAGATTTAATTAAATCGCCCTCCTCCCGGGAAGGTCCCCTCTTGCCCCTGCCTCAGCCCCGGTCGCGTCGTCGGCAATTTCCTCGAGGGTTGATTTATTGTCGCCTCTGGCCGCGAGGTGCCGCCAGCCTACGTAAAGGATTGAGCGATACGTCTATGTTGCTTGAAATCTGTTCCGTGAACACACGATGCCTATGAAAATGATGGATTATTCTTGCTCTAAGATTTTAACAGCTGACGCCGAATCTTGTCTCAAACCTTGTTTTATAAATAGAAGTCCTATTTACGAAAGACAAACTTGCTTCTCTTTTCTTTTGTTTCAGATATATGTAAATATATATATATATATATATATAAATATATATAAAAATATATTATGATATATTTTTTTACATCTGACACACAACGTTCTCTAATGCCCAACTAAGCAGGCACTACATAAATTATAGAAATACATATACATTTATTATATATTTTTGCAAACATATATATATTTTATATAGAAATTAATTAATACTATCTATACAAAGGTACCAAGTAAGACTGCTTAAACCTTTTTATAGTGAAACATAAAACAAATACAGAAGTCTATATTACAACTATAACTTAAAACGTACAAGTGGCGATGACGACCTTATCGTTCGACGGCAATCTCCTACAGGAAACCATATAACCTCTATAGAATTGAAAGTACTGGGTTCATCATTTTATTATTTCTAAACAACTGTACAAACTAAGTAAAAAATCATGAAATACAGAATAACAATTTAATCTGAATAATGCCTTCGATCGAACGTACCAACATAGATATCTACGTCTATGTATATACGAACTTCTAATATACTGGTACCGTACCCAAGACTTTTCTTCTTCAAAATATATCTACGTATATTTTGTTAGAAAGGCACCTTTTCAATAAGGTTGGACCCAAACTTGTGTAAGTATAACGTGTTAAGTGTATTCCCTTGTCCGGCCGGTCGGGTTACTTTTTCTCGCAGTATATTAAGCCGGGGTTAGACGGTAGGGCGCGTATGATTTATGCTGGAGTGACTCAATCCCAGAGCTGCGATTTGTCACTTTTTTCTTCTTAGGTATGTGATACTGCGGTGTGAGGAATTTCGAGTGCGGTGTCTTGTTAATATACTGCTTTATAGTAAGAGTTACATAGAGAATTATAATACCAACCTAGGTTCATATTTCTAGAGCCTATATACGTAAAGATATAGTTAGACTATAGTAGTTAGTTTAATGCATTGGTAGGAAAAGGAAGTCAGGTGAAATATAAACTTATTATTTTCTTCTGAAAATGTTTTACTTGTGATAACAGAACATAAAACAGTTACAAATAGAAATAAGCATAAAAAATAAATTGTCTCTAAATTCAAATGACTACGAATTTTACAAAAGTAAAAACATATCCGTCGCAATATTTTTTGAAAATTTAACGTAACAATTCTGTATACACCGGTATCTTGACTATTTCAGTTCAGAGAAAGCTGAGGGTATCACGAGTTGATACCCTTCGATGTCAAGACGCCTTTTCGTAACAAATTTTGCAACTGGCAACACTAAACTTGGTATTAAATCGTAATGCAATCTAACTAAACAAAAGCTAATTTCATTTTTAGCACTCAGGCTGAACATCTGTCGCTGTAATATTGAATAAGTAACTGCAAATATACGACCTATACCATCTTTGTTTGGCTAGCTAGATAGCTTGCCAAACAAAAGTAATCATAAATATAGCGATCTAATTTTTCGTACATAGCTTTAAAAAAGACAGTTAATAGGGCAACAAATACACCAAATTTATAAAAATAAACATGAGGAGGTTCTAATCACATCTGCGTCAACCCCTCGTCTCATCAAAGCGTAGAAGTTTCACTCAAAAAGACGTTTTGTACGAACTTCGCTTATTAAGTCAAACAAACTCCAAACTGAGCTACTTTTCATATCAGCCCTACTAATTAATCAGCTATCCGGAATACAACAACAAAGTATTAAATTACGACCGAAACTCGGCAATGTTCTTAAAACATTAATTAATTGGGAACTTATAGAACCTCGAAATTTTACATTGTGTACATTTAAACTACTATTTTATGTTGTTATTTGTTTCTAAATCATTAATAAATATTAATAAAATCTGATGATCGTGATTTTCACCTGAATGATGAATAAAGATAGAAGAAGAAGGGATAGCTTTCAAGTAAACAGTTTTTTTCTATATCGGCTCGTAGGTAAACTACTTACTTTTTTTATAAATATTTAAACCTACCAAAGTGACTACTCTATCTGATGGAAAGCATGAGTAGAATCCAGCAGTAGGGGCAATTCTCTTCACCGTGAGTGAATACACTGCAGCATGGTGACCAACAAGATGACGGCATAGTGAGATCTTCCTGCATCATGAATGATGCAATAAATATTGCAGCAAAAGCAGAATGATAAGACCTCCGGTCTCACACTTACCAACGAAAGGCGACAGCACGAATGACATCATTTTAGATAGGTCTTCTGCGTAAGGGTACTACAGCCCAAGTCAAGCCGACCCACTCGTGCTGAATTCAGCGTGGCTCTACTACCTACTAAAACTTTTTTGTAATACGTACCATTTTAATCATACTTAAAACTAACTTTTGCTTACCTCCTCAAACGTGCATGTCGGTAAAGAGTAACTAGTAAAGGGAAGATATGTCCTTCCTCAATAATCAATCTATCTGAATTCAAATTTCATTGAAATCGGTAACAGTTTAGCTGTGAGAGCGTAACAAACTGACACAAATTTGTTTTCTTATTCCTTAGCCTCGGTCAGCTCAAGAATATATTAATGAATTCTCTATCTTATAGATATGAGGAAAATAAATAACAATTTTACTTGAGTTATCGCTTTTGTATGTCCCTTAAGGCCTGAGGGCTCAGGGTCGCGTCAGATAGCGCCTCGATAAATCTCCAGGGTGGACAAAGAAATGATAAACACACGCGTGTGGATGAGTTATGTTGGTGCTATGATTTACTGCGTGGCCGCCCCTCCTCGGGCTACGTTGTACCTAATATTTCTAACCTGTCCTACCCTGATTGCTTTCAAAGCTGGTTGTTGTACCAATAAAGCAGTGTACTACTTTTATTAGTTCAAAGACGACAATATAGGTACCTAATTATCTTATTTTTTGAGGTACATACGAGATTTATACGACAATTACAACAAAAAAATATTTTTTAATTTTTATGTGTCTATCCGTCACTTTATATGGCTAATCTCTAGAAAGTCTAGACTGTTTTTGACGCAACTTTTTTCACAGGAAGCTGATGTTAAGGAGTAACTTAGCTTATTTTAGACTATGCACAAATACATGTAGCAGCGCTCTGCCGTGCTACTCGTGGTTGTTCTTGTACCGTAATGACGAACGAAGCCAGTCATAAAAAGAAGTAGTTTAAATTGCTCCTAGTGTCATCAGCTCCTTATGCCAACCAAAATCCGACCAGCCGAAAAACCGCGACAAACACACAGACAGAAAAAACAAAAAAAAAAATCTGTCATGTAAGAACCGCACTTATATTACTTTCATATGCATTTGATGTAAAGCTGTTAATTTGAAACTGAAATTTCTGTTTGCAACAGACTCTACCTTTTATTAAACAAAAAGGTATAAAATAAAATAAAACATCTAGAAGAGGTTTGAGACGAACAACCAAGTTTTATTTCGTTGCATCCTCAACTGGATTGCTATTAAAGGATTAACGTACAGTACATAGCGGTGGCATTTTGTCCTCCTTGCCCCTTGTCCACCTCCTTGCTTTCTACACCCCCTCCCTTCGACACACCCCGTGCCCTTCCAGCCAGCCGACCCTCAAGACCTTTGGACATTTGCATAGCTTTAGAGCTTAGGTTTTTTGCTTTCACTAAGTTCTTAAAGGATAAAAGAAGCAAGCGAAAGATTTACTCGTCTATATTTTCTTTATTTTACTTTTTTTAAGATTTTTTCTCCGGCTATCGCGAAAACTGAAAGAGAATGTAACGTAATTTAAGTCTAGTTAAATTTTCAGTCACGAATGGTGATAGTATACGTCATTTCAGTGTTCCAGTTTTTAAATGTTTTTTTTAATAGTCTAAGAGTGTAAATGCTAGTTTAATATCACTACTAATATCACTACTCGACTATTCAAATTTCATATTAGATATCTAATTATTTTTAACCGACTTCATAAAAGGAGGAGGTTCACAAATCGACTGTATTTTTTTAGTAGCAATTTAGTTTATAATCCTAAACAAATTAAACGTACATACCAACTTTTGCCCGCGCCTCCGTTTATGTGGATAATCATGACAAAAAATAGTATTAAAAAACTAAACAAACACGCTTTTAAACTAAAAAAAAAAAGCGTGGGGCGACGTTATTGAAATATTTTTAGAAAGCACCCCACGCTTTGTTACAATAAAACAGTTTCTACTTTTTAGTATAAAAGCATGTTTGTTTAGTTTTTTAAAAATATTTTTTTTAGAAAGCCTAAAAAAGACCAATATGTTGCCAACATTTTTTTTTATTTGTTTTTTTTTCAAATTAGTGTATTGACATCGGTCCTTGATAAATCTGGTCGTTTAAAGTGGGTCAAAATCGCACCCAAAGGATTTCGGTCGTCGGAAACATACAAGTGAAGCTAATAAAAAGCTAATAAAAAGGTTTTTAATCTCTTTACCGAAAATCATCCAAACTATTTTAGAGCTTTAACGGTAAAAGCTCAACAAACAGACAGACAGAGTAACTTTCGACGTAGTATTAGTAATGTTAATTTCACATACAAATATTTAAATGACAACTGACTAGCCATCGTATTGTATAGATATATACAAGGTGTCGTAGTGCCCGCCCCGAGTGAGCTCTTAAGCCTGCTTTCGCTTTTAATTATTAATTCAGACTAGCAACACACTGGCCGTCTACATATTCATGCTTGCGACTAACATATCTATAACATTCCATTACACAGTTCAGAGAAACATGTACGTGGAGGCGGCGGGACATAGGTTGAATTATACATTGAAATGACTTTTTAGGTTTCCGTTGCCAAATGGCAAAAAACGGAACCCTTATAGATTCTGTCAAGTCTGTCTGTCTGTCTGTCCGTCCGTATGTCACAGCCACTTTTTTCCGAAACTACAAGAGCTATACTGTTGAAACTTGGTAAGTAGATGTAATTTGTGAACCGCATTAAGATTTTCACATAAACATGGACAAAAAACAATACATTTTGGGGGTCCCCATACTTGGAACTGAAACTCTGAAAAATTTTTTTTTTCATTTAACCCATACGTGTGAGGTATCTATGGATAGGTGTTCAAAAATGATGTTGAGGTTTCTAATATCATTTTTTCTAAACTGAAAAGTTTGCACGAGAGACACTTCCAAATTGGAAAAATGTGTCCCCCCCCCCCCCCCTGTAACTTCTAAAATAAGAGAGTGATAAAACTAAAAAAATATATGTTGTACATTACCATGTAAATTACCAATGAAAATTGGTTTGAACGAGATCTAGTAAGTAGTTTTTATTTAATACGTCATAAAGCGTAATCAGCAATTTACCTTTCATTCAATCAACGAACTAGAAGAACTTTTATATAATGTTACTTGTTGATACGGAACCCTTCATGGTCGAGTTCGACTCGCACTTGGCCGCTTTTTTTTTAGGGTAGAACCTATTAGTTAGGGTAGTAATAACTTTCACCTGCCATGCATCACTGTAGCGTAACTATATAAATAAATGAAATTGAAGTGTCTGTTTGTAATAAAATAAATAGTTTTTTATAAATATAAAAGTATATACTGCACCGACATCAAAAGAGCAATTTTTAAAATTATTGTCACTCTGTTCGTTCCGGTTAATCTTTGGAAAGGCTGGACCGATTTAGACGAGATTTTCACTAGCATATAGGTGATGACATAAGAAGTAACCTAACGTTTTTTATAGAGTAACTTCGCTATAACTGCCTCGTTGGTCTAGTGGTTAGCTAATGAAACTACTAATCAAGAGGTCTCGAGTTCAAATCATGTGTCGGGCCAAAAAGTGTTTTTGGGTTTTTCTTAGGAAATTCCTATTAGCAGCCCGAAGTTTGGAAGTTTGGCGGGGTGATTCACGCCCGTGCCTGGGAGAGTACGTAAAGCCCGTCGGTCCCGGTTGTCATGAACATCTATGGCAATCGTTATTGGGAAGTCAGTGCCCTCAAATATACTGACAACTAGTTCAATCTCCGAATTTCAGTTCTCCCTTAGGGTTGTGGAGGTCAGATGCCAGTCGCTCCGTGGAAAAACTGAAATTCAGGTATGGATGTGAATGATGGACCCTTAAGAAGGACACGAGCAAAAGGATTGAAGCTTTATAAATGTATTTCTACCGACGAATGCTCCAAATTAGCTGGACTCATCGAGTCACGAATGAGGAGGTTCTCCGACGTGTGCAAAGATCCCATGAGCTACTTCCGACCATCAAAAAGCGTAAGATTGGCTACCTGGGACATATTTTCCGTCACCCACAGTACCGCCTTATCCGCTTAATTATGATGGGAAAAATATCCGGAAAACGCCACGTCGGAAGACGCAGAAAATCGTGGCTCAGAAATATTAGAGAATGGACTGGGATCGCCAGCATAGAAGAACTGTTTCGTCTGGCTAAAAACAGAAAGGAATATGCAGAGCTGACGGCCAACCTCCATTAACGGAGTGGCACCATAAGGAAGACGAAGAGCTTAGCTAGTAAATAATAAAATTTACCTAATAATCATAAATCTCGAGCTGTGTCGTCGCATTCCTATGTTTGGATCTTGGTAGATATCCTAAATAGCTAGGCTAGGCACGCGAGGCATGTCGTCGCCGATTATGACGCCGATCGTCAATACATTAATATATTACAACATTCCAAGCGGGCCAACTGTATAGTGTCGATTTTATATACTAGCATTTACTCATGGCTCTGCCCGCTTGTGCCCTTGTAGTGTATGTCCTTCCTCAAGAATCAAAGTTTCTCCATGTCAAAACTTGTGGAAATCATAAAAGACAGACAGATACAATTACTATTGAATATACATATAGCTAATATTAGTATAAACTATAAAATATCGATGGTACTGAAATTGAATAAAAGTACTTCAGAAGCTTCGCATCCTGAAATTATAATAGTTATATTACTTTCTTTGAATTTAGAAATCCGTTTTCCATACATTTCAGGCGAAAATATAACTAAAAATAACATATTTTAAACATATTATTTCTGTTTCTGAAAATATACTTCATACTTATAGAAATACATCGAGCCACATCGTCCATACGAAGATAAATCTGTTTACTTCAATCTTACATCTTAACATCGTGCAACAAGGTCTATATTCCGATAACGTAATAGCAACTTTAATTTTGTAAGTACGATATTGGCGTGATCAGTGGGTTGACACGCGAGGCTGGCCGGCAAACTTCGCCGACGTCTGCCCTGCTCCCAAGATATCCGGACAAGTTTCACGTATCGTTCTACAGTTATTTGTAAATCGCATTTGAGTAACATATCGATACCTGAACTCTGTTTTTGACCAACTAAACTTGAATTTATATTTCTAGTAACTAAAAACTACTCGGTATCTATTTAAAACCTCTTATTTTGTTTTATTGTCTCCTAGCTTTTGCCAGCGACTCAGCTTGGACGTCTATTGCAGTAAAGAGTAGTAAGTTTATGTCTTTCCTCAAAAAATAAAACATCTTAATGCCAACTTTCATTAAAATCGATTCAGCATTTTTGCGCCGATAGCGTAACAGACAAACAGGCTTACTTTCGAATTGAATAAGCGTAAATATTGGGTTTACCTTCATTTCAAACGGTATCCTGAACTGTTATAACTTTTAATAAAACATTTTACGTTATTTAGAAATTATTAATTCCAAGAAATTCAATACATTGGAATAAAAAATGTAATGTACCTACTAAGGGAACATGACACACATAATTTGATTCAATATTTCCTATTGGTCCATCCCCTGCTGAACGAAGATCTCCCCCCATTGAACGCCAACTATCCATGTCATTATTACTAGGCATAAATAAGAAACCTACAATTAACTACCTACTGCCTAATGTCATGAATGACATACATTAGGTGTATACCTATTAGCAGAATATTAAAGTGCTTACTAATAATAAAATAAAATTTATAATAAAATAAAAAAATTCAGTCTGGGTGTTCTTGGTGTTCGTTTCATGTATGTTTGTAAAGTATCCCAGGACACGGGATTTATATTTCTAATGTTTGAGTTGTCTTTCATAAAAAGAAAAAAAACAAGCCTTTCAGAGCCCACTTCTAAACATTCAAATTTAATATATTGTTTTAAACTTTCATGGTCAGTAACATTTAAATATAAATCTGCGGGATTGCTACCATGTACCTTATTGTTTGTGAGTATCCGATATTTCGGCGCTGTTGCAAGCGCCATGATCACGGCGGATACTCACAAACAAAGAGGTACATGGTAGCAATCCCGCAGATTTATATTTAATTGAAACTTAATTCTTAGAAAGAAAGTTAATAATAATGATTATATAGCATCGCAGTTTGAATAACAACACACTTTGATTATTAAACTCTCTATGTTTTTCCAAAGAAAAACCAGATCGTGTGACATCATAAAACACAGTTTGACATCCACGAGTATGTCTACATACAAAAATTGCAGAAAACAAAACAAGTGTGTCAGTCTGTTAGACAGGTGACGTGCAAATATGTCATGGATAACACGCCTCACATTCCCCCAGCGCCCCTAACGCATGCATGATTCAGTGCCCAACTACATCAGGTGTCAATAGGTATGCAGATAATACGTAGAACTATAGGCACGTACGTACCAAACATACCGAACGTGTTGCATGTTGATTGATATGAGTAATTAGGTTTTGAGGGTTGTTTATTACATTAAAAGCCAATTATTTTAAATATTAAAATGTGTTCTATTACATAGATTAACGTATAAATTCCTTCTTATACCGAGCAGTCAAAAGCTGGAACTCACTGCTAGCCCACGTGTTTCCCTCCCCGCTATGATCCCGGGTCCTTTAAGCGGGGCGTGAAAAAGCATCTTACTAAGCCGCCATAGTGAGGGTCGCCATGCTTTACTGTCTACATGTGCGGCAATGATGTATGGTTTCCCCCACTCTTGGATTCTGCTCATGCTTTCCATCAGGCAGGGTAGAGTCACTTTGGTAGGCTAAATATAGAAAAAAAATATATAAAAAAAGTAGAAAAACTTTCTCTTATATTTAGACTAATTTTAAAAACAGATAATATTTATGAGTTTATGACGTTGTAGGGGATAATTTCTGTGACTACTGAACCGATTTTGAAAATTACATTATTTATGAGTGCTAGTGAACTCGAAAAATTTAAATTAATTACATACGATAACATAAGTCAAAATTAAAACGCAACTAAATTAATGTTTTCCTTTCACTTGTACTCCATTATTTATTCTGCATATTATATAGTTACTTCTACAGATCAGTATTCAAAACCTTCGAAACTAAACTGTTCAAGCATCGCTCATAATAACGACAAACCATACAACTTGTTCAAACTTCGGCACTCGGATATATTGGGAATATAAATATCCTGCTTGAGCCCTTTCGTGGCACTTAAGATATCCGCCTTAGACCCTTACGGCTGAGAACATGTAGTTTGGGTCACATTCACCCAAGGGAGTTCTTGAACAGTTTCAAACTTTATTGATGGGCTGTCATTGCCTTTTAGAGAACATGTTAACCTTTTTGTAAAACTTTAAGATATAGTAGACAGATTAATTTTCACATTTGCAATGGTCCATATAGGTTATTATGTTGAAATTACTGTAACACATGTAACATGTAAGTACACACTAGTGGTCGCCAAGTGGTTAAAATTCGACCATAATTAATTTTAATTATACGTCGCAACATTATTACGGTTCTATTAACAAAGACTATAACTTCTATTATTACAACTTTTGCCAAGGCTACGCCACAATGCTAATTTGACAAAAGAGCATCTATGCATATGTGTGAATTTTATTTGTTGTGTTTTTAGGGTTCCGTAGCCAAATGGCAAAAAACGGAACCCTTATAGATTCGTCAAGTCTGTCTGTCTGTCTGTCTGTCTGTCTGTCTGTCTGTCTGTCTGTCTGTCTGTCTGTCTGTCTGTCCGTCCGTATGTCACAGCCAATTATTTCCGAAACTATAAGAGCTATACTGTTGAAATTTGATCAGTCGATGTATTCTGTGAACCGCATTAAGATTTCTACATAAAAATAGAAAAAAAACAATATATTTTAGGGGTCCCCATACTTAGAACTGAAACTCAAAAATTTTTTTTTCATCAAACCTATACGTGTGGGGTATCTATGGATAGGTGTTCAAAAATGATGTTGAGGTTTCTAAAATCATTTTTTTCTAAACTGAATAGTTTGCGCGAGAGACGCTTCCAAAGTGGAAAAATGTGTGTCCCCCCCCCCCTCTCACTTCTAAAATAAGAGAGTGATAAAACTAAAAAAAAATATATGTTGTACATTACTATGAAAACTACCAACGAAAATTGGTTTGAACGAGATCTAGTGAGTAGTTTTTTTTTAATACATCATAAATCGTATCACGCAATTTACCTTTCATCCAATCGATGAAAGTTACAACGAACTACAAGAACTTTTATATGATCTTACTTGCTGATACGGAACCCTTCATGGGCGAGTCTGACTCGCACTTGGCCGCTTTTTTTTAAATAACAGCTTCCTGGACTCCTACTTATGTGTACGAAATTTCATACTCCTCCGTACATGAAATTTTCGTAAAAAGGGTACAAAGTTTTTGTTTCACGAAAAGCAATTATGTACTTTCAAATCTGTTTGGTTTTTAAAAAAAATTGTCTTCTGATATAATGCAATATGTCACGTTGCCGAATACTTTCTCTCCTTCTTTTTATCTCCTCCTTCCTTCTTCGCACTCTCTTCGTTGTCTAAGCTTTTTCAGCAACTTAAGACTTTCTTGATTATGAACTCCATCTTAACTAATGTTATTCCAGGCATGTATATTAATATATTCCGTCTTATTTCTATATTGTGTTAAGATAGAGGCCTGATTGTGAATGTACATGTGACATTTAAATTAATTTTAGTATTATAAGTTAAAATGCATGCATTTTTTTTTAATTAAATAGTTTAAAGAATATTGAATATAGATTTAAAAAGCGGCCAAGTGCGAGTCGGACTCGCCCATGAAGGGTTCCGTATCAGCAAGTAACATCATATAAAAGTTCTTGTAGTTCGTTGTAACTTACATCCATGTTTTTATACTAGTGTATTGATTGGATGAAAGGTAAATTGCGTGTTACGATTTATGACGTATTAAAAAAAAAGTACTCACTAGATCTCGTTCAAACTAATTTTCGTTGGTAGTTTGCATGGTAATGCACAACATATATTTTTTTTAGTTTTATCACTCTCTTATTTTAGAAGTTAGAGGGGGGGGGGACACACATTTTTCCACTTTGGAAGTGTCTGTCGCGCAAACTATTCAGTTTAGAAAAAAATGATGTTAGAAACCTCAACATCATTTTTGAACACCTATCCATAGATACCCCACACGTATAGGTTTGATGAAAATTTTTTTATTGAGTTTCAGTTCCAAGTATGGAGACCCCCAAAATGTATTGTTTTTTTTCTATTTTTATGTAAAAATCTTAATGCGGTTCACAGATTACATCTACTTACCAAGTTTCAACAATATAGTTCTTATGGTTTCGGAAAAAAATGACTGTGACATACGGACGGACAGACAGACAGACAGACAGACAGACAGACATGACGAATCTATAAGGGTTCCGTTTTTTGCCATTTGGCTACGGAACCCTAAAAACAAATGGCAATACTCTGGTAACCCTTAAATTGCAGGTCCTCGGACAACTTTATTTTAATTCCTAAACTATCCAACATTTCCGAGCCCATTTTCATGATATATTTCTTTCATATTTAATTTTCACAATCTTATAAAAGTTATCCCATCTGTGTTCACAAATATTACGTAGGGCGGCCATTATTTTGTACCTACCTATTTAGCAGTGTAAATTATAAAGTAAACTCATTAATCTTTAAAGCACCGGTGGTAATGGTTTATTGAACAAATATCTACGGAATATTACAACCATAAGCCCGTAATAGATCTTTGCATAATCCTCTAAGGACAACACGGTAATGTCATGTAACGTTAGGATGTTAGGTATGTACAAACTTCACTAATCATTCTTAGTAATAATAAAAATGAAAACGACTATTTAAGTATTTAATACAAATCCATGACTGCACGGTTAGCCTAGTGGTTTAGGCGGTCGCTTTCTACTTAGCCAAGTGTCGTGGGTTCAAATCCCGCGTGGTAAAACAATAAAATTGTTGTTCTGAGTCTAGGTGTTCCTTGTGTCCGTCTTGTATGTATGTAAAGTCCCTCGCGACACAGGAAATCAAGTTGCCTAGATAGCAGAACACTATATAGCACTCCGAACATAAAAAGTGTCGCCTTGTTTACAGCCTCAGCCATGAAAAAGATATCGTGTAGTAATGTAATGAGATATGAAAAGAAACAACACAATCACACGTCAAGTTTTGTTTGCGCCATTGCCTAATGTAGTGGGGAATATCTCTCCTTCTCTCTTGCTATTTATGCTCAGGACCAGACAAGCGTTTAATTCAATAACTTTCATGCAACTAAGAAAAAGATAGCGAGTGGAGAAGGTATTTTAAATTTTATTAATATCATGTGATTCCAAGTACAAAAAAAGGATTAAAACATTATAAATAAAAACAATGGTATGGTTTAATGGGAAAAACTTTCTTGCCGAGGAGAGTCTAATGTCCAACAATAAGGCTGTTAATGCGATGTGTCAGATTATAGATAACGTAAACCTGACATAAATTAATATAAACGAAACTACATAAATAAACAGGCAAAAAATCGCCATTAAAATCGCTCGCTCACATAATTCTGAAGGATATTTTTACTTTCCAATATTACGCACAGAAATTTCATGTAAACTTGTCCTTGCATACTCCAACACTATTGAAAAGAGTTAGTCAAATAGATGCAGTAACTCTTTTGATGCCACCTTGCACAGACACACTGAACTATTTGGTAACTACATTATCTGCATTTTGTAATCAATGAAGTAGAAGTCCTATATCGTGCAAGTGGAATAGCTGGACAGTATTTATAAAATTTATTGGTTTAAATTCACTATTTATTTATAAGCAAACCTATGTATAATTACTTTTATAAACTGTCGAACAAAAAACTACAATTTTGGCTTAACGACGAACACTCAGTAATATTGTCTTTGTATACCTACTTTGATTCTACTTCTATTAGACTATTTAAATTGCATAACACCATATTACTTATCTTTATATCATCATGTTTGTTCAAGTGGGTTCGAAAATGATTTAGATTCGCAATTGGGCCCGTAGGTGGCGCTACGATCAAGCCCTGGGATTTCAAAATTAGAAGGTATGAAGTTCGCTGGGTCAGCTAGTTACGTACAATCAGTGTTCTAAAGTAGTTCAAGTGACAATAATAAAGCCTAAGATGATTAAATTAAAATGCCATATCTATATCCAGTCGTTTCGTAGATCGCAACGATTGGGGTCCGGTCGGAAAATCACTACTTACGTTGATTGAACAAGTTTTCCCAATAAGAAACGTAGCTAGTGCACCAACGCGTAAAATTAGCCAAATTAGCCGACTTCTCTGATTGGTCGAATCTACACTCTCTAAATTTGAGAGGTATAACTTGTAATTATAATTATGCAAGGTAGAGGTTAAGTATGAATATTACCCATATTTCGTCAAATTTCGAAACTCGAGTAAGCTTTCAGTTATTTTATTAAACTTGACTGATATGTAGAGTATTTTTATAAGACTTATTACAAGCTTATCAAAAGGCTGCATACTAAGACTGGCTTCGTTAAAATTGCCTAGAACAATGTCTATAAAATATCACTCAAATTTCTTCGTCTAAACATCATATGTTTATGCATTCTATAATATCAAGTCAATTTCGTCTTTCCAACTTTTTTTATTTATTTCGGATCACCAACAAATGATATACACATCATCCATGAATATAGAGAAAACAAAATACATGCCCTGTGCTTATTCAGTTAAATACCTGTAACTGAACAGCTTCTTATTAACAGCGAAGTCCCGAGTAAAAATCTAAAGCGTTCAGCCGCTCCGCTCGCTCGCGATACTTGCTTGCTGTTTATAATAAAGGCAAGCAAGTATCATAATTTAATGTAGAATCTAACTGTACATCTATGTAATACGTCATAATTTACAAATTCACGCTTCGCATGGTATAATAATGGTGACAGCTAGTAATCTCCGCTAATGCTCAGTAAATACGTCTGTCCGTCTGTAATTAGTTAGACAGCCTCATTCGCGGTTTGACATATAGATGATGATTCTATTGTATAATGAACGTGACTATTATTTATTTCTCAAAACTTGGAATGTATGATTCCTACGTACTTTATATCTATATCTACGATTATATAACATATAGGTATGCACTATCAAAATGCCAAATGATTACTAATGTCATTTCGATGCGGTTTTTTCATTTGAAGTTTCCTTGCGGTGGTTGTTATCTATCTTTGGTTAATATCAGTCCAGCATTGTAAGAGTATCAGCTCTTTTCCAAAATGATGTAAAGTATTTTTGACGTATGATTATTCGATTTCATCTGTTTTGCGCTTGCCAGTATAATCGTTAAAAAATAACTAATTGATAACATCGACCTGGTGCTGCAACTAGAATGGTTTCCAGGGAACCCAACTCTTCGTAAACTCACAGCAGACATATTGTATTTGGGTTCAATAGATTAGTTACAATGAGTAGGTAACTTGCAGGTTATGATCTTGCAATACGGTCACGTCTACCTGTTACTACAACCTGGTTGGTTTTCAGAGAATGCAACTCCTGAAAACTTGGAGCAGACACATCATAATGCTTAGATTCAATATATTAAAAGGTTGCCTGGAAGAGATTGCTTTTAGCAATAAAGCATTGTACATATCTAGTAGAAACTTACAAGTTCTACTATTCTATTCTAAGTTTTTTAAGGGTTGTTACTTGTTCCTTAAACTATAAATATTTTTAGCGTTGGGGTTTTTTATTTAATGTTCAACTTGTACAATAATGTGTAGTAGTGAACCGACCGGTAACCTTAGCAAGACGTGTAAATATTGATAGATAGTTAAGTACAAATATACATAAAGTAAATATCTATATTATAAATATCACCATATCCCTCAACCATCATAGTCACCAACAAAAACCTTCAATTTAAAACCTATCAAAACCATTACTTGACACTTTTGCACCATCACATGAGCCCTTGGGACATTCGATCACCGTCAGCATTCGAACACATGACGTCCGCCTCCTACGTTGTTGGCTAAATTAAATCTCATTGTAGATTAAACGAAGTAAGTGAGTCGGAAAATATTCGATTGAGTATTTATTCTGTCATGTGCAGATATTGATCTTGAAGGATTAAGCTCTGAAAGTGCAGTATCTTGAAGATATGTCAAAATGCCGATCACGCTTTAAGATGGATCATGACTATACATATTGGAAGTTAACTACAGGGATCGGTATGGTTGAATTATTATTGATTGATTGCTGTTATGTATATTTTTCTTTATGTTGTATATATTTTTTCATCTAGCACCTACTATTTTAATAATTATCAATTCCTTTTAAAATGAGTTCAATGTTCGCTTAATATGAAGTTCGTTTTTTTATTTATTTATCACATTAATTTATCGGAAACTGCATTATCCAAATGTTGCCTGGAAGAAAATGCTTATTTTAATTGACTCATCTTACGCAATGCATTTGTGTAAGTTCATCGACGTGAAAAAATATGTGAGTAATTACATTTCACCTAATGAATATTTACTTATTTCATATATTACGTTACCATATAACCTTGGCAGCAAAATAATTAAATCAATAATTCTAAATTATAATATGTTATTAAAAATAGAGGTTCTAAGTCAAGATTTTTATCGTCAACAAATATGTAGCAGTCGTAGCATGTACCTACGTAGTTCCCGCTTTATTTGTAACGACTGTTCTTCGGAAATGTACTTCATAATTTGGACGTACTTACTTCATTATAACATAAACATTACAGTATCCATACTTAATTTTATAAATTCGAAATTAAATCTGTCTATTTGTCTGTTATGCTTTCACGTCTAATACACTGAACTGGTTTTCATTAATTTCGGTAAGGAGAAAAATTGGACGAGGGTGGTAGCTAAAAGTTTATATATAATATTTAAAAGCGCAAGAAAATGAAGAGAAGTCCCCATCGTACCCACGACTTTTCCGGCCCAGTCTGATCCGGATCCGCGATGTTAGACCTATTTACATTACGCTCTCTCCTCTGTCACTATTTGCTCAGTACGGCTCTCATTTAGCAAGTTAGACGTCCGGCAAAACCGTGTCTGTCTTATTTGGATAATGTTAAGCAAATACGTAGATTTGCAAGCATTATGGTCCCTACCAGTTTTTGACGGCGTTAAAAATGCATGAAATTGAGAACCACCCTTTGTTATACCTAGTATAAAGTGTCTTTGCGCATATTTGAATAAAAAGAAATTGCTCTATGCGCTTTTTTTTTAATAGACATAAGTATCTTATATATGGAACGTTTATATATAATAAAGTTTTAAATTCGAATGTAACGCTGTCTGTTACGCTAGCACGACTGAACTGCTGGCCCGATATCAATGAAACTTTTCATGAGGATACTTTGATAATTGAGAAACGATATAGAATATTTTCTTTAAACACGTGGATAGAGCCGTGAGCTTCAAATTTAAAAATAAATTTAATAAGGTTAGAGCTTGTATATTTCTATTACAATTATAAATTATTTTAATATTGATCTATGACATGCCTTAAAATTAAATAGGTATAAACGAATAATTCATTAAATTTGTGCTGGTAATCAAAAAATATAACCGACAGATATCACACGAAATCATATTTTTAATCATCAACATCAACAACCTATAATGTCCCACACCTGGGTTCTGGTCTCCTCTCAGGAGAGGGATTATAATAATGAACTCCGATATGGATTCCAGAAAGTCAGAGACATATTTAACAACCCCTAATTGTGATGTATCCTTTTATTGCATATTGTGTAGCTACTTATAGTTTTTTTATACAAGTATGGTTTGGTAGTGAGGCAGGCGCGACGACGCCGGGCCCGCGACAATAAAATTTCACGCGGCATAAAGCAAAAACACACCCCAACGCATTACCACTGTTATATCTAACAACCATATTAACTTGAGCTACCAATTTGCGAACAAGGCCACATGATTTCACAAAATGATGAGAGCGTAGAAGGTCTTGTGTTATGGTGAATAAAACCCATCTTGTTATGTTAGAGCGGAAATCGGCAAACTTTAGTCGGATGTCGAGATAACAACTATGAAAAGTAGAACTATAATAGTTTACGTCTGGTTTAATGAATATGGCGTTTTTGGGTATAGATGTGTAATTACTTAAAGTTAATAGGTTTGGACACAGTAATTTTATTTATTTATGTCATGAGCAGATTATCAATGTTTATGACCGTTGTCTAACAATTCTGATAATTACTCACTTAATTATCCTTTATAAACGTGGTTTAAGGAATTGGATTCAAATAATGTATACTCTATAACACGTATTTATAAGCATCACTTGTATGTTCATGGCCAAATTTCGTGCGAGTTTTAACAAAAAAATATATTCAAATATTGACAAGTATAATCTTATTAACACACAAGCCTTTGTTACAAGCGTTTGTAAATACATACGAGACAAGATATCATTTATGTCATACATATACTAGAATAGCCTTTATCCGAGACTCCGCCTGCGTGTTTGTCGTATATCGCGATAATCATTTGTTGGATTAATATACTGATCTATATTACTCACAAATAATGTGGCTTTCAATACGTAAAAGAAATTCAGAATCAGATCTAGAGATTACCTCTTACAACGTCTGAAACTCTATAAGCATGGAGAATATAATATTATTTTAGAAGTTAAGTACTGCGAACAGTTTAGTTTCGGTGTGGTAACATTAATTTAAACAGTAACTTCCTTTTTAATAAAGATTATTTAATACATGAACATCAGTCTGCGCATATAATTACTGTCATAAGAATCAGATGATTCTTAAATAGAGATCCTTATTAGCTTATTGCTTATGTTTACTTTGTCCCAAGCAAAGGAGAAAACTGAAAGTCGAATGTACATGACAGCAATTGATTAAATGTTCAAAGTTCAATCATTTTTGTATTGAATGGGATAATCTCAAAAAAGTATTGGTAAATAAATAAATACGCTTCAATCCGTAAAGTTCAATCAATTATATAAGTTAATCATTACTTGAGTGACGGGAGATTTTAGCAAATATACATAAAACAATCATCTTGATACTTTGGCATATCCATACACTGATTTTTTTACTAAATGCATAGTTACATATATATTATGTTAAGTAATGTTTTCTGAATAGATCTACTGTTACTATCGAAACGTAGGCCTTTCAACTTTATTAGTTTTCCGGTCTTTTTGTCCCATAACTGACCAGTAAACATGTAGGTGGGTTGCAATTCGAGGAAAAAAATTATAATCCCTCAATCTTTCACTGTCAACAAACAAATCTTCAAAAAATCAACTTTCTGATCAAAGACTCAACCGTTAAATGAATGTCTTCTTAAAATTGACTGCCAAAGTGCCAAGAATTTGGCGTAGCTGAGTTAATCTTGTACAATTTTAACGTTTGCTCTCGTTAGCTCGCAATAAGACGAAGTGGTGTCAAATATTGATGTTGGAGCTACATTATATTGATTAGCTCTCTTGATTTTCGTTCGACCTACCAGTATGTACAGACATATAGAAAAATTAAGGCAGAGGAATCGTAGTAGATGATAAAGTTATGAATATAAATATACTTAATGTGTTTGTGAAGCTTAGAAATTCAATGAGGCACTGAATTATAAATTATAGAAAAAGTTCTACACAACTGAATTTAAAAACAAACGTGGTTGTTCTTTAAAATGAGCTCGATCAATGTTCTCGAATAAAACATCGTACTTTAGTACGGTTCGATTTTAATTCGTTAAAAAAGTTGTTTTTCTAACAATAAGCAAGTAGGTACATCATGTAGTTCTGAAAATTCTATTCATAAACAATTATCGAAACGTAAAAATATAAAATAGTTATAGTTTATTATCATCATCAAGACAACCACAGGCCGTATGGCTGGCAGGAGCTGGATGCAAATAGCCCAAAATCGATGAAAGTGGTGTGTAATGGAAGAGATCTATGTCCAGCAGTGGAATGCGATGGGATGATGGTGATGATCATCACCATTTGTCATTGGTCCATACACCTACTCTCTTTATGAACTTAATAATATACAATTGACATACACAAATTATACTAGACACAGAATAACAATTGTTGTAAAACGTACTCGTAGGTATATTTTATGTAGGAATTAATTAAAGAAACTGCTAGATATCAGCAATATCTCCAAAACTTACAATCTTCTCAGTTAAGTACGATATTTAGAGCGGGAACGACCAAATCTTGTTCGGGCGTCCGTCTGTCTTCATTAGAGTGAAGCAATCACTAAACACGCTCCGACACGCACCACCCTTGCCTATACAGCCTACTTGCTATTAGATTTCAGCTCGACCAGTGAACTGACTACTAATTTGCTCCTAAATTTATTGCTAAAGCTGAGAAAAAGTCTTGTTAAATTGTTTAGTTAATAATTAACTATATACTCTGAAGTTTTTTATTCAACTGTTGTTATATTTTCTCGCTGCGGTAGAATACACTCTATAAAATGAGAATTCTATTTTAAAGCTCCCACCTAACCCAGTCCTTATATTATACTAAAATATTCCACGTAACATATTTCACGTTAAGACAACGTCGTAGGTTAAATAGGTAGATAAAAAAATCATTTTTATGCATTCCTTTAATATAATAATAAATACTACTTTAATAAAGGTATTTCTCTTAAGCAGACCAGAGTTCATCTTCAAAGTATTTACTTATTAATAAACAGTCTTGACGGGAAAATCTAGCATATAATATGTATTTACAAAATAAAATTTTGCTTCAAAGTACAATATTCAGTATCAAACACGTCTTCTCCGTGAATGTATGAGTATAAAGATTTTTTGAGTCACAAATTATAAAAAAAGTCGGATCTATCTAGGTGAATCATTTCATGGGCGTATACTTAACGAAAAATTCAGAGGTACAAACAGGTTAAGATTTCTGAACAGGAAATCTGATTCCAAACTAGGCTGTAATATTCAAATTAAATTTTAAAACAACTTCTGACAAGAAATTTCCTATGCCTCGAGGGACTTTGCTCA
Organism: Phragmatobia fuliginosa; assembly: GCA_932526445.1. Taxonomy (NCBI): domain Eukaryota; kingdom Metazoa; phylum Arthropoda; class Insecta; order Lepidoptera; family Erebidae; genus Phragmatobia; species Phragmatobia fuliginosa. The sequence continues at coordinate 7,808,676 of OW052073.1, forward strand.
TGATAATACAAATTAATAATATTTTACATTAAAACTCTTTCTCACTCTATGTGAGTGAGAAAGAGTTTTGTTTTGTTGAAAGAGTCATGGTTCTTTATTCTACCTACAAGTAACCTTGAAAATAAAAATCAATGTTATTCTAAACTAAGTAAAATTACAAAGATGTTGGTTACGTAATTGCCTTGTGCATAGTTATGAATTAATTTATAATTATCGAAATGTAAAATTAGTAGAGCCTGTAATATCAAATGAAAGGTAAAGATACTTTATATTTTATTCACACTATTTTAATACTATACAATCTTATTCGTGGTGCGTTACATTCCAGAGAGAGGGCGTTGTCCTGATGCCATAGACTTTATTTAATCTGTTGTATAGTATCCACGTTCCCAAAGAACCACGTATTGTACTATTATATGTTACAGAGCCACGGTGACTTCAGCATAAACAAGCCGGCTCGACCGGGTGGTACTACTCTCTCGCATGAGACCAACCTAAAGTAACAGCATTGGGACCGCCGTGGTTTGTTGGCGTAACCTGTTTTTTTTGTTTAACGTGTGGAAATCCCCGCGGATCGTCACACCGCCTGGGGTTTACGGCGGGGTGGTGTGTCGGACTCGAACCGACTAAAACCACACGGTGTGACCTCTCTGCGCCTGTGATTACGGAGGGGGGCAGGGTGTTATTTGGTGGTTGGCGTGGCGTGGCGTGACCGGTGATCCAATGATGCAGAAGCAACTCAACAAGCCGCCACAGTATCTGTCACACACACAGCATGTTGCGTTGTTTGCATATGTAATGTGAATGGTGACTACTACTCTTGGATTCCTCTCGTGCTGTCCATCAGGCAAAGTAGTTTCACTTTTGCAGGCTTTAAAAAAAAGAAAAAAAGCTGCATTTAATCGTTGTACTGATTAATACTTAGCATTAAAGTAACTCGTGGATAGGTAGATATGCCTTCAGTTAAAGCAATCTACGACTCCTCATAAAGCCAAGTAGATTAGTCGACACACAATTCATTTCTATTATTTTATAAAATAAGAGCAATTGTAGAGAATATTTATATGACAAAATGAACATACATATACGTAGGTATATATTCCTCTACTCTCGTCGCGTAGTAACGCCTGATGGTGCACTAGAGCATTAAGCGTGAACGTCACCTGTTTGCTACCTGGTTGCTCCTGTGTCAGTACAGTGTGTGTGCTCCCTTACTTTAAACATTTAAGCTGTAGTACTCCTGGATCTTTCATTACTATTTAATAATTTTAACAGTTTAGAAATACGTTTTTCTTTTGCTATTCTTACTTTTGTCTGTTTGGGTTACTCATGAGAATCACTGTAATGCACGTCAGATTTCTTTTATTATTATGATTTTAATTTTTTTATCCAATATATAGGCCGCAATGAGTTTTAATGTATTCAAAAGCAGGCTATAGAAGATTGGTCGTAGTATAATCAGACTCAAAGCACGTCTCCGTGTGAAACCGACAGTGACATGTAGATATCAAGAGATATCATTTAATTGAATATCTACTTACCTACACTTTCAAGCCAATTTCAACTTTTTCTTATTGACATTCTATTGCTAGAAAGCTAATATTGTAATGTCCGAATTAATAATAATGATATTAAAATGCGATCCCAAAAATGTTATTAATCTCAAAACAATTCATCAATTATTGATTAGCAGTTTCTTTGGAGAATGTGTCGCTTCAAAGAATATTTCAATTGATAAAGGCGAGCGGAAAGATCGCTGACAACAAAGAGAGGACCGGAAGTGCCTGAGGGTTGAATAGTTTGAGTTCTAAGAGGACCGGCGCGGGAGGGTCTGGGGGATACAGGATGGTTTATGTCACGAAAAAATGTAAATAGGTCGAGAAAACTATATGTATTCTATTGAACAAGAATAAATTATCGGATTATATTTTAAACACGTACACTAATTGTCCCAAACTAATTTTAATTTCAGAATAAATTATTTCATTTCAACGAGCCCCTCATATCTAGCCATGCTTAGAACAGATATCTATAGCCATACAACATATTTACAGTTATTTACATTTACAGACAACGATGTACAAAAATCTTAATAGACCGCCAAAATCTGTATTATAATTAGTATGGTAACCACTACTCCTAAAACTTTTCATCAGGCAGAGTCACTTTGGCAGACTCGTGTATAAAAAAACTACTTATCTACGTTTCAAACAAAAGCCATACAAAATTCGTATAAATTTTGGCAATATCTCGAAATGTCTCGAGCACGTCTCAGTGGGTGGCGGGCGTGGGGTGTAATTTGAACAAATGAGCAACGGCTACCGAACCAAATTAGATTTTCGCCGGTCGTCGTTGACCGCCGGACCGGACCGACACTGGACCATTCACCCGCCAACAGATTACGCCACTTGGCGTGCTCCTTCGCTATTTGTATCGACCTTATAAACGATATGTCTTGAACTTCAGAGAAATAAATTACGATATAACTATCAACTAACATTTTTTTTTAATAATGTTTATAAATCGATAGTTGGCTATTAATATCAAATTAAATCACAATTTGTTTCGAACAAAAACACGTTTTTGCAACTAGCTTAAATAGAAAGTGATTTATTCATGAAATAATTATATCGTAAACAGACAGGATGCTAGATGTCAATTATTGTTAATATTTCACTGACATTATCTCATCTTCTTAGCCTTTGTTATTCCCAAGATTATTTAGGATCGGCTACTAGTTGTAATTACACTCAAAAGTATTGATATACATTTTTTCTTTGTTTTAATAGGAACCTATAGGTACTCGTGGTTGATATTATTTCATTTTGCTTGCTGTTGTCTCTTGTTATTGCATTAGTACACCAGCATTGTACTCCTTCAGTCAATTACTGTTAGCAATCGGTATATCTTTTGTTGGAGATCCTTCCTAAATAAATAAATAAACATGAAGTTATTGTATCATAAATAACCTTATCATCAGTAACAAATAAAGAAAAAGGAAAAAATATTTATTCAAAGTCCACATGGTCACAGTTAAATATTAAAATAAATACAGTTCTGTGGATCTGCATCGAATGTGTGGACCAGAACGGGTTGTCATCTCAGATGAATGCTAGTTTTCAGATGACACCATCAGGAAATTATTGTCTCTGACCGTATTTGCTCTTATAAGAAGACGAAGCATTCACATCAACAATCTTCAACAGTTCACTGCTGTACATAAGCCTGTCCTTAGCGAGGAGAGGCCTATGACCAGCAGTATTACCTACTATACTACATTGATCAAAAAGGCGGAAATAGAGTTTATTTCAAGTTTTCTTTCTCTTTGCAACGACACCTGTAGTATAAATAGGGATGAGGCAAAAATATTATTATTTCTAACCTTAATTGAACTTTTCAATCTGAACCTTCAAAAATGTATAATCTCCTAAAGTCATAGTAAAATATATTAGTAATATATTAATTGTTAAAAATAAATCACATCAATATTGGCCGAATGTAAATAAATGCCCTGTTATCCGGTGTTTAAACAGTGTAGGAGAGGGCGTCGCCCTCCCGGCTCCTAATCAAAAAATTGAACTTTCAATAAAGGGAATCATTAATTCTGCTTAGGGAGGGATCCCGTAACATCCTAACGAACTCCACAAGAATCTTGGGATGTTTTTGTCGGATAATTATTTGAAAGAAATACTTAGACGCACCGGGCGGAGTCCACTTGGGAAATTGTTTTCGACGCTTTCTAAACATCCAAGAAAAATGTTTTTCTTTTTTATCTTATATCGATTCGGTTAAGTCTGGGGTACGAGTTAGTAAGGTTTGATATTTTTTCATTGGCATTATAATTTCACTGTTTGTGAAAAAAAAATGATGTGCATGTATCAGCGTCAAATCGGTGATAATACTCATATTTCATAAACTCTCTTAACACTGTGATTACCTCCCTTATTTTAGAAATACTTCTGTAAGTGTCCTAGATTTCAAGATTAAAAGTCACCAGCATATTGAAATCAATAAATTAAAGGTAGGTAAAACAGTTCATAAATTAACCCAACCGAAAGGTTCAGTTTAATTGTAATATTCAAGAAATCAAAATTTTCTCAATCTACTTATACACATAAAGACAAACAAAAGTGAATCATAGTTTTCAAACTGTACCTACACTTGTGAGAATTAAATTCAAGATTAATTTAATTCACAAGACAAACACCTTGTTGTGGCTCTCGGAAAATACAATGATATCGTTTATATCATTGTATTTTCCGAGAGCCAAAACAACCAAGTCTCACGGATATTGATCCGTTATTTTTCTCAGACGTTATTACCGTAATGCAGCCAATCCCCTGACATCGCCTCGACCGGGAATTAATGATGTCCTTTATTGGAGACACCATTTTTTGATTCCTTTACCGGTACCAAGCATCTTACGAAACTGAAACGACAATTTCCAAGGGCGCCTTCTATTTTATTTCCATTGCTGACTCTTAAAAGATCTTGAACCTAAAAAAATAAAATTCATACGCAATGTATTGCGAATTCGTTTAGACGTCGATGTTTGAATTTATAGATTGTTGGTTGGTTGTAAATTTGGAGCTATTGCCGGCGGCGGGGTAGGAAGCCAACGCAATCTTTGTTTACACGATCTGGGTTCACATTAAAAGCAAACCCCAGTCGCTTTAAGGCATTATTCGGATCTGTCAGGGATTACAGTATTATATTGTCAAAAAGGGATGAACAATTTTAGGTTTCTTAAGACGCATTATGCATATTATATTGTGCTTTTGTACTACACAAACGCGAGGCACTAATAGCCGAGTTGTCCAATGTGATTGGAAACAACCACCGAGGGCAAGCAACGACGGCGCAGTCAGTACCTTCCTGGGTTACCGTTAGTGGCATGAGCGTCGCCGTGATTCAGAGGTCACGTTAAGCAATCGGTCGCAGTTGTTATCAGAGTATAACAGTCGCAAAGCTTAGTTTTAGATCTTCGGAGGGTTTATAAACATCTAACGGAAAGATTTACAAATACGTAGTCACATCATAATCTTGCAAGTCCAAAACCCGCACTCAGCGTGGGGACGTATGACCTTGCCCTCTCCTGAGAGGAGGCCCGATTCCAGCAGTGGGACGTTACGGGTTATTGATTAACTATACAAACAACTTCTTAACTAAGTTTTTAGATTTGATCCAAGTATAATTGCGTCAATGGATGTAAATCAAAAGATTAAACAAAATACATATATTTTGATAACATATTTGGATTTCGACCCAGCCTAAATATTATCATACTAAACTACTTCTACAATTTTCTCTAGAAATCAAGGATGCGTTTTTAGTTTTAGGTATTTCTACTATATGAAGCTATATATTACAATACACAAAGACTATTTATATATAAATTTCATATATCACCGATACGGCTAGACCTTTAGAATTAGATTTAGATTATCATAAAGTTTTGTGTTGATTTTGTAGCTCTGAGAATAGGACGTAAACTAGATATACCTTTAGAATAATATTATACCTTTAGAATGCGAGCGGAGCACTAGCTCCTCTCGCACTCTCGCAACTGATATATTATATTAATTGCAATTGCAATTTATATCTATAGAGAACACCTTCAATAATTTGAATTTGTGATTGCAGTTTTCGATATGAAGATTTTTTTAAATAACCAGTTTTCTACTAGATAAAGGATTAAAGAAATCATTAAAGCTATACCTACCTATATAAATATATACCTATTGAAAACTTTTCTCTCTTATACAGCTGTCTTTAATAGGAGACATCATTGCAGTGGTTCGCAATCTTCCAAATAAAGTCGAAGGGGTAGATCTTTCTTACCAATGTATTAACTTAATTGCGTTAACTGTCTTGAGTTTCTATCCAAAAGTATTGAATCTTAATTTTCTTAATAACGAACAATTCATATATTCATTTGCAGCTGATGAATTTATTAATTATTATATAAATTTATTGTTCTATTAAAAAGTAAATGCAGTGCAAAACTTCGAAAACATTTCAACAAGTTCAGTTCTCGCACAGACCGAGAGCTTTCTTGTCAAATTACGCGATCCAATTAGAATTGTAAAAAGCAAAGTATAGCAGTTGTCAGCTGTGTCCGTTACAATCAATCTCATTACACGTCAGCAATTAGTGGGACTAGCTACAGAATTCAGGATCGGTGAATCAAACTTCAACGTCCAAGTTTAAACCAGATGTTGGAGCGTAAAAGCGATATCGTTGCGATATAGCTTAGTAATCAGTTACAGTTACTGAAATATACTGACTAAAGAGCAATTCAAAATAGTTCAAATCTTATTTAAATTTTGTAAATAGGTAGCTCTAAAAAACCTAAATTGTTCAATATTTTGTAACAATTCCAGATGTCAGACAAGATGTTTATATATAGAATTTGATAAAGTAAAAGTTATCATAATTTCTACATGTATAATATAAAATATGTCTATATAATATAAATAATAAAGTTACAGTATACATATAGAAAATATGATAACTTTTGTATGTAGAATTTGTTTTTCATATGGAAATTATGGTATAGAAATTATGATAACTTTTACTTTCTCTCATAAATACAAAACTCTATATTTTATGCGGATCTGAAAATAAATTTAAAAAAATACTTTGGTATCAATACCAAAGTATTTTTTTTGTTTTCGTTTTGATGTCAACATCAAAACAAAGTGTCTCGCAACGATATCGTAATAATCTCTAGGTTTTTAAAATCATGATAGTGGAATCGTGTCGTGACATTGCTCTCGTGTGATTGGCTGCACACCGCAACGCAGCCAGCCGCACCGAGTTTTCTGCCAGTGGTTTTCTAATCTGAGCACAAAATTCCTCCGCGACTTCGACAGTACCATTATTTGGACATTTTCGTTTGGAATGTTTTTTATGAAATGTAAATTATTATTCGATTTTTGTTGTCTGATGTCTGTTGTCTGATGAATCATAAAAAAAACGTCTAATTTTAGTGACTGAATGCGTTAAAATCCATATTCATACAAATATTATAAATTATCAAGTAACTCTTTCTGTCTGTCAGTTCCGATTTCACGGATTAATCATTGAACCGATTTGGATGAATCGGTATAGAAAAAAAATGGACCTTGGAGAAGGAAAGGGTACTTTTGCGTGTGGAGTCAAGGGCAAAAGCTAGTTTATAATAATAATTCAGTGTGGTTTGTTATAGTTTAGGTCGTTAACCGCTAATTTAGGACGTGCATACATTTTTCTCCCTGGTGGTAAATTTCTTTTGTATGTAAAAAAAATTAGATTAAATAATTTTAATGTAAAAAGCGTGGTGCGACGTTATTGAAATATTTTCAAAAAGGATTCCACGCTTTGTTACATTAAAATTATTATATTCTTTTTAGTTTAAAAGCGTGTTTTTTGAGTTTTTTAAAACTATTTTTTAGAAAACAGACTTGATATGATGTACGAAGTGCCGTGAGCTAGTTGCTTATACGTACCTATAATGCATAATGTATATGTACCTTGTTCATATATTTAGTCGCAACCCAACACGATCGTTGTAAACAGTGTAATTATATTAAGCTTGTGTTAATCAATAAATAGTGTTTAATACCAATTCAAACGGATATCTTTTTATATGCCCTAACAAGACTAAAAAAGACTAATTTGTTTAAACTTTTTTTTCAAATTAGTGTATTGTCATGAGTCTTCGATAAATCTACAAAGTTTGAACGAAATCTGACCGTTTAAAGTTGGTAAAAATCACATACAGGTGAAGCTAATAATAAGCGTGTATGAATTCACAATTTAGAAATACATTCTGGTTACGACAGTAATATAGGCTTTAGCTTAGTTTGAGACCGGACGACCATGTATGCGGACGACGCACACGAATACGGATACGTATCATAGGCGTCAAGAACCACGGATACAGATAAGGATACAGATCTTGACTTACTTACTCAATCGGTGTCGGTGCGTGTGACATGTCACTCTCACTTTGAAATGTTTGCAATTTACAGATAGAAAAATATATGATTTCTTAGAAATATTGATAACAAATGGTGTTTTATTACTAGTTATCTAAATAACCTTCATATGGAATAGGATCTATTGCAAATTTAATAAACACTTTTGAGGCAAAAGATCCGTGAAAGATCCGTCTAAAAAGTTACTAATAAGTATGGATACAAATGCGGCTCTTTTTTGACGTGGATATCTGCGGATACGAATATCTGTAACATCACTAGTACTGATTCATTACGAAACCATGAATGTGAATGATTCTTTAAAAAACCTTTTTTCTATAACCTCACGAAGATGTGACAGTAACTGTCTAACAGATACAGTTTCACGTCATCTATGCATATATAATGCCATGAGTTAGTAAAATATTTTTGTAAATTTTTATGTAATTTTCCAGTGATTGATTTGCGTAATACATTTGTATAATGAAACATATCCAGTCTAATCGCAGTTTATGAAATCAATTAAAAAGTAAGAACCGCTTTAGTTGTTCGCACTGTTTACATTGTTTTCATATAAAAAATACTTTGCGTGTTAGAAATATTACAACGGCAGATCCATAAGGTTGGATAAACTCCAACCTTTCAAATTTTAATTTATAATGGTAGTTTTTTTAATTTAATAACATGTGTAGGTTAGTAAAAGATCATTTATATTTGGCTAGTTTAGCATGAAAATTATATTATTCATGTAGGTATTTTTTTTGTTTACATATTTATTCAAAATTGATAAGTTTGAGAAACACAGTATCGGAATAAATGTATAAAACATCCCAAACCAATTCGACATTACTTAATACATCAAATTTTAAGTTCCAATCAATTAAAATGGACCGAATTAACTTAGAAAGGCAAAGAATGAGTTGACCACAAGAGCCCTTGATCCATTTTGCGCCTTTAACAGTCCGTTGCTTTGCATAGTCCTCACTTTAGGAAGAAGGCATTTTGATTAACGTAATCTTGATATTTAGACTTATATAATACTTGAGAGACCCAAATTGTATCTATGCAGCAAATGATGAGCAGATATCTATATCAGCGATTAATAAGTGAAGACATTGTAAAAACGATGATTTGCAAGAACTGCTAACTTAGCAAAAAATGCCGTTTTATATCAGCTCTGATTTCAAAGTATGGCTCGTATGCCATATGAATAAAAACAAAGTTACACCCCTGATGGATCTAGCTTTCTTCTCTATTTTTTAAATTTATAATATACTAGCTTTCGCCCGCGGCTCCGCCCGCGTGTATGTCGGTTATCGCGGTAAAAAGTAGCCTATGTCCTTTCCCAAGTTCAGTTCTATCATTATACCAAATTTCATCAAAGTCGGTTCAGTGGTTTAGACGTGAAAGCGTAACAGACAGACAGACAGAGTTACTTTCGCATTTATAATATTAGTAGGGATTTATACTCTGCCTGATGGAAATCATGAGTAGAATCCAGGAGTTGGGATCACCATCCTCATTGTGAATGCAGAGAATGCAGCATAGTGATCCACACTATTGGGACCTAGTGAGATGCTACAGCATCTTTGGGCCTCCGGTCTCACACTCACCAACGAAATACGACAGCACGATTGTTGTCATTTTTATGTTGGTCTCCTGTATGAGGGTAATACTGAACCAGTCGAGCTGGCCCATTCGTGCTTAAAGGCCGCTGCATACGTGACGGGATTTAACACGGACGGGGCGTGGACGTGGTTGCCTCGTTATAAACGGGAACGTGATTTAAATGCATAGGCACCGTGACTGTGACTCGGATCTAACGTGTAAGTGTTGTGAACAAGGAAAGATGTATTTTTCATTTCAAGAATTGGCTTTAATTGCTATTGACGTGCTAAACATCGTCGGCGACGATATTTAGCACGTCCCGTGCGTGCCACGTTTCGCCCCGTCCGTGTCTCCGTGAAGTATGCATTTCCTTATACATTAACGATGTTTGCAAAACTTCCCGTCCCGTTCCGTTCATGTTAAATCCCGTCACGTATGTAGCGGCCTAATCAGCTCTACTAAATTTTTAGTACTACCTTCTATATTTTAATGTCTATTGTTAGTAGTTCGCAAACAGAAAAGTGAGCAATAAAATGAATCCAGCATGCTCTCAACATAACAACAATGAAGTGTTCTTCATATATAGTGATAAAGATGAAGAGAATAATAAGAAGTCGAAAAAACCGCCACAATCTGAGTCTAATGAAATGAGCACGCAAACTATGCGCAGCAGTACAGGTGATTACAATACCAATGTGCACTTAAAATGAGAGATTAAGCAACGAATTTTAATTATTTATTCTCCTTAGCATTAACAGGTCTTATGTACTCGTAGTTTGTTTCCTTAGACAACTTTACGATACACGATAAATAAGGGTTGGTAACACTTCATAGTTTTAAACCATTGCAACACGGACAACACATACAGAATGTCCTAGGAATTGATGTGATGATAGAGGCAAGGTCTTAATAGCTAGCAGATTCTGGGACAAACTGTATACATAATATTCACCCACTGTGAGGGATTAAAGAGTAGATTTTGGAATATTAATACACATATATCAAAAACTAAACAGGTCTTATTTAATATTAGTGCAGTAAGCATGTTATTAACTCTGTACGTCAAACATTCAACTGAATCTGTTATGTAAAGCATGGATTGACCTGTACACTTTATTCTATATATATTCTGTAAAAATCAAATGCCAATCTATATTGGGGTTTTTCAGACCGTCGTGCGATGTTAACAAAATTACCATTAATCCCTGGCATTGTGTTACACCACAAGAAAAGAAAAAAAAGTGAGTATGTTGACTTACAATATTGCGGGTAAACATAGCCTTTAAAATTTAAATGTAAATTTCTCGGCAGAATTCTTCTAAAATATGAATATATTGCGGTAGTCTGACTGACATACATTTATAATTTAAAAAAAATAATAAATAATGTATGGAAAGTGCACAATTAATGCCCTTTTTTATTAGTGTCTAACATTCGTTTCAATAATCCATGCAAGTGTAAAGCACACTAAAGTTTTAAACATAGGTGGTATAGCGTTCGATATCTCAATAGGCTAATTGCAAAAATAAAATATTTGTTGATTTAAAAAAAAAAACTTCTTACATTACAGCAAAATTTATGAATTGGAAAAGATACCATAGACTTAACGTGATTTATTCATTTTTGGAAGATTTAGAAAGGGACTTTCCAGCTATATGCACAGTGTCGGTTATTGGTAAATCAGTTGAGGGGCGAAGCATCAAGGTTAGTTGTAAATTTAATTTTGCTTTTCTTTTTTATTTAATTACTACACAGACTAAGATATGTCCAGCCAGTGGCTATTGATAATGCACTAAGCATTTAACCTAGAGACTCAGCTGTGCCTCAATTTTCATTTTTCATGATTAATAGTTCACTGTTGGACATAAGCCTCTCCTTCGAAAGCAGACCAATTTTTTACTCATTACTTCGTCATAAAAGTGTAATTTGAAACAGTCAAGGATCGTTTTCTTATCTCTCGCTCTAAGACAAGAACTGGATTTAGGTAAAATAAGTAACAGAAAGAGGTAGGTTATGATCAGTTCCGAAGTTTCACAGACTAGATAATACTGAGACCTTATTTTTAAGTTACATTATGTAGTCTATCTGAAGATGCTATAAATCTCTGAAGCAAACCGACAAAGTAACATGAAATAGCTCTTCTAAGTAATTGTCACTTGAATATAAATTTAGTTCATCCTTTACACTTTATTCAAACAACACAAGTTACAATTTATAGATATCAGATACATTTTATTATAGGTTTTTGTTTTGACTATGAATATATTATAATTTTTAGTTTATATTTTAGATGTTAAAAATATCGAACAGCAACGCTACTAATGAGGCAATATGGGTGGACGCAGCAATACATTCCCGTGAATGGATCAGCACTGCTGTGGTCACATACATTGCCAATTATATTGTCAAGAATTTCAAAACCCTTCCCCCTTCCATCACTGAAAAAGATTGGTAAACTATGAAACTTTCTATTTTATTTCCTTAACTTTTAAACTCGATTAGCGTATTCGGCATAGCGTAAGAAATCAAGGATTATAGTCACTTTATTTACTAGCCATACTATATTTATTTCATTTTAAGGATTCCGTCCTCATAGGGTAAAAACGGGACCTTATGATTACGCCGTCCGTCCGTCTATCTGTCACCTGACTGCATATCTTAATACTTGTTAGTTAGACCAAATTTTCACAGATAATGTATTTCTGTTGACTCTAACATAATCAGGATGGTGACTACTACTCTTTGATTCTACTTATACTTTTCACCAGGTTGAGTTTCTGCTCAGCTTGATGAGAAGCATAAGCCTGCCGAAGTCTTCTACATTTCGGCAGGCTTAAATATAGAAATAATAATAATATCAACAGCATTATAGAATAAATATTTATGGAATGTATTTAAATATATACACAAGAAAAGTCGTTTTTTCCTCGATATAACGGCAATAGGTAGACGTTTTAAATGTATGATGCTGTATGACTTGCACTTGGCTGTTTTTATTAATAGTCTTAGATATATTTTAATGTAATCAAAACCTAGAAAAAAAATCTTCTTCCACATGTTTATAAGTAGTATAAAAACTAATATTTTCCAACATAATATTTAAATAACACTTTTTTTTAATTGAATAAATATTTAAATTTATTAATGTTCAAGGCATATAGTACCAGTTCTAAACCCAGATGGCTATGAGTACACTCACACACGGGATCGTATGTGGAGAAAAAATAGGGCCAGGTACGGAGGAAAATGTTGCGGAGTCGACCTCAATAGAAATTTTAGGTGAGAAGGTGCAAAATATTAATTATATGAGGCCTGATCTTAGTATATGATTTTTTACAACTGACACGACGAACTTCGTATAACTCGTGCGACCTAAGATGGCACCTGACTCAAATGTCAGTCGTTTAAAGTACTGAGTGCAAGAAAAATATAATTTATTCCAGTTTTTTTTAAATTTCAACATTTATTTTGCTTCAAGTAGTTACTCCTAACATACTACTTTATCTTTAGTGGTACTTTACTACCTGAGTTAAGAAAATACATATGCATACCAATAGGAAGCAGGCCTCATTAATTATTTATTTGAATGCATTCTTCGTGCAGTGATTTAAATAATATTAGGTAATACCTAATATCATTTTAAATGAAATTTCAGTTCCTAAACTGAAATATGGTTATAAAATACAATTTTCAATCGCCATGATAAGCTTTTTAATCGTAGTCTCTAAATATCATATGTATATGGATATTCTTTATTTTAAACTATTGTGTCTTATAGTCGTCATGCTGGTTTTTTTTCGTGTGACCTTTCTTAAAACAATTGGGTTATCCAGACGAATCTAATGATATATTTGTCGGAATATTCAATTATACGGGAGCTGATTTGACAACGAGTCGCAAGCGGTGAAACGTCATCGCTTCGGTGGAGTGTATATAAGCGTTCGTGCGGGAGCGGAGAGCATTCACCGATCGACCACGACGCGAATCACATCTAGAAACTACCTTACGGCTCGTTGTTCTCACTTCAAGTTACCTACGTGTTAATAAAAGATTATTTAAATTAACTACTTTCGTTTTCTGCTCGAGAAACACCACGCAGCCCACACAAAATATATTCAGGAGAAAGCAACGGCCCTGACAAACACCCCCTTGCCGACATATTAATAACATAAATTCATGGAGTGATTTAAATGACAATAAGTAATACATAATAAACTAAAACTATTATGTAAAGATTCGTGCAACGGTAAAAGTAATGCTAACGCTACTCGCAAGACGACAGAGGGGTATCACGCGGGGGAACGGTATCATGTTTCATTTTGAGCCAGGTGCCCTGTTAGCTCGCACGAGTTATACTGCCCAATTTCGAGGTTATGTTCTGATATGCGAAAAATAAAAATCACAGAACTTCATCACAGCGCCACCTACCGGGTCCAATTGTGAATTCAAGCTATTCTTGAACCCACTTGAACACACAAAATCTTCATCAAATTCGGTTCCACCGTTTTGAAGGGGTTCAATTAGAAACACACGAACAGAAGATTTATAATATATAAAGCTTTGATCAAGTAAATTCTAATTCATTCCAGTTATGGTTGGGGGAATAACGGTGAAGAAGGTTCATCTAAGGAACCAACAAGTGTATTCTACAGAGGCCCGGAACCTTTTTCAGAACCTGAATCAATGGCAGTCAGGGTACAAACTCTGGATTTTATTTAAAATTATTGTTTTAAAATAAAAACAATCTAAACTGATTAATTATTTTTAGGACACAATTTTGGGATCCACAACTCCTTTCAAAGTATTTCTATCTTTCCATAGTTACTTTGAGCTCATAATTTTTCCGTGGGGCTGTAGAACTGAAATTCCACCAGACTATTTGAATTTATTGGAAGGTGGTGCGGTGATGTCCAGGGTAACTGCACGTAAGAGACTATAGGCTGGTAGAATAGACTGGTATACTATTGGGAGACTATGTGTAGCGTAATGACATGTTAAGCCTTGTACAGTCTTTATCATCGTAGTGCGCTTACTGTAGATCTGTAGGCTTAGGTAAAATAGTAAAGAGTAGTCAAGTCCGATTAGGTTCCAATAATTTACACTTGAAAATTTGTAAGTCAGAGTGCGATTCTAAGCTTGAATGAACTTTATACAAGACTAACTTCAAATGCAGTTCAGCATGAAAACCAAATGTATCAAAACTTTTATTCAATCCTGTATTTATCTGCAACTAGCTTTCGCCTGCGGCTCTGACCGCGTGTATGCCGGTTATCGCTGTAAAAAGTAGCCTATATTTTCTCTCAGGCACTACACTATCGGTGTACGAAATTTTATTCGTATCGGTTCAGTAGGTTTGGCGTGAAAATGCGCCAGACAAAGCTATTTTCGCATTTTAATATTAGTATCATCATCATCGTCAACAGCTTTCAACAGTCCACTGCTGGACATAGGCCTCTCCTTAGTAGGGGTGTTTTGGCCTACTATACCACGCTGGCCAGACGGGTCGGTATAGGGTTGGTTTCAAGTTTTCCTTCTCTTTGCATTGATGTTGTCTTGCGTAGTTTATCCCTTAGTCGCCTTTTACGACAACCGCGGGATGAATACGGGTTGTGACACTGTATTCTTAATCCGTCACACGGATATATGATTATAGATTTGATTATAAACATAGATAAAACCATAAACTGTTACATGCAACAGGGGTTCATCAGTAACTGTTTGTATTATTATAAGATCTCTAACAACAAATTTAATTTTAAAAATGCTAATAATTTAATGTTTTTTCAGGCAATTTATGATACCAATGGAATAAGTTATAAAGTGGGAAATACAAAAGACTTAACTTACAACGCGTGCGGTACCAGTACGGACTGGAGCTATTCTATAGCGAAGATACCGTATTCATACATGGTTGAACTGAGAAGTAGAAAATACAAATTCAGATTACCAAAGGAACAAATTATAGAAACTTGCACTGAAATCTGGAATGGTCTCAGCAGTTTCATGGAATATGTGGATGAGCATTAAGTCAACAATTTAACTTGAACAAAGTTGTGTCGCCTTTGAAATTGTAATGTATTGTATTAGTAAATGTATTGTTTCTTGATAATAAAAATCGTGTTTTGGTTTTTAGATAGTTTTCTATATTTATGTCTTAGTACTTTGCACTTTATAAATTAAGTTAACGCACTACAAAATTCTATTGTCGAAGAGCTTTAGTAATTATGGTACAGTTAAGACACTTCTTACGATCAACAAACTCCATTAAAGCAATAACACCGTTTAGTGCTTCTTTACAACAATCTAAAATTTCACCCTTGGGCAGTAAGAAACGATCTTGTTTACTTCTTAGTTCCACAAGGTACGAAAAAGGGATATGGGCTGTTCCATAACTCCAATCAATGCTTGTCCCACAAGCTTGGTACATGATGTCTTTGAAATTTCCAACTTTGTACATGCGGCCATTCGTCTCGTACATAGCCTGAAATACAAAGAAAGTGTTAAAAGAAAATACGAATTCAGAACGAACTAATTCACATCATACCTTAGCCATAGTTGTTCCTCCTTCTAATAAATTAACGTAATCAGGACATGGATCAGACGTGTTACACCAAGGAAAAGCAATAACTTCACTACACGCGTGATACGTCAAGAAGACTTTAAATGGAGTGCCAGAGTAGAGAATGATGTCCTGTAAAATAATATCATTATAGTGACATGCATTAAAATGAACATAATTATGATTCAAATATTACTCATCAAAAAAGAGAACATTAGCAACTAGATGTTATTGACATTCAGTATTATGCAGTACTTGCTTTTGCCTGCGGCCCGCAAGGGTGTCGTACATCACGGCATTAATTTTGATAAAAAAATTTATAATCAATTTTAAAATTTGTTCAGTAGATTCAAATAGTTGACCCACGACAATCTTAGAATTTTACAAACTAGGTAATATTTTATAATATTGTATTCAGTATAAATTGGCATATAAAAAATAAAATGCACTTGCGTATTAATAAAAATACAATTTTTCTATCGATTAAAATTATCACATAATTAATCCAAATCGTTCATACCTTTATGGCAATTGTTTCTGGTTCAGAAAAAGCAGATGGACCTCGATAATTTATACTGTACGGGTCGATGGCCGTAGGTTCTGTGGCAGTATTTTCCCAACAATATCTTTAAAAAAGACATCACTTATTATATAAGCAAACAACAACATGCTACTGTTAAAAGTATAACATCATTATCATCAACAGCCCATAATGTCCCACTGCTTATCTTATGGTATCTTATCGGGACGTCCTAACATACCATGCCACAAACGATCACCTATCTAGGTACTGATCGCGCCGTCACAAAAGAATAACACTTACCCAAAATTACGATTTAAATCTACACCCGTAACGGTCCTTCCGTAGACAGCTCTGTTTTTGCGCCACATTCTGTCATGCAAATGTGAATATTGAAAGCCATCTGGATTAACCACTGGCAGAAAATACCTAAAAATAATAAAGAGTATACTACCTCTGATTGTTCTCTGAAAATTCAAGGTATTTTAACTATTTTAAAGAAGCTGAGGTAACTTGCCATTAGGCACATGACACCAGTTCCTCCATGAAGCATTATAATCTAAGTTTGTAGTAATAATAACAATTAAAATCATTTGATAAATAGGATAAAGGAATTTCATCCGTAGTTATTGCGAGTTGATCTCTATACACTTAAATAAACTCAACCTTAAATTCCTTTTTTGACTGCATCGTTATCAAGATTCAAATAGAAATTTACACGTTACATTAATTACACATAACAATCATATCATTCTGCCGAATGATTGACAATTATGATGAGTACTAAGTCTTATGTAAAATTTACAGTCGTAATAGTAGTATTGTCATTACATTATAATAATAATAATAATAATAAATATTTTGGACATCTGACACACAACATCATCTAGTCCCAAGCTAAGCAGAGCTTGTGTTATGGGTACTAGACAACTGATATAAATACGTAAACATACTTTTTTTTTTGTAAATACATACATATTATACATAGAAAACACCCATTGCTTCTTCTTTTTAAGCAGGTATATTGTATAATACATTACCAATCCTTATTTGTCATATATTCCGGTAACGTTGAAAATTTTCTGGCAATGTAATTAGCTATGAATGTCACGACTGATGTGCCAATCCACTCTCTTGCGTGCGTTGTAGCATCTAACCATACTCCGGTGTTATTTGCGTTACTGTTAGATATCTTTAATAACTGAAAGAAAAATTGCAATTCAAACCTTTGTGAAAATGCAAGTGAATTAAATCGAGTGATCAGGAGCCAGTAAACCGGTCGAAACGTCGGATTATAGAGGTCTACGAAGAAATCCCACTTATAGAAAAAAACCTGTGTATAAAAGTCGCTAGTCCAAAAACGGTTAAGTGTATTAACCACATGCTATATCGTTGAATTGAAAACTATGTGAAAGCGCCATAGACTATAAATGGATTATAACGACGACCTAATTTTATGTTGCAGTTAAACTAACTGCAACAATTAGTGTAACTGTGACAGTTGCGACAGCCATATCATAGTGGAACCAAGTAATCCCCTATCACTGAAATATGAACTAGAAATTTAAATACATGTGTAGTAAGTACAAATATCTAAATTACAATTGTTGTAGTATAAATCTCAGCACGTTACGATGGATAAAATATAATTAACTCGTGTAGGTCTTTGAATGATCATACCTTTATATCTAGGCCTTCAACTGTTTTCCCAATAACAGATACGGTGCAAGTTGAAGGAAAGGTTTTTTCTAATTCGTCCAAAAAATTGTATATTGTGGGAAGAGGGTAAAAATCTGTCCAATCTAATACTCGAGAAGTGCCTGTGAAAGAAAAGATATCACTGAATTAATTATAACTCTGAGGAATTGTTGTTCCATAAATAATTACAACTAGTTGTCATCAAGTGGTCGAAATTCCACCATGAATAATTTGAATTAATAGTGTAACTTCTATAATCACGGATTTCATCAAGGCTACACGCTACAATGGTAATTTGACAAAAGAGTATCTATGCGAGTGTATGTGTCAAATGCATAGTAGTGTGTATGACGTTTTATTTATGGATTTAATGTATTTTGTATGAAATTTTTTCTGCTCTACATAAACTATAAGTGTGTAAATTTTCATATTCCTCACGCCCACGCCATTTTCATAAAAAAATGTACAAATTTTTTGCTTCAATTATTAATATATAATGTAGATAGGCATATAAGTTAAAACTTAAAAACCTTCATTTTAAAATAAAGGTTATAATAAATATACTCTTATTATATATATCTTTGTCACATTTATCAATATTTATTACGATATCAGGCCAGGTGGAGTGATGATTTGCGCAAGATGGCTGGCAGGAGCTGAATGCGAGGAGCCCAAAATCGATCAAAGTCGTGTGCAACGGGAGAGACCTATGTCCAGCAGTGGACTGCAATGTGCTGATGATGATGATGGCGATAACTTTTTTGCATGATATAGAGCTAGCAGTTATGATGTAGCTACTTTCTCACTAGGTAGCATTGGGTATGATTTCAATACCGTTGGAGGGTGAGGCAGTTGTATATACAGTATTATGGAGCGACTCTATGCTAGTAGCAGTAACTAATTCCAAGTAACTCATAACTGTATCCCACTAATCAGACTACATACTCGTACACACTAGAAAATAAGGAAATAGTACCGGTAGGTAGTTGTATTCGAGTTCGCCTAGGATCAGGACTGCGCACACGTTTTGGCAACGTTCCCATTGAATATTGGGAAGAAAAGATATCGTTGGTAATCACTTCATACTCTATTTCCCTGGAGCGCAATAAATTCCTCACGTGCAGTACCCTCGATCCATTTACCATTACTTCTGTTCGACCTTTGTCATCTCTGTTTATTGTTATTGCTGGAAATCGTAATTTCGGATTAAACACAGATCAACTACAATTTAAAGTTCACCCAAAGTTGGTAAACCTAAAAATTATAATTACCACCACCATCCTAGGTTTCAATAAAGTTTAAGTATTCTTAGAACTAGTTTAAAAAAAATGAAGGTCAAAATAGACATGACATGTAGACAAACAAAATGAAAACAAAAATGCTGTCTAAACTATTGAGTTGATAACATTTTCTTTAAAGAATTCATATTTTTTGTTAATGGAAAAAATATCTCGAGTTAAGGTACTCTTCTATATCAAAGAATTATGTCAGTTGAATTAATTAATAAGTATGCATGTACTTAGCTAAGCTACGCCAAAGAGTAAAACGTATATTGGTGTGAAAATCCGATTAGATGTGAAAGGTACAAAACGTGTTGTTCTCTTTTACTTATAATCCGGGCTTATTTTTTAAGAATGTAACTTTCAAACATATAGAGATCAGAAGTTATAATTAAAACAAAAGAAAAATCGCTTGTGTACCACGGAACTTGAGCTTTTGGCTTGCTAAAATTAAATGTAAGAAGTATTACATCTTCCATTTGTAATGTATACCTGCAGAACACCAAAAAAACATACCAATAGCGATAACATGTAATTGAAACATAATTTTAAGTAGGAACCTAAATTTTGGACGTTTTTTTTTTTATTAATGCAGAAAAGTGTTGAAAAATTTCCAGATTGGAATTTAAAAATACTAAGGAATAATTTAAAGCTAAAATATTACAGCTTAAAAAATTTCTATTACATGCCACGTTTTCTTCTTAAACTGTATCACACCTTGTGACTCAAAAACGGGACAGTGAAAATCTGTAAACCTCGCGTCCTATGATTAAAAGATCTATCTCGTCGACACAAAAGTCATAGAAGTGATAATACACGTTACTATCCTTCCGGATTATTTTGTGTTAATAAATGTTTTGAAAATAATGTACTCACACAAGAATGAAATTCAAACAAAACGAAAACGTGATACTAGTGTTATATTTTACCATGAACTTGGATATTTACTTTTACTGCTAAAATAAAATACCGA
This sequence comes from Phragmatobia fuliginosa, assembly GCA_932526445.1. NCBI lineage: Eukaryota > Metazoa > Arthropoda > Insecta > Lepidoptera > Erebidae > Phragmatobia > Phragmatobia fuliginosa. The sequence continues at coordinate 7,829,275 of OW052073.1, forward strand.
ATCGAAGCTGGTGCCTACTACTTATACACAGTGTTATTAGGATGGGACTATGAACAGAAATCAAATAATCAAGCAATTGAATCTTTGATGAATATGCATTAGTAAAAGTTACAATCAACTAATCTAAAAAAGTAAATTCAATATATGGTTAAACTGAGAGTCTGATTTCTAGATGGTTCAGACATTTCAGTGTTTCATGGAATATGATCGTTCTTTTCTAGATGAACTTACCGCCTTTGCTGTCCAAATTTTTCAAAAAGGTCCTTTGCCCTTCTTTTAAACATTTTACATCCCATATTTGATACCTTACGTCTCTTCGTGCCACTTTGACAAATATTATTAGCACTGGGCATTTGTAAAAATGCCCCGTGCAATCCTAGGACCCTACTAAAATTTTGATGCGAATATTTTATTTTAATTTAGCTACCAAAGACTTCCTATTACTACCTCAAGTATTATGAAGTCTTTGATTGACAAAATAAATTATAAATTTTATACCAAACCCGACATATATTCAAATGTCAATGTCAATTTAAACTGTGTCATCTATGGCATTTGGATGTAAACCTTATGAGTTTCTAATATGCTACACATCTGAGATGTAAAAAGATGTCATTTGTTACTTGGTTACGAAAACAAAAAAGGTTTTCAATCGAAAATATTTATGTTAAACTCTCAACAGCATCAAATATAAATGAAAGAAAATTTACCATAAGAGTAAAAAACTACTTTGGCTTCAGTTCAAGTTTGAATTGTACAATATTAATAAGAATTGTATTGGATTACCTAAATGAAACACGGACTCAAACATAGTGTAGATCGTCTACAGGCCAGGTGGAGTGATGATTTGCGCTAGACGGCTGGCATGAGCTGTATTCGAAACGCCGAGGTTCGAACAAAGTGGCGTGTAATTGGAGAGGCACATGTCCAGCAGTGGAGAGCACGACCATCAGTCATTGCTTTTGAATCAGATATTATTCCAACATCATTGGTTTTCATTTTGCGGTTTTTTTTTTTAATATAAGTAGTCTAAGAAAGCTGCTGCTATAAAAAGTAATAGCTTGTAAAGTATCAAAACACTAGTTAAGTTATATTCGTATTACCTACTAATTGTATACAAGTTTTATCAAAAATATTAGCTACCAGCGAAGCCCCGCGGAGTTACACCTGGCTATTGTTGTACCTTTCCAACAATATCTTCGCGTAATACCACAGGACGAATGTGCATACTGTTAGCAGTGAAATAAAAGGTCTACTAACTAATTTCATTTTTACAAATTTTATTGACACCACATTATTTCTACTAATTGAAGTGTAATGAATAGTGAATAAAGTGAATATAAAAATCGTCTCAATAGGCCGCTATACTCATATGACTGCATTTGCAGCGAGTATGGTGAACCCCACTCTTGAATTATACACATCCTTACCATCAGGCAGAGCAGTCACTATGGTATGCTTTAATAAAAAAAAACAAATAGTGACAAAACTCTCTACAACGGTTTACAGATCATACTATTTTTATTCTGCTTGAGAATCGAACTCACAAATCGCCAGGCATGGTACTGCAGCATTTCCTTGCTATTGTATTTATGAAGAGTATTCCGTAGGTACAATGTTATTCTAATAAAGAATTATAGCCCAATAAGCTTGAGCTCGATAATTACATGTAATCAGATATTTTGTGTAAGCACCTCGAACACCCTCGCGGCGCCCATCGCCCATACACTCCTCACTAATGAAACAAACTCCTACCATCTGTTCTCGACGAAAAGTATACGTACTTATTCCAGTTTTTAAGCTGTTTTAATTGAAATACAGTTCTATTGATACACTTTATATTTCAGATTACCAAATAAGTTTCAGACATTGAAAAAAAAATATTGTGCAAAAAACGGCTATAGCATACAAATAAATTTAGTTTAGAGTTTACAAATTTTAAAGTTAAAAATATAATTTATGTTATTCCTAAGCAGTATAGGTGTCCTAGGAACAACAGGGTCCCCTACTGAAAAAAATAATTAGAAATACATTCATACTATTACTTTCATCTTTCTCCTCGCTTACTTCTTTCTTGGTTTCTATTCTCATTCGGTAACATTTCTGAAGTGAATAAAAATGTCTACGAAATGTAATTGAAACAGTATTTCTTATTTACCTTTATCTTTTGAAAAACTTTTGAAAATAAATAATAATAAAAATGATGTATTAAAGAAAAATTACATCGTCACAGTCTAACACTAGGTATTTGAAAAACTTTATAATGATGAATCCATTATGTACCTCAGTTTTCGTTTTATGAAGAATTCTGAACCTGTTTCTTCTTCTGTTCTCTCCTTTTGCGATGTTTTTAGGAATTTATTACCAATGTACTCCTATAGTAATCAAATAATTTTAAGAAACTTAACCAATGTCAATTTCATTTCTTAGTCATCTAGTTAATACTTAATATCTGAGATCGATAACCAGTAGTAACATTCAAGAATTGTCGGTAGCCCGCTAACCAGACGGTGTACCCCAAACTGCGCAACGCCCAACTGTCACCTCGGCCCGTTCTTACGCGCGTTTATCTTTTTAATTGTGTCCCCCTGAATGCCGCCCAACGACCCTGTACCCCCTCGACTTCACCCCTCGGAGACGCTTGTTAAGCTCGTTACATTTACCCTGATCACTCATGTGCCGTACTTTTTCTTAAGAATTAATTAGTACGGATTAGATCCTAAGATTGTGCTCCTTTGAACATATGTATCACTGATTATCACTTACGAGAGAACATTTTTAAAGACGGTACTATGGAACTTGTTTTGCTAACAATTTATTTACACATTCATTAAATTTTCGAAGCATATTAAAAATACCTCTGTGAGACGACGTCATAGACTAATTGTTGATCTTATGACCAAAGGGTCAGTATGTCACAATATTTTAGTGATATTTATTAGTTAGCTCGTTAATTAGAAATAAACTACTCAAAATTATCCTTGATTAGGTAAACGTAGTGTAGGACGCCAACAGGCGAGCTGGAGTGACGACCTGCGTAAGATGACTGGCAGGAGCTGGATGCGAGAAGCCCAAAAACGATCAGAGTGGTATGCAATGGGAGAGGCCTACGTCCAGCTGTGGACTGCGATAGGCTGATGATGATGATGAAGAGATTGAGAGAAGAGTTTTAAAAAACCTGCCTTAGTTTAAACACTTAATAACTAATTTGGAAACGTTTATCGTCATTATCCACAGATTACACGCAAACGGTTACCAAATTACTATTTGGTGACGGACTGGACATAACTTGATTCCAAAGCGCAAATAAAACGTAAAGAACATAAAGGGAAAGCGCAAAAAGAACCTTTGAACTTTCAAAGGTTCTTTATACGCTTTCCCTTCGACATTCATGAGAAATATGAATCTCTAACACTCCGCTAATACATTGATTGACCCCATAAATATTTCTAACATAAACTTTATGAAAACTACACAACACCGTTATACGCTAGTGGTCAGAATCATTAGAACTGTGAGTAGAAAACGGTCTTGATAGCATCTTCTTTCGATATTGCCTCTCGTTTGTATGATTACTTATTCTAGTTGATATACGATGCTAATGTAAAAACTATTTATTGTCACAACTTTTATCGCTAATGCGTCTTAGTAAGAAAGTCGATTTTGCTTTGATTTTAACGAAATATACAGGGATTAACAATTAGTCGCAAAATGTAGGCACCAAGTGGGTGTACAGGGGTGGTAAAGCGGCGGACTCTGTTACATTAGAGAGTAGTACAGAAGTATTATTTAGTTGTGTTTTATAAAATACTAGATGACCCAGCGAACTTCGTACCGCCCACCTTTAAAATTCCATAACTTGATCGCAGCGCCACCTACCGGGTCTAATTGCAAATCTAAACCATTCCCAGATCCCCTTGAACACACACAAAAAATTTCATCAAAATCGGTCCAGTCGTTTGAGAGAAGTTCAGTGACATACACACTCACAGAAGAATTATATACATAAAATATAGTCATAGAGTTCAATGATTCCATTGAATATTTTATCATAAATGTATGAAATATCTTAAACGGATCCGAAATATAATTATAATTTAAGATGTAATTTCATTCGTTTCAAATATGTCCCTCTCATCATTGTAATTTTGCTGTGCCCTACAGGGTTCATAGTGGAATTATTTAATTTGTAAAAAGACCTTATGTTCCTATGGATTGCAATAAAGTATTGAGTACCTATAATAAATATTGAGCGTAAAACAAGCTCTGCTTGGTTTGGGACTAGATTTCGATGTATATAAAGGTATCCGAAATATTTATTATTATTATTATGGAGCAGTTCCAGCAAAAAGCCTGCAGTACCGGTTTACTAACGCGCAATCTAGTCGGCGGGGGATCATTTTAGAATGCTGTTGGCGCTGCCCCGCACCGTGCACACCAGGAGTGCGCATCCCTCTCTTACATCTCATACACGTTACGGTATAAAAGCAATCAACAGAGAATAAGACGAGAAGAGAGATTAGAATAAGACGTAAAATGTTTAGAAGTCAATGTCGTTTATTCCCTTTATAAATTTCAAGTTGAGTTGATGAACGGATTTCTAGTATCAGACCAATATTTTAAGACAGCTTCAACAATCTACAGAAGAAATGAACATTAAAAATCAAAATTTATATTGGAAATAAAAAAGTGAGAATATTAGTACCTAGGGGTATACGAAATATTACGTATAATAAAAAAACCCTAAGCGAGTGTTGTACTACTGCCTTTTATTCTGTATGATGTCTCAGCTTTGTTTTTCATTAGACGCTGCTTATGGGCCACCGTCGCGTCGCGACGCTCGCTAAGTACTTAACTGCCAACCCTGACTTAGTATTCAATGTGAAAAATGCTTTAACGATCTCTTTGAAATCAGATGAATCTTTTGTTCGAGCCACTTGTACTCTCCACTATGACGTCAATCATCTATATTGTATGTGAAGAGAAGTAGGAGTGAATAGCTTAGATCAAACAAACAAAACTATTATCTCTACTGATTATTACGAATCTGAAAATATTATTTCTTTGTTTGAACGCACTGATCTCGAGCACTACAAGTTCTAATTGAAGATTTTTTTAAAAGACAATTATGATGGTTATAACTTCGATAAAATCCTATTATTGAGTGATTGTTTATCTTATCTAGTATAACTTATAAAGGTACAACAAAAAGTATTTACCTACATATCTTCATTTGAAAGTTTGATGATCCGATTGCACTGAAGTATGAAACCTGTCTATGACCGATTGTCAAACAATAAAGTCAAATTCTAGATCTGTGGTAAAACTCTAGCAGGATAAATCAAAATGTCATAACAGTACCACAACTTTATACTACAAAATATAAAAATACAAATAAAGTTCAAGAATACTATACACATGGATCAAATTTAAACCATATATTGCACTAAGAATATTTATCACAATGCCCCAAAGCAGTTCCCGTAGGCCATCATCATCTGAAACACATCGATCATCAAAGTCCAAACAAAATATCAAAGTAATTTCTCCGAAAGAAATTCGAGATTTCGAGAAATATTATGAAATCGAAAGTACACCAGCTCACGCATTCCGGAATGAACATTACGTGGTGGATGAATTTATTTATAAAACAAGAAATAAAAACTCACCACATTCCACTCGAAGCAAACCCATCATGTGTGAGCTAAACGACTATTTGACTAATAATGGGCCATCGGTTAAATCAATTGGACCAATAAGGAATATTGAAGTCAATTCTAAAGGTAAGCGCAGTAATAAGTGACAAAAAATAATAATCTCGATAAAAAATAACAAAAGTTATCTCAATGCAATACAATACAGTAATAAAATATTAGTTGAATCGGTCTGATTATAATTGATTGGAAAAAAGTTTAAAGTATATTTAATTTAATCTATTAAAAAAATGTTTTAATATAGTAAAACACTCCCAACAACAACAACCTCAGATAAAATTCTGAGGGTACGGCAGTGACCCGCCAGGTCGAGCAAAAAAATTCCTTTCTCGAAGAAGTTCATGCCATTTTCGAACTCTTAACATCTTTGTGAATAAAACTAACCCAGAACAGAGTTCTCTGGCGCAGACGTACGCAGACCCGGCCCAAACTGGGAAGAGGGGTGGATCTTGAATTTTTTGTAGATAACTTAACAGGCATTGTATAAACCGTATAAACACAGTATATTTCAAATTTCTTTCAATTTGAACCAGTAATTTAAGTACCATAACTCATATCAGTGCATCCAGCTGATTGAATGTATGAATCATTACAAAATTTTACTTCTTATCGCATGTTTATTTGAAATGTAATTTTTTTTTCGAAAACCTTTTAAAAAGTAGGTACAATACGATCTTGATTCTTTTAAGTAAGTAAGTACTTAGCATTATTTTTATACTTAGATAAAACCCATTAAATTGAAGAAACAAATATGAATTTCATCAGTCAGAAGCTACTTCTAGAGAGATTGAACAGAATAATAAAAATAACCTTTGATGTGAACTGTAGACTTTGAATAGTTAAATTTAATTTTTATTTCTGTTTCTTAGGTTAACTGTCATTTCTATAATAAGTACCTACGGCTAGTCATCGTATATTCGTGTGATAATTAATTAGGTCAAAAACTATCTAACTTTTTTGTATCGATTAATGCTTTTCTATGTTGACGCAGACAACGATTCTGATCGCACTAAAGTACCAATGGACTGGGACAATTATCATCGATTGGGTGTAATACACAAGTTTATGGATGATTTGGAAATTGAATTTCCTTCCCTCTGCACTACTGGAGTAATTGGTAAATCTTTAGAAAATCGTGATTTGAAAGTAAGTAAATATACCTACTATTTCATTTGAAAGTAATTTTTCAAATACGCATGATTCAAAACAACCAGCAAGCCCTTACAAGTTTTACGTGAATTTAAAGTATTTTATTTTCGAAACTATATAGCAAATTTTATAAGAATATAAAGATCTACTTTCATCATATATTTTTTTCCACATGATATAGGTTTATGAAGAGTAGGAAAAATTGAACAAAAATTCCATAACAACCCATCTGGCTAGTGTGTTATAGTAGGCCCTAATCTCTTTTCAAAGATGAGTGTTGAATGTGTAGCAGTGTTTAGTGTGATAATAATACAGATTTTATATGTATGTATAATACAGATTGATATATATGTTACGATAAAAACAGTCCTTTTATTTAAATGACAAATACCTAATGTCCTTTCCAAGCGGCTTAACTATTCACTAGCCAAATCCTGAAAGCATCACAAGCTTCAACAAAACATTCGAATGACTAAATTTAATTCTATATATTATTCTATATATGTTAAGTGTTCTAAAAAAATGTTATAGATTCTCAAAATATCGAATAGTGATGCTTCAAATGCCCGAGTATGGATCGATGCTGGCATACATGCTCGGGAGTGGATCGCGCCCGCCGTCAGCACCTTCGTCGCCAATCACATCGCCAGAAACTTTGATAGCTTACCTGAGAGCGTCAGGAATAAGGATTGGTATAAAACCTACATTCTTTACACACATACATCTGTATGCTCAAAAAGAAAGGCGTTTATGTTTTGTCAGGTTTATTCCACATCATTCAACTGGGTGAATAAGGCAGAAATTCGGATCCCCTCATTTAAAATAGATAAAAAATCTATATATCAATAGTATTTCTCACTAGAAGGTAATAATCACCCAGGTAAAATAATTCGACTTATGCGGTAGTTAACTAAGTTACCTTATGCCGGAACCACACTGCATTACGTGACTACGCCGTATTCGCAAAAATATTTGTTATGCAAGCAAACAACAAACATGCCATCCACACTTCGAACTGGTACGCTGAATTATGGCAAATGTGTGATGTTTGCGTGGAGCGATGGACGTGTTAAGAGTTGCCGCAATTTATTATTTCCTAAATGCTTCTACACAACATTCTACAAGTACATACTTGCTAAAAGACCGAAAAGAAAATGCTGGTGGATGATTAGAAGTCTTAGGAATCTTTTCCGTTCGTCCACTCTATTTTAGCATACACCGTACTGATACACGACCGAATAGCGAATAACGCAGTGTGGTTCCGGCATTAGAATTTATCCATGTGAACAAAAGATCATTTAAAAGTGTGGATAATTTAGAAATTCTTTAGAGGCAAGCTCCTCCTCAATAGTAGCGTCAATAGATTCTGTATCTTCCTTAAACAAAAGTCTAATATTTACTTAAGGTACTTCATGCCAGTGTTGAACCCTGATGGATACGAATATACGCATACGAATAATCGGATGTGGCGTAAGAATAAAGCTTATGTACGGCATAAATTATTTGGTGTAGATCTTAATAGAAATTTCAGGTAAGCTTTTTAAGTTAACATTTTAGGTAGGTAGTTCTTGTTATTTATATTCGATGTAACGTTAATGCTTTAGTATATTAGCTTGTAAAGTTTCAAAAGCTTAGAGATAAATTATGAATGTTGTATTGTTGCGCACACACTACAGATCAATGAATAGAATGGTAAGAAATTATATAACTTTATAAAAGAAGAATAAAAGAATTCCCTGAAAGAAAGAAATATGTTTCGTATTTTTTTCTCTGTAAATATGGCTAAAAATGAACATGGACAATAAATAGTACGTGAAGTTATCAGCATACTCCCTAAGCCCTAAGTAAACCCTAGTAATAAAACATCAACCCTACTTTACTGACCATACCTACGCCTGTTTTGCTTACTATTATACCAAACTGACCAGTTGGGTTTACATAGGATTTCTTTCAAGTTAAAGTAATGTTGTCCTGCGATACCCCTAGTGCGGATAGACGAAACCGTCATCACTTTGAGTTTAGTTCTGACTTAATTATTATACTTCACCTTTGTATGCCGTAAGTGGCAGACGATAATAAATTAGCTCTAATACGTATCTTAAGCTGGAATTTGTATAAAGAGAGTTGTAAATTGTTAATAGCTTAGGGTGGGGTGGCAAAGGCTCATCGGATGAACCAACACATTCATTCTACCGTGGTCCACGTCCATTTTCTGAACCAGAAACTGCAGCCATGAGGGTAAGTACCAGATATAAGTAAGGATAAGACACAAATATAAGTGAGTGTTTTACTTATTTGAAATAAATTTAAGTATTGATGCTGCTCAATAATGTAGAAAACATCATAGCATCTGAAACATATCTATAATCTATCCAAATAAATAAATTTAAAGTGACTGTTTATAAGTTCAAATTAACAGCTTTTATCTAAATTCTTAAATAGAAAAAAACTACTTAAAATTTTTGTCTGTTTGTTCGTCTAATCTCTGAGTCAACCATCCTGGTGGTCGGGTTTAATGTACCAATTGGAACTGGATTTTCATTGGCAGATAGCTGATAACATAAAAGAGTAGCTTAGGCCATTTTAGATTGCCCGCCGTAAATAACACCGCGAAATAATAGTACATTGTTCACCGAGGGAGGAAAGGAACCGATTACTAGCGAGGTAGGAATGGGACTTTCACCCGAGTGCTACACAGTGCTTTATACTACACCTGTGAGGAACATTTAAAGTATTTATAAAATAAAATAAAAACGTAAGACACCATGTAAGACACAATTTAGCTTAGAATTTGACATAATATTTATAAATATTTCGCGCTTCTTTTGTTTTTTGTTATTCTTCACAAAAGGATGTCAGTGGCACGGAGATTCCATATTTAAATTATATGAAAACTCCTAGGCAGGCGCGCGCCATAGATAAGATAACACATGAGAAATGAAAATTCATACAACTTTCTCTCCCGCTAAAACACGTTAGAAATGGATTTTCATACATTTTTTCCTCCCGCTTATTTAGGTCAAGGAAAAGGCTAACTTTCTCTTTTCATTTTCAGGGAATATTGACTACTGTTCCGATAAGGTGTAGTATAAAATAATTTTGCAGCTATGTACTATCAGTGTAGAAGTTTCTAGATTTTATTTAATTTAAAACTACCATTACTTTTTTCATTCGCGAAACCTTAGTTACAGAAGTCTACAAATAACTTTATTAATACGCTCTATATTTTACAATAATTCTATTTGATTCTAAATTATTATGACCAACAGAAACAAAATAAGAGACTCATTGTACCTACTATACTTTAAACATAATTAGATAAAGTAAATGAATAGACATTTAATACATTTAAAATGTTGCAAATGATCATTGGAATCGGGCGCGATCATTTAGCAGTAATGTGCGTTGATACCGAAATCGTGTCGTCGGTATCGCATGCAGAGATTAAACTGCAAACAGGATTTAGCTATAAATCATTTTCATTGTAACGGTTTTATATCGCCTTGTAACATTAAATTTAATTCACTGTTTGCATTATGAAGTAAATATAAATATAGTCGAATAAAACAGAACTTTTAGTTTTAATTTTTACCTAGAAACATTTATGGAATTGATTTTAATCGTTATAATGTCATGATATGTACCTTAAACTTAAAAAAAAAACTACACAAATGAACGAAATTGAAGCTTTTGTTTGTAATTACAAATTAACAGTTCTTAACTGCATGCATATGAAAGTACATACAAGTATATACCTACAGGGTGAATTTTTGAGACGGGACAGTAAGGGTAGGTACCTTAACCGTTATAGTTAGAGGAAAACGCTTTTAGAAGACTATCCATAATTTTTTAAAATATTCTGAACGGCATTTACAGATTTTGGAAAAAATGTACAGCACGCAAGAAAATGGCCATTTTAAAAAAAAACTTTTTTTGATGCCAATCGATCCTGTTTCTTATAAGGATCAAAAGTCTCTACTGGACCGACTGAGGTTTGAGTACTATAAATGTCAGAAATCGCAAAAAAACTTTTCCCATACATTTGTACGGAAATAAATCATTTTAATATGTATTTTATAGTCGTCACAAAATAAGAAGCCCGTTTTGACATTTGTCATTTGACATGCCGCATGTAAGAAATTGAAAAATCAAATTCATAATCTTATTTAATTACTATGTTACCCATACACTATCACGACGCTTATCTTAAATAAGAATCAAGTTTAACTTGATATTGAAAAATTGCACTTAAAAACACGAATTAATCGTATTAGTTACGCCACAATGACAAATGTCAAACCGGGCTTCTTATTTTGTGACGACTATAGACACAGACTAACATAGCTTACATTTAGATGATCTACGAAATAAGTTGCTCGAAACGACCGCTGTTTTCACAAATACATAAGTTCACTCATTTTTGTACTGAGCTACTAGCAGCCGATATTTTTCTTGGATAGATATCATTTAAAATCCTGGTTAATGCATCTTTCAGCTCCTGAATACTGTTGTATTTTTTTTGGAGACCTCCTTTTTAGGTAGCTCCACAGAAAAATATCAGGGCTACGAGGTGGCCGCTTGGTTGAACCATGTGTTCACCTATTCAAACTAGAATACGCAGCTGTTGTGCGGAGCGCCATCTTGCTGAAAATAAACTTTTCGCAATTCTGACAGGAGCCATTCATCCATTCATCTACTTTTGGAGATTCTCTAACTCTGACGTCGTAATACACGGCAGAATTAAATATATATATTAAATAAAATAATATATAATAAAATAAAAGAAAAGATAAAATACATATTAAAATGATCTATTTCCGTACAAATGTATGGGAAAAGTTTTTTGCGATTTCTGACATTTCTAGTACTCAAACCTCAGTCGGTCCAGAAGAGACTTTTGATCCTTATAAGAAACAGGATCCATTGGTATCAAAAAAAGTTTTTGTTTAAAATGACCATTTTCTTGTTGGCTGTACATTTTTTCCAAAATCTGTAAATGCAGTTCAGAATATCTTAAATAATTATGGATAGTCTCCTAAAAGCGGTTTCCTGTAACTATAACGGTTAAGGTACCTACCCTTACTGTCCCGTCTCAAAAATTCACCCTGTATATGTAGGTAAGTTACTACATCAAAAACTGAATTTTCGGTTAATCTCTAATTCGGCTAAATCGTTTTTGACGGGACTTTTCTGGCAGATGGGAGACTGTGTATGCTCCGTGACATTGCCCGCGTTTTACAACAACAACCACGGGGAACACCGCATGACTCATTGTATAATATCATACTGCTAAAAAAGTAATAATACAGACAGACAGTCAAAGCCTTATCCCTCAAAAACAATTAAAATCATCAAACCTGAATCATTAATATATTTCTATTTTCCAGGATATATTTCTGCACTCGGGAGTTACATTCAAGGTGTACATAACTTTGCACAGCTTTGGGCAAGTTATAATTATGCCTTTTGCCTATAAAGAGGAGTTAGCCCCTGATTACATAAAACTACTTGAAGGTGCTACTGTTATGTCAAAGGTACAACAAATATGTACATAAATATATAAAACCACGATTTTATAGCTGAGTGGATAATGTTTCTATTGTACGTTGTGAGAATTAGGGTTGTACTTGATTTTTAGAAAATACTCATAGTCTATGACGTGGTATTTGTGTGCTGTAATTTTTTTATGGTTGAGCTTGTCTAAGTGACTTCTGATGGTAAGCACGAAAAGATTTTTTTTGAAAAGACGGCTCCCACAATTCGAATATAATCCTTTGTCGCGGGAGACTTAACAAACATTCTAGTGATTTTTTTTTTAATTAAATATTTGGACAACTTACACACAACATCATCTAGTCCCAAAGTAAGCAGAGCTTGTGTTATGGGTACTAAACAACTGATATAAATACATAAACATACTTTTTTTTTGTAAATACATACATATTATACATAGAAAAACACCCAGACTCCGAAACAAATATTTGTGGATCACACAAATATTTGGTCTGACCCGGGAATCGAACCCGAGACCTCTTGATCAGCAGCCGCATACGCTAACCACTAGACCAACAAGGCAGTCAAAGAAATTAAGAAATAATAAAATAATAATTAAGAAGTGATATTGTGTCAGTTACACATTTTTATCAACAATTATATATATTTATGTATTAATATGATATTTATGATGCGTTTAGAGTTCAAAATTTTATTTCATAATTTTTCTAAGCCATTGATTACAGAGTTGTAGTAATTGGAAGAAAAAAATTATAGAAATTCAAGTAACGAACTACCTGTATACTGTTATACAAATATAAAATAATAATTTATTTAGTGGACAGAAAAAATACGCTTACGGGGCCAAAGTAATGGGCATTAGCCATCATAGCTTTTTTTTAAACAATACTATCTTTTGGCTTTTGTTAGACAAAATCATTCAGTGTATGAGTCAAGAGATGAGAACTAAAGCTTTTGCGTTATCAGTTTAGATAAGTAGAACATTTCTTTGTAAACAGGCTATCTACGATACAAACGGTAATACATATAAGGTGGGCATTTCAAAGGATGTTATGTATCAAGCGTCGGGCACTAGTAACGATTGGTCGCATGGAGAAGTCGGTATTCCATTCTGCTACCTTATAGAACTGAGAAGCAAAAAACATAAGTTCAAAGTACCCAAGGAAGAAATTGCAGAGACCGGTTTAGAGATTCTAAACTGCGTGATAGCGTTAATGGAATTCGTGGATAATTACAAATCACCTGTTATTGGAAAATGCAATGATCCAGAACCGCAGTCTGAAGAAATTATAAAAGAAGACGAATCAAAGAAGAAAAGTGAAACAGATAAACCTGAAGCAAAGATCACGGGAACTGATATAAAGCCAAGTAAAACTAAACTAACGGAGCATTCCCAAGTTGAAGTTCAATTTAGTTACCATTCTGATGTACCTGTTGTCCATCAAGCTGAGGTACAAGTAAGCAATCATAACGTTGCGTCAAAGAAATCGTCGCATCACGTAGAAGTGCAAGTAAATAACCTGTCCGACGAGTCTACAACTTCAACTCATCAAATTAAAGAGCAAATTAGCAGCAACTTCAACATACTCTCTAAATACATAACCTCATAATATTTAAGGTAACGTACACCGTTTTCTGTTATTCTTACATTGTATCGTACAGTTCAAAAACTTCAATAGTATATGCCCTGTTATAAAACACTAGCTGTGGATTGTCTTTATGATAGAGGGGATATTATTCGAATTGTATTGTGAATGTCTTAACGAATCAAACATTTTAAGGCAACTTAATATAAAAAAACTAAGAGCCGGTTTCACCAGTTTCAGCTTACTGCCATATAATACTATTTAATTGATAAAAGTTGCTGATAAATATATGTATTTCTGACATATTACATGCGTCTATCCAAGACTGGTGAAACTTAAATCTGTAGTTATTTTATAGTTTGTTCATATTGGTCTGTCAGGGACTTATTAGTTATTGTTGAAACTGGCCTTTATAGTGTTTAATTTGGGCTTTAGAAAGGCGAGCTTTAAAAAAACAATATAAATAAAAAAAGATTCCAAAAGCAAATAGAATGATCAAAATCAATCTGTGTAAAAATTCATAAGCATACTCAAACTCAAACTCAAACGAAGCGCTCATAGCCGAGTGGCCTTAGGTGATTGGAAACAATCACCAAGGGTAAGCAACGACGGCGCGGTCGGACCTAGATGGGTGACCGTTTGTGGCATGATATATATGAGCGTTTCCGTGATTCGGAGGTCACGTTAAGCAGTCGGTCCCGGTTGTTATCATAAGATAGCAGTCGTGAAGCTTAGTTGGAGGCCTTCGGGCGGCTTAAAAAAACATCCAACAGCAAGATTACGTTGCCACAACGTGTCTTGCCTGTCCCCAACCCGCACTCGGCCAGCGTGGGGACGTATGGCCTTAACCCTTGAGAGGAGACCTGAGCCCAGCAGTGGGACGTTATGGGTTGTTGATGATACTCAAACTAACTTATTGATAGGTAGCTCAATTAAAACGATCGTAGGTGTTTTCATATTCCTTTCCTGAGACATTTTTCTATGTTAAAGAGGATTTGCTCTGTCCTAGTCAAAACAACAATAGCATCAGCAGTTAATGCAGGATAATAAACAAACCTAATAAGATATAAATTTTTATCACGTAAAATTTGGCTTTCAGCAGAGGCTAAGTGATCTAATTGATAGTAGGAAGTGTACTCGTAATAAAATTAGTAGCTCAGAGACGGAGGAAATAATAGCCAATATCACCCATAACTAAGTCACAACTATCCCTGTAGGCATTTAGTGATTAGAAGGCAAAATAGAGTATTTTAAAAAGATGCAACTCACAACTATTGATCAGACCACTATTGTCCTCAGAAGTTTTAACAGATAAATGCATAAAATAGAACTTTATTAAAAGATTTATTGACATAATCAAATGTTCATGTACAACATTTGCATGTTATTCCAAAAAGCAGGTTCAAAGAACTATACAAACTTTACGATGACAGTAATGACAACTGACAAAGAGAATTTCCTCTATTTCTTTAAGCTTTAGTGTCAAATTTTTCGGTGACAGAAATCTCAAAATTTAATAATGTTATTTCCATAAAATAAAATCTATAAATAAAACCAATGCCCTTATAAACGTATTTATTTTGGGATCAAAGTTGATAAATAAACCGTCAAAGTGGATTACCTAGATTCAAATACCCAAGTTTGGGAGGTAAAGTTTACTAGAAACGGTCAGAGGGAGTTCCTCAAAACTCTAGACACCGTAGGAGGTGCGTACGCATTATTTAACTTTATATACAGTTACTAATAACAATAGTATGTACTCATCAATTTAGGTACAAATATGTAGATTAATAGTAGTATAAATTTCAAAATTTCATGGTCTATTACAAAAACTGATGATGATGCAAGAACACAAATAACAACGGTAAATTTGAAAGTGCCAGATTTAAGAAGAAAAATTCTAAAACCCAAAAAAATATATATGCGCAATATCATTGTGTACTACATTGTGTACACAGTTACATTTTACATTACATTTTTTAATTACATTTGTCAACAAATAAGAAGCCCTCACTAAGCCCAGAATCACGTTTGAGTCACTCATTCAAAATTCAGTTCACTAAAAAATATATTTATATTTTATTTGTTACTAATCTTCTTTGTCCCTACCAACTTTGAGCTGCCTTACAAGATCACACGCGCACTTTCCGAGCAATATGTATTGTGGACAAGAATTCAGCGTACACAGTTTATTGGTAGCTCCCATTGAAACTTTTAATTGAATGGTTGAAGATATGTATAAATGACAGCGTATTTTTATGTGGCAAAATATCTTCCACTCTTACTATTGGTATTATAATAATATCACCTGTCTTGATTTCACCAACCGAAAACAATTAAATAAATAGGCTTGAGCCTGTAGAATCCTCATTATCATCAATTAATTTAGGGCACGTAAATACGTTTCCCCATTTTATTTTAATGTCAAGCTATGCGCTCATTTCTACAGTATATATTGGTTTCCTTCCTACAAAACATTTAATTTCATTCAATAATGGATACCTCAGTTGCCTCAAAGAACGGTTACGTTTTCTTTCATCAATAACCCATAATGTCCCATTGCCAGGCTTGGGTATCTACTCAGGAGAGGGTTAAGGCCATAAGTTCCCACGCTGGCCAACTGTGGATTGGGGACTGGCAAAAAAACACTCGTATTCCTTAATATTATAAATCCCTAAGTTTTTAGATTATCCAAAAATTAGCATCTGAAAGAGAACTACCATTCACACATAGCCGTTTTATCAAATTTCGCTTCATGGAGGTCACCCATGCAATAAATTATATGAATCTACATATGCGTAATGATTTCGAAAATGCTCATCTTTATACATATAATTCTTGTGTGAGTGTGTATGTCACTGAACTTCTCTCAAACGACTGGAACGATTTTGATGAAATTTTTTGAGTGTGTTCAAGGGGATCTGGGAATGGTTTAGATTCGCAATTGGACCCGGTAGGTGACGCTGCGATCAAGTTCTGGAATTTTAAAGTTGGGCGGTACGAAGTTCGCTGGGTCAACTAGTTCTAAATATAAAATTACGATATACATATGAGTAGGTAATCTTAAGTATGTCGAGTTCTTGATACTTAGAGATTTCAGCTTCGTAAATGATATTCTAGCCATCAACATATGGAAGGAAGAGCCAACTACAATGGATGTCATGGTAGAGGGCACGTGGGCCGCACAAGTAGCCCATATGCTCCGCGAAAAACAAGTGCCCTACAGAATAGCTATGCCTGACGTCAACTCATTATACGAACAAGAAATGGTTACAAACAATTGTTTTGGACCTGCCCGGCACGCAACAAGTGCTTACCCTATGAGATCAGGTTTGTTCAAAAACCTGGAATCAGTAGAAAAGTTCATTCATCACTATAAAATATTTGATGTCTTCTTCTGACCAATTGAATTATTGATGTACGGGCGTAAGTTTTGACGAGATCATAACTTACGCACGTACATTATCCTTAAACAAAGGTCACTTTTATAACGTTCAAGTGATTTGATTCAGAAATAACTTCCATGTCGTTATTCTAAATACCAATACAAATAAATAAATATGATAAATAAATAAATAAAAATAAAAAGTGTCAGTTAGTAATATCAAATGAACAGATTTTTTTACAAATGCATATTAAAGTATACGGGTACTTGAATCAAAAAACAAATTTATCAAATTATTGTCTGCCTGTTTGTTCCGTCTAATCTCTAGGGTCGATTTTGACGGAAATTTCACAGCCAGTTAGCTGATGGCATAGGGAGTAACTTAGGCAACTTTTTACTTACTCGCGATTCACAACAATAACCACCGTAATACCGCGTGACTTAGCTAGCCTTAAATAATACTTTTAAAAACATATCATTTAATACATAGCTTTATAAATTTAAGTCTAAAGTCACACGTCAATTACAACTGGTTGTTCGATAGAATCTTGTTATTTAAAATACTCGTTTAATAAACAAATCTCAAAACTAAATTTATAAAAGTAATCGAACTAACTATGTACATGTAAATGGCTTTAAATAAATTCTCAGAAGCGACTTTATAATTTCCAACAACTTTGTCTTTTTATAGAAATTATGTTTTACATTTGAGCCTAGTTAGAAAGTTTTACTTAAAGTTACTTAAAGTATTTGCAATAAAATTTGGGCCTCACTTAATGTTCCATTAGCTTTTTTAAGGATTATAATTAAAATAACAATAGTTAATTTATTAAGAACAATTAATCACCTCTCTGTTTTGCGGATCGTTAACGTAACAAATTCATTACTTAGAAGCACATTAACCAATTAATATGCAATGATATCAATAAGGTGATTTGTTAGAAAATAATACATTAGAATCCATTAACGATACATATAAGAAGCCTTAATCACTTTCAGAGCATCAGTTATACATTGTCACCACAAACTTAACAATTATGGCTGTTGCAGTACCTAAAATGGATTGGACAAATTACCACAGACTGGATACAATATACGCGTTTATGGACGAATTGGCTCTAGACTATCCCGAACTATGCACTATCTGTTGTATTGGGACTACCGAAGAGGGCAGAGGAATGAAGGTAAGAATTAAAACCTCTATTATACATATCACTTACTAGCTTTCGTCCGCTGCTCCGCCTGCGTCTATGTCTGTTTTCGCAGTAAAAAGTAGCCTATGTCCTTTCTAAGACTATCTGGGTAGAAAGTTTCATTCAATCAGTGCAGTGGTTTTTGAGTTTATCGTGAACAGACCGACGTGGCGGAGGACTTTTATATTTATTTTATAATATGTAGTGATTAATATCTGCATATTAGAAATAAACAACATAGTGTTATCACACGTTGATAATAACAATTACAGAGTTAATATAAAATATTACATGTGAAGATCAAAATTCAACCCCTCTGTCGTGACGCAAAACTTGAGATGTTTTAGACAATAAATCCATTAAATACTAAAATTGATTCGTATCATTTTGAATTTGGTACGCAACCTTGTCTACATCTCCTATTGCCCGTGTGATGTTATAACATCATCAAAAAAATAGAACTTTTATGGGAGAATTATTATTCTAGAACACTACATGTTCGTTCTAACTGCACGGTTGACGTAGTGGTCTAAGCGGTTGCCACGTATGTTTTTAAAGTCCCCCGTGAAACCAGGATGTATATTCCTAATGCGGGCGTTGTCTTTTTAAAGAAAAAGAAAAGAATACATTGTAAGTGTACAACTTTCTGCTTACGCAATGCACGCAAATTAAGCTTATAAAAGGAATAATTTTATCTGGTTAATTCAAAAATTTTATATATTGTTTATTGCATACAAGTGTGGGTGTGTCGGTTAGAATATTTACTACATTTAAATTTTCAGATGTTAAAAATATCAAACGGTAACGAAAACAACGAAGGTGTTTGGTTAGATGGCGCCACCCATGCGCGGGAATGGATCACCGTCGCTGTTGTGACGTATATCGCTGACCAGCTTGCAAAGAATTTCAGAGATTATCCTGATTACATCACAGACAAAGATTGGTAAGAACTTGCAGAATAGTGCATTCTTTTTAATCTTATCAATAATACTACTTAAATTTGAGTAAATTTTCAAAACTATGCATTGATTACGTATTTAATATAACCTAAAATATCACTTATATTAAAACACAGATATTTTTATTGAAACTAATCTAAGAAAAAAAAATACCAAAACCTTATGTATTATTTTTCTTTTAAACCTTTAATAAATAACTAGACAACCTTTATATCAAGGTCAAATAAATAGAGTATAGGTATTAAAATTAATGCATCAGAATCAGGTATAGTAATTTTATTCGTGTTAGAAGATTATTGCTTTTTTTAGTGCAATGATTCCAGTATGAGACCTACAGATTTTGTCTAAGTTTATCGAGGTGAAACTTAACATCCTTTCTTTATTCTCCAGGTACATATTGCCAGTATCAAATCCAGATGGCTACGAATACTCACATACGACAGACAGAATGTGGCGAAAGAACCGCGCTCGTTACGGAGACTGCATTGGAGTTGACCTCAACAGGAACTTTAGGTAAGTTATTACGTTTTTCATTAAGCTTTTTTTCTTGTACAGAAGGTCAAAATACAGATGGATCATTGACAGCCAATGGGCTAATGCCGCCAATAGATACTAGCAGCTTAGAAGCATGAGGGCGTTAATACCTTTTGAGTTTGAGCCCCCTCCAGAATTAGGTAGGTCTCGACCCCAGTTCGGCCTCCGGTAACCTCCGACTTAAGACCGACTTATTTTAGAACTTTAATTAAAATAGTGGTCTAGCAGTAACAGCGGAACAGATAGACAGAGGTTATTTCTATTTATAATATTAATATAGTTTGCACTTCATTTCTGATAAAACTTGCATGTCAAGAAAAAATATGGGTGGTACAAGATAAAATCTCTCGTTCAAAGTAATATCGTCGGTTTTGAAGCTATCATATATCTTACATATGACTGTAACACACTCTTGAGAGTGGGTTACAGCTCAGAGAGACTCGAGCCCAGAATGGGGCTTTATGGGTTGTTGATGAAGCTATCTTACACAAAGATCAAGCTATATAATGACAAGTTTTGTTTCAGTTGTGGCTGGGGTGAGAAAGGTGAAGAAGGATCATCAGAAGATCCTGGAAGTATCTTTTATCGAGGACCGAACCCCTTTTCCGAGTGTGAAACTATAGCTATCAAGGTAAGTGTATTAAATCGTACCACATCTTTCGCTAGCTGCTCAAAACCCTTTTTAAAGAACATTATAAAACATTTACGACTGCCTTGTTGGTCCAGTAGTTAGCGTTTGCGGCTGCTGATCAAGATGTCTCGGGTTCGATTCCTCTTGATCCCGAGACCTCTTGATCCACCGTCCCATACGACAACTGCTAGAACAATAAAGCGATTCAAAAGGATTGATGAAAACCTTAAAAATAATAAATGTTTTTAATTTCACAAGAAATGACAAGAAAGAACGACTTTTATTTTGAGATTGAATTTTACTCATCATTTAATCGGTCAATAAAATTTTCTAATACACATCGTTTCACTAATATGCTTAGCCATGCAATCATAATTTTAAATGTTATTTGTCCACAGAACGTAATACTGCAGTCGAGAACGGTGTTCAAGGTGTTCTTATCATTCCATAGCTATGGCGAGTCCATCATATTCCCATGGGGCTACACCAGTGACCCCTGTCCTGATTACGTTAGGTTACTTGAAGGTGGAACGGCTATAGCAAAAGTAAGTACTATACAGTAAGCAGAAGGACAATACTTCCCGAGTGCGATGACTTAGTGTGTGTTTACTGCTCATGATCCTGGTGGCTGATACAGGAGTTACAGTGGTGAGATTTTTGGCGAGAGGGAGCCCTGGCAGACGGAGCGATCTGGATGTCGTAATAACAACAGTTCCCGGACCCCTCCTATTTCAGTTGCAGAGTGGCACACCGTGTGGTTTTAGTCGGTCTGATTCCGACACACCACCCCGTCTCAAACCACGGTGGGGAAGTTAACAAAAAAGGAGTTACAGTAGTAAGAGTGTTGGCGTTATAAAAAGCAGGATAATTGTGACTACTGAACAGGTTTTATTTTATAATTCTTCATAACACAGAAAGTTGTTGTGACACTACGAATAATTGGCACATTAACTATTTAGTTGAGATTTATGGCTATTTTATTATTTTTAGTAAAATTTTGTAGTTTTATTTCATGCACAGCAATAGCCGCTTTCTATGAGGTGTCCCGTGTGGTTGCTTGCCTCTCCTCTATAAAAAAAATACATGAGTTTGTATAGCAAAAACTAAATTAGACTAGTTTTACTGCAAAAAAATACGTAAAATACAATAATTCTAGCAGTAAAAAGTAAAAGAAAATTTGCAACATACCCCATTTCAACCCTTTTGGTATGTGGCCTCTCCAACCGAAGAGGCCTATGTCCATCAATGGACTGTCAACCGTTGTTGCTAATAGTGAAGATGAGTGTAAATTTAGGTAGCATATCATATTTATTATGATACCATTGCCCTTGAAGTTAGAAAACAGTCTTTTACTTTTAGTTTGCATTACCAAAGCAAACGCTTAAATTTATATTTATATGAATTACGCTTGAAAGTAATTTTAATTCTACAGCACTATCACAAGCTGATGCCCGAGTCTTCGCATGTTCGTTTCATCCTTTATTATATCCTATCTCAGACCTATTGAATAAACATGTGAATTTTACATATGTAGATATTCACATGTAATATTATGTTACAGGGAATTTACGAAACAAGTCGTCACACCTACAAAGTAGGTAGCACCAAGGATATGATGTACTACGCTGCCGGGACCAGCATTGATTGGAGCTACGGAGTTGCCAAAGTACCCTTCTCCTATATGCTGGAACTGAGAGGAAAGGAACATAGATTCCTTCTGCCTTCTGAATGCATACTTACCACGGCCACTGAAGTTTTAAATGGAGTACTCAATCTTCTATCCTTTGTCTGTTCGAATTCCTGCATGAACCATGACTCCTGTTCTTGTCCAACATAAAAAATGAAGCCTAATTTCTAACCCAAACAGAAATTAAATTGTTCTAGAATACGTCTTACAATCATAAGATTTTAATAAAACCTATTTTATTCAGTCCTGTTTTGATGTCCTTGCCTAAATCGTATCTAGACCGATTAAATTACCGCATGGTTAAGAGCTGAGACGCCTATAACCTAATTTCAATAGGTGAATATAAACAATAACCGAGGGTTAGCGACGACAGCGAGGTCAGTACCGGATAGGTGACCGTTAGTGGTATGACACCATGAGCGTCTCCGCGAGGATTACGCAAGAAGATTACGAATAAGCAAGATTACGTATCTACAACATTGTCTTATCTGTCCCCAATCCGCACTCTGCCAGCGTGAAGACGTATGGCTCTCCTGAGGGGAGACCCGAGCCCAGCAGTGGGACATTATAGGTTATAGATGATGGAATAATCTACAACAATTGGTAATGTATTGACTTCATGGTGTTTTTCACTTCATTAGTCTAAAAGAAAAGTTAAGTAATATTCTAGTACGACAAGTTGAAAATGGTACAAAATAGAGATACTGCTCTTAAAATTATGTGCGATAACTCATTGGATCCGGAATGACGCCTAGAAAAATGTGCTAAAAGCGTGTATTAGCCCAAAAAATTGCAAAAGTTATAAACAACTATAGATGAAAAATATATGACATTTCGTTTTTTGCCAATATTTCATAAACTATTCATATTTAAGAAATTTCAAGA
Organism: Phragmatobia fuliginosa; assembly: GCA_932526445.1. NCBI lineage: Eukaryota > Metazoa > Arthropoda > Insecta > Lepidoptera > Erebidae > Phragmatobia > Phragmatobia fuliginosa. The sequence goes on from OW052073.1 coordinate 7,852,512, forward strand.
GAAGATTCTGAAAGAAAGTTAAGTGTGAACATATAAAACTATCTGTGAGTGATCAATCCTTTCCTGTTTTCCTACTCTTAAGGTTGTTTTATTTCTAAATTTATATGGAACTAACCCATACTTACCCATACATGGATTTTACCCCTCCTTTTTTCATTTGCGGGCACCATTCTAAAATTTATGGCATGTCACTACCACAATTATAACGAACTCAATGACACCTCATATGTCAAAAAGCGACCAGCGGTTATGTCTGTAGGGATCTTGACCTAATCTTGACGGATAAAAAACAAATCTTGAGTGACTCAAAACCAATTGAATTAATTTGAGAACTAAAAAGATGTTTTTAGTAAATAAAAGCTATAGGCTGTCGTGGAAATATTTTAGTATAAATCATTTCGTTACTCCATACATTTATAATACCCAAACGCAATGAGCTGCGCCAAATAGCTCGGTTGTGTGGTTTCGAATATAATGGACACAATCCAGAAATTTTTACTGCCGCCACGCTATAAAATATTTTGTTTCTGTAGCCTAAACTGTTTCAATGAAACGACATAATGAAAAATCGATAACTTTATTTACAGTTTTGCATTATCTTATAATACAGTCAACAATTTTATTAAACGTTACGATTTGAAATTCACATTCAATTTTATCTAACATAAAAACACCTATCGGTCGACAATAACCACTATGCTATTGTAAACGAGCACAATATGTCCAAATACTGAAAGGTCTCAACACACGCAACGGGACGCAAGCCAAATGGTTGATAATCCACACAAAATAAACTGTCAGCTACACGTATCATTAACCATTAGTTGAAACACTAATACAGAGACTCGACAGTACATACACCTGAATGTAAAATCAAAAGTGAGCTACGAACCGTAATCATACGCATTAATAGACAGTAACAATTTGCTTTGAATACACGTCCAGATATTAGCAAATGAGAGCATGTTTATGTACAGTATACAGCAAGTTTGAATTGACATTAGAATTCAAATACAAATTGCTAGAGAAACCAAGTTGTTCCTTGAAATCAGCTGTTGCTGAGTTTATTTGTCTGGAGTTTGCAAGCTGACATGGTGCACAAAGAATTTACCCTAATACTGGATTTGAACTGCATGTAAGTTTATTTCTGACAGCCTTCTTTAATACTTCACTAACATCTGCACGTGAACGTAATAGCGGATTACTAGTATGGACGCCAAACGTCGACAGGCCGTCTTTCTGACGTTAAGAGAGACTTGCTTCTAGTTCGTACGCCTTGCTCTGTCCATTCAGGTGATGCAGGCCGTTTTTTCCCAGTGCCTGATGTCGATGAATTTTCTTCTTCTCTTTCAGGACTTGAAATGTTTGAATCTTCCTGAGCAGGTGGTGGTCGAAGCCACCAGTCATATCCACCGTATAGCTGTGAATAGAGCCACGCAGGTGGAGTTGGTATTAAAGGTGAGTTAAGAAATAGTTGTGCTGCCAAAGCGCTGTGGAATAAGCTTGATGGTGCCGGTAGAGGTTGAAGTGGTTTCCTTGATCTCGTAACTGATGTAAAAGCACCAGGACGTTCATCAGGAGGTGGACTGCTAGAAGCAGTTACCGATATGTCGTCATCGTCATGTGGTGAACTTGGACGCGAATTTGCTGGACTCGTCGTGCTGTGTGCACGCATTGTTATTGTATTATCCGAATTGACATCTGTGAACAATTGCAATTTCAATTATTGTTTATTTAAGCTTGCCAAAGTGGCTCTGTTTTGCCTGATGGAAAGCAAGTAAATTTAGGAGTAGAAGTAATACTCATTGCGAATGAAGACAATGCAGGATGGTGACCCACACTTTCTATTGAGATGCTTCAGCATCATTAAGCCTCTAGTCTCGCACTCACCATCAACATGAATTTTTCGAAGTTGGTCGAGCTGATCCGTTCGTGCTAAACTCGACATGGTTTTATTGTATTAAAAACTTATTGAACTATTTGAAATTAATTTATGCCAACATTATACCTATATTGAGAACCTAGACTTTTTTTTTAAGCTGTACTCACCAGTCTCATGGTGTGGTGCGGGTACGTGTTGTGGTTGCGTATGCGCAGGTGGCAATACATGCGGAGTAAAGTGTGCAGGCGTCGGCAACAATGGTGGTGGATAATGCCGCGCAAGAGCACCCCATTCGCTGCCTGGCAGTCCAGCTAACTGGTGTGCTATACCTAGACAAAGAAAAATGATTTCAGTTTCATTTTTATGGAAATCGTAAAATTTTAGTACTATCCCATCTTCCAGCTCTTTTTTTTTATTTAATGCTGATTTCAGGTATTGCTGCCCGGTCAAGCCAGTCCATGAAATCAGTGTGACTCTACTACCTAGATATTTCTTTAAGTCATAGTCAAGAATTTTAAGCTTTGTTTAAATTTATACCTATTATGACATAAATGAATCTGGAAGGAGTATTAAAAATATAGAAAATCAGATACGAGTAATGTTACACGACGCAGTAAGCACCCCACTGTTTAAAATTCCATCAACAAAACAATAGGAGTAAGAGTTATCGCTAGAAACGCTCCACTAACACTAAACGCGGTGCTTAACGCACTCATCAGAATATTTAAATAATGAGCAAGGCGAGTTCTCCCCAACCTTGTTACAAAGCCTTATCTCCGACGCGGCACTCCTCAATTGTTAGTCTCTTACCTAACACTGTCAAATGGTGGTGTTGTAGTTTTGCAGTTAGAACTTTTGTTAAGATATCGTATTCTTAAGAACTCATGACTTTTTTTATCGATCTAATTTCAAGATTTAGATAGATTCTAAATCTATAAAGCTCGATGCTTCTATACGAACCTATGTCCAGCAATGGACTGCGATAGGTTGATGATGATGAAACTTAATCTACACAAATATTAACAATGTTCGTTTTATTTTTATTCTTATATTTTCATCACTCTTTCATATTCTATTAATAATAATAAAAAAAAATATAAGTGATAATACTGTAGCGTAATAAATATTTGAAATTAATTTTTATTTTTAATAATCAGTGAGCACTGTTATTATAAAATATAAAATAAATTATATTATCATGGATTTTTTCTCCTTTGAACTTTTGTCCTCAGAAAGTTATTAAAAGATGAAAACATTATTTTTATGCAAGCATAATTTATTTCTGTTCATTTCAACAGCTAGTTAATTGATATAGTTTTAGTTTAAAAGTTCTAAACACTGCAATTATTACTTTAATATCTTCTGAACCATAGATTATTATTATCAGAATCAAACCGTCATTGCAATGTTACATTGATACAAATAGGAAATGTGTTTTGGCGTCATAATTTTCAGTTGACATTTTTAAGCGCATAAATTAACAAAGTTTGTCGGCGCCGCGACCCCGTATATTCGGCTTAACCCTTTAGCACCCACCTTAGGTAATTCCCACCCTGAGCCAACCCAACCCTTTCAGCAATAGAATAAATTACAGGCCGTTTTATGTCGCAGATACCGTCGGTACGAAAATGTAAAACACATTATTTTGAATCCGACCGCTTAGCCTTTATAGGTGTAGTGCTTTATGAGTCCGTTGCAATTAGACAAGAGTTGCTTTTTAGGATAAGCCTGGCTTTATCTTGCCTCCAAGCGACTCACGGCTTTTACGATAATGATTTGAGATATCGAATCGACGATACGACGATGGACCGGGTGAATTGAATATTTTATCTATTAGCGTTTACGCCCTAATGCTGATTGAAGTGTTTTTAATGATATAAAACTGTTAATTTATTTAGTTTAAGTGCTTTATAAGCTATAACAAACAGAAAAAATAAAGTAAATCATATTTGTTGTAGCGCATGCTGCTTTAGCCCACGGCTTCGCCCGCTTGTATGTCGGATATCGCAGCTTTTTAGGGTTTTTTCTTATGAATTAATTGACATTCACCAATGATGGTGATTTGGATTTCCTTTTTTTTTTTTTAAAAGACAACTCCCGCATTAGGAATATGAATTCCTGTGTCGCGGGGGACTTTAGAAACGGACACAAAGAACACCCACACTCAGAACAACAATTAGTGAATCACACAAAGTGTTGTCCCACGTGGGATTCGAACCCACGACACTTGGCGCAGTAGAGAGCGGCGTGGCGACCGCTTAAACCACTAGGCCAACCGTGCAGTCATTGTCTTGGTCTTGGTCAGTCTTTGGATTGGTAAAAGAAGTTTCAGAATCGATTCAGCAGATCCGCGGGTCTAAATATGAATGATTTGTGTTAAGACCAGCTTTGAATCACTTTTGCGCTCGATCATCTATTTGTTAGTGCCCAAACCTAAAGTCTTATCAGAAGCAACTTTTGAACAGACGTGAACATATAGGAACATGCGAGCAGATGGATAATGTAAAGGTAAGTGAGTGCAACCACCCATAATCACCTTCGACCCAAGAGTAACAAGTAGGTAACGTCCTCTAAGTGAGAACCAGAGGAGGGTTGGAAACACCAAAACCTTGAAACATGTTGATTTAATTACTGATTCATATACAACTGATATGCCTTAGAGCTAAGTTCATAGGTTGTATTAAAAGTTTTTATGAACAGCAAACATTTGCTTCCACTTTTTATAAAAGCATTATTGTCACGTCATATCAGTTGTCTAGCACTCATAATACAAGTTCTGCTTAGTTTAGGATAAATATCATTATTTGTCATACACAAATACTTTATTATATAAAAAATAAAATGAAGTTTACCAGGTTATTTTGCATTTCAATAACATAACTGTATATTTCTGACATTTCTCACATTTTATGTTTTTTTACACACCGTCGTCGTCTAGTCCCCAAACTAAGCAGAGCTTGTATTATGGGTACTACACAAGTGATATTAATACATAAATATACTTTTATTTTTGTAAATACATATTATACATAAAAAACACCCAAACTCCGAAACAAATATTTGCGGATCACAGAAACATTTGGTCCTACCCGGGAATCAAACTTGAGACCTCTTGATCAACAACCGCATACGCTTACCACTAGACAAACAAGGCAGTCATATCGACAATTCTTTTATGTAGATTTATTAAATCTATCTTATAAACTCTTGACTCACTTCCAGTGAAAATTTAAATTCACCAACGTTTTTCCTCAGCAAGAATAACCTGACTGGCCTTAAAATAGAGTCAAGTGTACTTTAAGTAAAGTCTACGTTAGCTATACCGATATTGTCCGAGCTAAGTAGCTCTTAGAGGAAAAGAAGCTTTGAATGCCGAAGTTACTCGCTTTGCGTTTATTAAGTTTATTAAGAAGGCTAGATAGAGCTCGATAACACTAACAGGTAAATAAAACAGAAACACACGAATTCACAATATTTTATGTAAAGCGTGGGTTTCTATACAATTTAAGTGAGATTACAAAGTGTTTTCTTAATGTTTGTATATTTCCACACATTGTTTCATTTTTTCTTCTTCAGCCTACTGCCACCCACTGTTAAATGAAGGCCTCCCTTGAAGAGTACAACAACATAGTACTTAACATACAAATATTTAATTCTTCATGAGAAAAATACTCGTAACACGAAAACAAAATAATTGAAAATGATTTGTTTAAGTACATACCTACCTACGTTTCTTAAATATCTTAACTTTTATTCGATGAATTGATGTTCTTACACTGTTCTTAACTCTGTGCTGTCTTTAGCTATTTAGAGCTTTTTTAAAAATTTTAAGCTTATTACATTTTAATTTATTTTGGCAATAAATACTATATATAACTGTAAGTTCGACCGACCAACAAATAACGATGAGTTCTATTTATAATTTTTTAACGTTGAGTATACGAGAATATAACCCACCTGATGAACTACAAGACAAAACATTTCAATGGGTACTATATTCATTTCTATCAGACGTTTTGTTCATAATGTGAAAAATGGCAGGGCATTGTTTCATTACGTATTCTCCATTGAAAGATTCAAGAGAAAGGGCAGTGCTAGACGATTTGAATTCGTTAAAAAACGTTGGAATTCTTTATTGTGTGCACAATGCGTAATCGCTGTATAGAGCGACTCAGCCGTTTTGAATCATTGTTAGAAAACAAAAGGCTAGAAACTAAATAGTCTTAGATATTTTTAAATTTCAATTTTGGTGACGATCACTAACTTCTATTGCGATCTATCATAGGAGAGCCATCTTTCGACACCAATAACCCGACTCGAATTGAGTGATTTTTCACAGAGAACCAATTTTAAACTACCACTACTTTCTACAATTACATACATATATCATGGCTAAATATTAAAAAATTAAAACCCCTCTGCCCGATGGACCGATTTCCATCCAACATATCTAAGAACACTCGCGACCTTTATACACACACATACACAGACAGACACGTTAAACTTCTATACGAAAAAATGAATACAGAAGGATAAACACTAACTTCTTAGTAAACTAACTTAACAAACTAATAATTATTTATAATTTAATCCGACAAAATGTTACGAATTTACTTAGCTCCGTACATATGAGGTCAACGCAGTTCAAGTATCAAAAGCATCTGAGCACTGTATTCGTGGATTGGCCGCATCTGAAGACGTGCCAATCCGCTACATCGCCCCGGACGAAGGGGTTTTTTCTTCGACTTTGAAAAATCGCGCCACGCCAAGAGAGGGTTGAACCCAAACATTTTAATGCCATTTGTTAGATTGCGTCTTGCATTTTTTCCGTCTCCCGATACTACAGCGCTAATCTGCGAAGACGAGCGGGATTACGCGGATAAAAGTATTTACGTTTTTAGTGTGATTCCGATGTTGTAGGATTAGGGCGGATTTTTTTAAGGACTTTAACCCTCCGTGATTAGAGAAAGGGTTGGAAGCACTTTCCAGTAATTATTTTACATTTCTTCAAACATCATTTATGGAACACTTACTTGGCTTTCTTCCCATTTACTTTTGTATTAATGACTGCTATTCAAATGAGTTTTGCAATGAAGATCGTGTTGTACGTTGTGGAGGTTATTGTTTACCATAGATAACTCCCCCTTAGCTACTACTAAGTTTTGTATTGACAATTTTGAGAAATGTTGTATGATGTGAAAGTACGGCTGTTTGTCGCTGAAACTAATAACTTTAATTAATTTTGGAAACGGTTTTCACTTTATACGTCAGCCTCTTATTTCAAGTGTCACAAGATGAAAACTTAGAACAATATTCATTAAAGATTTACCTACTATTAGGTGAAGGTATATATTTGTAAACAAAAATGGTTTCTTATTTTTACAAACATCTTTTTCGAGTGTTAGTTGTTAGTTAATATAATTTACTAGCTAATCCACGCAGCTTCGTCTGCGTCTTTTATTGGTCAAAGCGTGATGTTATACAGTGGAAACAAATTTATTTAAGATGAAATAATGGGCCTTAACCAATAATCCTTACTGATATTATAAACGCGAAAGTTTGTGAGTATGTATGTATGTACATACGTATGTTTGATGCTCTTTCACGCAAAAATTACGGAACGGATTTAGATGAAGCTTCACAGTAATATAGCTTATATATCAGAGTAACATATAGGCTTCTTTTTACTGCAATAATTGAGATACACACTGGAGAAATCGCGGACGAAAGCTAGTAATTCCTACTAATATTATAAATGCGAAAGTAACTCTGCCTAAACCACTGAACAAATTTTGATGAAACTTGGTATGAAGATAGAACTGAACTTGGGAAAGGCTACTTTTTACCGCGATAACCTACATACACACTGGCGGAGGCGCCGGCGAAAGCTATTAATAGAATTTAATATTTTGTTTTGATCATGGGTCTGAGTAATATCAGCCAATTAAACAAGGCGTCAGCGATTGCAGAACGAAAAACGTTTGCAACTTGGCTAGGGGGGGGGCTGGTTATTGTGAGTTTACCGTAAAAGATAGACAAATGCTTTCGCTAACTTTTTTTAGAACTTTTGAAGGGGAACAATTCTTTTAAACATGTTTTGTGACAAAAAGTAGCCAGTGTCCTTTCTTAGACTCTAAACATTTCTCTCTTTTCATTCTCATCTAAACATTTATGAAATAAAAGTAATAAAATTTATATGTTATACCTAAAAGTTGTAAAAGTTAAAAAAGTTTATATTAGGTATATAAAAGTTCTCACATCTTTAGGATAGAACTTCTTAAAACTCTAAAACTTCTTAACAGTACCGAGGAACTATCAATAGGAACCGCAATATTCAAGTTGTTATTTAAGAAATGTCATTATGTTTGTCCGTATTTTTGTAAGTATGTGGAGAAACAGCCCTATCAAACTTATCTAAATAATGTTAAGAAATTCGTTGAACTTGGATATTGGCTTATCTATACAAATAAATAAAATCGTATGTGTCTGTTTATTAATTTACAGCTGGTTACTAAATGGTTACTAAATTCCATTGTGGTTGTATACGGTGTCTCAGTAAAAAACATTTTTTTTTTGTCTGTTTTTTACGGCTAATCTTTGGAATAGCTTGGCTGATTTTGCCGTGACTTTCGCTGGGCTACTTATTATAGTTTAGGTTCACCTCGGGGTGTTACTCGCGGTTATTGTCGTAGAGGTACATTCGGCTTACGACTAGACGATATTTCTTGAAAAACTGACACAAAATTAGTAATATGGATATCACTTAAATAGTATTTTGATTCTTAACAAGCGCTTACTAATAAGCGGGCTATTGTTTCTCTCTGTAAATGAAAAATAAATCTTAGGGTCACTGACATGCAAAGATTCCTTGATCGTCAGTTTTCTTTCACAGGAACAGTTACGATAAGACTGCCACAACCATATCGTTACAACTTGGGGCTGTAACGTAAGTGGCGGCAAGTAAGATGGATGCTCTCCGTACATCATAAGGTTAATAAGAGGGCTCGTGAACTAACGATGGCGCTTTGTCAACGCGCCTTAACCCACCCGCCGCCATCTTGCAACGCCATGTTGGATTTCAATCTGCTTAGCTCTTAATGAATTTGCGTCTATTGATTTTGTTTAACCCCTTTTTGTTTTGCTTAATTAACCTTTTGGCGTTAAAGTAGCTTGACAAGGAAATAAAGGTTACCCTTATTTGTTTAATAGGTGCTTATGATTATATATTTTTCTAAGATTTTTTTTATACTTACGTGTTGATTTACCTAATTATTAGTTAGAGTTTCAGAATTATGGGAGTAGGGATCTTATTTTATATTTATATGATGATTATGTTCTCCAAGGCGATTTCGACCAGTCTCCAGGTCTCAGGCCAGTCTCAACGGAGACCAGCCCACTACGTAGGATATACTATAATGCACAAGTGTTTGCTCAGACATAGGTGCACTCTCTGTTCCATAACTCTCATAATCCGATTGGACTACTATCCGACACGATCGGGGAGCGAAAGGATCGCATTATTAAAGATTTCTAAAATTCAAAAGGCCCTACTCGGGATTTGAACTCAAGACCTCTTGAACGGCAGATGCATACACTAACCACTAGACTAAAGAGGCAGTTTATTGATATGTGTAATGTATACTAGGTGGACTATGAAGTTACTGACCTTAATGTAAAAAGGTGTAAAGACACTCGTTTATAAACACTAGTGAATGTACAGTACACCTTTGCATTTTAACGGTGTATCGCTTGGAGAGCTGAGTATAGTTCGAGGAGACTCTCATCAACAGCCTTTAACACTCCACTGCTGAACATAAGTCTTTCTTACAGACTTTCTCTCTCAATTTAAAAACTAAGCCCTTGTTGGTGGAGCAATCAACACTCCTCTCTGTTATCTGCCATGTATTTAATCGCTTGTAAGGCCACGATTCTCTCTTTCTCTTTGACTTGCTGTATGTATGTATATCAATCAAAAGAGAATTGAGACTTTGTGGAAAACCAAAAAATTAAAAGGTTCTGAAAATAATTTATGTCTCTAAGTTAGGTCGACAACTTTGCAAACCACCCATTTATATACCTGAGATAAAACGCCTTCTCTATTACTGGTGACAAAACACTTGAAGAACGATAACGCATTTCTGACTCAAGAACTGTCGGTGTCCGTGAGCAATATGAGGGCGATTCAAGATAGTAGAGTCACGCTGTAGAGCTCCGCACAAACATACCGGCTCCACCAAGACAGTACCACCCTCACACAGAAGACCAATCTAAAGTGAGTAAGTGAGTGGTGAGACCGAAGACCCAAGAAAGCTAAAGTGTCTCAACAAGCCGCCATACTACTATGGTCAGTATGCTATTTTGTTGTATTGTCACACCTCGATATATGGGCTAGAACGTATAGACTTTTTAAGATTGATTCAGTAGTTCCTGATATTAGCACGTTCATCCAAACAAACAAGCAAACTCTTCAGCTGTACAATAGCAGTATAGGTAGTAAAGACTAGTACATAAAACATTGACCTAACGACTAGACGAGTTTATGTGATTTTATTGTTGTTTCAATACTTAAAGCATGATAAAAAAGTAGTTTTAAATAAATTCACTGCATGCTGATATAAAGTCGTAAAATTACGTAAGGCATTAAGAGTTAATTGTGCGGGAGTCATCATACGAATCCATTTGAAAACGTTTAAAGCGTACAGTGAGTGCGAATCACGTCATACAAAAGGTTGTATGAGGTGGGTGGGACATTTAAAATTTACAAATGCGTAATTATGCACCCGCATTGTCGCGCTCTCTGGAAGGGTTATGTTGCCGCTGTTGCCCCTGTTTCTTCCCTCCCATGCCCCCACAATCCCGGGCTTCCGGGCCTAATGCTATATTTAATTTTCTCTAAGACTCCCTCATTAATAATGTGAAGGCTACGACTTTAAGTGGCGCTCACACGGCGACGTGAGATACATGGATGTGAGAAAAAGACACACTATTAGATATTCTTAATTATTTTAAGCAATTCAACACTTTAAAACATTATGTAGCTCTTTTATACATCTTTTTGTTGAAAGGTAATGAAGTCTGTACTTCACTTCAATACTTTTTTTTTATTTCTTATTCACTTTTCATTAACTCATCTATAGACGTAAATGAAAAGTGACTTTGAAATTGGACCCATGTTGCTACTAAAAAAACTAGAGATATTATCAAGCCCTAAGGAACTACAAACTTTACTAGTGAAGAAATAAATGACTATAACTAATGACATTAACTAATGATTTAAAGATTTTTTATGAGTATTGACCATTTTCTCATGTATGTAACTTATTTGTCAAAGGTTTTTTTATTGTTCGTGACGTTTACGATTCATTTTGGACTAAATAAATACATTTTCTGCTACAAAAATTTATATTGGAGTTTTGGTACATACGAACTTTATTACGATGATGGAGAATTAATCGTAAACATTTTATTTGACTTTCAAATTGTTTTCCAAATTAGAAGAAAATCGTCACCACGATAATCTTTTCATTTCTTAATCCCTACTCTGAACCTAGGTTCAATAGATCGTCATTTCTTAAATGCTACGTAACGACAGTGGCTTTCACTTTATAATTATTTATGTAATTTGTCATATCCAAGTATTCGATGATCAACAACAAAAGTTGTGTCTATAAGAGAGGCGCGTGAACGTGAGTGTGGATAATTTATCATGATTTCACAAGGGTTATTGGTGCTCGCCGTTAAGAGGGCAGCGGAGACTTGCCTCGCACTGAACAGCCGCGAACCGTGGAATTTACATATTGAAGTACTCGCTAAATTGTTTCTAAAGAGAGAACAAAGCAAACTCGAGCATCGCCACGATGAAAGAAGACTCTCCTTTCAAGTAATCTTGTAATGTGCGTACATTCCGCTTAATGAGAAAGCCTTCTAACTCCCTATTGGACGTTTTAACTAATTACTTCTCAATATATAAGTACATAGTTTATATTGGTTCTTGAGGTTTCATCTTTTCAGCACGTTACAAATACAAAATAAACGTATTTTGGTACATTATTGAACAGTGGGCAAAATAAATTTGACTTACGATTTCATATCCAGCGAACATTTGAAATCAGTTAACATAAGAATCGTAATCAAAACATGTATATTATGCTAGTATGTAATCATTAATAATATTAATGACGGTGTGTTCTAGTTAAAAAGGTTATAAACATACAGATCATCATCATCATCATCAGCCTATCGCAGTCCATAGTTATAAACATACAGATTAGTATCGCGAATGCTTAAAGTACAGCAAGCGATATTTTATACACCGTTGATATTCATAGAAACCGCTGCATAAGCTAGACTAAAATTAACCTTAGTTACTCCTTATGCTGTTGTGAGTTATCTGGCTAAGCTTTTATTCTCAATTAGCCGTAATAAAATTTCAGCTAAACAAAAAATAAAAATAAAAATTGATGTAGGTACCGTTTACCTCGTAAGGCCCAACCTAAATTTAGGACGATATACACTACGACCCAATGTACTAAAAATAGGCGCAAGTAGTTGCGGTCCAGAACTTTGGTTTAGTAAAAAAGTGTTAAAATGTAATGTTTTTGGCAAAATTATTTTAGGGGGTATTTCCTATACCGAAAGTTAACTATTCCATGCAAAAAATATGTTCATAGTTTTAAGTATAATTGTTCGAAAAAATCAAATTTAGTAAATTTTTGATCATGTCATAATTTTAGGTCGCTGTGCCGTATTTTAATAATTTTAAAAACTGTCTTGGGCCGGAACGTCAAAATATTTTTGTCATTAAATTAGGTCGTTGGGCCTTACGAGGTTAAAGTTAGTGTATGTATGCATTAAATAACAATCTGTTAAATTGAAATTACAAACAGACACTTCAATTTAATTTGTTTGTGTATATAAATATTGTTACCGTGATTGACCAACCGATTCATCAGCACAGAACTTTGGTAAAAGAATAAAATAAGATACGGACGATTATTTTGAATGTTGTCACGTCTAAAGTTTAAAATAAAAGAATAAATAATCAAGCAAAGTCAAATGCAATAGCTAGTATTTATAAAGACTTTACGCATTTATAACAGATGAAAGCCAATATAAAATCGGATGCGAATTAACATCCATTAATTCGAGTGTCTTGGCACGTGTGGCACCGGTGCGCGTCAGTTTGCGAGAGACGTGCGCCTCGATCGAGGCGTGAGCTGACAAGAGAGCGAGGTGTATAATTGAGTTAGAGCCCTTTGACACCCGCTCTAACGAGGTTTGTGAGCACTTGCGTACTGTCGACACTTCGCCTATAAGCTACACAAAGGTGACAACAAGTATCTTGTACAGATCTTCGGTTGCTTTGGTGACATGTAACCTTTTGTAGTTTAACGTTTTTCGCAACCATCAAGGTTCTGTCACTTTTATTGGTTTTATTTTTTATGTTCAATGACTAACCTTGCAAAGATTAACATATAACTAATTTCTGAATGTAGACTAATTTCTGATGGTAGATGTGGGAAAAATAGATTTTTACCAAATAATTTAAAATGTACAAAAAATGTAATAAAAATGGGCGTGGGCCACGCTTTTAACTTAGGGGTATAAAAATAGTTTGCGACTAATTTCAGACCCACTTAATACTAAATAGTCATGAAAATCGGTCAAACCGTTTTAGGGTAGTTTTTTTTTCAAACAGCAAACAAGTTTTTTTTCATAAAAATATTAAATATCAAAAATTTTCAAAAATATGAAATAACGATTATGTATACTAAACACAATAGATCATTCTTATTCTCAGTAGTAATTTATATTTAACCAGCCTATAGTCAGCTAGAAGTCAAGGCACAATTATTATGACGGTGTTTATTAGGTGCAAGCGAAGGGAGCGTGCTCGGCGCCTAGCGACGGCGGCGGACGCCTAAGCGGGGAGTCTTGCACAATATTGGAACAAATGATTTTCACCTGACGGGTTTTAACTTTATATCATCATTAAACATTTTTGATTCAAGACTAGGACTAGGACTTGCTGAAAGGTAGGTTTGGTCGTAGATGTAATCCTTATAAATTAGTTCTAGCTCTGGTCTTCTAGGCCCACATGATGGAACACATGATTTTGTTTCTGTGGATTTGATTCATCTTTCCAATGAATCCTGGGGAAACAATAACACGAGGGAGTATCGACACGATTCATTTTTTTTACTAAAGTTACTGCTCTATAAAAACTATTTATAGGTACTAATATTTAGCATGGCAAATGCACTTTATGAACTAACTGTATTCCATGGTATATGTAACGCTAAGTAGCTGGTTAATAAAGATGTCTGGTCTCCTTATACTTCACAGGCTTGGTTATCGAAAAAGTACTAGTATCCCGAATCCTTATACTGTATGAAAACTTAAAGTATAAAGCTTTATTTATCATAAAGTTGTCATAAATTTGATAGTCTTCGAGACTACAAAACTTTGTAAAACATTGAGAACTGTTAATATTTAAACTGTCCTGTATCTCGCAGGTGTCAAGCTGGGGGATTCAAATTGATAATTAATTGTTACGCAAAAGTTCTCGACCAAATTAAATCCCCTTTTGAGGCGCTACAGGATGAGGAGTGACAACGGTTCGGGTGACAATTTAATATCTTTCGGATAGAAACGTCGAGCTACTCAAAACGGTGCGAGACAGGGGGTCAGAACTCAAGTTATAGGAGGTATGAGCGGCAAATAACAATATACTATACATATAATATGTATAGATCTTATAATATTGTTATGTTTTAATGTTTCTATAAACTTAAAGTGTAGTTAAACTGTGTAAAAATATTTTTTTTTTATAAAACATTCTCGCAGATCTCTAATTCAATTCGAGTATTATAGAGTAAATAGTTCAAGTTGCTTATATAGGTATATGGTAAATATCAACAAATAAATCTAATTTAATTCATAATTCAGCAGAGAAGTAATCATTACAGCATCTTACCTGACAATTTAAAAGGTAATGACCCCATTAGCGGGTCAGGTGGAAACCGAGGACCGAAGTGAAAAGGATGGAATCCATGATGGCGGGTTTTGGATCTTGGCTCTCGAGGTCCATCTACTGTCACCTTAATCGCCTTTTGATACGTCGCCACTTGTGGTGGGGATGTAGCCAACATTATTGTCAGTGAAAAAGATTTTCCTGCAAAGAAAAAATATATTTAATGTAATAAGACAAATCTCACCGTGGATTAACGGATGAATAGTACAGAGTGTCAAAACCCCTATTTATATAATGGGTGTCGTAAGAGGCTAATATCACTGCAAAGGGAAGAAGAACTTGAAAGAAACCCTATAAAATCTTCTGGGCTGCGCGGTACTACAGACCAAAATCCTACTTTTCAATAATAAGCTTGTGTCTTGCAGTGCGTTGTTAAATGCTACCTATAAAGACTATTACTTTTTCATGGATGGTCGAATAAAAATTATCATCGTTATCATGATCATCATTGGTGATCAGTCTTATAAGTCACTTGCGGACAATGACCATTTATGTAATATATGACTCTTTTCAAATTATAAATTCTTATTAATCGAATGGTTTTAAAGAAAAATCTAATCCATTTTGTAACTTAAAGAACATTAAAAACAGGTATAGATATTAAATAAGATAAGGTATTATGTAGATAAAATGCAAACTTGGGTTGCAACAAAATAACATAAAATTTATATAGGTAGCAGCAGTGGAACGTTATGGGTTGTTGATGAAATGAATTGAGAAAAATGTTCTTTAGTAGGTATAAATTTTTAGACATAAACATAATTCTATGTCATATTTCATAAAAAAAATTGTAACTGATGAAAATTGAGAAAAGTCATATTTTTGATCAATTTTCAATAATCAAATCAAATAAAAAAAAATGATTATTAAAAGATTTAAACAAAAAAACCTACTTCAAAGAAAACTATTCCAAGTTCTAAGCGATAGGTATGTCTATGATACTTAAGGAGTTAACTCTATTTCTCTAGGATCATATTATCAGATCCTGGTTTCCTTGTCATGGATAATATGGGATTCACCAGCTTTCAAATAAAAAATAATTATCGAAATCGGTTCACCCAATCGAAACTTCTTAGGTAACAAACATAAAAAAAAACAGTCGAATTGAGAACCTCCTCCTAGTTTAAGTCGGTTAAAAATAGAAAGTATAAGCTTATTTTCCGTGTCCTTCCAGAAACACGTACCGGAGTCGTATATCAAGCATCACCTCGGTATGCAAACAATTCGCCGCGAACTCAACAGTCATTTGTGCCGAGCGCGGTTGACTTGTGTCACAATCTCTTTCGTGCACGACAATCTGCATACCAACACGAATTTACAGATTACTATTGACATATTTGCCTCATTGTCATGTTAAAAATATATGTGTACTAGCTGCGCCCTGCGGTGTTACCGGCGTATTTGTGGGATAAAGAGTAGCCTACATAATATGTGATTTACCAAAACTCATTTTTAAATTAGCCATTTACAAACTATCACCACCACTATCAACTTGTAAAGTTTTGACAGGAGATAAACAGTGAAACTTTTTGAAATCATCAATCATCAATCATGACGATCGGCAACTAGTCGCTTTTTAGAAGCTAAATACGGCGACCGAACGCTCCACACCGCACACTTAAAAACGCCAAACGTGAAGATTGAGTCGCCTTTTTGAAGCGTAACACAGCAGCTGAACGCTGCTCTCCGCACACATTCGGATGCCGGTAGCATCGACTTGGCGTCGGAAAATTATAGACAACACTATAGCCGACGCGATCGAGGCATCTGAGTAGTCGCTAAAACGCGCGTTTCAGATGCCGCGTTCGAACGCAGAAAGTCGCGAATGATGCAACCTGACGCAAGAAGTCGCTAAAACGGGATGCAGCAAAATCGCCGATCGCCGATGCTAAAAGTAGCTAGTGTGTGGCCCTTATGTATTTTTATAATCACCTAGCTTTCGCCTGTGTATCTAGATTTTTGCAGTAAAAAGTAGCCTATGTGTTATTCTGCTATATAAGCTTTATTACTGTAAAGTGTCATCCAAATCTGTTCAGCAGTTCTTGCGTGAAAGAGCAACAAACATACATACTATGTGTACATACATACATACATACATACATACTCACAAACTTTCGCGTTTATAATATTAGTAGGATTGTTATGAAGAAACAAGAGAAACTAAAATATTATACTGTCATCAGATATTACGTGATTTTTAAGAGTGTGTTTTATTATGGTATTTTGATACAATTTTAGGAAAGCATAGCCTATGTTCTTACTCGAGAATTAAAGTATCTCCATCATAAATTCCCTTGAAATCGTATAGAAGTTTAGTTATACAGACAGACAGAGTATAAAATAATCTCCTAACAGAAATTGTTTATCTATTATTTATTTATATATTATTAAACTAGCTGAATCCCGCGGTGTTACCCGCGATTATTAAAATTGCGACTATAATTTGAGATTTAAACTACCCTATCTCTCAAGTTAGATCGAACTGCACATGGTGTGCGAATTTTATTATAATCGGTTAAGTGGTTTAGAAGTCCATTGAGGACAAACATTGTGACACGAGATTTATATATATTAAGATTAAGATAACTGCCGGTAACGCTGTTAGGCGAAGTTAGTCTAAAAAAGTTACTCCTTACATCATCTATACTACCTACTAAGTATAGTGAAATGGGTCCAGCCGTTACAGAGATTAGCAGGAATAGACAGACAGACGGATTAAAATAAAAAAAAAATCTTATGACAGTGTCGTATACTTTTATGTGCATTTAGTAAACAGCTGTTAATTTTAAATTACAAACAGACACTCCAATTTTATTTATTTGTATAGATAATTTCGTTAAACATATATTTTTTATGAGACTACTCTATTTGATGCACAGTCATCCATCCATCCATCATTTGAGTCATAGTTATTTACTTAGAATAGGCCAACAGGTACAGTCTACACATTATGCAATAAATTAAGCTTGTCGTTAAACGAGTATATATCATAAACTGTCTGTTAGCCCAGAGGTTCTATTATATCTGACTAGCTTTCGCCCGCGGCTCCGCCCGCGTGTATGTCGGTTATCGCGGTAAAAAGTAGCCTATGTCCTTTCCCAAGTTCAGTTCTATCTTCATGCCAAATTTCATCAAAATCGGTTAAGTGGTTTAGGCGTGAAAGCGTAACAGACAGACAGAGTTACTTTCGCATTTATAATATTAAGTAGGGATTGTTTAAACACTGCAAAGGCTTTTTACTGAACAACCTAACTTATGTAATCACTGGTCCTACGTCATAACACACTATTCTGATGTTTAAATAGTTTTGTGATATACTATATTTTCTGAGCCTAGGATATCACACCTATGTATTAGAAATAACAAGAATTTGTGTATAGAGATTAGCTGCGCTTCGGGATGTAATTCGCGAACATCATTCTTATTATGTTGGTACACAATAATAACTGCGAATAACATCGCATATTAAAATGAAAGTAGCCTGAGTCCCGTCAAAATGGGTCCAGACGTTACAGAGATTAGTCGAGATTAAATGAACAGACAAACAGAAAAAAAATATCAAATTGATTTTTCAATGTAAGGATCGTACATTCTTTCATATGCATGTAGTGATAATTTGTAAATTTGAAATTACAGACAAGATTACAGATAGCCGTTAAAAACTCAAATGTTACCAAAACTGATCACAAATCAAAACATTTCTATATAAAACAATACCATAGTGTAAATGTGGCCGTGGTGAAGCGTATCACTTTGTTCGGAACTCATAACAATCGCTCTAACTGACTACAAAATTGACCGATCAAGTATCCATTGACGGTATAGTACGAGTAGGGTTTATTAACACTAATGCGAATGCAGCAATATAGTACTAACAAGTTTGTGTTGCCGTTCTATATCAGTGGTGAATATAGAGAATAGGAGTGGTGTAGTCGAAATGCCATCGTAACACATCCACCGCAGAGCGGCCACAAACACGGCACCAAGCGTTTGAACAATCACTGGCGTATCGGCACACATTCCGAATGGTAATTCTGTCAGTTTATCGGTTGACATTTTGCATATACTAGCAATAAATTAATAATGATTGGCCATAATTAGATATCATAATCTCTTGTATACTTTATCTTATTATAAACGAACTTTGAAATATTAAGAATCGCCAAAAAACCACTAGTAACCCGCTATGACTAATTGACATAATAGCTCTACCAGCAGTTATAGAATCATTTGTTTACACTAGCCTGTAAAGACAATAAGAAGTAATAGTCTTATCAACCTGTCACCGTCTACTGTTGAAGGAATGGAGCGCCAACCATTTTGGGCAGTCTATCTGCCGCCACTCACTTTGATTAAATCCACGGTCGAATAGATGAATTTCTGTATTTAAATAGGTTTACAAAAAAAATCGATCAGAGTGGTGTCCAATAGGAGAGGCCTACGTCCAGCAGTGGACTGAGACAGGCTGATGATGTATGATGATGATGTAATAGGTTAACGTTTGTAGTGGTTTTTTAATAATTTCAAAATCTCTATCTCTTATAGTCATTGTATTTAATTTTCTAAAGATTCCACTATTACCAATGGTAAAATTATAGTACCTTCAAAATAATGACTTAAACTTTATTAAAATCCCCAATAAAATAAAAAGAGGTCCTTACATAGAGGCTATTTCGAACCTTGTTTACCTATCTGTTATAGAAACACAAGGTAAATAGGACCACTCTACGAAAATGCTAACTGCGAAAAGATTTCATATTTAGATACTGAATTATATTCTAAATAAAAGAAACGTACCGAGATAACATTCCGGCGTGGCGTGCTGAACAAAAGAGACGCTAGCATATCCAATGTCTGGCTTGAAGCCAAAAGCCACGGCGGTGGTCCTTCGAGCCATGAAAACGACATAAACACCCCCCTTTGTGCCCGCTCACACCCTACACCCTACGACCCAAAATGAGCGGCCTCCCGCTTATTTTCATAAAACCCTCATAAACTCGGCGAGAACTTAAGAGAGAGACCGAGAAATTGTTTTTCCGCGCAAATATGTGCAAAAAAGAAAAGTTTTATTGTTTCCGAGACGTATTACGAATCACCCATTCCGACTACTTACATAATGCGATGGAAGAATTTACATAAGACATGTTGAACGCTCGGCACAATACACTTAATATTCATGAAACCCCAAATAATATATCAAGGCAAGTTTATTAATATAATTCAGCCTTCTTTCTACATTATACTACCTTTTACTTAGATATGAGTATTTACTTGAAGCTAACCCTTGTTTTTATTTGAAGTTTTTGCTTTTAAAATTAAAAATTCAAGCCAAGAACACCGTTTCCCCATTTATGCATATGCAACATACTTTCAAAAGCAAAATACACACGTTTGCTTCATAAATCATTTAGTTATTCATAAAAAGGCTTTCGTCTGGCCACCCTCGCGACTCTTGAAGCTAACATATTGCACTGGTGGTGCACGTGCGACACACTTCATAAACTGTTTATATTGATCCCCACCGTGAGGGGGCGCCACTGATTCGCAATAAAAAATATGTATAGTATTCCTAATTCGTAGTACTGTAGTCTTTATACGTACAAAGTTACATATAAAAAACACTTTCCATTTATAAAAAATTTGCCCACTAACTTGAAATTTTCTATCGTTTATTTAAATTACATTATAGTTATTAAATTATTAGTAAGAGTAATAAGTATACATAATATTTGTATGTATAAAGCTCGTTGAACTAGTAGGCGACCCCAAATAATCTCGGGAATAATTTAAGCTAAGTAGATGATGAGTCCTATAATACATATATCTACAATATAAAAATGTTAATGTTTATCTTGTACATCTACATAAGTTTCTAAATAAATATCTACTTTCCAAATCATAGAGAAAAATAATCATACTAAAACGATTTCTAAAATAGATAACAATTGAATTATGAACGAATTCAAATTCTAGGCATATTCAAATTCGGCAATTTCCTGTTCACGTCAGATTAAAAATCAGCTTTATAACGTCATAAAGTAGGCAGGAGGAGCATTAAGATAAGAGTTCGGCGCTCGCTAGCTAAATAAAAAATGAGCCACAATGGTAATGGCTGCGAGCTCCTTTGATCTCGGTTTCATGGCTTACAGAGGATTTTCGGCTTAAGGGGAACAATTTGGATATAAAATACCAACCGATACGCATTAGAGACATTAGTGAATTGCCTACACATACATCTCTTAAGCTTACACAAACACACATACACAAAAGATTAAAACAAATCCTACGTACTGAAACATGCAATACTTTTATTACTGTTTGTTACTCACGTCACTTTTCATTTTTATTGTGTATTTACGAAAGCAATATAAAACTTCCCTATCCATAAAATAACCTAATACAAGCGAGATACCGTAAAATCCGAGTTTATTGAAGCGTCTCAAAGAACAAGAGGAAAAGTCAAGAGCGTACACAATTAAAAATCTTCCCCCGGGAAGCACCTTGCGAACGAGCCGAGCGGTCAATATTGCGAGACGAAACCCTCAATTTTCACCACTCTCCCCAACGCTAATAACAATAATTAGGAATGAGTGGTTCAATAATTAAAAACGGAAAGAGAACAATTTCAAAAAGGATCCAAAATGAAAAGAGCACCCTGTCCCTCTTATTCATGAAGAATTCCTGTATAGTGCATCCCTCTCGTCGTCTCATTTTGGCTAATGAATTTTTTTATGCAAAGGTCCTTCTTTAAATTAATCAAAATGTAAATGGAATGCTCATCTTAAACTGTGGTGGTACTTAGCAACGGGCTTAACAATTATGTTAAGACTATATCGGTTTTAAGAAGTATCGTATCAGTTACATAAATTGTTAGTAGTAACTTTCAAAGTTCTCTTATCCTACTTTAAATTAATGACGAGACATTGTTAGAACGCTGAGTTATTTTCTCTTACTTTTTTGATACTTAAATATAAATTTCGATAAGTACATAGGTGTATATAAAATATTTTGTAGGAGCTTAGTGTCCTAATGAAGTATTAAAATTAAGATTGTCTGGTAGAGAATGCCAAGAGCATTTAGTCAACCGAAACACAATAGTGCATTCAACAAATAACAAACAAACGTCAGTTCTAATGAAAGACAATGGCCAAAACGACCTAGAGAATATCTTTCAACATTTTTAAGACTGTAACAGTAGCACTAGGCAAATAATAATGCTAAATAAAACATTAGAATAGTTTGATTTCATCACCTTAAATTACTATTGAAACTTAGCGTTCCAGTGTCAATTTGATAGCCTATAAACAGCCTCAGATCACCTTGTTATCAATCTCATTTACAACATGTATAACTCATAAGTATAATTTACATCCTCAATCATGCCTACAGTGAGGAAAGTTTTGAAAAAACATTGTAAATTTGAAATCATTAGTTCGTAAAGGTATGGAGTGCATCAAAGGCCCCTCTGGAGTTAATAACGAAAGGTGAAGCCGCGAGGCCGAGATCTTTTTCGACGCGGCCCTGTGTTCAAAAATAATTTACCAAAGGAGGAAACATAAGGTGTAGGGAGGGTGAGAGGTGCCTATTGTGTCCTGCTGCTGTTTGCTTAACTGGTAGACCATTGTTTCTATTTGAAGATGTATGTTCGTTTGTTTCTAGATAACAAAAACGAAATTGTTGTGTAGAAAGTCCCTATTCGAGAATTAAAGTATCTCCTTGGCAAAATTTATTAAAAGTGTAGTAGTGCTAGTTTAGATATGAAAGCGTTAAATATATATATATATATATATATATATATATATATTGATACTTTAGAATTTATAATATAAATATATATCAACGCAAATTCCAGTTTTATTCCTTTCAAAGATATTTTAATTCAATTTAACAGACTTAAGAAAATATCTTTCAGTTTTTCCGAACTATAATTATTAAACTATTAAAAAAACACTTACCAAAAATTAACGTTAAATTTCATGAGAATTTATATAAAGCGAGATTACTATTCAAAAGGCAAAGGATTATTATAGCTTTCTGTTTAGTACAATAAATAATATAACACTCTAAAGTAACAAAAGTTTGTTTCATTTTAATTCATTTTTCTATAACTCCTTCAACATATATTAGTAGTAAAAGTCCTATGTTGTTTAGGAGAAAATAGCCGATATAAAAACATACGCATGAAGTACTTTGCAAAATACTTTAACAAGATTTGTATGTAATAATTCATCTACCTATCGACATATGTACATATACAAACATAGGAACTGCAAAAAACAAAATTAATTTCTCTAACATAATATATATAAATCATATTATATGAACATTTAAGAAGTTTAAGTACCGTATGCTGATTACGTTTGAAGCAAAATATAAAGACACAATTAAAACTCCAACCATTAAATTCAGGGACAAATGAGGCTAGGGGTGTATTTTTTATCTGTCTAGCTAAGGTAGGGCCAATCAATCGATTAGCAGATGTCCCTCCTTGACTACTGATGCGATAAATTGGCCTCTTACTACCCCACACCGGAGTATAATAAGGTAAGGTTAAATTTAAATCACTCATGAATGAAATGCATTAGAAGCTTTTATACCGAAGTAAACAGTAGGAGACTTTTATATATACTAGTTATTTATTAAGTGTTGCTAAGCGTAAAACTTGAGAATCGTTAACTAATTTGACCATTTTTTTAGGGTTCCGTAGCCAAATGGCAAAAAATATTAAATTTTTATTTTATTTTTTATATTTTTATATTATATTAAATTTTATTTAAAAATATGTTGTACATTACCATGCAAACTACCAACGAAAATTGGTTTGAACGAGATCTAGTGAGTAGTTTTTTTTAATACGTCACAAATCGTAACACGCAATTTACCTTTCATCCAATCAATACACTAGTATAAAAACATCGATGAAAATTACAACGAACTACAAGAACTTTTATATGATGTTACTTGCTGATACGGAACCCTTCATGGGCGAGTCCAACTCGCACTTGGCCGCTTTTTTTATTATCTTCATTAAGTCACAAAGAAAGTTCTTATGGAGAGGAAAAGCGTGACAATAGTAAAAACAAAACTTTTCTCATACAAACCATAGAGTAAATTAAAACTGTTCGATTTTGAGAGCTGGTGATATAATTAGTAAGTTAGGTTACTTTTATTTTAGACTAGCCTCGCCTCGCGTTGTTACTCGGTTAACACCGAGGGGATATCTATATATTTGACTGTTAAAAGACTTACTAAACACAAAGTTTATCACATTGCAAACTTAAGTAATCCTAGCCAAGTCAGTCTATGATGAATATCTTTATCATATTAAGACCCTCACATGCCTCGGAATGCATGTTAAACCGTTGGTCCCTGATGCTCTAAGAACATCTTTGACAATCGTTATAAGTAGTTGGAGCTATATAAAGTCTGAGTACAGTCTTTCTACCACTACGTACATCGTAGCAGACGAAACACGTAAAAAATTAAAGTCGACTTATAGTTTGGGCAAATGTATGTTTTAATTTAAATACCTTTATGTGTAGTTTTATCGAATATTTGTAGTAACACAAATCTACGAGGGAACCAATTAATTACAACAAACTTTCTGTCAGAAGAACTCTTCTGTCTTGTGTGTGTAATAAAAAATATTTCTAAATGTTATTAAATACCTACTATAGCCGGTTCCAAAAATAACGGGTCAGTCACATAAACCAATAACGGGTCAGTCACATAAACCCGAATATCTCCCGAACTACGTATGCCATCCTAATGAAACGAAGACTGTTCAATTGAGAATTTAATTATACAGATAAAAAATAAAATAAAACTTAGTTACACCCACAATATTAATCTTAAATTAAAAAAAAACTAAAGTAGTCATATTTTTCTTAAGATTACATTTTTTTTATGATTGTTTTTTTGCTGTTTTTCATCACTTTCTTCATTTAATACTTTGTATTGCCTCCACGTGATGAAGCCTCCAGTGATGAAAAACAGCAAAAAAACAATCATAAAAAAATGTAATCTTAAGAAAAATATGACTACTTTAGTTTTTTTTTAATTTAAGATTAATATTGTGGGTGTAACTAAGTTTTATTTTATTTTTTATCTGTATAATTAAATTCTCAATTGAACAGTCTTCGTTTCATTAGGATGGCATACGTAGTTCGGGAGATATTCGGGTTTATGTGACTGACCCGTTATTTTTGGAACCGAGTGTAGTTAGTATTTACCAATAGGGAGGTTACACCGCAGAACTGAGTCAGCTGAGTGCCGCGGTGCTACCCGCGAGCTACTTCTAAATCGCGAGTGTTGATCTAAACGCCGTGAAGCAATGCTAGACTATAAAAAAATATTCTAAGCCTTGCCTTAATTATTCTAAGGATCATCAGCTTTCTGCCAGAAACTCTCATTAAAATCGGTCCAGCCGTTCCAGAGATTAGGCTAAACAAACAGACAGTCTGACGTACAGACAGACCAGCAATTTTTTTTTTCAAATTGTCTTTATGATTTGGTACCGTATATACTTTGATATGCATTTAGTAAAAAACTGTTCATTTGATATTATTTATATAGAGTATGTAATAAGCTCTTAATATGCTTTCCCCGCTTTCTATAATAAAACTAAATATTTCGTAGTACCGAAATACTTAACTATTCTTTTGTTGTCAGCAACCTGCCAAGGCTTATCAAATATAATTGGATTTAACATAATGTATAATATAATTTAAAAAGAAAGAGAAATATCTTACAAGTAATTAATAATTCTTGTCCATTGCGGAGACTGAAGGCAGCCGTTACTCGGCTGACACGCCAAACCGTGGCGAGAAAAAAAGTGATCGGAGGGTTCTCATTAAATTTTTCGCTTATTAAAAATTCCCCGCACCCCTCTTTCGGTGTTAGACACGCAACTTTTTATCCCGGAACGAAACAAAAGTTATGTTCCTCAGCAATCCCCTCTGTCTTTTTTACCCGATAATTTGAGTGAGATTTTCTCGCAATTTAAGATAAACAAAGAGAGCGCTTACCCTTAATTGGAAAGCAGAGCGTTATTCAGGAAGGAACGTGACAAATAGACACCTCTTAACTTCTTTTCCACTTTCCCGCCGCTCAGGGCTATATTGGTTTTTTCGTGTACACGTTAGCCGAAAGCTTTTGTTTGTATAAGGAATTTTTAATGAGGGTTATATTTGTGCAACAAAGTTATCCACTCTCATTTCATTTTATTAGTTAATAAACTCCGTTTATAGAGCTTTACATAAAGACTAGAAAGTCAATGACCAATGCCAAGTGTTATGCCATTAGTTAAAATGAAGATCGCAGGAAGTTTTGTGCTATGAACTTGAGAGAGCTGTCTTCAATAAATTAACGTGTCATAGCAATCTTGGCTCATTGCCATGTGGTATTATAAACCTTAAAAAAGAAGGGTAATGATACCAGATTGGGCTGTACCCGATTCACAGCCTACCACATCATGTCAGCTACATATCATGGACTCGTTAGCAAGGTAGGCTAGGTAACTTGACTAGTGTCTATAGAGATACCCGTCGTATCTCATACTATTAGGATATCATCAAAATACACGTGTGATGAAAATGAACATCTATAACGAACGTTTTTATTCCAAATATAAAAAACAAAAATAGCCTTTTATTACAATAATAAAAGGTTATTTTTATTCGTTTATGTCGGAAATTACGGTAATCATTTTTCGGGTTCATGTTATTATATAAGGCACTCAAAATAATTTGGCATTTTTATGGAATATAATTTTCAAAGTAGGTTCAGTGGGTTATTAGATCCAGAGATTACCCCCACAACCTTACAAACTAATGAACTTTACCTCTTTTAAGATAATATTAGTACAGAATACCGTGATTAATAAAAATGGCTGAATCTTAAAGGTTGTTTGTAGTTTGATGATGATTGTCTGATATAAAGGCACAATACACTACTATTCTAGTTTAGAAAGTGTCAAACTTGTTAAACTACGAGTAGTTATTAAGCGGTGGTACTGTTCTCGTTGACTTAAATGGGATTTTGTGGCGTTGCACTGTTCTGTGCTAGCTGTCTGCGGTTTGAATGAGCTGCCGATATGTGTGTTATGGTTACCAATTCAAATGAACGAACACGTCACCTATTCCATTATTGTTTATCACGTTTTTTTTTGTTTTATAAATGTGAGTTCTTATTTCGACTTAATTATAAACAAAATCATCTTTTAAATAAAAAAATTATGGTTGCTTTAAAAGTTTGCGCTATTGAAATATGTTTAAATGGAAAAAAAAACAATAAGGCCTTAGTCAATTTTCGATGGCAAATAATTCACATCTAATAAATGTTCTCCCGTGTTACAGTATCATACTTTTCGGCAATTGAGTAACAAAACAACGCTCCCTATAAAACTTCAAAATCCAACCACATAAAACATGAATATTGAGGGACCTGTAAACCCAGCTTCTTATATCCAGCTCCGTTGAGGTATTCAGTGGCCCATTAAATGCTCACATTTAGCTGACTTTTATTTCATTTTTTCACTTGAGGGCGTACTACGGGTCAGACATACGTAAGGCAATTAAAGAACCAAAATCTTCAATAGCCTTTAATAATTAAACCACTGCTGGTCATAGAAAAGAGGTTTTGGCCCACTATACCCATTACAAATCAATATTATATCATAAGCCAACAAGCGGATGTCCGCGGCTCCGCTCGCGTCCTAGAGGTATGAAAAATAGATGTTGGCCAATTCTCAGACCTACCAGATATGCACCCAAAATTTCATACAAATCGGTTCAGCTGTTTGCGAGGAGTTTGGTAACCGAAATCGCGACACGAGAATTTAATATACTATATTTGATAAATATTATTTTTGTTTTTCTGACATTCAATTTTCTTTTTAAAAGTATCCGTATATCTCAATAGATATACGGATACAATAGATATACTTTTTTTATTTTGTTTTGCCCAGTCAATACTGGGCAAAACAAAAAAAAAAGGTTGTGCTTTTAAGCTGTAACTCTGTAAACATACATGCCACGTTTCCTACAAATCAGAATATAAACAAGAATCCAAAACCCATTCTATTAGCATTGTTTACATGACACACAATTTATCTTCTGTTCAGTTTGTTTACTAACGGTATCGACATGGAACACCGCTGTGACATCAATGACACGAAGGGGCTGATCTACTGAGGAGTGTGCTCGCGAGAACATTGCTATACATTTAACTTAAAATTTGTTTGTGTATGTTACAAGAACTCAAATAGGTTTCTACCGATTGCGGTAAAATTCGAACAATATATAAAAAAAGATTTTTATTAAAGTTTTGTTCCTGATTTCACAGCATGTACCTTTGTAAAACGCGGCACGATACTTCTAGTATATTACAACCTAATTTAGGACATCTTCAAAATTAATAAATATTTTTTAAGGATTAAAAGGAACTGATGATCTATCTCAGACTATAATTTATCTCTGCATGAAATTTGCTCCAACCCCATTCAGCCATTCTGACTTGTATTAGTAACAAATAAGTATTTATTAAAACTTTTCGATTATTAATATTAAGTGTAGATAACTACGTAAAAAGCTCGTTTCACTGCAAGAGTTGCTCCTTCTTCTCGATAATCGAATCAGGCCAATTAAAATCTATCACTTCGGTAAAAAGTTTGTATAAACTCTAACTTAAGAATCGGCGTAAACGAGATTTTTTTAGAAGCTTCCATCATACTCGTATCACACTAAAACGCGCAAGAGTTGCGAGTCAGTAAGTATGGATTTATTTCACTTTTTCTTTCTTACGTCAAGGCACTCTATCACTACTAACATATTAATAATATATTGTAACTCAGTGTTATAATTTATCCAAACAATTATCATTTGATCATCTTGTAACTTAGACTACTTTCATTTGAAACTATTGACAGTTCTGCCCGAGGTTTAAACCTGCGGTTGATTTTGTGAAGCTACAATAATAACCGCGATCAACACCGTGAATCTCAACTAGTCCTAATTAAAACTTATCAATCTACATTCACTCGACAGCTCCGGATAGAAGCTAGATTGAAATCCTAAAACACTTTTTTTTATAAACGTTAAATGTTAGTAGCCATTCATCGGTAATGCTATAAGGCTATAAAATCGCGATATTACTGCAGTGAAACACCACCTTAATATCCATATTCTGTTGATATTTTCTTACAAGTCGAAGCAACCCACCCCCTCTAGTTCGTTAGCTCCCCTGCACTATTTGAATATGAGATGCTAGGCAAGTTTACAGTTCGCCGATGTTGGCAATGTTTGCAACCCCAAAACTTTAAGTTTATTCCCGTTTCGTTGTTCATTTACATCGATCGATGTTTACCTTACTATATTCCGGAACGAATAATAACTTATGAACATTTACTAAAAATGGAACAAACGATGGTCAAAGTACTTCCTCATTTTTATGATAACAAAAAAAGGTCTCAAATTCTAACCACCATATTCTTAATTCTAATATGTTCTTCCATTAGGTAAATATAGAAGAACTGTGAGAGTTTTAGTCTGATAATGTTTTAACTGCCTTGTTGGTGTTGTGGACAGTGTATAAGGCTGCTGATGAAGAGGTCTCGAGTTCGATTCCCAGACCGAATATAATGTTTGTATGATTTGCAAATATCTGTTTTGGTATTTGTATGTTTTCTATATATAACTAGTTGATACCCGCGGCTCCGCTCGCGTTTTAGAGGTGTGGAAAATAGATGTTGGCCGATTCTCAGACCTACTGAATATGCATATAAAGTTTCATAAAGATCGGTCAAGCCGTTTCGGAGGAGTATGGCAACGAAAACTGTGACACGAGAATTTTATATCTATACTAGCTGTTACCCGCGGCTCCGCTCGCGCCGTAGGAGTATAAAAAATAGATGTTGGCCGATTCTCAGACCTACTCAATATGCATATAAATTTTCATAAAGATCGTTCAAGCCGTTTCGGAGGAGTATGGCAACGAAAACTGTGACACGAGAATTTTATATATTAGATATAATATGTTTGTGTAATTACTAAAAATGTAAATATGTATTATTCCCTTATTATTTATTACCTATAGTACGAGCTCTGCTTAGTTTGGGACTACATGATGTTGTATTTCAGATGTCCCAATACTATTATTCAGGAAGTAATCAGGAAGCAAACATTTAAATTAACAACTTTTGACCGTTCATACGGAACCTACTTCCAAATATAAATTTGTAAGGCTTGTCTGTCTGTTTTTATGTGTAATTATTTCGGGTAATCTCTGTAACGGTCAGACCGATTTTGACGGAACCTTCATTGACAGATAGCTCATGTTACAGGAAGTAACTGAGGCTACCCGAGGTTGAAAATGCAAAAATACAACAGCGTACAACACCGTGGGGCTGACAGTAAATATAAACACTTATAATCTTATACCCTTGTTGTGTTGCGTGTATGAATGCAATTAAGGGTTGAACACCAAAGTATCAGTTTAAGCCGTAAAGAGATCCGCAGACGCGAAGTACTATAAGTGCTGTAATACTGCAATTATCCCACAGAACTTAATCCTGTATTAGGTACGTTCTTTATAGATAGAGAACTACAGTGAATTATTATTTTTATTAAAAGACTAAGTACGTCTTCAAACCCACAGTATTGCCAACTTACACCATCATTAATGTCCGGGGGATATTTTTTCCTTCTGCACTACTAACTAGTAGATATGGTTATGAGCAGTTAGTTTAGTAAAATTTGCTATTTATAAACTTGGATCATATTCAACGTAGATGTAAAGGATCGGTAATATAGTATTAAATTATATTTCACTTATTATTACATTATATTTACATACACTTTTACCTATAAGTAGTGAGAAATGGAAAAGTTTATAATACTAACTTTACTGTGTATTGTTGTATCTTTACAACAAACGCTTGTAACCCCACGGGGTGAAGCTAGTCTAAAAAAAAAGTGGCTGTGACATTCGGACGGACAGACAGACAGACAGACAGACAGACATGACGAATCTATAAGGGTTCCGTTTTTTGCCATTTGGCTACGGAACCCTAAAAGTAGCCTAAATTGCTCCTTACATATTTTCAACTTTTGATTTTTGTTATGTATGTTAATAAAATTGGCAGAAAAGCTGTTAATTTGAAATGTCAAAAGAACACCTCAATTGTATTTGTTTGTTTAGTTTATTTACCTATTATCAGGGGCAAGATACTTACTTAATCAGCCACTAATCGTCTTCGGCTGGAAACATTACAAGTGTTGGCAGACGTCTCGACATCGCAGAGGCGGTTGACCGCTCAAGTGTTAATATAGCAGCTATGTTTAAATACTACCCACATTGTTACGTGTGATGAAGCTTATTTTTTATTTAAAGCTGTGAAAAACTGAATGAAAGAGATTTCTCTTTACACAGTATAAAATGAGTCGACTCCGCTGTGTGTTCGCTTAGAGCTTTTAAACCACTGAACGGATATTAATGCAGTTTTCATCAATAGAAAAAGTTATGTTAGATATATAAGTGTAACGGAGGCATATTATAGTAAAGAGAAGTAGATCATTTTCAAAACTGCCTTACTAAGCCGGGCCTAATCGCTACTCTGTTATATATTTATCCAAAAATATATTAATATTAAATCCATTAAAAGTAGTTTCGCGTTTTCTATTATTTATATCAGTGTATCTTATCATTTAAAAGGTCTTTCTTTAGAAGGAAAAATCATATAAAAGTATGTATAGAAGGATATTTAATGAAAGTAAAAATTCAATTAAAGATGATTAGATTTTTTAAACTCTTGCAATGACACAAAATACTTTAAAAAAAAAAACAAAAAAAAGGAAATAAAAAATAAATGTTTAAAAATTTTCATCTTTTTGCTATAGGATAACACATTTATGAATGTTTACGATAATGCAGACATCGGCTCATAAAAATTCCCCTGTTCCCCTGAGTGAGCACTCAAAAACAAAGCCAGGGGCGCTTCGCCTTCTGAATATTTCAACAGGTCTTCTCTTTGTTGGAATATTAAGTCAATGGGGGTAATTGATCTGTTAAGGCCTTGCTGTACGAAAATCTATGCCATGAATCTTTAAATAGGTTCTGTATGTAAGCATAGATTTATCTTCAGTCCAGAATGTATTACGGTGAATATTATTTGATTAAAGCAAAAGGATTTTATACATTAGAGGTTTTGTTATGTACTAGTTATACTATTCAAATCCTCAGTGATTGATTTAATGTGATAAATAATAGATTACGTACACGAATAATACTTGAACCTCAAGTTTTTCATATAAATGCAAATGACGCCTAGTTGAAACTTCATGAAACTGAGTTTCGAGTTTTATAAAATTAATATTTTACTATTTATTTATATTTAAGTCGCCTAGTGGTTAAAATTCAACAATAATTTAATTTCCACTAATTTTTTTTAGCTTTCTGCACTCCATATAAAATTTCACTATTCCATGTTTCATAGTTTAGGTTAATAATTTTCGTAGAAAAAGGTAGAAAGTTATTGCTTAATATATTAAATAAATAGGTAATAATAATCTTCATTGTTTTAAATAATAACCTTTACAATTTTTTAAAGCTGTTAATGTAAAGGCAAAGGTCGCAAGATTAGAGTTGTTATATATATTATATTTAAGCCTACCAAAGTGACTCTACTTTGTCTGATGGAAAGTATGAGTAGAATCCAGGAGCAGGGTTCATAATCCTCATTGTGAGGCTAGGCACTACATCATTGTGATCATACCAAGACCGAGATAATTATACAGAATGGTTGGGCCTCCGATCTCACACTCACCAACAAAATATGACAACAAGAATACTGTCATTATTAGGATAGTCTTCTGTGTGAGGCTGGTATGGTCCCGGTCGAGTAGGCCCATTAGTGCTGAAATCAGCGTGGCTCTATTACCTACAAAGTAACCTTAACCCCCAAGCTATGATCATGAAATAAGTAGTCCGCTATTCTCGGATTCTTTTAGGCACTTGTGTTGCAAGACTGTATTTCTCATTTATTTATGGTACTCCACGACATAAATATTAAAGTACAAAATATAATAGCTAAATAGTCATAATGTAACTCACCTCTTCCACTTCTCCCAACGAATCTAAGGTCATTAAACTTAGCGACCTGATTCTTCATCACGGCGGTGCAATTTCTAAGCTCAGCAGAACAATTCTCATCATTACCAGCTCTCACAGTGACTAGGGTACCATCCCCAACTTCACCCAGTGCTACCACCTTGAAGGCTACTGGGAGAGTCTTATTGGACCGCCAGTGGGGAGGTAATACTGTACAAACCTGAAAAGAGAATCAAAGACTTAAAAAAAAAATGTTCTGCTAGGTTAGTTGGTAGTGTTCGACGATGACGACGACTTCATAGGATGTTTGCTTTAAAACAGAAACTAAATTAATAAGTGAAAAGAGTTTTCTGAAAAAATAAAAAAATGACTTTTCCTAGTTAAAAAAAAGAATCTATAAGTAACCATATTTTGTTTAAAAAAAGGCACAATAAAATAATTTCATAGATGGATCGGTATAAATTGTGGATCATAAAGTCTTTCGCAATAGCTTGTAATACCTTCTTCCATCGATAGACAATAAAATAATAATAATAATAGGTAAAGATGCTTACCACATGTGGACTCCCTGTCTTCACTAACTCTCCAGGATGATCGGCCAAGAGACCTTCCAAGGTCCTTTCAGCCAGCAACTCAGCCGTCAACGGCTGGCTCGGAAGGCCACTACTAGCGTAACTCGATGAAGGCGCTTCGTGGCCCAGTCCGTTCGTAGTCGAACTTACTTCACTCGATAAATGCATTTTACTGTTCACTTGAAACACTTTTTACTTACACATTACATAAAAACTTAGTCTTAATTGTTTATAGTTCACAACCGTCACATAACTTTCTCCATCAAAGGTTGAGTCGGACTTAAATTCGTGATCGATTCTTGATTTAAACTTCTCTTACAAGTTGGAAATGACATAGTTGCTGTTGCTATCTGAAAAAAGAATAGCGTAATTATTTAATTATTATTGTAATAGTTAAGTGCAATGATTTGTATGTAAATATACATATTCGGTTTTAAATTATACAATTTCTTAAAAGCAAAAGAATTGAGAGAGAGAATCTAGAAAGAATCTAATAAAAAAAATAGGTTTTTTTCATTGAATTTTAATTTTCAATTAACTCTGAATAGCTCACATACAGAAATTGTAAAGTGTTAGATAATAATAGAAGTAATATTGTAGTAATAAGAAATCTATGAAATGAAGCTAAAATTGCATAAAAGTCGTTGTCCTTTCGAAATATCCACGTTCGTAGTATATTTATTACACATATTACTGCTCCCGTTACCAACTATATTATTATACACTCTTTTGTCAGTGAAGTCCAATGAAGCTCAAACGAAATAATGTAAAGGAAATGTTCCAGTTAAAAGTCTTTGAAGTTCTCCTAGGTTACATATTGACAATGGTGTGTGAGGCTTCAAAGTGACTTCCGCGTGGCGACAGCACGCACAATCATAGAATCAGACGAAGGGGTGCAGTCACAGACACGGGGTGAGAAATCAACCGAACAGAATAAAATATTAGTATTTTTGTAACATACGACTTCATCCTTAAATATTGACTCCCCGATATTATATTGCACAGGAAATTTAAAATGGGTTTTGCTTTATTAAAATGTTTTCTGTTTACTGAGCGCGGCCCTTGGAGCAATTTTAAAATTAACTGCTCTGATATATGGAGCACATGTTTGTAAGTACTTATTAGTTTTTAGACTCAATTTTCATATTTATTTTATACCAGCTTGTGCCTACGGACCGCTCGCATTTGTGTCGGACATCACATTCAAATGTAGTCTATGTGTTACTTTGATGTCTGAAGAACTAACATCCATGGGTTAATTTTGATTGACACCAATAGGTTTCAAAAATGGTAATCTTTCATTTAACATATTTAAAGAAGTCTACAATGTTTTTTTTTTTGAAATAATAAAAAATATTTCGGACATCTTACAAACAACGTCATCTACTCCCAAACTAAGCAGAGCTAGTTTTATGGATACTAAACAGCTGATATAAATTCATAAACATAAACATACTTTTTTTGTAAATACATACATGTTAAACATAGAAAACACCCAAACTCCGAAATAAATATTTATGGATCACACAAATATTTAGTCCGACTTGGGATTCGAACCCGAGACCTCTTGATCAGCATCCGCATACGCCAACCACTAGACCAACAAGGCAGTCAAATCAGTCAAATAAGTCAGATTATTAGTCTCTAAACAATATTTTTTTGGAAAATACTGATGGGTAGACAATCGAATTATGATACAGTCTTTTTTTAAACCAATCTGGATAAATTATAATATAAATAAACGTTTGTGCAGTACCTTTAACTTCTTAGGCTTGCTTACTTCCAGTATCCAGCAAGAATACTTTTATTAATTAAGTAAAGCAGGCACCACACTTCGCTATGCGCTATTCGTTATGCGGGTTATTCGCGCGCATACGCCGAAGTGTGGAGAGTATATTCGTTTCGTTCACCATAAAAATGACAATGACTCATCTCTACAACACACATATTTGCCTTATTTGATGCTTATTTTGCATACCATTTCGAAGTGTGGATGGCATGTTTGTTGTTTGCGCGCATAACTATTATTTGGGCGATTAGGCCGTAGACACATTACGAATAGCGCATAATGAAATGTGGTGCCTGCATAATGTAATGTATAATTTCTGTATTATTTTGCTATTAAAAAATACATGATATTTGTTTTGTTTTTGCTCTTATATTTTATAAGTATTATAAAATACTAAGGCAAACATTTTATATGAATATGATACATCAACGGCAACAGCGCGTTGCTGGGCATGGTTGGTTAGCCACCACGCTGCGATACTAAAAATGTGCTAGTGCCTTTGATCTCTCTCACTGAACATTGGCACCCATTCATAATGCACTCGGGTGTATTTTATTACTTAAATCTGCACGATATAGTAAACTAAATTAGTAATAGGTATTTCTATCAAGACTAGAATCATTCATGCCTTTTCGCATTAAATTGTGAGTTTTGTAATAACGTTTGTGTTTTTAGAATGTCAACAATGTTCTGCACGTGTTTACGTCGGCTTTTGCATTAAAGAGTAGCCTATGTCCTTCCTCATGAATCGAAGTATATAATTTACAAATTTCATAAAAAAAATCCAAAGTTTTAGCCATGAAAGCGTAACAGACAGAGTAACTTTCATTTATAACACGAATAATAAACAAAATACAGTAATATTGCAAAGATATACCTCTGATATAATCAAGACCAAAAGAGTTTATAACGCGAGCTATTTGTAACACAGATCCAGTACAATGACTGATAACAATAACACTTAGGGCGGTATAACGCACCCCTAGTACAAATAGGCTGTTATACGTTCGCGAAACACGATATGTCGATTGGGATGTTAAACTTAATTCGAGGAAGGGTGAACGCCACGGCAACCGTCTCTATTTCTGTTCACTTTGATTCTTATTCTTAAAAGTAGATCACTTTTGATGAATTGTCAAGACTTTTGGAAAACTTTATATTTACTAAAACTGTGTAAATGATATTAAATTTTACTTTTTTGAGAAAAATATTTTTGTTAAATTACAAAAGGTTTCTATGGAATGACATGACAATGATCATTGGCTAGTATCACTCTTTTGAGACATAATACCAATATACTACGTTATGATTAGGTATTTTCCCAGTCAGATAGCTTCAGTATGAGTTTCAAGATATCGCTAATATAATAATACCGCTCATAAAAAATTAGAAGAGTTAAGAATTTCTCCACAAGACGCGAGACTTTCTGATTTCTTATTTCCAAAAGACAACTCCCGCATCAGAAATGTAATCCTGTGTCGCAGGGACTTTACAAATTTACATGAAACAGTCACAAAGAATAGCCCGACTCAGAACAACAATTTATGTTTCATACAAAGTGTTTGGGATTTGAAACCATGACACTTAGTGCAGTAGAAAGCGGCGTGGTGACCGCTTAAACCCCTAGGCCAACTGTCCAGTCATTAATTACAACAATATTTAATTTGAAAAAACCTCATTCATAAGCTAGCAGATGGATAAAGAACGAATGAGTCTTAATTTATGCAGATACATTATTACGGTGATCTCAATTTCTTTAAAGGAAGGGAAAGTTACTATTACAAGTACTACCGACAATCAATACCCACTTCCAACACTGATTCCTCCACGGATTTAGCTCATGAATAGCACAGCAATAAAATCTTAGCGTAAAAACATACATAAAGGGTAAAACTCGTAAATAATAAAGCATGTGTAGGGGTTCCGTACAAGTGGGCAATCCTCGTTACCCTACGCCCTTCTACAAAAGAACCCGGGTACCGAAAGATACATTACAACCGGCCATTTCTGATTCACTGCGCCCGTTACATTTCAACAACATTTTTAATAAAAACTTCACGCCCTGATAGACTCCAAAGGTTTTTGTTTTAGGTAAAATACTGTTTTGGGACTTGTGATTAGGGTACAACCCTTTATTTAATCTTTTGTTCTGTATTCCTTGTTATTTTCGCATTGTATTATTTTTCTCAACTACTGGACGTCGATTTATTTTTGATTATTTACCCGACTACAGTGACACCAATACACGGGATAATAATTTTGGCAGTCTATGTAATGTTTATATATTAGACCGTAACAACTAAACTACTGAAGCAATTTTAATAAATGGGGTATCATTAGATTCTTAGTAATGGCTCTCGGGGCATTGGCTACACGAATTTTTTTAAAGATTTTTTATATAGTCGGGTTATAGTGTTTTAAACTTTTCAAAAAGGCAAAATAGCACATGAATTACCATACAGAAGTACCAAAGGCTGAATCTGAATACCTTATCTCAGTAGTTATATATCAGAGCGTTGCTGCCATTTGCCTTCCTCCCCCTTTTTTTAAACAACACTAACCTCGCTCACTCGTTAAAAAGCAATGTAAGTTCATAGGAAATTGGTGTTGCCTATTATCTGTTTGAGCAAATATGTGTTACCTTTCCTCCCTTCCATACTAAAAAGATACTTCGTGTTTCCAACCAAACAATGGTGCTTATGATTAATTGATAGTAAACTATAAGGTTTCAACGAATAGAACTATCCTTGATTACTAGACCACCTTATTCAAACACACGCTGTGATGATTTAAGATTTTAGTGTAGGTAAAAAAATTGGACTAGAGCATTTTCTAAATGTACGCTTGTATTTTGGCAAAAATACGAGTAAAACCATTAAATAAATGAGTATATTCTATTTACGGTAAAAGTTTTATGAGTTGTAAACTTTACGACTTAAAGTATTATTTATAGTACCTGCAGTAAAAAGGAATTCTGCATTTCTCTGCATTGGAACAAAACTGATAATACACGTATATTACGAACTAGCTGAGCTTCGCAGTGTTACGCGGGTGAAGTCGCGGGAAAAAGCTAGTCTAAATACAAGTAACTTGTGTTACTTATTTTTTTTTTAATACTGCCGGTGTAAGTCCAGTGAAAATTGGTTGACATTTCCATAGATTAACCTGAACAAACAGACAGACCAAAAGTGTTACGCCACAACAAGCCACTAAAATAATAAACTCATAATATCTCCCATGAAAACTCCCACATTTAATTATTTCGTTAAAATCATCATTGTGGCATTCAAACTTAAATAAGACTATTGAACGTTATAAGATTACTAGCTGATGAGAATTTCATATATAAGATGTATATTTTCATATTAGAAATTGACATGGCGGATCATTTTCAACATAAGTTTAAAATATTTGACGAGTATTACATAAGTTTAAAGAATATTAATAGTGATATTTTATATTTGTCAAAAACAGGTCAAATCTATTGGCTCGGGAGTGCCCCCGCCAAGTCTGCAAAAAAGCGGCATGGCCGTACCATACTCTACGATCAGACATTTTATTTATTTATAACTCATAATAGATTTTTAATGTTAATATGGTCACTATAAGATATTGTTAAGTTAGCTAATTACATAATAACTTGAGTCAGGAGTTTTCTTAAGTAGGAACTAAATTAATTAATAACAAGTTGGTATTATACATATTATATTATACATATATGGATCTTACAACTTTTTAAGGTAGAAGAACTGGGTTGTGCAGTGTGCTTGAATTATATTTTATGCGGTTATGTTTTTAATGTCATATTTTCTGCTGGAAAATCTTATGAATTGAATTAAAATGTAAAGCACTCACACCTTTGTTATACGATATATTTTTACTTATTATCATTACAGATTTATTTCACTCGACTGTTGACTAATTGACTAATTTTCACGCTACTGTAGAAATTAGTTTTCTTAATAAATACCCAAGGAAAACTATAAAGAACTAAAATATACCAGGCTATCTATATAGTTCTACGCCCACAAACAATCCCACATTACTAAGCCAAATACACCTAAATACATGGTACCTTAAATCAAAACAACAAACACAGAGCAGTTTTATATTAATCATTATGGATCCCAGGACTTCACGCTCGACAATTTTCGAACGTTATTTTCAGAATCTCAATAATGGCGTAGCATCTGTGCGTACAATAAAACGCGTCAAGCCCTTGGAGTTCCAATAACATCTATTATCGGCCCAATTTTAAAGAGGAGCGAATGTGAAGGGAATCAATAGGATAGCGGGGGACATTCCTGAGGGTGGTCCCTGGAGACGGGTCGGACACGGATAATGATCGTAGGACGACCAGCGACGGGTACAAATGGGTTAGCAAATGTAATATCCGACCGTGTCCGAGCGGTAGATATTCAAATGGACGAAAGATGGTGTCACTGACTTCCTTTGATTTTAAAGTCGGAACGCGTTTCGTGACGCATTCTGAATCTTAGTTCTTAAGCAGTTGAAAGTGGAAGTAAGACAACGAAAATATTTGTATCTATAATTCAAATTCAAATTATTGATTACGGACTCGGCTGAATCCTGTGTTAGTTACAGTGACTTAGCCTAGTGTTAGTATTAAACATATATAAGTACATACATACTAATAAGTACCATCTATCTGAAAAGACTAAAAATAATAAAAATACTTTGAATAAAGTTCTTATTTCCTAAAACTATTACCCATAATTAAACTATTATTTTAAATTAATTGATATCTCGGCATTTGGTTCCAAAGAGTTTTTATAATCAGTACCTACATAAAGTTGATAGTCAAATTTATAAATTGCGTGCGGAAACGGAAACTATACAATAAATTTCATGAATTTGTTGTATAGTTTATGAGCTGTGGCTATGGCCTGTTAGTATTCCTCAGACTCACATTGAATCCCGATTACCCATCTTAGATTCAATACAGATTGAAGTTCAGTATAGTACAAAATGTAGATTGTAACACTACAGATAGTGAGGTCACCCCCACATGATGATAGCGTTAAGTCTTTGAACAAGCACAGGTGCGCTCTCTGTTTCCTCACTGTCACAGATTCGATGGAACGGCTATCGGATACGACCGGGAAGAGATCAGGCACAGGACCGTTAGATTTCCGTGCCCTCCAAGTCAATTCCACATAATGGTTAATTATAAATAGTGTAATAGTTCCATATAGATCATAAGCGGAAAAAAAACAGTCCACGTTACATATCCTGTCAGTAATTCTTCTACCAATTTAATATTGTTTTTGAAAAGCTAGTAACATGCAAACATTTAGAATTAAGAAAACACAGAACCTCGACCCTTCTTTGGTGCAATATTGGTGACAATAAACAACACAGAGCAATCAAGCAGTTAAAGAAGAATTGTTGGAATGCAGCGGGGAGATGTGATGTCATTTATTAAAATCCCAGCGAAGTCACAGAGAGCAACGCGGTTTCAACTTACAAAGTAGACATTTGAAGCTTTGTCTACTAACATTATACTTCGTTGTAAATAGATTTTAATATACTTCTGTTGTTAGACTGTATCTCTAATTTATTGATTTAAATGATTAGAGCAAGGCAAACTAATACATTTATACAGTATGACTGCACTGATAGCGCAACAACGTTTTTTACAGTGCTGTGGGTTCAAATCCCTAATAATAGAACAACAGTTAATGCCATTCACGATTGTTGATCTGAGTCTGAGCGTTTTATGTGTTCAGTACATGTAAGCTTGTAAAGTTCCCTGTGACACAGGATTCATTCTTAATGCTGGAGTTGTTTTTTTTTCAAGTAGTAATAGAAGGACGCGGATAGTGAATATTAACACATACCCTGTTCTTCAAAAGAATATTTAAAATCAATTTTAAATCACAATACTAAGTCACCTGAGTCACAATACAATGCCTGATATATCTATACATTCCTAACAAATTTATCGATCACCAATCGATCATAATCTGCTTTAATCTTTCTCATATACACGTTAGATAAATCTTCGGAAATCGATCTGTATAAATGAAGCGCTGTGATTGCAAATGATTTTTTACTATTTCCTGACCAAGGTCATGTGTGACTCAAGAGACCACTGACTACAGTTGATTATGACTACACTGATTATCGTTGCTTGTTTCACTAGAAACAAGCAACGATAATTTTTAGTTCATTTGAAATTTTCTTTGATGACGTGGTGATCACACCAGTAGAGCTGACCCATTTCCCGGTGCACAACTCTTCCACGATAGAATATGTTGCTAAATGTACAGGTATGCGACTAGAGTCCAT
This sequence comes from Phragmatobia fuliginosa, assembly GCA_932526445.1. Taxonomy (NCBI): domain Eukaryota; kingdom Metazoa; phylum Arthropoda; class Insecta; order Lepidoptera; family Erebidae; genus Phragmatobia; species Phragmatobia fuliginosa. The sequence goes on from OW052073.1 coordinate 7,894,205, forward strand.
AAATATAGCTTGATCTCTGTCAGAGATGGCTATGAAACCCACGAAGTATCTTTCAACAAGCGATTTGGTTTTTGTATCATCTTTATTTTCAAAATTTCAATACATTATCAATATAAAATTTCATACCTAGTATGTATCTGTAAAACTATTTATGTATTCTTTCAGTTAAAATTTGCTTTTAAGTTAAGTTTTGTTTAATTTATACTAGATGGCGGTTTGTAAAAATAGAAAACCGAAGTTTAAAAAAGTCGAAAGTAACAGTGCCGATGGATAAAATTTCAATTAGGGCAATTCATCATCATCTACGAGCTTACTTTGGTCCGTGGCTTCGCCGGATATCAATTTACTAAAAAAAGAGTAGCCTTTCTAAAGAACAAAAACGTCTTCTTGCCAAATTTAATTAGAATTGATTACTCGATTTAGCCGAGAAAGACAGACAGAGTTACTTTAAAATGTATCAAATTATTAGTATGGATATAATTATATGATCTACTGAAAAGTTAACATGGCAATTTACCGTTCAATTTTGTGAAGGCGACATTACTGAGATGAACGAAATTCTTCACCGACTAGAAATTGACATTAAATACTTAAGGTATGGCACGTGGATCAGCTAACAGTGCCCAAAATATTTGTAAATAAATAGTAAAGGTAAAATATTTATCTAAAGCCATCGGCATTATATAGTTCTCCTTCCGAGTTAGAAAATGTATAAATTAAGTTGACAAATACTAATGAAATTTCTTATTTATTGCTTTCTCTATACTATTCATGTGATACAGAAGAATATGAAAACAGGTATAACAACAGCTCTCATCAACTAATAGGTTTATCTTCTTTCCGTCGGGTACTAGGGTCATCATCATCAGCCTATTTTAGTTCACTGTTGGACATAGGCTTCTCGTATCCAGCTCTTGCCCGCCATTCTTATTCGGTTCGAGTCGATTTTATAGGCGTCAATTTTTTTTCAATTCACTATTTTTTCGTTTTGTGTTTTTTCTTGGCGTATGTAATTCATGATTGGCTTGGACAGAATAACAGCGGCTGGCATGCTTTGCACTGTCATCCACATGCTGAGTCCAAGACCGTTTTGTCTTTGTACTATTATTTTTTTAAGTAGTTTATTAACTGTAAATCTATGTAAAAGACAAATAAAGTTTTTCTTATTCTTATTCTTATTCTTATTTTATATTGTCAGAAACATTTTATTTGAATTAAAAAAAACTACGAAACTGTCTACATATCACCTGTAATAATTTAAGTTTGAGCAAAAGCACCGAAAGTCACCTGATTTTCTTCACTAAATATTGATCAGTTTAATAAATAATTTTCGTCATTGACACGCTCCCCTTTGAAACACGGTGTCACGACACAAGGAACGCGGTGAGAGGGCGGTGTGATGGTGCAAAATTCAAATCGTTCCATATTTGAAATTCAAAGGTCGCGTAAACAACAACTCAAACCCCGCGAACGATGTTGCCAACCTCACCGATCCAATAAAATGAAGAAATTTTATAAGAATCATGTTCTCAATGACGATATTAATAAGGATCTTACTGTACACAAATGATAGTATTCTTAAAGAATATAGCATAAATAAATTATTAAGTTCAACCGAGTTCAAGAAATGTAGGAAGTAGGTACATAGATATAAAATGTTTTCTTATATTTTCCCTTCGAATTCGTAATTTATGAACTGATTTGAAAAAATATTTTCCTTATTTGAGAACATATACTTTCAGTTCAGTTCTATTTAAATTGTAGGTAAAGGTAACTCATTAAGGATAGAGAATTAAGTAAAAAAGAATACCGTTGATTTCATGACAATATTCAATGTGATATAAACGTATTGAAGTCAAATACCATTTTAAAATGATAATTGTTATTTGTTTTACTCATTTACGTATGTATGACGGAATATCTGTTTAAATAAATCCGAATTACTTAAGATCAAATAAAATAAATACAGAATTGATGTCAAATAAATGTCCAAAACTGTACTGAAAATGTCGACAGTGACTTTTTCAATATTGCTGGAGTAACGGTCTTATTACTCTAAACTTGATGTTATCTATTCCATCTAAGACACGCCAGCAAACATGCATTTAAAAGTAACTGGCTTTACACAATTTAAACGTGCGGAATTCGTTATTAATTAATTTACCTAATCACCTCTCTAACTAGTGCTATTATTTCTAGGTTGAAGACGAGACGACGAGGCGTTCATATTCTCTAACAATAGATTATTATGAGTCTGCCAAACAAATCTACTTCATACGATTTAAACATATTTTAGTGGATTTTTAGATGTGACTAGGTTGTTAATAGTTTCATTTTAGGTGAATTTCATAATAATATAATTTTTAAGCATAGATAGTAGGTAGATATGTAAGGTACAGAAATTAACAGAAAACTCTGTATAAAATTTAAGTTTGAAAACAACTTCAAATTTTTCTTTGTTTTAAAGTTTTATTTTTATTTTACTATGAGAAAATACACAATTAGGTTCAGCATATTAATGTTGGTATTACTTCTTAAGCATTTCATAAATTTTTTGACCGTACTTTCTCTACAGAAGTACCGTATGTCATTTATTATGATACTGTCTACGTAAAAACTATTAATAAATTTCATAGAGCTTGTGTTATATGGGCCATCATTGTGAATCTATTGACAGTTCATTCCAAAATTATTTCAGTACTTTAGGTGCTACGGTACATACATAATGGACTGCGAAAACCATGGTCTCTTGCTTTTTTGGCTTTGTCGTAGACGGGTAAAAAGAACCTGTTAAGAAAACAGAATATAAAAATCAAGAAACTTTACTATGATTATCAGACAATTTCACTGAAAATCTCTTTGTACATCTTTCTTCAAATAAGTAGTGAATTCAATAAATTGATCTTGGTCTTCAAATTTTCTTTGCATAGACAATTTTCATTTTCTTTATTTACTCGTATTTTTCCTCATTTAGACCATTGATTTTGATTAATTTTGCTATTGATAATCATGTAGTTTCATTCTAATTAAGCACACACAAGACTCACTTGTTACTTTGTTACTATTTCGTTGTTATGTTATGATTCCGACAAATTGAGAACCTCATCCTTTTTTAATGTCGGTTAAAAATAAAAGAGTCTTACACTTCTTAAAATATTTATAACTAATCTCTATGACAGATGACTAATAACCAACAAAGTAACTTTGAGTAAGCGATTTTATTGTGTATCACCTACAGTTCAATACTTTACGTATCAGTTTTATCACAAACGAAGTGCTTCATTATGAAGCCATAACGTCCCACTGCTGTGCTCTGGTCTCCTCACAGGATAGGGTTAAGGACATACGCCCCTACCCTGGCCGAATGCGGGTTGGTAACTGGCTAGACACGTTATGACTACGTAATCTTGACGTTAGATGTTTAAAGCCGTGCGAAGGCTTCCAACTAAGCTTCACGACTATCATCTTATGATAACAGCCAAGACCGACTACTGAATGTTACCTCCGAATCACGCAGACGGTCATTACATTATGCCGCAAACAGTCAGCCATCTAGGTACTGGCCGCGACGTCGTTAAAAACAAAGTACAATACATCATTTACATAAAAATTACACATATTGTGGTTATGGTTGGCGTATGCATCTGCTGATTAAGATCTATGGTCTATGGTTCGATTCGCGGGTCGGACAAAATATTAATTGTGTGATTCACAAATATTTGTTTCGGAGTCTGAGTGTTTTCTTTGTACAATATGTATGTATTTACAAAAAATAAGTATGTTTATGTATTTATATCAGTTGTCTATTACCCATAATACAAGCTCTGCTTAGTTTGGGACTAGATGAATGTTTCATAATCATAATCATTTATTTGCTAGAATGTAGGTATATAGAGTATAATCTTATATATAAACACGGCCCATTTACATCCTACCACTAAATATGGTATGCAAATATTATGTAAGATATCCGAAATTTTAATTTATATTTACTAGTGTCAACTGTCACATAGATCAAACTACACTTTAAGGAGTACAAATAGTAAGCATGTGGGTGTACAATTATCATGTAGGAGAGTTAACGAGCGTGTAGGACCACGGGACAATTACAGGTGAAGTGAGCAACTTTAGGGATCGCTACAACCACTCTAATGGGAGTTCACGCGTACTTTTTAACAAGTTCCCGCTTTGGGTAACTGTATATAATTGTATTACGATGTGGCCAGCATAAAAAATATGTACGGTCCCATGGTAAGATTTAGAAGGGTTATATTGAAATACTTCGTGTAGGTTTTAATGTACTTAGTTTCCATAGTAATTAATATTGTTTATCGGTGTAATACTTTACAACAATAAAGTGTAAAGCTGTATGTGCTGCTGTGAAGTTAGAAACTGTAATGAATAAGTTTTTTTACCACGGCAGGGAGAACATTTAGGTATATTGTTGAAAATGTATTTAATCATACTTCAATATCAAAGTGTCTAGTTTAAGTAATTAAATATATTGTTTTAATCCTATCACACTAAAGCATTGATTTTATCGTAATATAAACAAGACAAGAACTAAATCCAATCAAAGTCATGGGCTGAACGTAACAAAGCGTTTACCCAGCGTTATCACAATATGTGCCGTTATCTCCGAGTTTAATCGTCGTGGCGTAGTGTGCGCCGAGGCTAATGAGCCTGCGGTTTTTGGGAAAACAACACGCAAGTGAGCGCCGCACCCGCCGCCCGCCTCACACTCCACCGACTCAAGTTTACCGACTTAAACAAACTTTCTATTAATTAATTTGTAACATTTCAATTTCATAGTTTCTTTAATTATTACTCGTAATAAAACAAAACTTTTAAAAAGCGAAGTGACTGTTCAAATAAGAATAGTACCTTAAAAATATGCCGTCTCAGAAAATCCACTAAGAACACAATTCACAAAGTCCGCACTAAAGAAAAAAAAAAGTTTGGTATAGTAACCGCGGAAAGGCGCGGGCGTCCGCCACCGAAACGTGGTCGACATTAAAACCTTAGCGGGAAAGAAACGGTCCCCTTATTACGTCTCGAAAGAAATTCGCCCGCACACAGAGGCAACGCGAAAGAAGTCCACTCACACAGAGGAGGGTTGCAACGCGACACGGGGGGCGAACGTCTCTGTGAGCGTCGGGTACAAATAAGTATTAAAAGAGATAGTTAGGTTTGGGACAAGAACGCGAAACGTGAACCATATGGCGCACACCTCGCACCGTCAGTGTTACGTTCAAAAGACTCCTTGAACTGTACACAAATTGACTCCCGCTTTTGTTTAATTCCACACAGAAATTCAATATTCGACGTCTAAACTACGTGATTCTTTGGCTTTTCAAATTCGTTTATTCGATTATCAAAACCCATTTTTCTTTTTATTACACACAATAAACAGTTCAGGGCATAAAAAAATATCAAGAGCTAATTTGTTTATGGTAAATCTTGATGACATATCATCATTGTCTGTATTCTAATAGACTTTAGATAAGTATATATTCGTTTAGAAAACTTAATTAATTACAGAAACATAAACCTCAATATTGTACCTAACTTATATTTTACGTTAATTTGAAGAAGTTCGTCAACGAATTAATATTCTCATCAAACCGCAGCGTTTAAAGGGTAGCTCGGTTACGACGAAACAAAGAATAAATTTATCCAAAGGTTAGTAAGATTGCATCAAGTAATAAATAAAATATTCTAATGTAGTAATGTCACATTGCAAATAAAATTCAATTCTTAGTATAGTTCATTTACCAATAAAATAAAATCCATATTCATTAATCATATTTTTTTTAAAGTTATTTGAAATCACTTAATTTAAAAAAGTCTCATAGACAGAGCAGATTTTTTTATCAGCGAGATTTAAACCATCAAAGGAAATGAAAAATATTTATTAAGTCTTTGGTTCCCCACACTCTCTCTCGTTGGTAAGGTTACATTTTGTTTTAAGGCTAATCGTACAAAAATCATTTGATATCATCAGTAGAATGTTGTAGCAGCTACGGCGTAGCTCGTAGCAGCGTAGACTACGATATCAGACCACGATATCTGTGAATTGTTTCTATATTGATAAGCATACATAATTTCAAGTAAGGACAAGATAAGCTTAAGGTTACGATACATTCATGCTTCTAGACCTGATCGGAGGTACATAAGACCTCTGACCGAACTCAAGCTTACCAACAATGAACATTTTATACCATCGTAAAATTTAACTGCGCACTTTAATAACTATAGCCTAGTATCGTTGACAAAAAGATGAGCGCGTTTTCCAGAACAACCTTTGGGTAAAGCGACGTCTCACACCAACACATCGAAGACCGCACAGCCACACACCTGTACCTATACACCCACACAGATGTAAGCCACCACTACACGAAGGCAACCCACACGCCCACCCGCCAAACACGCCCAACGTCTTGGGTTTTCTTATAAACCACGTTGTGTTCGATGTCCCCTTCTCGTGCACGGTAAGGCAACGCTTCCTCTCTGTCTGACGCAATGACGAGCTTCACATAAAGCGACGCCACATTCCCGCCTTTTTTCCCACTCCATTTTGACAGCTCGCGGCTCCATATCTGGCTGGAAACTAAGACAGTGTTCACAGAAGTTAAAGAGCTCAATTATTTTCCAAACCTTTACTTATCACGTCCCTAGAACAAAATTTACTCGATGTTCTGGGTAAACTACATGTTCAACTAAGTATAAAATGACATTTTTTTTAATAAATCAACCAAAAACTAAAGAATACAATACAAGGAAGTCCGTTGATAAACAAGAAACAGAAATGGAAGTTAATTCTTTTGCCTTTGTCTATAAACAATTACTTAACACAGTTTTTAACTTTTTTTATCCATATTAACAACTTTTATCAGTCCACATAGGCCTCTTGTTAGGAAGTAGGTTTTTAGCCTACCTCACCACGCTGGCCAGTCGGTATAGCATTTGTTTCAAGTTCTGCTTCTCTTTGTACTGCTGTTATCCTACGTAATTTGCTTCTTTATTCGACTCTTACGACACCCATGATAATATGAGCAAGGCTGTTGGCACTCCATATTCTCAATATGTATACAGTAATGCCTTGTCCATAATAATAATAAATAAATAATATTAACCATCCATAAACCATAAATTCTTATTCTGAAGATCAATTGCTGTACCTGTAAAATCAAATACTTATGTTAGTGCGATTTTCATGAATTGTCTAAGATCGCTTAAAGTGGCAGTGTGTGCGATGTCTTAGCAACTAAGTGGCTCAAGACGCGTTAGCGGACGCGGGTGCGGGCGCGGGCTCAATGGGCGGGGCTGCGGCGCCGCGGCGCTCCGCTATCGGCACACCGAAACACACATTTTTCCCGCCGCAAACCGAGCGGCGAGGGTTAGCCGCGATCCGCAGACCTCGTTCGGAGAAAACGTGATAGAAGATCGTCGTGTCTTATTCTTTCACGCTTGCGTAGAAACGCTTACCAGCGCGCCAACTTTGACAGTTCTCAATAGAGCTATGGAAGGATGACCGGTAGCGGATGTTTTCACAATAATTTACTATACTCTATTCTCATTTACCATTATCCAACTTTATTAGTCATACTTAGCATTCCTACTTGAAATCAGATTTTTTTACAGTTATTACATTAGGTATGTGTTTTAGCATTTTTATATTAATATTAAATTTTTATTTTCTAAGTCAATTGTTCTTTAAGTTAGTTATTTCTCAACTCATATTCATCATATTGATACATCATATTGATACATCATATTGATACAACAGAAATGAAACAGATAAACAAGAAAATTTACATTTGGCAAGTATGTATTGCTGTATAAAATGTAGATTTTTACTCATTATATTTTACACGGAGCAAGCAAATGGACTAATATTTATAAACAGAATTGGAAAATCTTTTTGTTTTTTACGTAGTAGAGCCACGCTGATTTCAGTACGAATGGTTCGGCTCGACCGGGGCAGTACTACCCTCACACAGAAGACCACCCTAATAAAGACAGCATTCTTGTTCTCGTATTTCATTGATGAGTGTGTGACCGGAAGCCCAAACATTCTACAGGAGTTTCCCAAACTCCGAAGGCTGGGAGAATGATGCAGAATTTTCTGACCAGGCCACCATGGCAAGAGTCACCATACTGCATTGCCTGCCCTCACAATGAGGATGTTGACCCTTACTCCTGGATTCTACTTATGCTATCCATCAGGCAGAGTAGAGTCACTTCAGATGGCTTAAATATAAAAAAAATCTTAAGATATAGTAAGAACATTATTTAAATGTTTACCTGTGATGTTATTAAAATTGACTGCAGTTATAAAATCATCTCATCTTAAGTAATGTTTGATAAAGTAACCTCTACCTATTAATTTGACAAGCATATTTTTAAGAAGTAAGAGGTCTAAGTAATTATACTAAGAATTAAATAAATAAATAATAATAATACTAATGTTTAAAATATTAATACTGTTGACTGAGGGCATTTGGTGGAATTTGCTACATGTAATCATCATGAAAGCGTGCCAAATAAAATGGGTACTTTTTAATATTACAAATATTGTGGAATAGTTACAAGTGATTTAATTCATTATTTAACTGTGTGGGTGTATATGTGTTTATTTATCTATTTACATAAGTACTACCACATTATACATATTATACTAGTTAGTATGGTTAGTTATTGTAGTTAGTAAAGTTATATAAATATGTTCGATTGTTTCTGATATGCATAACAATTAAGCTTTATTTTAAAACATAAGAACAGCGATCGACTAATAAAACAATCAACTATATTTACTAACATTTTTATATTTTGTTTACGTTTAATTACATATTTTGAAGCTCTGAATTCTTTAAATATGAAAAATCATGCAGAACTACAAATATCTACATTTAAGTTTCTTTTTATGTATTAAAATAAAAACATATTTCGCAAAATTACCAGAACTAATTCCTAAATGAAATCATTTTTTGTTAGAAATCTAAACCAAATAGTCGTAGCGAACTAGAAGCAGCCAGTGGGTGAACCACAAACTGCTCGTACCGTGACCCGAAACTTACATGGCGTGTGGCCACAGCGGTGGCACAACTGTTGGGCCCGGGCATATCAAAACAAAACGACGGGCGATACGGCCGAGCTAATCACGCGGTCGGCCCGCTGACAATTTGCAGGTTAGCCGCGCGACCGCCGCTGCGGCCGACCCGACGCCCGTCGTCCTACTACCAACTTATCGGTTACACGTCATAAAGTTACGTTTACTTAGTATTGGTTACAGTAGTGATATGTACAAACAGGTATTTTCTATTAACATTATTTTTTACTTCGATCTTTGTGTCTTTTGGTCGAATATATCTGCGTTATGCGCTACGGAACGAAAGAGATGAACTGAACAATGTAAAAACAAGAATTCAATTTAATTAAATACTTTCAAATTAACGTACGTTTGCAAATTAATTTATTCTTCGTTATGATATTAAATATAATACATTTGAGTTGATGATCCTAGGGATTTATAGAGTAATTTTAATGTTGGCAGAGCAGGGATTTAACAATTCAGAAAAAAAAATTAATTAACTAACAGATGCTTTCTATGAATAAATCTGCCTCCGTGGCGCAGTGGTAGCGTATGCGACTGCTGTACTTGTGGTCTCGGGTTCGATTACTCGGGTCGGACCAAATGTTTGTGTGATTTTAATACGCTTATTTTTTCATATTTATAATAATAGTAAGAATATATAGATGACCCCCTCGGCTATACATTGGCATCGTATGTCACTGCTGTGCTGGATGTACCGAATTCAATTCTCGTGTCAAACCAAATGTATCTATGTAAGTATGCTCTCTGTACCAGTTATCGTTATTTTCAATTTAGAACTTACGAGATCCGTATATATATTGTAATAACCTATAGGTATATGACGTATGTCAGACAGTAACAAAAATAAATCCCAATAGAAGTACAAGTTTCACCGTTGAACAACACACGCATAATTAAGTGGATCAGCAATTTGATATTCATGTAAGCGGACGATTTTTAGATCACCGAAAATCAAGTTTCCGTGGTGTAGCGGTTATCACATCTGCCTAACACGCAGAAGGCCCCCGGTTCGATCCCGGGCGGAAACATATCTTTTTGGGGTTAATAAAAGCAGTATTCGTGAATAAAAGCTAATGGATGTATGTAATTGTTATAATATTTTATGTTTGTATTGTAGAGGTAAAAGTGTGTGTAGTTTTTTTTTTTTTTTTTTAATAAGAAAAAATCAGTCAGCAACTTTCAATTAACCCATATACGACCCTAAAACATTAAAAAAAAGTATGATATTTAAAAATCCTCTAAACAACTGATTCCACAAACACAATTTGCTATTGCTTTAAAGCTTATGCCATTAAAAGCATCTGTGCCCAGCACCAAAACAACTCCTGAAAACCAAACATACGGTATTGCATGCACACTGCTTAAAAATACGTTTAGTCCTTCCCATAAGTACGGTACGAGGGTTCCCATCGAAAACGCGAACGCTGACTTTACAAAATAAATAACTTGACACTTGTTCGCAAATAAACAATTTAAAATGTCAAGAAAGGGCACGCGACCCAACCCTTTCCTTTGCCAACATAATGTTTTTCTGACAATCAATACTGACTTGTTTGCATTACAGTACATGTATAAACAATGTTAATGTATTTAGAAAGAACATAGATACGTATATTATACTACTAACCACTTGTCTTGTCATGCCTAATTATATAATTTTAAAAACGCTTTGAGAACTTAATCTTGAAATGTCATCAACATTAAAATGTTCTTAAATATAGGTAGGTATATTTATTTTTAAAACAATAATGCTGTTCCCCTTTTATAAAATCTAAGTTTTGAACCTAGTAAATTGGATAGTACCATGTACCAGTAAACATGTTAGAATGACTTGAATCATAAAATAAGAGTCCATCTTGCAGTACAGTTAGTTAAAACTCCCCTAACCGTCCATCCTTACGTTTATCTGTCACTAGGTACTTCTACTAGTACTATCTCTACTAAAAACAGAAAAAAATATAAAGTGCTGCCACTCAAAAAACGTGTTTTCTTGCTCGATAATAGTAACGTTAATAGTTAGACGCTTGACATGTATAGATAGTGATACGGAACCCTTCGAGTTCGTCCAACTCACACTTGATCGATTTTTTAATTAATAAAGAAACGCCAAACATACAAATTTAATGAAAGAATAAAAAAAATCAACTAATCCGTAATTAATCCATGTACAGAAAAACTAATTATTTGGTATTAATTTGTTCTGATAGTCCTAGTATGAATTTAGAACATATATGTATCGCCGACTTCAGCAAGCTAGTTATAATCGAGCACCAGTCCGTTGTACTGCAGCTGTGTCTGAGGAACGAGCAACGAAACTAGTGAAGGGAACAGTATGATGTCGATAAATGATGCAGAACATTTTCTGGTTAACACATTTAAAAGTTCGTGTCAACTTGTAAATTAACATTGTTATTTATAGCTAAACTAGTTTTTATGCGCGACTCCTCCCACATGTGTTGGCTATTGCGGAAAAAAGTAGCCTGTGTCCCTTCTCAAAAATCAGAGTATCTCCTAATTTCTTTTAAATCGGTGTAGCAGTTTAGCCCTGAAAGCGTAACAGACTTACAATCGAATGTTCACTGACGGACTCATAAACTGCGCCAAACCTTAGGATTACTTTGAAATGATTTTTTTAATAAGTATTGAAACTTTTTAGATTAAATTATATAAATATGGAGAGACTGGCCCTTAATCTTAAAAAAAACAATATTTAAAAATAGAACTGCAGTAAATAAATGAATATAGTCGGGAAAAAAAATTTACTCCTAGTGTCAGATTTGCGTATTATTTATAGCAAATTTTTAAAATTGATTCTTATTGATTTTTTATTCTTTTGACAATTGAATTATTGTTACCAGCAGAATTGTTTGGTTAGCTTTTTAACTCATCGAGAGTTTCTGAACCATAATATGGATACTTCGTCCGAACAAGCTGCTCAAATTGTAGCTTTGGTACGGGAGGGCTTGGATCAACGAACGATTGGTAGAAATTTAAATTTAAACCAGTCTACGGTTTCTAGAATATACAGAAGGTTTGTCGAGACAGGTTCTTACAAAAAGAGACGGGGTACAGGCAGAACTCGAGCAACCACCAGTCATGATGATCGATTTATTGTTACAACTTCCCTGCGAAATCGTTTCCTCACGTCAGTTAACATCAAAACAGAGCTTATAGAAGTGCGTGGAGTAAACGTTAGTGCACGAACAATAAGAAGGTTTAAGGAAGCGGATATCGCCCCTTTTAGACCAGCAAATGGTCCAAAGTTGTCTGTAGCTCACAGACAAGCTCGCTTGAGATTTGCGCGTGATCACCTAAATTGGACAGATTTTTTCTTCAAAATAGTTTGTTCTAGAGATTACCCGGAACAAATAAACACAAAGACAATAAAAAAAATTAAATACCTTTTTATGTAGGTACCGTAAATACTTAAATATCTATGAATTAAAAAACTGTTCAAGTTTCAAGTTCAAGTACCCTTACGAAAAATTGTACAAAAGGACAAAAAGTAAAATATGTAATAACAATGTGGGTAACTTTAAATATTTTTTTCCTAACAGGTGTACCATATACTATACAGTAAGTCTAAATGGGTTAAGAAAATAAATTTAACAATTAAAACATTTTATGGGTGAAATGGATATCATCACAGTCATACTATATTAAGCTAGCCAGAACGGTTGGTATTGGATGGTGTATTATAAACTGTTACCACAACGTGTAATCGATATTCTGAGTATATTTAACTTCCATAAACATTCGAAAATCAAACTAATTAACAACAACTGTGACAATCAGTCTAAACAACAACCACAAACGAATTTAAATATCGATATATCATTAACCCTTTCCATGCCCGCCATATGCCGTGGCGCGAGCTGGCCCTTAAATTACAGAAGTTCCCGCTCATAATAGAGAGATATGCCTTTAATATCTGCCGGGAACTGCCTCTGTGCCTTGTTTACTTTTTGCCTCCGTTCTTATATTAGAGATTGTGTGTCGAGGGTACACTCGCTTAGGCACTGTGAATTACACTTATTCGAAATGATAGAAGAACACCGAAGTGAAATGTATGATGTGAAAATATCTTATAATTGAAATTTATAAAAAAAAAACTATGAAACATAATATTTTATTCCGTGTATTTTGTTAAAGTATACCTAGAAAAGAAGAGTAACACTAACCAATTTTGCAGGAAGTCTTCGTTCAGAAGTCGACGGAAATATGTTGAAATCATATCTAGTAATATACATACTCACACTGATTTTAGATCTAACCGACCAGCTCTATCGGGCATTCGTATCTTCTCACAGATGACGAATCTGAAATGACAACATTCGTGCTGTCCTGTTTCCTTGGTGGGTGTAATACCAGAGGCCCAATGATGAATGAAATTAATCTATAACGACTTTTGGCTTTTTTTTACGGACTCCTACCTTTACCCAAGTGAAACGATTACCCAAGCTTGTACAGTTGTCTAACACGGAGAATAAAGAAAAGTATTATTTAATAAGAAGCTATAGTATTGGTCACCATGCTGCATTATCTTCATTTACAATGGTGATGACTCAAGAGTAATGATGATTCTACTCATGCCTTCCATCAGGCAGTGTAAAATCAGTTTAGCAGGTTCATAAATGAAGAAAACTATTAACACGCAACAACTTTTACAAAACGACAAACAACCTCTTATATCTCTATAATATATGTTTATATGAAGATATAACCTCATATCTTTATATATCCTATACCTCTTATATCATTGTAATATGGTGAACAGAGACTTGCAGTTGTAATACAACAGATATAACAATCGATATCAGAATAGTAAAAAAAGAAAAATAGCAATATCAGCTAAATAGTCAATAAAAAGCAACCCCACAAAAAGTGGGTGCAATTTCAATCACAATCGGATAGCGCTGTGAAACGCACCTGGCGACTGTCACGGGACTACACGTGCCCGACTAAGAGGCTACTTAACGTAAGTGACCCTACTTACAGAATCCCAACTGTGCCGTCGGAGACACTCCAATAGCCGGCAATTTCACGAGGCCTGCCGCCACCTGCTACCGACGCACCAAAAAATAACATAGCCCAAAAAACATTTGCGCAAAGAAAGGATATTAGTCTCCGCGGACCAATAATCGAAGCCAATCGGACGCCCAACACGACACTTCCTTTATTTATGTCATTACTTTACTCTATGGTAATATCGTAAAGAATATTTTATGTGTGTAGACACCTTTTGATTTTGCAATATGGCTACCCTCGGTATTTAGTTATGGTAGGGGTCGGTTATCAAATTTATTTTTAGTACTATGTTGATTTACATTGTCTATTGTAAGTAGTTTACATTTTGCAAGAATAAAATCCAATCACTATTCGACTACGCCATTAACCATACGTGACTATCCTGTGATTGGCTATTACTCTTATTTGGATATAAAATGCATACAATTTGTTAACTGTAATGCATTTTATGATGTCAACTGATCACCTAATCTCATTGTTAGCAAATATATTATTCCAAAAACATGGCAACGTAAGTCTATCCTTAGAAAGGAGAATTAAAATTAAATAAATTTTAAATCGTTTAAAAACGTTGAATACACCAGTTGCTGATTTATTTTTTAGTAGTGTAAAATTAGTAGCTCTGTAGTTATTTGCAACCGAACTTCAATAGGATTATTTTATCAACGTAACTAAAAATGTGCCTTTTACTTTAATTTATAAAGCCAGCAAGCCAGTTAAGTGCAAGTTAGGTGGGTGACCCTTGAAAGAAACTATTCAAAAATATTTGTAAGCTAAATGAAAACTTGATAATTAGTTAAATGTCATTCTGTAACAACAATTGACCTTAAAGTTAGATGACAGCAGGGGGACTTAGTGACTTTATAATTAAGTTGCCTTTGAGTACTTGACCGCGAGCTTTCAAGGAAATATCTCAAGCTCTGAACCTTATCAAATATCAAAACAGGCGATTTCTGTACGATTTCACAGTAATTATTGAAAACTTATATGTAAGAAAGGAAACACGTATTAACGAGACATGCACAAGCACATGACTGTGCACTGTTTATGAGCCCATTCAAGATATTTTAATACTATTAACTATATATTTATCTTTATCGTGCTATTTAAAAAGTTGTTTTCGTTCTGTTGCGTCCACGCCTTGTTCAGACAATCTTTGTTTCAATCTATAAAACAGTTAAGCGTTTTACCAATAATGATATTTAGATGCATTATAATGATGTAAAGTTTAATTTCATGAGAATTCCGACGAAATGAATCTCAAAATTTAGGCTTTAAGTGCGGCTATTACCTATACTTAAAAATAGTTATTTTTGTCGATTACAGTGATTAAGAGTAGTCTACATCTTTGCTCAAAATTCAAAGTATCTCTATGCCAATTTACATTTAAAGCGATGCAGCGGATTAAGTATGACAACGTTTTAGACAGACAGCATCAGACGGTTATTTTCAAGTTTATAATATCAAGTAGACCTCCTTAAGCAACATGGAACCAACCACACACAAATTAGGATAGTTATTATCCTTGTCTACCAATAAATAGGATCTTTAATTCGATTTTGGCATGTCTGTGGGTGGATTGGTTCCTAATTGCATATGTAAGGTCCAAGTATAGATTATTATTAAAAAAACTTAAACACTGGCATCCAGCATAAACTTCGGGTTATATTTATGTTTTTAGGATCACACATCCCACACTGCTGTGTGGGATGTGTGATCCTAAAAACATAAGTTAAGTCATCAACCCGCAATACAACTGTCTAATTTCCTTTTCCTATAGTAGGTTCGTACTGTTCACGTGTTGTCACCAGCGATTATGACTTAAACACGCACAATGGGTGTTATGTCGGAGTCGCTATTAGCCGTCAAGATTAGATTTCAAGAGAGGCGACAAGTCAGCGGGTGTGTCGCGCTGTCACGAACACTTCGCCACCCCACAGAGTAGATATACACTGTACGGTAAAGTAGAGTGCTGTACTTATACATGTGAGCACCGAAGTTTGTATAAGCGGAAAAGCTAGCTGGCTAGATTACATTATATCTACACCGTTCCTACGAACTCGTGATGTTAAATAGCTTTGTTATAATTCTAGCTAAACAACATTAGTTATCTACCAATATTACAACAAAATTTTGAACTGTGATACACACTGTTAAAATATATCTATAAATGCCGGCGTCTATGTCAGTCAACGCGACAAAAAGCAGCCTAAGTCCTTGTCTAAGGTTCAAACTATCTCTACACTAAAATTGATTCAAATCGGTTTAGCAATTTAGCTGTTAAAGCATAACAGACAGACTTATTTTCGTATTTGTAATATAAGTATGCCTATGTAGGCATACTTATATTAGGCACATAAATAAGGACGGAAAATATCATTGAAAAAAGATTTTCTCACCAATTTTTACTCTGAAAACCAGAAAAACATTGATATTTCTTTAAGACTAAACTGTCTGGTTGATCGTAGCCTTGAAACACGCTTATAAAATAAGAGACCATTATAATGTGAACAAAAAAAGTGCACTATTTCGTAGCGCACGAGCTGTATCCAATTTCTCCCGTCATTTCCCCTGTATTTTTTCAATACGCGTTCGAGATCATTTAACATTTTTATGTGTAATCTTGCTTGGTGGCGATAAGACAAGGAGATTTTTGCGCGCCTCTCACTTTATTTTATCGGCTACGTTTTACGGCAAACTCTAAACAGATTAAATCTAACTTTGGGGCGTCTTCCGGACACATTGCACATTTATTGGCTTGTATTTTGGCTTTTATAAGATTACTCTTGGTTCGACATCGGGTGGTCTTATCTTTCTCATCTATTGGTGTGATAAAGCTCAAATATGTCGCGGGCTTCGATATTTGCGATAGAGATACTAATAGACTTCGATAAATTATTTGTTAAAACAATCCGACCCTTCCCAAGTTATCTTAGGTAGTAAGTGAACTTTATAATAGAATTACTACATAATTTTGATATTTTCGGTTGTTGCGGCATACATTAATAATAATGTACTTATATAAGAATTGTAACTATGTTTTTTTTTTAAGATTAAGAGCTCTATCTAGAGTCTGTAATGTAACGTTTCGAAAGTGCTTTAGAAGGCCTACTTGAGCTTTTAAGCTTCTAAATTTTGATTTTGAAATGACATGTATTTAATTAGACTTCCAAACTGTCATTGATAGGTATATCTTTACAATAAGACAGCAAATTAAATATTTTTAAATTCATTTTCTTTTGGTATATCTTTTTATAAATGATTTGGGGTAAAAATACCATTCCTTCTATGGCTGGCTATAAAAAATACGTCACATAGGTGACGTATTTTTTATATTCGTAGTCCAATCCTCTATAATTTTGTGCTACAATAAATAATATTGCTTGCTTTCATTAGACCCAAATAGATAATCAGATAGGAAAATCATCTGATTCTGATCTTTCAGTAAAGTAGTAGTACATAGCATCTGCACTATAGCTATGTAATATTATACTTAATACGTAATATGTACCATTTACTCTTTAGATTCAATTAATAAATATCTTTCTTCTTTTTTAAAAAGTATCCCATGTACTTTTAGATGTTGCAATCTATCTCTGTACCAATAACCATTCATATCGGTTAAGCGATTTAGCCGTGAAAGCGTAACAGACAGACAGAGTTTCTTTTGAATCGATACAATACAAATATACATACAAATAAATAACATTGAAGTGTCTGTATGTAATATCAAAAAACAGTTTTTTATTAATTTTACTAGTATATGAAAGTATATACGATACTAAGGCAATTCACACACTGGCCACGCGCCCACGCGCGTAGGAGCGTGGCAGCAGATCGGCGGCGGCGACGGAGGAGCAGATCTGCCTCTTCGAGCAGATTTCACTGCGTCTCCGCGCCTGACGGCTTTGTACATGGCCCGCACCAAACTAAAGGTTACTTTCCATTTGGTCGTCGTCGTCTGTATTATTTCCATTTCATATTCCAAATTGCTGGGCATTGTTCAATCTCGTATATAAATGTGTTTACTGCTATGGCCCGCCCCGCCTAAGCGCGCGGCGGCAGAATCTGATAGCGTGTTCGGTGTGTTGGACCTGGCGTGTTTTCTATACTAATCGATGTACTTGCATACAATATTAAAATCTGCCACTCCGCGCTACGCGACGTAGCGCGGTGCAGTGTGTGAATAGCCTTACATCAAAAAAAGTATTTCATATAATTTTTGCCGCTCTTTCCGTTTGTATGTTTGGTCCAGCTAATCTCTAGAAGTGCTGGACGGAATTTGACTTGACACACTGACACTGGCAGCTAGTTGATTACATAAGTAGTAACTTATGCTAGATTTTTTTACCTAGCTACGGCGTTCTTTGCGATTGAACAATAGCAAGGTAACAATCCTAACGACTCAGATAGTTCTTAATATGTATTAGTATGGATACGTACATCTATAGTCACATATGGAGGGCACTAAACCTTTCTTGCCAACCAGACATTTACATTTTATTTACATTTCCGAAGTACACAATTATTTGTACTTATCGGTTGAGCCTCGAACCCACAACCACTGGTTTACAGTCAGAATCGGTAACCACAAGGTCAATAAACTCGTAAATTACTTTAAATATCTCCTTCTCTTTTGATTATTGTAACTGCATAGAATCGTAGTGCCGCTTAATACAACCACATTATGAAACAATAAACGACTTTTATGAAAAAAGATTCTACATCCTCCTACTAAAATTTACGGTTGATGCTTACACATTATACCAGTATGACGGTCTACGTAATGAATCGTATAAAACACGAGTTTTATAACGCGAAAGGCACATTCAGAGTCCTTTTAAATTATGCAACATTTGTATGGAAATACAAGCGTCACCCCAGGCCCTTGCCGCGTCCTTAAAAATACATCCAGCGTTATTTGTAGCCTTGGTTTGATGCTTACTCGCGATTTGATTGCTTTTTCATGGAGATCATATATTGTTATACATCTATAGTGACACCTTATTATGAGCTTATGCATACTTTTTTCATATAATAAAGATTTATCTCACTTGTTAGTGTAAATTTACCTACCTGGTCGATGTTACGTTCACGACATTATAAAGATATTGATGGTGTACTCTGATTTCTGCATTTAGAGTCGGAGATTTATATTTTGATTTTTAACCCTTAAACGGATACGGGCTACTCGCGGCGATATGTTGGGTAATTCGGTTAATTCTGGTTAATTATACTGTAATTATGATATGTAAATATAAAAATTAAAAAAAAAAAATAACGGGGTCAGTATTTTTTTAGGTGGCTAATATATGACCGTTGTCTGATAACGATTCCCAAATGTGGCAGCTATATGACCATTGTCTGAACAGGAAAATAAAACCATTTTGTGAATGTAATTAATTATAGCAGCATCAAGCAAAAAAAATTGCAAACGCATCCAAAATTTCCTGGACTTTCGCCCTGTCGGTTAGGAAGACCGGTAATTGTCGAAATGAACCACCCCTCCCATATTCAATGTGAAATCTGCCATCGATTTTGGGCAAAATATTTCGACTTTAGAAACGTCTTTTTGGTCCTCTTTATTTTTGTGACCTATGTTTATGTGATGATGTTAGAACGGTTACTTCCTTCGTGTCTAACCATTTCAAGTCGTCATCAGGTAGTTACTGATAATCTTTCTCGAGGAGATGGAACAAATGGAAGTTCCACGTCATCTTCCGAATCAATATCGGACCAATTTTCCAAAATACTAAGGAGTGCACCATCAAATAGTAGCCTACTTGATGAAATCTTGCCGTATAAAAATAAACAATAAGGCAATAACAATAAAAAAGGAAAATTATTTACACATATTGTCAAAATGTCCTGCAACGATACTTCGTTATTTCAAACATTTACTTCTACTAACGTACAATGTCATATATTAGCCACATACTTTATGAACATAATTTTAGATATATTTTTTTCTGAAAGCAACAAATTTTATACACTCAACACCTAACAATATCATCAACTTTACAAATAAATAACTCGTATTTACTTACCGGACTTTTTCCAAACAAAAATCAAATATTTATGAATAAATCACACATTACAGTGCAAAATTTATAAATCTTCGCGGGTTTTTGATTTTGACAGTCAATGACAAACAATGTATCTTTTTATTTTACCGCCACTACCAATATTCAAAAGTTTAATAATCGTTCTAGTAGATAAACAACAATAACCATAGGTTGCGTTCAAATTTTACTTTTTTTTCCAAAAACATCGATCGATCGAATGTTACATGTATTCTACCATTGTTTGGTTAAAGGTTAAATAAAATTGGTGTAAGCTAATCATACACTACAGTTGTGATCTTTCTGTCTTTCGTAAGCGTTTTCTCAGAACTGAAATACGAATTTCACTTCTGGTGGTAGGTATGTACACAGTGCCGGATTAAGCCAGCGCGGGGCCTGTAGCAAACTTAAGCGCGGGGCCTGTAGCAAACTCAAGCGCGGGGCCCTTGGGTAGTTTCAGGATTTTAAGTTTCTAAGGAAAAGGTACTTACAGACAGTTACAAGCAACCGTTCCTTGATTCAATGAGGGCAAATTTATTAATAATACTGTTTATATCGACGTATCTACGTTAATCTGTTTTTTAATGACGCCTGCCAAAGTGCCTCTACTACGTCTGATTGAAAGCATGAGTAGAATCCAAGAGTACTCGTATGGGATACTATACTCACTGCGAATGCATAAAAAGCTGCGTGGTGACACACACTATGGCGGTATGGTGAGACGTTTTTTCACTCCCCGCTTAAAGGATCATGGATCGTGGTGGAAGAGAAACACGTGCGCGAGCGCCGGTTTTGAGTTCCAGTTTTTGACTGCTCGGCACAGGAAAGAAGAGCCGGAGCGAGAGAGTTATTTCAACCACTCTAAAACGATCACTTCTAAGGCCTATAGAGGAAGGGAGAAGGTGGGGCCAGTTAGAAGAGCTCTTCAGAACACTACATGCTAAATGCAAGAGAGAACAGCCACAGAGGTGATATTTCTTTGCAGCTGCAGAGTTTCGAGGAACTCGGTGGCGTTAATAATGCGGATTGCTTGCCGCTACAAGTGCTGGAGAGCAACAAACAAATACTTCACGGATCCATGGCAAAAATGAGAACACCATGATGAGAGTACCATACGTACAGACTCACACATTCTCGGCTGAGGAGAACCGTCTCACCTTATTCAGTACAATAAAATGAGCTTTCGCGAGGCCACTTTAGTGACACTCTCAACGTACTTCCGCGGATTGCGATCCCTACAATTATCTATACCCAGAATACCGAAGCCACCCTGCAATTTAATTATTTTTAATATTTATCAAGGTGAGGTTATTTAGACGCTTTTATCTCATCATGTTTCGCAGTTCATTTTTAACACGTTTTATTGTCCATAAAGATCGTTAACCAATGTTGTTGCTGATCCTCAGCGACGAATAAGTGCGCAAAGCAATCAAATACATTATTACAATAACTTTTTAAAGTGTCTTTTTTACCCATTCAAAGGTAGAAGCAAAAAAATGCCGAATGCACCATCCACATTCGCCAGTTTTGTGATTGTACATCCCGCGAAAGTTTGGGGGTCGTGGATTTTTAAATATCAAGACACTACATATTTGCGAGATATACAATTTCAGAGAATTTTTTTTTATACTGACGTGGGAGTGTATCGCAAAGTAATTGCAGTGGATAACAAATTCACTCCACTCGCTCTGGCTAAGTAGAATTGGCGCAAACCTATAGTATTTAGTACTGATGATGGAGTCATGGTAGGAGGTATGGAAGGGCAAAGAGCTTCATGGACGATTTTATCGGGCTTTGAACGGGCCTTATATGGACTTAAAAGAATTGACGTCTGGCTACGGTATGGTGATTTCTTCGGGGATACCGAAGGTTTTGTTTGTGCAATTATGGACGAAGTTATCATGAAGAATAACAGCTATCGGATATATATCATTAAAGACGGTTGACATCTGTCGGGCATGTCACCGACCTAGGGAATCTATCAGGCATATTATTTCTGGTTGTTCTCGTCTTGCTAACGGTGAATATTTGCACAGACACAACCAATGACATGCATGGTGATGCATACTATGGCGGCCTAGTGACATGCTTCTGCATCGTTGGGGCCTCCGGTATAGCACTACATAACACAGGACGAATTCTGGCATATAATTTTGTACTTCTGTTGCATAAGACATTTTATCTTTCACTTTTTTAGTTTTTTTGTTATGGCAGACTGTTTTGAACATCTACACGTGTTTAGTACAGCATCATTAAACCTCTTAAGAAACTTATTTGTATCGAGTGTCCCACTACACCATCACGCCTTTCAAGTTTGATCTAAATAGATACTTTTTTGCTAAATCGTTAGGCGCGGGGCCCCTAAATGCGCGGGGCCTGTAGCATTTTCTACTCTTGCTACGTGGTTAATCCGCCACTGTATGTACATGTACACCTAGGTATAAAATGACTTCTTTTTTAATAGAAATACGCAAATCTGCTAAGTGTAAAAATACGGCCCAGCTTTTTATGTTTTCATCTGCCTTTTAGGCTGTATAAGAGCTATATATAGGGTGTCCCAATACAAATATGAGTTTCCGCCGACTCAACAACAAACACCACTCGCAATCACTAGTGCAAATGTTTACATTTCTATTCTATTGGCACGTGCGCTATGTAGGTACTACTTGTGTTCGAGTTTTGAACAATGTTTCGGATGCGTTCATAAAAAATGTATGGAAAATGGAGCACACTTTCAACGGTGCGTCCTTTCCACAACAGCTAAACTTACTATTACGTTGATGGAACTAAATAGACGCTTCGGCCCTAATAGAATAAGTTCATCATAATCATATTATATATCGTCTTAATAAATTTAAAGTTAAATATATGCACAACACAAAATTCACTGACAAGTCTTTCTACGTACAAGCCGTTAGACTCTGGAATAACCTGCTCAATAAGAATATAAGAAAGGCCAAATATCTGCTGTTGCGGTCCAAAGCTGTGTATGGGCTTTGCTCACACTACAGAGCCTTCGAAGCTCTGCAAAAAGCATTAGAACGGGCTGGGGCCCGGTCTACTGCTTTTTGCATCCAGTCGCTTCCATTTATATTTTTTGAATAAATTACATTAACTTTAAAAAACAAATGTGAAAAAATCTAATTTAAATCTCTCCTGGCATGTAGATTACCTTTATAAACCATTTTCTTGAATGAGTTCTCTATGTCCTAAATTTTAGTAGGAATAAGTAAGTATATAACTTCAGTATATCTTACCCACTAAATAAAGAGGTACATAACATAAGTACCTCGAAATGAACAACGTGCCGTCCTGTTTGTATCATATTTTCTTTTTTTTAAGCTTTATTTTAACTCCTGACTTCATCGGCTATATGTAAACAGTTTCAAATCATCAAGAACAAATGTTATACGAAACCTTATGCACTACGATTTAGAGTCTTGTTCACGTTATCTTGATTTTGGCTGTAGGTGAATTCGTCATTCACAGCGACTAACCTTATAGTGTTCGAAGAATGGTTGGTAAATTTTCAATACTTACTTTATTAGGGGTGAGGGCGGAAACAGGGCAAGTCGTTATTAGATTTTCTGGAAACGTGAGTCGGAAAGCTGGGAATACAGTCTGCATCTAACACTTCAATATAATGAACTGATATCAACACCAACGTTTGACTTTCCATAATACAAACAAGGTAAAGAAAATCTTGTTTGTGTTATGGAAAGTCAAAAATTTAATTTATCTGTTGTCAAACGTTATTTTAAAGGATCAATCAAAATTATATTTGACACCGCATGCGGCATCCTAAAGTGTTTAGGAAGCTTACAAAACAATGCATTAGTCAGTATAATTTATACAGATAGAAATTGTGATACAATTTTTTCTCTTTTCGGCAGTCGGATATTTTGTTTCTATAAAATGATTTTATTTGGTGTAAGTACTTACCGTATACACTTAGGTAGGTACCTACATATGCATTTAATGAAAAACTGTACTTTTGTTATTACAAACAAACACTTCAATTTTATTTTTTTGTACAAATTTAAAGATTAACTGCTTTAAATACAGTTATGCACAAGATTGGATGCAGGTAGTGTTAACAAAAAAATCTTTTCAACTTTAGAAGATATTCAATAAAATTCATTTAGTCTCAGCATTATATAATAATTATATTTTTGTAAATAAGTATTTACTGTTATAACGTAAACCTACAATATCAATGTAACTACATAATTTAAACTAAGCATTTTTGGAAATAGTGAACTCTGGCAGCGAATGCCAGTAATGCGGGAAGGAGGAACACACTCAAAGCATTTACTTCCAAGAGATACCATGGTGGTTATATAGATGTCGCTATATTTCACTTTTAATTATATGTTTTTAATAAAATCACTGACTCATTCACTGAATCACTGCTACATAAACAAAATTTTTAGCTAAATAATCTAGCAAAATTTTGTTTTTTTTTTATTAAACAAACTAGGTACGTAAAGTAATAAAATTTATGTTTGATATGACATATCCACCTCATAGAATTAATGAAGCTTTCCTTTTCCAAATTCCGTATTCCCGGCATTCCCGCTAATATTTTTTGTTGTTTATTTGAACAAAGAGTATGTAACACTGATTTGAACTTGAAAATGGCACACATGGGCTACCGTGCCTTTCCAAAGCAAAAAAAATGATAGTTTTTTTGTTATAAATAAAATAAATAAACGAAATAAAAATTTATTATGAAAGTTCACACACATTTTATAATTCATATAGCTTCATATTTTGAAATTCAATTTTAAACGTTGATGTAAAAAGGAATAAAGTTTTATTTGAGTGTTGCCATTGTTCATCGCGTTGTTTGAGGTTATGTTATAATCAAATCCGTCGACCGTCAGTTGTATGATGTGTCAAAGTACGTGTTGTATTATTTGTGCTCTTCTGTAAAACTTAGTTTTGGACTGATGTTTTGCAAGTGTTAAAATTGAACTTCAAACTCAATAAATCTCTGTATAATGGCCGTTGTAATTGAAACGACTCTTGGAGACATTACAGTAGATTTGTACCTAGATCAACGACCTGTGACATGTTTAAACTTTCTGAAACTGTGCAAAATGAAATATTACAACTTCAATTTATTTCATTCTATTCGGAGTGGCTTTATAGCTCAAACAGGAGATCCATCAGGTGAAGGCTCAGGAGGACAATCTGTGTTTGGGTTGCTGGAGGGTCCCGAAAAGCGATTCTTCTCTGGCGAGAAGAGACCTAAAATTCGTCATAACGATGTCGGTTTACTTTCAATGGTCGGTACCGGAGACATGATGATTGGCTCACAGTTTTTCTTCACTTTGGCTCCAGATTTAGACTCATTGGATGATGTACATTGTGTTATTGGTGAAGTCACAGAAGGCCATGAAGTTTTACGTAAGCTGAACGATGTTATATGCGATGAAACACACCGTCCTTACCGCGATGTGAGAATAACACACACTGTAGTATTAGAGGATCCATTTAACGACCCCATGGGACTGAGAGCACCTTCAAGATCGCCATCACCTAGTGCAGAACGTTTGAAAAATGGTCGGATTGCGCCCGATGAAGAAATAGATGAAACTCTGGGGAAGTCTGCAGCTGAAATCCAAGAAATGATAGAAGAAAAGGAGGCCAAAGCCCGGGCTACTATCTTAGAAATTGTTGGTGACTTACCTGACGCTGACATTGCTCCACCTGAAAATGTTCTCTTTGTTTGTAAACTCAATCCAGTAACAACTGATGATGATTTAGAAATAATATTTAGTAGATTTGGCAAAATTGTTAGCTGTGAGGTCATAAGAGATAAGAAGACTGGGGACTCTTTACAGTACGCCTTCATTGAATTTGCAGACAAAAAGTCATGTGAAGATGCATATTTCAAGATGGGTAATGTATTGATAGATGATAGGAGAATTCACGTGGACTTCTCTCAGTCTGTATCTAAGATGAGATGGTTAGGAAAAGGAAGAGGAGTGAAATATTTAAATGATGATGACAAAAGTTTTCCAACACAAAAAGAAATGTCAAGAAGATCTCCAAGTAAGGAAAAAAGATATCGTGATAGTGACAGACATTCTTACCATAAAAAAAATAAATATGAAAACAAAGACCGGGAGCTTGAGCAAGGAAATAGGAGATCAATAAGAAACAGAAGTAGAAGTCCCGTACACATGAGGACAACAAGCAGCTACAGAAACAATGAAAATAACCTTTCTCACTCTAAAACAGATACAAACAATAGAGACAACAGATATGAATCAAATAAAGATTTAAACAGTAGTAGAAATAATCATAGCCAAAATATGCGGACCTCACCATCAAGGAACCGAAAAGAGGACAGATCAAAACATAGTAGAAGATCAAGGTCAAGAGATGGCACAAATAACATTCATAGAGTTAATAGAGATAGCAAAAATGATGGAAGAAGTGCAAGAGAAGAAATTTCAAGATACAAAATAGAAGAAAGAATTTATCTTCATAAATCTGACCAGCAAAGAAAGATACAGAGTTCTTATGATGATAAAACAAGAGATAGGAAAGAAGAAAAAGCTACTGACAAAAGAGATTATGAAAACAATAAAAGTGTATCTAGGGACAAAAAAGAATATAATGAGAGAAGTCATGTGCGAACACAAAGTAGAGAACATACTAAGGCTGACACTGAATACACAGGAAGTAAAAAACGAAAACAAGTAGAAGTAGAAATAAAAGTACATAAGAAATCTAAACAGTCAGGAAGTGTTGAACCTGAAACACCTCCTGAAAAAAACAATAGGAAAACATCTAAAATCAAAGGGAAACACATAAAGAAACAAAAAAAAGTTTCCAGAAAGAAACGTAAACACTCTACATCATCAGAAAGTTCTTCAGAATCGAGTTCTTCGAGTGAAACAAGCTCATCTGCTGACAGTGATCATAAAAAGAAACCGAAACGTAGAAGGAAAAAGAAGCATTCGACATCGAGTTCCAGCAGTAGTGAGACCAGTAGTTCATCAAGTTCATCTTCAAGTACAGAGTCTAGTAGTACATCTAGTTCTAGCTCTGATAGTGACAGTAGAAAGAAATGTAGAAATAAGAAAAAGAAGAAGCAATAGAAAAAGGAAATAAATTATTATATAATATGAACTGATTTAACAAATGCTGGACATTTAAGAAGATAGCAACATAATGAACATGTTCTCAAATAACTTTTTTTGTAGTCTTGTGTTTTAGTTAACCTATATTATATGTTAAAAAGTCTTGTAACAATTCTGTTTAAAGAGTTTTTACTTATTGAAAATACAACTACAGAAAAGCGCCTTGAGGACATGATCATAATGTAACTTTGTTCTTAGGTCTAAGTGGCCTTAATTGCATAATTGTTTAATTTGTTTACAAGTAACTATACATATTAAACAACTATGTGCACAATAACTTATTTGACAACATAGACTTATATAGACATAAGTTTGAATATTCCATGAGGCCATTTTCATATAGTTTTAATAATTGTTCAATTTGACTTCCAAAAATAGACTTGTTGGATTTTAACTTATTGTTTTCAACATAGGCTTAACTTTTAATACCTAAACACTTCAAGTTACTATTAAGTTATAATGTATTCGTGAACGATAAGTGTTCTTGATCTATGATGTGTTTGAAATTCATTATTTTAACGCTAATCTGAAGCAGCCATATTCTTCATCCTTTTATAGATACTTTTTTGAAGTGAGGTCTTACAACAGGTAAACCAAAAAGTCTTGTTGCTTTAATATAAACAGATTTTTAATACAAAGGTGTCAAGCCTTCTTAGAAGAGTTTGGTAACAAACACAGTGACATGAGAATTTTATATATATACACATATATGTATATTATGATACTTCTGTTAACTGTCTGTGTTATAATATTAATATTATGATACAGTAGTTAAATAAATATTAATCTTAGATTTTATCCTCTTTTATTTTCCTTACTTTGCATAATTTTATGAAATATTTAGCTATTGCTAAACCTCTCAAAATGTTTTTTAATCTATGCCTATATTTTCTTTAATGCATAGTGCCTTCAGCAATTAAGTTACTTAAAAAATTCAAGCAATAATGTTACTTAAAAAAATAAGATTAATATTTACAAATACATATAGGTACATATATCAATATTCACAATTACTTGTGAGAACATTGTTATGATTCCTATTTATTTTAACCTAACTAATGTTGCAATACCATTACATACTGTTTTATACCTACAATCAGGTACGAATTTTAAAACAGAAAAGAAGAGGGTTAAGGTCATATGTCCCCACACTGGCTGAGTGCGAATTAGGGCAATGCACGGTGTGACTGTAAAACTTGCTGATGGATGTTTTTAAGGCTTCCAAAAGCCTCCAACTAAGTTTTACGACTATTATCTTATGATAACAATTGGGACAGACTGCTTAACCTTTCCTCCGAATCACAGAAATGCTCATAGCCCATTCATCCATCTAGATAGTGACCGCGCGTTACTTACCCTCAGTAAATATTTCCAATGACCTAAGGCCACTTGGCTATGATTCTATCTATCTCAAGATATCTCTTTAAAAACAGATGTATAACAATTTGGTTACTGTTAAGTGCAAATTTAGATACAATGGTAACAAAAAGCTATCAAGTGTCACTCGAACATTTAAATAATTTTGTCACTAATTTTCAGGCAAATTACTTCATTATTGAAATAAAAGTATGTTGGTATAATAAAATAACAAATTCTGATACTACCTATTCTATGTTGTATCTAACATACAAAGAAACTTTTTAAATTCACAGAATGTAGGTTAAAGAGATACCATTAAAATGCCATCTACTCTACACCATGAGCTAAGTAAATAAATCAGAATCAATAAAAACATTTTCTATGATATATTCTGTCTCTGACATTCTGTGAATTAAAAATACAAAACTGAATCGAATTTATTCAATAGCAGTGATAGAAATATATTATTATTTCTTTTTAAAGTGTAAATACAAAATGTTATTCAACTGCGTTAGTAAAATCAGAGATGGACATTTATCTGGTGTGCCATGTTCTTATTATGGTTGCTTTTAAGGTATTTGTGTTCTAGCACTTAAAATATCATGATCATTTCTTAAGTACTCGTGTAATTAGTAAAGTATGTATTATTTATTTCTTAATTACTAGTAATTATTGTTATTTTTAGTAGTAAGCAATAAGTAAGTTATGAACTTGATACATTACAAAATTACCCCATCATTGTAAATATAAATGTATTATTAAGTCCCTTGAATGATTTCAAAACATTACAATCGTAATGTCTAACCACCTGATTGCATGTTTGTGGCAAAATTTAACTTTTTTATTTTTGTGCACCTTGATGCAAAATAATTATGTTATAGTTTTTAAACATACAGCTGTCTAGTTTGTTTTTTCTTGAACTATGGAATTTTAAAGTATGTACCTTGAAAGTAACGTTCACATGAGCCTATGTATAATGCATTAATATTTTTATAAACTTAATAAAGTACACTGAAATTGTGTAATTTTTTTTTTTAAATTTATTCCAGTCCTATCTGAGGTACATTTCTAATTGCTCAAGAGAGTGTCAAACCACGTCCTACAACAGTTGACACAGTTAAGTACCTACCTAAATACTCTTATATGTACCTATATCCGACTACGATGAAGCCTAAAGAGAATTAAATTTTAATGTAAGGCTGTTTTATATATTTAACTATATTCACTATAGCGCTTATATTAGTTAACCGATATTAATGAATGCGATGTCAACAGATTCGTAATTATAACTCTGTTGACATAGGTTATATAGATGGAGGCCGGGAGAATGATGCAGAAACATCTGACCAGGCCGCCATAATAGGGGTTACCATGGTGCATTGCCTACCCTCACAATAAGGATGGTGACCCCTACCCCTGGATTCTACTCATGCTTTCCATCAGACAGTAAAGACACTTTGGTAGCCTTAATTATATAAAAGAGTCGGGTTATAGTTTCTTTGGACTTAATATATAATAGTAGCTTTCTCCCGCGGCTCCGACCGCGTGTGTCTCAATTAGTGCAGTAAAAAGTAGCCTGTGTTATTCTGATATATAAGCACGAACATTTTTTTTATTTTTCGTAAAAAATATTTTTTTTATAAAAAGTATCCTATGTATCCTAATACCTCCAAGAATATGTGTACAAAGTTTCATGATGATCGGTTGAGTAGTTTTCGCGTGAAAGTTTAACAAACAAACTTATATTCACATTTTTAATATTAGTAGAGTTATGTAGTTATTTGCACATAATTTTTAATTGGTTCACTTTAAAATACTTTATTGTTATAATAAAACATTCTTCCTTAGTTCCATAGAGTAAGTAATAATAAAAAAAAAACAACTTATAGCTAGTCCAAACTTTTTTTTACAATTATAATTGTTATGAATGTTTATCTGAATGGACTACCATCTCAGTATATCGCTGCGTGTAATCAGTTACGATGTCACTCAGCACTGGTTTTCAGATGGCACCCCTCAACGACGTCACGTACCCTTAACTGGACAGTTAAGCAAATGCAAAACCAAATAAAAAATACAAGGTTATACAAGTAACAACCTGATAATGAAAAGGACTAGAAGTGTTGACTCTTCGCCACAGCTTATACAATTTATCAAATAATATACATTACAGTGATGCCATAAAAGCAGCAATGCACCACAATCGCAATACCCACAGACCCGTAAGTAGTTGTTTTCAATAATTCTCATACTTATATACCATTGCAGAGACTGCACGGTTGGTCTAGTGATAGTGGGTTAAGCTGTCACCATGCCGCACTCTACTGCGCTAAGTGTTGTGGGTTCAAATCCTACACGGGAGAACACTATGTGATAAATGAAATGTTATTCTGAGTCTGGGTGTTCTTTGTGTCCTTTTCTTGTATGTTTGTTTATAAAGTCCCCCGCGAGTCCGAGTATATTCCTAATGCGGGAGTTGTCTTTAAAAAAACCATTTAAAATCCTTCTGCCGTAATTACTTTTATACAAACCCCAAAACGATTGATTTCGATAGAAACATTATTAGTACACCACACCATTCATAACGCATACAGTTTTTTTTCACTTTTATATATTTTATGGGGTGTATCTATGTATATGTGCCTGTTGTGGAAAAATCTCAAGCACTACCTGCATACAGCAGGGATAAGTTTTCTTTTTAGGGTACCGAAGCTTAGGACTCGAAACTCGGAACCCTTGTAGATTCGTCATGTCCGTCCATCCGTCCGTCCTCGACTTACCGTCCAAACGCTAAGTGCTAGAAAGATGAAACTTTACATGAATATGTGTTGTCATTACGTCGACAAAGTGCTACAATAAAATTAAAAAAAAAAAAATTGTGGTACCTCCCCTACACGTAAATGTGGATGTTTTTTTTTCTCGCGGCCACCCCATCGTGTGGAGTATCTTTAGATAGGTCCTTTAAAAACAATAAAGGGTTTCAAGACGATTTTTTTGATATAGGTATCCGTTTGTGAGAAATTCCATTTAAAAAATAGCACTTTGCCTTCCCGTTAATAGCCAATTAGAGTTCCAGGTATGCGACTGTTAACCAACGACAGATTTCAACTATCGTCTATGAACATTTCATTTCGGAACCAGTCGTTTTGTGTGATTGTAATTATTTTCTATGTCATATTATGTATTAATCATTAAGTTATGAGACTTGAACTGAAATGTGAATATTTTAAAATGTTACAGTTATATTGCAAAATAATTAGACAGGTAGCTACATCATAATCTATAAGCACTAAAGTATATGGGCCTACCCAAAAAGTAATATCACAGTAGACACACACACACAGTATACATATATAACTAGCTGACCCGGCGAACTTCGTACCGCCTTAGAATATTAATTCTTAATAAAGTATTGTGTTTAGTTAGTATATATATATATATATAGTAGTGTCTGACCGAAGAAGAATTTTCAGCCGAAACCGAAACCGAACCTTCGGTTTTGGTCCCAGTTTCGGCCGAAACAGAAACCGAAACTTATTTGAATTTTTATAGCATGTTAAATCTATTATATTTTTACACATCTAGTTTCGGTTTCGGCCAATTATTGGCCGAAACCGAAACTAGATTTTTTGGCCGAAACCGAAACCGAACCTTCGGTCGGTCCTTAATACATAGTGACAAATCGACAGCAGCGTCAACTAAGGGGCCCCGTCCGGTATTGCCACAATCGCTTTGTTCCTGCATTTTAAATCTATATCTATATATGTATATATTTAATCTATATCTTCTAAAAGTATTAATTTAAATTACATACTATAAAGGGCTATATTAATTTATATTAAATACACAATGTATTTAAGGTACTTAATTGGAAAAGGATTAATACTGTATTCTTATAATCGTTTCGTAAATAAGCCATTATATCTCGTAAAAAAATGGTTATCCCTAAGAGATAGACATATACCATCGCGGACTTTTTTGTTAAGATGTACAATACTGTAGTACATTATTTTGATGTATCTCGTAGGGTACAGCCAGCGTTTGCAATTTAAGCGTAAAAAAACACACATTAGAAACCTTTAAAATTATTATCTACTATATTATGCATGTATTATTCATAAAAACCTTCCTCTTGAATCACTCTATCTATTAAAGAAAATGGCATCAAAATCCGTTGCGTAGTTTTAAAGATTTAAGCATACACAGGGACAGAGAAAGCGATTTTGTTTTATACTATGTAGTGATACTTGTGACAACCAGACCCGTCTGCGTCATCTATAGCCAGTAGCGTTAAATGGCTCTGCATGCCAGAAGAATAATGCCGCCATGGTGTGGGTCATCATGCTGCATTGTATGCACTCACAATGAAGATAGTGGCCACTATTTTGGCAGGCTTAAATATATAAAAAAAATACCACTGAATGGGATCGGGAGAGGGCCGATCCCGAGTTAGAGTACGCCGGCGGCGACACCAGACATCGACGGGGCCGTAACCTACCAGAAACCCTTGGGCAGCTAAATTAAATTAGGATCAATGCCTGGTCATAAAATAGAATCAGGCCGTCATATACGAGTATTATGATTTGCCAACACCCTGGAGGGAGCCTCTGTTGGTTCCTGCAAGTTAGCGCTACGCCTATAGCGCCGAAGCTGACGAGGACCAGAAAACAACATGGTCCGGGTCCTCCTCAGAGCAAGGTTTTTATAGTGGAATCGCCACATACTCCTGGTTCCTGATTTGTTGAAGAGCCGGAGATTTTTCCACCCTGTCAATAAAAAAATAGATAATTCAAGTATAACAACATATTTATTTTTAACAATGTCTCTTTTGATAATAATAATTAGTAAAGACTATTTTACAAAGTTCGTGCATTTCTTTATTATTTGCCTCTTCTTAATAATGGAATCTTCACCACAGCGTGTTATTGTTATTTCACACTCTAATACATTCTCGAATGAACACTTTGAACATCTAACGGAAATCATAAAACATGTCAAATATGTTTAAACTGGAAGGTACGTATTCAGTACCTAACATCTATTTGCAGGACGTAATCACGAACGTTCCATTAGCTCTGCTTTGTGTAGTAAGTGTCTGAACGAGAAGATGACTCTCGTTATAGTGGCCCATTGTGTCCCCTGAGTAGCGTGTACAGTTACAGGATGAATATGCGAATATACTGCGTTTTATGTGAATAAATGTTCGACTACTGAATTTTTATATTCAAGAACACTCAAAACACGCACACTTTCATTTGTTTCACAAAATAAAATAGCAACAAAAGAAAATCTAGCTCTTCTACAGACATATAATACAAACATACTGAATATACTATAGAACTTTAATCAAGGAAAGTGCTTTTATTGCTACGGTATTAAAGGCACGGAATTGGAAACAGCCTTAATTCGGCCCTCGTGAGGTAAAATGCTGGAACATGTTTAATGTATTGTAATTAATAAGAGCTGACGCCATTATCTTTGCTGTCGCGCCTCATCTTGACAGCAATTGTACTTATTTTATAAAGGGCCAGTTTAGCTTAGCAGACTCAGACGTCAGTTATGCCGTCAATATCAGAGCCGGAGTTAGATTTTTAATGTGAAATTGGCCTTGTTATTTCTTTAGCTATCAAAATCTGATGCTTTTTTTTAATGTTCCTTTCATCGACTAGAACTTTCATCGACTCCCCTTTAAGACTTTTGCAAAAGTTTGAAACATTTTATTCATCGACTCACTATTAAGACTTTTGCAAAAGTTTGAAACATTTTATTCATCGACTCACCATTAAGACTTTTGCAAAAGTTTGAAACATTTCGAAATAATATTTATAATTTACGGGCGCGACTACGTCCCGTACGTTCGACCCGCGTAATTTTCAGTTATCGAAGTCATGCTCTCATACTAAGTACAGTGATAAGTATAACTAGGTAGTTATTTAAATTGCACGAACCTATTAACGTTTATTAAAGCGGACTCCGACAAAAGAGATTTTTAACTAAAAATATTTTAGCCATGATGTTGTTGTGAGTACGTCCCTGTATTCCACACTGCGCATGTCGCGAATTTATCGACAGGAGCAATGGTTTTCTCTCCAGCTTGAGCTCAGCTATACGACACTCGCTCCCTGCGTGCGGCCACATCAGTCGCCATTAGTGTTTCTCTTGTTCATTTCAAATTAAGTCCAAATTAATCATCTATAGTTCTGATATTCAATAAAAATGTTATTAATTACTTCGACCGCACTGTTTGCGGTTTTTTTATTATGCGACGCGGTGCCGACACCTTCGAACAATAAAGGTATGTAGCTATATAATATATTGGTAGTTTTCATTAGCTTTTTACAAAATTGTAGGTGGGGACACTGATTACGTAATAGGTGCTTTAATCGGAAGGTGTTCTGGGTTTGTTTGTATTAAGCAGGGGGTATCGATCAGCCGGCAGCAGTAGAAAAGCTCTTTAAATAGCAACAGGTCAACAGGTGTCGTCTGGCGTGCGCCGAATTTTCCCAAGACGCAATTCCAGCTTTCTTTATGAACCATGACCTTTTGGACACAAGGCCTCATAAATAGATACTTTCTTTATAGAAAGTTATTAAATGTATTGATCGGTCTTTACAATTGTCTTTTGTGTTATTTTATATAGGGTATGAACTTGCAGTCTGTAAAACTTTGCTTATTATTACTGTTAAACCAGCCGGCTTAGTGCAGTAGTGTAGCAAACATTAAATTGATTTCGCACCGAATTCTTGGACATAAAAAAAATGTCTAACTTAGGCAATTATAAATTAGAATGTAATTCTGTCTGTCCGTTACACTTCACGGCTAAATCGCTACACCGATTTCAATAAAAGTTTAAATACTTAGATTCTCACTCTTTATCGCGATTACCAACATACGAGTACAAGCGGGCGGGGTGACGAGCAGGAGCTAAAATATAATAACGATATTTATATATTATTATGTTGAAATAAATATACTATATGGGACAAAACATAAAAAAATTACATTGGTTAAGACAAGAAATGTATATTGTAGCAGTGAGGATGGTGGCCTTCACTTCTGGATTCTGTTCATGCTTTCCATCAGGCAGGGCAGTCATTTTGGCAGCAAATATAAAAAAAAACGTAGATTTTTGACGCTTATTACGAAATCTTATTTAATTTTAATGGGACCTCATTGCAAAATTTTTAAAATGTATCAAACAGTCAACTTACTATTTGATACTCGTGCTCAAATTAGTAGATTTCCAACTGGAGATCATAATAAACCTATTTTGATAGATAAAAAGGAATGAAAGTTATTATTTTAAAAAACAAAGTGCTTATGTATTTGCGAATATTTGGGAACATGATAGAAAAAGAATTTAAATATATTATGATTATGGATGTTACAATCATAGATGTTGCAGTTAATAACATATCGGTTGTCACCAAATTGGTCAAATCCTTAGAGGCCCCGGTGTCTGATTTGTGGGTCATGCAAATGGCGCACGGACTTTACAGCTATTTGAAGCAGCTGTTAATAATGTGTGCTGATGATGTGAAGCATATTATGCCGCTTTCGACAAAAGGAAAATAAAATAATCAAATACATTTCATTTTATTCAACAGTAATTTTATTTTTCTCTAATTTTATGAAGTAGTTTTTTGATGATCGTCTTTCTTCGTTATGGCTAAAAATATTCTGTGAGGATTTTGCTATACTACCGTTAATTACAGTTGGGGGCTATCCATAAATTACGTCACTAGTTAAGGGGGACTAGGGGGAGGGGGTCAATCTAGTGTGCTATTGTGTGACAAGGGGAGGGAGGTGTCCCAATTTTCGTGGCGTCATGTTTTAAAACCTGATACTATTATATTCTACTAATATTGTAAACGCGAAAGTTTGTGAAAGTTTGTTGATTTACTTACCGCGATAACACATAGGCTATTCTATTAACCGCGATAACCTACACGCGGTCGGAGCCGGGGGCAAAAGCTAGTTTAGATTATAAAGCTAATATTACGTAAATTTACCTTTCAATCGTAAATCAAACAATAAGTAGCTTGATTAATTCTTAAATCATATTCGCTATTCTTTCAAAGAAGCCCAAAATCGATCAAAGTGGTGTGCAATTGGAGAGGCCTATGTCCAGCAGTGGACTGCGATGGGCTAATGATGATGATACTTTCTAAAGATATTTTGTCGACGGTTCCATAGCGTTTAATAAGGTTTGAGTTCGACTTCGAATTTCATCATCATCAACAGCCTTTAACAGTCCACTGCTGGACATAAGCCTCTCCTTAGAAAGGAGTCAAATAACTCGTCATCTTCCATTTTAATTTTTCAAAGTATTTTTGGGAACTTAGCAACCTTTATCCACGTGAAATGATTTTTTTCGGAAATAAGAAAACCATATTTGGAGTTATTAAGACAAATGTTAAACTGTAATTTGTATTTAAGATGCCGGTGGAGTTATCGGTGAGTTGCCCGAGAACTGGGATCAAACCAAAGATGACACCCAATCTCTTTTCTTGAATAAGAGCGATAAAAACGACTTAGAACCCTATCCCTTGGCTCTTAGTGAGGAAGGTAATATGGAACAAGGTAATATAAATGAGGTTTCTTATCAAATAAAC
Organism: Phragmatobia fuliginosa; assembly: GCA_932526445.1. Classification (NCBI taxonomy): domain Eukaryota; kingdom Metazoa; phylum Arthropoda; class Insecta; order Lepidoptera; family Erebidae; genus Phragmatobia; species Phragmatobia fuliginosa. Next base: position 7,931,544 of record OW052073.1, read on the forward strand.
AATTTATTCGATCTAAAGCCCTATCGTAGGTGTTCCTGTGCAGAAAAATATGTTGCTCTATTTAAATAGATATAATCTAATTAATTAAATATTTAATCTAAAAAATAATAAATATTAACGCCGATTCTTATTATAGTCGCTTCTGTGCAACAATATAATATTGAATAAAAATATTAATAGCTAAACTTTTTAAAATCGTCTCGTTCAAAAACGATACATACTTTTTCTAATCTATCATGCTATTCACTACAACTGGCTTGTTTCCGGCAATTTAAACAAAGAATGTGATAATATATTCCTTCCTCCTCTATCAAAAAAGGCTGTAAAAAATAAAGTAGTAAGGGATAAATAATTATTGTACTATTTATAGGGAACTCGGAAGGCTATGAACAGGGAGTAGATCAGAGATTCGATTCGCCTCAGCCTAATGGAGAACTCAACAATTTTATCATGCGGCCTGAATTATATGGCGAACCTCCAGCTATGGAGAGTTTGGCCTCGGGCTATGAGTCACGAAGACGTAAAAGAGGAAGCGGAACAAAAGTTGGCGGGGCAGGCGCTGCAACTAAAGTAGCTACCAAATCTGGCTCGGGGAAGAAAAATCTAAAGTATGTTAATAAATCATCACCACTGCTACAAATTTGTATATTTTAAAATAATATATTTACATCGACCTATTTTTTACAGACCAGAACAGCATGATAGTCTTTCGCCAGTAGATACGATGACTCACGAGCACGACGCACATCGTCGCAAGCGCGGCAGTGGCACTAAAGTGGGCGGTGCAGCTGCTTCTGCCAAAACCGCCACCAAAAATACCGGTGGCAATAAAAAGAATTTCAGGTCAACATAAACTTCATCATTAATTACAATGTAATTTGTAAAATATGCTGATTAAATAATTTCGTTTATATTTAGGCCCATCTCAGAACGTCGCAAGCGAGATTCTGGTCTGAGTGCTGCTGATGTCCGAGCTCTGCTGAATTTGTGGGAGGCACAGGAACGCAAGAAGCAGGAATGGAATGCAAACCAATGGGCGGCAGATCGTTACTATAGCCGTATGAACACAGAAGATGATTCACCCGAACTCGATGAGAATGGTGACATTTGGTATAAAGAACCTGTTGTAACCGCTCCTCGTGAACAAGAATATCCTCATCACTCGTACTTCTCAGAACAAAAGCATGTAGGTTTGGCAAGAGGCTATCCGGAAATGTATCCGGTAGGACCCGCCGAGTTGGCACAGAGATACGAAGAAGCTCGCCGCAAGAGGCAATACGCTAATAAGATGAAGCGATTCATGGTTGCGAGGAAGCGCTCAGATGGGGTGATGCACCAGAATACCTATCGGCCTCGTGATGATCTTTACACACTCGCTGAATTACTGCGCTCTGCACCTCGAGTGCAAGAACAAGATATCCCCGTGTATCGACGACTGATACTTTAAGCGGTGTCTTGAATGATGTGTCCATTCGCTGTAATTTATGATTCATGTACCATCGGAATCTTTTCTTGACAAGTCTATAGACCTAACAGGATGTAGATATTTGTCTGTCGGATGGATACTCAAATAGGCTTTGATTTGGGGCGGGAGATTGTCGTGCATTTAATTCGCAGTTTGTAGCGGATACCTAAAATCTTTAAATATAAGAACAAATAGTATTTAAACTATGTCGTTTACATATATCATTATTTATTTTTTATTCTGTTTATGGTATTTATCTATCTATGGCCTAAATTTTTCCCATGTTTGTCTTCTAAAATTCATGTAGTTCTTTTTTAGACTTTCCTCTCTACCTCAGTTTATGGCATATCTCTTCTTCTTGTTAGTATAATCGTTTTTTTTAAAAGGTAGGTATCTAGTTTTCATTATACCCTCATTAATAGTTTACGTTGAAGTTAAACTTCACATTTTATTAATGCCTACGATTAGATACTTTAAGTAAATGGTAAATTGGATGTATTAAATTAGAAATTATCTTAATTTAGAGTTTTATTTACCTTTAATCAACCAAACCAAATCATCTTCAAAATAAATAATTATTGTGACTCACGCTTCTAGCTTAGACTAAATTGTAAAACTATTATTTTGAAAAAAATATCTTGGACCAGCTTTAGTGCTGTTAGCTTTAGTGAAAATAATATTCGACACAGCAGTTCAGCAGGCTTCATGAGAGGTCGCTCAACAAATGATGCCGGTGTCGAACTTTCGGAAAGTAAATTTAGTACCTGGGAAAATAAGTCTCTTGCAGTAGGTGATTTTGTGATTTGCCTAAGGCATTTTATTGCGTCTCTCACTATATCTTAGTCAGGCAAAATAATGTTTTGGAACTTCTTACTTCTTATTTGGGTTATAGGATTTAGAAAGTGAAAGTTAATGGTCAGAGGCCCCTGGTTACTATGGGGGTTCCACAAGGCTATTTTTATACCTCAAGTTGTTTCGAATTCTTTTTAATTACTACGCCTTGTTGGTCGAGTGCGTATGCGACTGCTAATCAAGAGGTCTCGGGTTCAAATCCCGGGTCGGGCCATAAAGTGTTTTTGGGTTTTTCTTAGGAAATTAATAAAGAATTTGGATGTTTGGCGGTGATTCACGCCGGGTGTCATGAACATCTATGGCAAGCGTTGGGAAGTCAGTACCCTCAAACTTACTGACAACTAGTTCAACCTTCGAATTTCAGTTCTCCCTTCGAGTTGCGGAGGTCCGATGCCAGTCGCTCCGTTGAAAAACTGAAATTCAGGTAAAACCGGTTGAACTAGTAGCCGACTCCAAATAATATTGGGAATAAGGGTAGGAAGAAGAAGAAGTTATTACGTTTAAGTTGAAAAGCAATAATTTTGTTTTTGTGTATGTAAATGTGAGTTTCGGGTAGACCTGTTCCATTAGTTCATATTTAGTATTTTTCTGGTTATTTTGAGTGTTTTTACGGCCTACCCAAATGTTCTGCTAGAGGTAGTGTCACGCCTCGGGTTGTTAATCTTGACTAATACCGGTTTACCAAACCCGTATCTATTACACGATATTTGGGGCCCGTATGCCGTCTGTATGAACAGACTGACTCAAAACTATAGTTACCTACCTACTCGTAGGTTCAATAAATTCTACTTTTCAGCAACCTGTTTACTGGAAATAAAATATACAGCTAACCTTTTTTTAGTAAATTGTCATAAGTAATTAAGAAGCAAAAATCCAACAAATATAACAATTTTATTTAACGTATTGTAATTTAAGTGAATCTGAATCCCAGCATGTTAATATGAACGAGGATAGTACAAGCTTATATTATAAGGCAGTTCCAGAACCAAAGCATACACTAGCAAGCGCCAGACCTCTTCCAATCCAAAGAAATGAGACGGCGAGCTCACGGTCAACGTATGATAAGTTTTTTTGTTCCTGTACTTATAGCAGACGTTTTGCTACGCGACTAGCAAATGACTTATTCTTTTCGTTAATGCACTACTGGTTTCCTAATCATGTGCCGCTCCCATGCCATCTCCTGGATTTGTTACACACTCATGAACGTCTCCGTCTTGAACACGACTTGCGCTCATTCACTTATAGCAGGTACAACTTGAAAAAATGTTCTTGTTATAAACCAACATCAGAGAGCTCATCGCAGACAATTTCATTAGTTGCAGAAAATGACGGAGCATCTTGTTCATAACTAAGTCAATTCAGAAAGAAATCTCTGGGATTTTTAAGTCAATTACTGGTTCCGTTAAAGAAGTGAGGTATATGTACCTGTTAGAGAATTGTTGAAAACCATTTATAATGGAATTGATTACTAACGTGCTGATGTTCCTCCCTATGAATTAAAGTTTTGGAGATCTCTATACATAGGTTACTACGTGTGGAAAACTACTATTGGAAAATGATATATCACCACAATAAGTGAATCATGTAGAGAATACAGACCAAATAATCTTGGGAATAAAGGCTAGGATGATGATGACAGAAAATACAGATTGAATTAAATAGACAGTATTGAATCGAAACTGCGACTATTTTGTAGATTAAATTTATGAATACCAAAAATATGAAGTTATTTCTATCCAGAGAAAAAAGAAACCCTCACCTTTTGAAGTAAATTTTTATATTCATGTGTCTGCCTAAACACCAAAACATTTTTTTAGATATATTGATAATTTAAAACTTCAGTTTTGTAGATTTCAAATAAAAATAATTTATTAGATACACTGAAAAGTGTATTTAAAATTTGTTACTATTTTCTAAATAAAATTTGACGCTTTCTCATCTCTTTTATTTTTTTATTTATCATCAAATATTATTTATCATGTACATTTTGGTTGGCAAGTGAAACAACTCTACTACTACTACTACATTTTAAAGACTTATCACATTGAAGTAGGTATTATTTACTAATTAAATAAATTGTGATAATATCACTAAAATCGAGGGATCTGAAGTTTGGTTTTATTAGGATCTGCCCAACAGAGTTTGATGTAAAAAGCACTCTTGATTTCATAAGGAATATTAGCTACATCTTCATCCTGTCAGGCAATTTTTCTTAAAACTCGACATAATGAAAAGCAAGAATATCCAAATTTAAACTATTTGGATTTCTAGTAGGTTAGTTACTATATCTATTAAGATTGAGCTCTCTTTACTTTATGCTAAGCTTTGTGATCATTTCTTTACGATTTCAAGATCTTTTGTCGAGCCGATTATCTGGAAGCACACAGAGAAAAAGAGCAAGTGTCTCACCAGATCGTTAGTTGACCATCATCAAAATAACAAACAAAAAGTAGTCGCTTTGGACAGGGCAGACAGAAGCAAGCTAGCAAGTATTAGTAACGCATAATTGTTTTCAATACCTTCAATTTGCTATTTCAAACCATATGTATCAAAACAGTTGAATGAGCTGTCTTTTAATTTAGTGTCTTAATTTCACAGGACCCTCTGAAGACTCGTTTGACGTCGAAATACCATCCTTTCCAGGATCGCCAAGATCTGTCGGATCCATAGAAATTACGGCACTTGATAATATCGACAATGTGGTACATTTCTTGCAACATGATGATGAACTCCTAATCGCAGCCGAAACGGGAGACATAGAACGGATTGAACAACTTATTAAGTAAAGCTTTTTGTCATTGTAGTGTATAATTTGATTCTTTTGTCATCGTAACGTGTCAGTTGTAAAATAGATTAAATTTGTTTCAAAAATCGTCACTCAGCGAAACCAATAGATTGGTCTTGAAAGATAGATTGTGTAAGATATCTCTATATTTTACAATTACTACAATACGATACCAAATAATAAATAAATAACAATAAATAGATATTTCGGACATCTTACACACAACGCCATCAAGTCTCAAACTATGCAGGGCTTGTATTTATATGGGTACTAGACAGACATATTATACATCGACATAAAGGGACTTCACACACTGGCGACGCGAACACGCGCGTAGGCGCGGGCAGCCAATCCCGAAGCTGCTAGTCGCACGCGCTCACGCGCCTAGGCGCGTGTTCAGTATGTTGGACCTGGCGTGTTTTCTATACTAATCGATGTACTTGCATACAATATTAAAATCCGCTGCCGAAAATCTGCCGCTCCGCGCTACGCGTCGTAGCGCGGAGCGGCAGATTTTCGACTTATACATACGACAGCGCTATCTAACGAAGAAACATTGAACTACGATGAAACACGGAATGGTCCATACGGAGTAACTACTAATCCTGAATCGCGAAAGAGAAATCGCACCGATTAGCATATACATATACAACATCCCGACATCAACCGTTGGGCAGTAGCCCGCCAGGTACGATCACCTCGCCTGGTCGGAGGATCCTCCCTTTGTATTGGAGAAACCGACACCCTACAATAGAAAACCCAAACTCTGAAACAAATATTTCTGGATCAGATCAGATCATTGTATAATATAAATTTAAATTAAGTAAAAAGATTAATAGTATTTTTCTGAATATCCCTTGCCATAAAAATGTGTGCCAGGCTTAACCTCTTACTTAGGGGCTAACTTTTTTTACACGAGGAATGCTTGTAGCACCTTTCATGTGGTAAACGAAAGGTGTGTGTGGGACCGGGGAAAACCGGTCTATCCACTTAACCCCGCGGCGGCCTACCTCGGTAGTCGGGAGGATCACTAGGAACGCATCAGCGGCTTCCGGAGTCCCCCTTGCCGTACCTCACTATTGAGGTACATGCCAGGGTGAATGGATTCACCTCTAGGCAGGATGGTGTTGCGTCCCTTACCGCTCAGTACCGTAAGAGGCGGAACACCGACCCACCTTAGACGATATTCACCGGCCGCTCCTACTGATGTGACCTACAAGTGAGGGTACATACTGTTCCAGTTAGTACGGATTAAGCTGCCACCCGTTGCGTATTTTTCTTCTTCGCTATTTAACTTTGATATTTAAATAAACATCTAATCATGTATAAGTCTATTTTTACCCAAATACAGTGAAGCCAAAGGTCTCGTATTACCGAAAACTAATTCGATATCTTCTCCTGTTAGGAGAGGAGTGAATATACAACAGAGAGACCAGCTAGAACGAAACGCCCTGCATTACGCTGTCTCCAGTGGCAACAGACACGCGGTCCTTGTTCTCTTGAAAGCAGGCATAGATGTCAACGTGAAGAGCAACGTGGGGATGACTCCGCTCTCACTTTGTCTTATGAGAAGGTTTTTCTCCTTTCTTATTTTAATATCAAACAACAACAGGCTTTTTAAGACGCTGCGTGCAGCCAACGACCTTGAGAAATGGATACGCCCCTTACAATGTTCGATAAAGCAGCGCCGCGTTTGAGACGCGGTTCGTTATCGGTACTACTACAGACATTCGGCGGTTGGACATAGGAGGCCTCTCCTTAAGACGCAAAATGATATCTTCAATATATACAAATAAATAAAATTGAAGAGTCTAAATGTAATATCAAATAAACAGTTTTTTACAAAATGCATATGAAAGTATATAAAATACTTCTACAAAAAGCCCTTTTATAAAATTTTCATCTGTTTGTCCTTCTGTCTATCTGTATGCCTTTCCGTCTGTTTTTTTCGGGTAATCTCTGGAATGGCAGTCATTTTGATGGAACTTTTACTGGCAGAAAACTGATGACATAAGGAGTAACTTTAGCAAATTTTTTTTAGACTAGCTTCGCTCCGCTATGTTACTTGCGATTTACAATAATACTTGAATTCTACATTTGAATCTCTATATTTGAATTCTACTAATTCTCTATATTTGAATTCTACAAATTGCCTTAATTAGGACAACCAACGGTTTTGATATATTTAATGTTAAGTGTCATTACATCAAGCACTCCTAAATTCTTTTGAATGTAAAGACTAGTCATTACTAAAATCCACACACCATAAATTCAACTTTTTAAAATACTTTTCTTCTTCTTCTTCGTAGCCTCTATTCCCAATATTAATTGGAGTCGGCCACTAGTTCTACTGGTTTTACCTGAATATCAGTTCTTCCACGGAGCGACTGGCATCGGACCTCTGCAATACTGAGGGAAAACTGAAATTCGATGGTTGAACTAGTTGTCAGTAAATTTGAGGGTACTCTCTTCCCTATCCTACGATTATCCCACATATATTTCATGACAACCGGGACCGACGGCTTAATGGTGCTCTCCGAGGCTCGAGCGTGCCACGCAACTTCCATACTCTGGGCTGTTATTAAGAATTTGCTGTAAGAAAAATACAACAACACTATTCGTCTGACCCGGGACTTGAACCAGAGACCTCTTAATGCATACGCTAACAACTAGACCAACGAGGCATTACAATAGTGGCAGTATAATACTTTCTTATTTCTTAAATGCATTTAAAATATTGTTTTCAAGAGAAAGTCTTAAACTAAGACTACATAATGATTCCATAAAAGTTATTTTTCAACGTTACGATACTTCGCAAGGAAGTCTTCGAAATTTCGATTTCCTCTACTAATGGCTCAATTAGTACAACACACTTACTTCGTGGCTATGTTAGTTTCGTAGTAATTTATTAATCCTCAGTAATTAAAGACACAACTATAGAACATTACTTTGTACTGATATATCTAAAAACCCCTGAGATCTTCTGATGTAGGTATTTAGTCGTGCATGGAATCACACATTACCCCAGTGTTTGACTCCTTCCTGAAGTTTGCTGATAGTAGGCTCTTAAGTAGGTAACGGATAGGTAACACATCATACTAGTGTGTTAATCCCAATTCATTTTTTATACGTTCCTAGGTAAATGGAACACTAATAATTTTAATTTCAGACCCTCTTGGAAAATGGCAAACATGTTGTTCGATTACGGTGCTGTGCTTTTACCGAGGACCACACCAATGGATACTGGTTTGTTTTTACGTAAGTCATTATTGTTAAATTAACTCAGTGGCTATACATTGACTTAAATTAAGTTATTAGCATACGTGAAGATCTATCTTCGTGTGACTTTATCTTGCCTACGGACACCCGTACGCCTAATGTAGACAACCACCGAAAAAACTTCTGGTGGCCAGACGTTTCACCACTCAAGGTTCGCCCCATCGGACTGTGACCTGTAACATATAATCCACGTAAAAAATTACGCAATGCCGAGTAGAACCAAGTTTGGTACGACGGATCTTTGTGAAACACTGCACGACCCGAGTCGTCGTCTCAAAACAACGTCTCGAGCAAACGATTACCAAACTTGTTTATATATGAGTCTGTCAAAGTGACTTTACTCTGCCTGTTGGTAAGCATGAGCAGTATCCAAGAATCTGCATCATTGGGTTTCAGGTCTCGCTTTTATTAACGAAACAACAGCATGAATGCTGTCTTTTTAAATCGGTCTTATAAGCAAGGGTAGTACTGCCCGAACGATTATTTTACAATGGGCGGGTATCTACTTAAACTTTATTCAGTGTTTAAGTGCATGGAATTGGGAGTACCACCATTACATGACCAGGGTTATAAACGTCAGTGCCAGTTGCTGCGTGAAAAAACTGATAGGTATTCAAATGAAACCAGTTGAACTCCAAATAATTTTTATTTTTGCAGAATTTGTGATGATGTGTGAACCAACTAAAGAAGACGAAAGAATATTACGCCTTCTCGTAAAAAAAGGAGCTAAAGTAAATGACCCGGAAGCTCCAGGAGGTCGTCAAGCACTACATTTCGCTGCTATGAGTAACAATTGTCGCCTCATCAAAATACTACTTGATCTAGGAGCCAATGTATTACTCACTAATCACAGGCATGAAACTCCAATAGAAGTTGCCATTACATTTAAATGTAAAGACGCAATAAAACTTTTAGGAGAGTTTGAAAGAAATCATAATGTAGCCTCCGTTTCGCATCCTTAGTTTTACTGTAGTAAATAATATTTAGACTTATATGAATAAAGTGTTGTTGTTCATTGTGTTACGTCATTTATTTAAAAAAATACAGATAACAAAAACAATACAAGAACAAAAGAAGAAGGATTCCGTTGTCAATCATAATGGCACGTTGGTTTAAAATAATGTCCAATCGATAATTTTTATGTTTACATATTATTTCGTAGTTGTTGTACGAAGCGTTACAAGTAAGCACATTTCACAAGTTAAACATATCTAAGCCATTTTTCGTCGTCGTCGTAAGGGGTCATCCATAAATTACGTCACACGAATTTCATGATTTTTTTACCCCTCCCCCCTCCTTGTCACAGCTGGTCACATTTGTGAGACTCCCCCCCTCCCTAGTGTGACGTCACATAATTTGCAATTTTACATTTAGAAATCATTGAATGAAAACAGGTTCCGAAATCAGTTTCATTTCCATTTAAATTATTTTTTAATAAAATTAACATCAAATCAAACAATTAATAAAACAAAAATTGATTAATTATATAAATTAGAGAAAATAATAAATCAAAATTTTTTCAAAGTGCGTGCAAGGTTGCGCATAGAATTGGGTTCTGTGGTCACCAATAAAGATAGGTATATTTAAAATCGTGTCCAATAGATAATTGTTATGTTTACTTATTATTTCTTAATTTTTGTAAGTTAGACCTGTACAACTCAAAAAATATATCAAAACCGCAATAGTTTTCCTTTAAGTTTTAATATATGGACTACTATCATGAATTTTTTCAGATTTTTCGAGCCATCTGATTAGCTTTTAGATGGGGGGATTTTTACAAAAAAATGCGTTTGAAAGTTGAATAACTCGCAAACGGATAACTAAATCGAAAAATAGTTTTAAAAACCTCGCAATGTTTTTAAAAGACCTATCCAATAATACCCCACACGATTGGTAGCCTCGAGAATAAGAAAACATCACCACTTTACGAAATGGGGGACGTACCCCAAATAAAAATAATTTTCTTGTGTTTATTGTAGCACTTTATCGACGTAATTACAACACATACCTATTCAAGCAGTTTCATCCTTATAGCACCAACCGTTTGGGCGGTAGGTCTAGGACGGACGGAAGGATTTGGTATAAGGGTTCCGAGTCAAGAACTACGAAACCCTGAAAACGATTATATTAATTAAAGAAATTAACAAAATAAAAAAACTAATCCAAGTTTTATTGTTATTAATATCTAGTTCTCAACGTGACTCAGAGATTAGTCGGTATAGGTTGCCCGGGAGTCCCACACACACCATTCGTTGTCCCCGAGAAGGGTATGGTGCGAAAAGCATTCCCCGCGTAAAAAAAAGTGTAAATATACATATAATATACTCTAGAAAAGTAAATGTAACTATCTTCTATACCTATCTTCTTCAAATAAATTTCAAATTTGTTACAAATATTTAATTATTTGTTCGATTATATCAGATTAGAATATAGGTACTTTATTGTACACCAAATACAGTTTTTGCAGTTGAAAGTTTCTGTAAGATATGTACAATGGGCGGCCTTATTGCTAAGAGCAACCTCTTCCAGACAACCTTTGGATGGACTATTCGACAGAAGAAAAAGGTGATTTAATCACAAAATAGTGGAACTAAGAACGACGTTGTTTCATCCGCGAAAGACAGTGGTCAAATGAAATAGAAACAAAGAAACAAATCACCGCTAGGTCCGCTAGGCGCAATCAAAGGGTGCCTAGGCAGGCGGTCGGCGCGTAATACTAGTAGAGCGAGTGGTCACCAAAACAATTGGTATCTTATATTTACACAGATATAGTTGTATATGTTTTTGAGGTTTTCGTAAAGTAATAGTTTAAAGTTCGTGTTTTAATACTTAGACTACAATAGATTTTGAAATGTGACGTCACATTATTTAGGACCCCTCCCACCCCCTTGTCACACAATGTCACACTTCGTCGACCCCCTCCCTCCCCCTTAAGGTGTGACGTAATTTATGGATGGCCCCTAAGTCGTAAAGTCGTAAAAGGCGACTAAGGGATAAACTACGCAAGACAACATCAATGCAAAGAGAAGGAAAACTTGAAACCAACCCTATACCAATCCGTCTGGCCAGCGTGGTATAGTAGGCTTTCTAAGGAGAGGCCTATGTCTAGCAGTGGCCTGTTAAAGGCTCTTGATGATGATGATGATGATGATGAAGCCATTTTTTCTTTCAAGTTCAGCACATGTACTACCATCATGAATTTTTTCAGAGTTTTAAAGCTTGCCATTTAGTGTTTAGAGTGGTGGCGGTACGCCCTGTTTAAAGAAAAAGAGCCCATTGAAGTAGAGTAACTCGCAAACGGATACCTTAATCAAAAAATCGTTTCAGCAACCTCTATAATGTTTTTAAAATACCTGTCTAATGATACCCCACACAGTAGGGTAGACGCGAGACAAAAAAGTCGAGGACGGACGGACATGATGAACCTATAAGGGTTCTAGTCATGAACTACGGGATCCTAAATTTAATTGATCAGGAATAGTGTATCCGTACACAGAAACAGAACAGACTATGTAAAATTAAGCTAGTGCCAAACACAAACTTAATTAACTATGTGAGAAATTAATCTATATGACCAAATTTAAATGTTTATTAATTACTTTGTTAGCAATTTTGAAAAAATTGCTAAAAAACTAATCAACATTTAATATAACAATTAATATTTATATTAACTAGTTAAATTGTCTGAAAATTGTAATGGATTGATAATATTTTATAAGCTCCCCTCTATTTTCGTGTGACATTCTGACATTTGTTCTTTAGTTTCAAAGATGGCTGCCTTGTCGCAGTTGCTTTTCTCTGCCAAACAATACTAAGAAAATTAGATTAAGCAACTATTTATATATTTTTATAAACAAAATTAGATAGATTCTATTAAATTAGTTTAATTTGACTTAATGTTTTTGATAATGTGATGTTAAGTGTACCCATGGCTTCCAATGTGCAAGACTCGCCTGTACAGCAGACATTTGTAGAGGAGATAGATTACAATGAAATTCAGGAATTATCGGTAAATATTAAACCTCGCCGTTTAGTAAATTAGTTTAATATGTAAACTGGTGATTGAACATGAAGTGGTACTTAAAAGCTGTTTGTATTACCAGGTGGTGGGAAAAGGTGCCTTCGGTGTTGTGTGGAAGGGTGTATGGCGAAATAAATATGTAGCTATAAAGCATATAAATTCTGAGGCTGAGAAGCGAGAGTTCTCAATAGAAGTGCGTCAGCTGTCGCGTGTGTCACATGAGAACATCGTGCGGTTGTATGGAGCGTGTACTAAGGGCGCCCACGTATGCCTTGTTATGGAATATGCTGAAGGAGGATCACTGTACAATGTGCTGCACAATCGTCCTAAACCGAAATACACAGCAGCTCATGCTATGAGTTGGGCCCAACAGTGTGCCGAGGTCTTAAATTCTTATTGTTTTATTTGTAACTATTAGCATCATTCAGGTCTAAAATCATTCCATAAAGTGAATAATGTTTGAATTATAGTAATAATTGTTTGAATTAAGTTGTTTACATTACTACTAACAAAATAGCTGACTTGAAAATAAAGTCATTTCAATATAGAGTTGGTAACAGAATCAATGACTTACCTTTTTTTTTGTTGAAATTTAATATCAGAGAATAAACCCCCTCTTTCATAAACATACTTAATTAAAATTTAAGCAACACTTCTATTTTCAACCTTAAGTCTGTATGTTTATAGATAGGTAAATCGTACACATAACTGTTGTTTAATGGCAAATTTAAATTTATGAAGAAGGGGAAAAGTTTAGAACCTAAATAAAAATATTTATAATCATGTTAATTATTAATTCAACATTACAGGGTGTAGCATACCTTCATGCTATGAAGCCAAAACCGTTAATACACAGAGATTTAAAGCCACCCAATTTATTATTAGTGGGAGGTGGCATAAGGCTGAAGATATGTGACTTTGGTACTGCTGCAGATAAAGCCACATACATGACTAACAATAAGGGCAGTGCTGCATGGATGGCGCCAGAGGTTAGTATAAATTTAGTTTCATTAAATCATCTTAAGTAAAGCAAGTTTTTCTACTAAAATTGTGATTGAGTCTCAAAAAAATAATTATTAAAATTCACAAAAATTATTAAATTGTAACAGTCAAAACAATATTTAAAATAATATTCTTCATCTACACTTTCCATCAGGTGAGATGGAAGACAAACGCCTATTCCATTACAACAACAAAAAATGTATAAAAAATATTCAGGAAATCTTCATGATCATTTTCATTGAAATCATTAAAATAGATCTAGACCTGACAGCTTATCAGACAGAGTTGCTTTTAAATAAAAATATTAGTTAAAGTTAAAATAATAAAATATTAATCAGCCCCCCTAGCCAAGTTGCAAATGTTTTATGTTTTCTATTTTTAATTTAATTAGATTAATGTAGGGTACATTTGGAAATTAAACAAGACATTTATTATGTCTATTTTACTCTGAATATTAATAAAAATTCAGGTTTTTATTCTTTTTAATTATTAAGTTTAAGGATTAAGACAATTTATTTCTCTTTTATAATACCTTGAAAATAAACTTGTATATTGTGAAAAATAAATGAAGTTTAAAAACTAAAACACCTGCTAACAAATGCCAGTTAAATACAAAAAATACATATGAAACAAATAAATGCTTGTTAAAAAAGATATTAAAGATATATAGATAGATAGATTAAAGATATATAGTTTACAAAACATGTGCTCATCAAGCAATATGGGTAATTTGTTCTCAGTTAAAAATATATTTTCAATTTCTGTCATTTTCCATGACTACTCAAAATGAAATCAAAGAATATGGTTATTATTTAATTTTATTTTAAAATGAGAAGAAACTTCAGTCAAGTGTTGTGATAAATAGCTCGACTCCTCAAATATAGCCTTCCTATACCAAGCTATATATTATGTGGGTATGAATGATCTGTTTCTTTAGAGTTAGTGGACCTGACTGTTGAGCTGAAGGTCATCGGTTCAATATGTGGGCCTAGGACAAATATTGTGATGTGATTTATTCTGTCTGGCAGTATTTGTCTGGAATATCTATGTATTTAGAAATACAAGTGTTTCTCGTCAACGTAGAGAGAGAGTTTCCAAATATACACAATCTATACAAATAAATAAAAAGTGTCTGTATGTAATATCAAACAAACAGATTTTAACGAAATGCTTTTATAGTATATAATGTACTTACATGAAAAAAATGCAATTTTTTAAATTTTTGTCTGTCTGTTCCGAGTACTCTCTGTAATGGCTGGACCGGTTTTGTCGGGACTTCCACTGGCAGAAAGCTGATGATATAAGGAGTAACTTAGGCTAATTATCTTTAGACTAGCTTCGCTCCGCGTCGATACTCGCTATTTACAATTCGCGTCATAATAAGTGTGATAATCAGTAGTTTGGTTTCATAGTACAAGTGCTATCTTTTTATAATCAGATGACTGTATGAGATGTGTTCAGTTACTATTATATCCTAAAAAAATTATAAGTAATAAAATAAAATAGGGCTTAAATTTTTGTAAATAAATAAAATATCAATTTTGGAATATCACATATTCTAATTAATTACAGATTTTATTGTTGTTTGTTTTTTTTTGATATTATTTATTTCTTTTATTATTATTATTTGTTATATATTTCTTTTTAATTGTTTTGTTAAAAGTAGGAATCGCTTCATTAAATTAAATTATTTCTCTATTATTATATGTAGCTATAATAGTATATTTCTATAGGAAGCATGTCACATAACAAACTAGACAATATGTCTTGACCTTATGTCACAGTCTTTAGCCAGCACTGAATATCTTTTTAAGAGTACCTATTTACAGCCTTTTTGAACATCAATTGGAAGCATAACAAGCTGTTTGTTTATAGATATATATTTTGTGTTACAGGTGTTTGAAGGATCCACTTACACAGAGAAATGTGATGTGTTCTCATGGGGTATTATATTATGGGAGGTACTCTCGAGACGGAAACCCTTTGAGGAAGGCGGTTCAGCATTTAGAATAATGTGGGCTGTGCACACAGGTAAATAATTTACAAACACTTATACATGTATTATAATTATGTATGTGTAAGACATATGAAATTAATTGCTGTTTGTTAGTAACTTACTAATCCTTGGGAATGGCCAACCAATTTGGAATTGAAATGTTGATTGAAGTCCAAATAAATCTTAAATGGTTTAAAATGCGAGTAAAATAATAAAAACTATCATACAAACAACCTTTTGAGTCAAACAGGTGAAGATGGATCAGCTAGTTTTTGATAAAACTATAAGTCTATATTTGGAGTACAATCAGGGCTTGATTTTCCACTATTACTTCTGCGAGTATAACATATATTCTGTTCCACACACAACTACTAAAAAACTATGTAGTGGCATAAAAAAAAACCTTGCCCAATTTATGCTCCATTCGACTTCGACTGCCTTGTTGGTCTAGTGGTTAGCGTATGCAGCTGCTGATCAAGAGGTTTTCGGTTCGATTCCCTGGTCAGACCAAATATTTGTGTGACCCACAAATTATTTTTGGAGTCTAGGTGTTTTATGTATTTCAAAAGAAAATATGTTTATCTACATATTTATATTAGTTGTTTAGTACCCATAATACAAGCTCTGCTTAGTTTTGGGACTAGATGATGTTGTGTGTAAGATGTCCGAATTATTTATTTGTAATTAATATGGTACTCAGTGAAAGTATCCCTGAGTACAGGGGAAATAAACACATGTCTTAATCTTAGCTCGTCAATTTCAATGATTTCAACAACCAAAAACAAACCAGAATTATTTACTCTGTTCTCCAAAAAATGATTAAACTACTATGTTTTCACATTTCCAGAAATATAATCTTTTAGGATTTATCATAGTTAAAACCCACCTTTATAGGAAACAACCTTGTTGAACAACTTGACAAAAAATGAGTTATATGCCATTTTTTAAAGTTAGCCACTATGAAATGGCTGATTTTAATTTTTATACTGGTTGTTTTTACAACAGTATAACAATTTTTATTTAGATAATGTTCACTAATTTACTTTTTGATTCCATAATTTCATCCAAAAACAGACATTTTGTGTGTGTGATTGCTAGTTCCAGTGAATATTGATATCATAAAAATGAGTCACTGCATCTACAGTCAATTATTGTATATCATGCAATAGTTACCATTAGTCAGTTTAGTTTATAACATCTTTAAGAACTGACTGACATGATTGTTGAATAAATCCTTGATAATTTCTAAAATTACAAAATAGCACAGTTCTTTTCAATCAAATAAAAAAGGTAAGAATATTTATTATTATTTAAAGAAAAGTTATGATTTTTTTCTGGAGCTACCTGCTCAGTGGACTGCGATAGGCGTTTTAAATAATAATGCTATAAATAATCCCATTAGTACCTATTCCTCTAGCAGTTAGTTTTGTCTAATAGTTTTTCCATGTGTCTTTCTGAAAAAATAATTTAATATACTATGTGTGTATTTAGTTAAACATTAAAATACACATCATAATAACTTATAAGTTACCATGAAAACCGATACATACGTGGGCGGAGCCGCGGTCAAAAGCTAGTCAATTATAAACTCTGTTATTGATATGTTAATGTATGTACAACTGTATTAAATATTAATAGATGTATTGTTATCTTCTAGGTCAAAGACCAAACCTGATTGAAGGTTGTCCAGAGCCTATAGAACAATTGATGACACAATGTTGGCACAAAGTTCCTGCAGAGAGACCCAGCATGGCCAAGGTAGGCTTCAACCCAAATATAAAATGATGAGTATCACCTAACACTTGCCAATACTAAAGGTTAAGCTATTATAGACTGCCTAGTCACTGCACGGCTAATTTTATTTGTATTTATAAATGTTCAGGTGTGTGTATTTTGAGAATTATCTTGCAGGTGCTTGTTTGTTTTTGTACGGTTCTAATGTAATCTTATACTAATTTGTAAATGGTACTTGGTGATGCCCAATTTAACAATATCACTTGGGAATAAGAAAAGCTAGGCCCTTAATGTTAAGAAGTTTCTTTGGGGTCAGCTACTAGTTCAACCGGTTTTACCAAATTATCAGTTTTTCCACGAAGCGACTGGCATCGGTCCACCGCAACAGTGAGGGTGAATTGAATTCTAAGGTTGTGTCATCATATTCTTAGTTGTTTATGACAACTGACGGCTTAACGTCTTTTCCAAGCCTCGAGCATGAAACACTGCCAAATTTCGTATAAATAACATACGTCCGGCTGTTATTAAGAGTTTCTTGTTAGAAAAACTTAGCAAGACTGTGGCCTAACCCGGTAATCGAACCAGAGATCTTTCTATCGTCAGACGCATACGCTAACATTTAGACCAACGAGGCAGTCAATAATTGTTATTAGTCTGTCGTAACTTTTACACAGTTTTTTGTTGTATAGCAGGACTGCCGAGAATAATTCCATACAACAAAAGCTAGAGGTAGTCAATGTCGAATCTAACATAAGTAAAAATAATTTAAGCGTAAAGTGTGGTACCCTTCATACTCAAAGATGTGGTTGCTTACTGACCAGACGGTCAAGGTTCTACAAACCTTTTCATCACTAAACCAACCAAAACTAAAAAATTGTTCTGGATAATATACTTTAATATCATTGGTTTACAGTATGTAAATTTTTCTATATCTCAAATCCTAGCTATTCCAGTTGTCGAGTGTAGCGTATAACGTAAAACTAGATATCATCTTCTTCCGAGCCTCTATTCTCAAGTTTATTTGGGGTCGGCTACTAGTTCAACCGGTTTTACCTGAATTTCAGCAACCCTAAGGGAGAACTGAAATTCGAAGATTGAACTAGTTGTTAGTATATTTGAGGGCACTGACTTCCCAATAACGATTGCCATAGATGTTCATGACAACCGGGACCGACGGCTTTACGTGCTCTCCGAGGCACGGGCGTGAATCACCGCCAAACTACCAAACTCCGGGCTGCTATTAGGAATTTTCCTAAGAAAAATCCCAAATACACTTTTAGGCCCGACCCGGGATTTGAACCCGAAACCTCTTGATTAGCAGTCGCATACGCTAACAACTAGACCAACGAGGCAGTAAAACTAGATATATCACACTAAAATAAGCCGTCGTGGAAATACATGCCGACAACTTAATTCAAATTAAACTCTTAATTTGAATGGTAGAAATTCTTTTATTGTTATGGATTTATCAATCAAAGTCACAAGTAAATTGTCATGTCTTATGTGGGCGACCTAAAGCGAAAATTGTTTTGTTAAGAAGAAAAAAAAGAAAAAACGTTTTAAAGGTTTTAAACTAATAATCAAGCGTGTGTCTTATAGTAGGTGAGAAGAACTTATAATAGGTTTTGAACTAAACATCCCTGCGTGCGATATTAAAAAATGGACTGTAAGTCAATGGGATTAAAGTATATAATCCCAACAACAAATTTTAGTCGACTTCAATTTGGTGATGTTAATAAGAGAATAGCTACCAATGTATTGGTTTATCAAATGTAAATCTTTTGTTTATATGTACAAATATAGAAATTGAATAGTTTGACGAATTTAAACTTAAAGTAAATATATTTAGCCCATCTGTTTTGACTGACTAACACATATGTACTGCTGACTTATTTGTATAATATTTTCCTAGAGAATGTAAGTATCTGCTGTAATATGTTGTAACCTAACATCTTTTATCATATTAACATGTCAAATATATTTTTACAACTCTCACAATCACCAAACCATCAACTATTGTTTTAATATGTAAAAAGTGTGTGTACTTTCAGGTAGTGGAAATAATGTCGGCGCTATGTGAATTCTTCCCGGGAGCAGACACGCCTATCAACTACGACGATTGTGAGGAAGACGTGACAGATTGTTCGGACGATGAGTACATGCCATACGACACGCAAGACAGTCTCACTGACACAGCCGACCTGACCCAAGATATCCCGACACAAAACCCCGACTACAGCGCCCCCAACACACTACTACTAAGAAACAAAACAGCCCAGTCGGACCGACCTCGCAGCTTCGTCGAAACTCAAGTGAGTAAGCTACAGACCTTAATGGCCGCTGAGGCACATCCCAAAACCTCGGCGTTACCTAAAGATGAACCGGATGTACATAACAGAATAGGACCGGTTCGAATCCCACAGCCGTTTAAAAAGCCCGAAACGTTTGAAGCTGGAAGATCACCGGTCACCATCAACAGGACGTCGAGCTCGCCCGTGCCCTCAGAGAGAGTGTATATGCCAAGTGAAGGCAGCACGCCCCAGGATTCCCTGCGAGTGGTCAAGAGCCCTGTCATTTTCAGCGAGAGCTCATCACCTCGCAGATTGTCTCCCATAGCCAACTACAACATTGGCAATATGAACCCCAGGCACATAGATATAGAGCAGTACTGGAACAGAGAGAACGGCAAGCTGTCGCCAGCCCTGAGTCCGTCGGTGACGAGCAATTCCAATTCTGTAAGGAAGGAGGACTACAATCAGAACTATTGTGACAGACTGAGCGCAGCGAACAGTCCCTTGTCGCCAATGAAGGAATACAATGGAAATCTATCACAGAGACCAATTGATCCAAGATATCAAACACCATTACAAATAGAAGTTGATCCAGTAAGTCTAAAAAACCGTATCTAGTTTTACCTTTTCCTGTCTATGAAGCTGTGGTTGATTAGAGTAGGATGTAATGAAGGGCACGTTAACATTAATTACTAACATGTCTTATTTAAGTACTCAAATTGCAAATATTCTGTTGTCACAGGTTTAATTTTTAATTTTCCAGAACACATGGGATTTGATCGATGTTCCAATCAATTATGATGATTATTTGGAAGTAAGAAATTCA
This sequence comes from Phragmatobia fuliginosa, assembly GCA_932526445.1. Lineage (NCBI taxonomy): Eukaryota > Metazoa > Arthropoda > Insecta > Lepidoptera > Erebidae > Phragmatobia > Phragmatobia fuliginosa. Next base: position 7,951,795 of record OW052073.1, read on the forward strand.
GCCGGTTTCAATAAATACTATCCTGTGGGTGAGTGCTGCATGTCGAGTTGTTTGTCCATGTCTTCGCTGTTCGCTGTATAATTCAACTATTATTTCTATAGGTTTTGTAAAGGTTTTATACAGTAAAATATACTTTTGATTCAATCAAATTACCTCTCCAGTTTTAAGGTAATTGAACACCAGTAGCTGTTGCTGTGAAAAATATTCTAATTTCTAATCTTGTTTGCCTTTTGATCTCAGATATATAATTATATTAAAAAAAAACATATTAGACTGAAATATAAAACAGAATAATCAAAATTACATAATAATATTTATTTACCTCTTTAGAATTGGTATATTACTTTTCTGAATTTTTATACGTCGGGAATAACGAAAAATTTTATAATTATATTTATTTTTTAATTTATTATTTGTTTAAAAAGACAATTGTACAAGTTTTAATTAAAAAAAATTTTTTTTGAAGCTACATAGATAGTGTTGTGTATCATACGACCAAAATATTTAAGATGCAATTTCAGACGCAGTGAAACATTTTTATAATTATAAAAGTATTAGTATCCATAATTATCGTCTTCATTTTTACCAAAAACATTCTAACTACCTTATGGACATAAAAAAAATTGTTTCAATTATTTTTTTTAAGGACAACTCTTGCATTAGGAATATAAATTCTGTGTCGCGGGGGATTGTTGTACAAACATACATTATACAGACACAAAGAACACCCAGACTTAGAACAACAATAAAGTGTTGCTCCATGTAGGATTTGAACCCACAACACTTGGCATAGTAGAAGCGGCATGGCGACCGCTTAGACCACTTGGCCAACCGTGCAGTCTTAATTAAACTGTAATTACAGTTTATTTTAATTAACACAGGGCAATGGCGGTGGAGGCATTCTGTCATGTGCTAGTTGTATGTCACTACCCTCTCAAAGAGGACCAACTAAAAAATTACAGAATTCTTGCTATTATGTTTCGTTGGTAAGTGCAAGTTCGGAGACCCAATGTTACAGAAAAATCTTATAGCCCGCCATTCGAGCCCCAATGATACATTATGATCTTATAGCCCGCCATAGTGTGGGTCAACATGCGTCATTGATTACATTCACATGTGTATGATGTCCACCACTTTTAGATTCTACTCATACTTGCCATCGGGCAGAGTGAAGTCACTTTGGCAGACGTATCTCCATGCCCGATTTTATTGAACCCGGTGCAGCGATTTAGCCGTAAAAGCGTAACAGACAGTTTCCAATTTATATAATCTAATATATAAAATTCTCGTGTCACAAAGTTCGTTCCCATACTTATCCGAAACGATGGACCGATTTGTATGAAATTTTGTGAGCACATCGGGTAGGTCTGAGAATCGGCCAACATCTATTTTTGATACCTCTAAAACGCGAGCGGAGCCGCGGGCATCAGCTAGTATTAGTATATAAGTATGGATATTACGTTTAACTGCAGGGAATGTAAGTGCAATATCAGTGCACTGTTATTTCCGAGAAGTTTAAAATTAGTAACATATTTGGAGTGATTCATCGATCGTCTTACAAACTGATGTTTCTTTATATAAACTATCTCATGAAACTATTAATGTTAAATATTTTATCGCTTCCACATAAAAATACATACAAATTGTTAGCAATATTTTAAATCAAGTTAAGTGGTCTTTAGCGTGAGTCAATCAATGTATACGGAACGGAATCAAATAAATTGTACACTATAAAGAATCATTGAAAGATATATCAGATGTAGGTAATATATAGAGAACAACCTCTTAGAATGCCAATTTATTGCATATTTACAATTTGTCATCTTCAATCATATGCGACTCTTGATTAAATAAATAAATAAATATTTCGGACATCTTACACACAACGCCATCTAGTCCCAAACTAAGCAGAACTTGTATAATGGATACTAGGACAACTGATAAAAACACATAAAACTATTTTTTTGTAAATACATACATATTGTACATAGAAAACACCCAAACTCCGAAACTAATATTTGCGTACCACACAAACATTTGGTCCGACCGGGAAATCGAACCCGAGACCACTTGATCAGCAGCCGCATACGCTTACCACTAGACCAACAAGGCAGTCAATTGTTTTGAATATGCGGATAATTTCATCCACCTAATCATCTCAGCTCCCTACAACCGGGTAACTTATTTTTACAAATGAAAAGTAACGTTTTGCACTCAAATTACTGTCCTACAAAAATGATTGAACCTGTAATTCACAAACTTATATAAAACTAGTTGACCCAGCGAACTTCGTACCGCCCAACTTTAAAATTCCAGAACTTGATCGCAGCGCCACCTACCGGGTCCAATTGCGAATCTAAACCATTCCCAGATCCCCTTGAACACACACAAAAAATTTCATCAAAATCGGTCCAGTCGTTTGAGAGAAGTTCAGTGACATACACACTCACACAAGAATTATATATATAAAGACTAGTTGACCCAGCGAACTTCGTACCGCCCAACTTTAAAATTCCAGAACTTGATCGCAGCGCCACCTACCGGGTCCAATTGCGAATCTAAACCATTCCCATTTTGAACACACACAAAAAATTTCATCAAAATCGGTCCAGTCGTTTGAGAGAAGTTCAGTGACATACACACTCACACAAGAATTATATATATAAAGACTAGTTGACCCAGCGAACTTCGTACCGCCCAACTTTAAAATTCCAGAACTTGATCGCAGCGCCATCTACCGGGTCCAATTGCGAATCTAAACCATTCCCAGATCCCCTTGAACACACACAAAAAATTTCATCAAAATCGGTCCAGTCGTTTGAGAGAAGTTCAGTGACATACACACTCACAGAAGAATTATATATGTATATAAAGATGTATTCATAAAGAAACTAACTTTTATAAGAACACTATAAATTTCTTGATGTACAGATATCAAAAAATTGTAATGACTGTATTGAAAATGTACATTCACATATTTTGGAATGTCTTTCACAGATTATAGTCTAGATATTTGGGTTTACCTGTACTAAATATTTACACAAGAACTTGAATGAAATGTTGTTTTGCACTTGTGTTTAACATTCATTCGTTGAATCTGATCATAATTGTATTTTTTTCTATCTGTATTCTAAAACTGTTCATGAATGAAAATAGTAGAAAATAAGTTCGAATGGCAGTACGAAGCATGAATGTGATAAAGCCATTGGGTCAAATGATAATCCAGCCCCCTAGCAAAGTTGTAAACTTTTTCGTTTCCCTATTCCATTCTCTATCTCTTCTTTCATTGGCTAATATTTTGTTTGGATCACGTGAATGTGTGACATTAGCCAATGAAACAATAGAATAGAAAACGAAAAACGTTTGCAACTTGGTTGGGCAGATGAAATATGGAAATGAAAGTTGATGAACATCAGTGGTTGATTTTATTCTTCTCTAAGTTACATTGCATGGAGGGGTAATCCGAAATGATTTTTGTCTATGTTTGCATATATCAATACCGTAACTATCGAAGAAAAACTCATAAGTTGTGTCATTGACTGCACGGTTGGCCTAGTGGCTTAAGCGGTCGCCACGCCGCTTCCTACTACGCCAAGTGTCGTGGGTTCAAATCCCACGTAGGACAACACTTTGTGTGATTCACAATTTGTTATTCTGAGTCTGGGTGTCTTTTGTGTCCGTTTCATGTATGTTTGTAAAGGCCCCCGCGACACAGGAATTTTTATTCCTAATGCGGGAGTTGTCTTTTTTTTTTTAAAAAAAAAGATAGTCTTCTTCCTAGCCTTGTTCCCAATATTATTCGGGGGTTGACTTCCACGGAGCGACTGGCATCGGACCTCCGCAACCCTACGGTTGAACTGAAATTCGAAGGTTAAACTAGTTCAGTAAATTTGAGGGCACTGACTTTCCAATAACGATTGACATAGATGTTCATGACAACCGAGACCCACGGCTTTACGTGCTCTCCGAGGACGGGCGTGTCATAGAGTATCAAAGCGAAAAAGTAGTCTAGAGAAGAGAAAAGTTCAATTACCCGGAACCAGTTTGGGTTTATGGCAAACCGCTTAACATTTTAATGGATGGCGTATTTACAATACGCCAACTATGAAAACAATACAGTCGTGCACATATAAATTTGCATAATGTTGTTAACTTAAAGAAGACTACTGGGTTTCCTACCCCGAGAAGTTGTGTAATGGGCCATGCAAGATAAATTATCTGATAAGTGGAATTGATTCGTGGTATGTACGGAAAGTCTAGCATTATTCAGTGGTAGTGTTGGATTACACCAGGGCTGCCCTTACTTCTTCCTGTAGAAAATTAATAGTCAAACATCGGACATACCGGAAGAGTCTTCGTAAACAGCAGATGGTATTTATTTGATGTATGAAGAATTGTTCGAGGTTCAGCGTAAAGTGAAAAATGACAACATATTTTGTAAAAAGTCAGCAGAACTTAAACTGAAAACATGTTCTGTGATTTCGGGGGTTCTCTCCTAACAACCATTTCACTGAATGAAATAGTGATGTCAAGTACCCTTCATTCATTCTTACAAAATGAATGCGAGATGACTGAGATGCGAGTGTTGTGATAGATGTATGATGAGATTTGTATAGAAAATGTAGGAATTGGCTGGAAAGTTGCTAAGCAACAAGTGATAGTGGTAAAACAAACAAAATGTAGTGAAAAAAGTTTTAGGTATAGAAGTTGATTGGTATAGTTGTGAAAGACTACCAAATAAAAGATGAAAGAACCTGGTTACGAGCAGTATGCTTAGAAACTGCAAAAGGAGTTTACTGACTAGTGATAGAGAAGAATGAAAAGTATTTCTATTTGCAAGATTATGTGTTTGTAAAGTTGAAATATGACAACGACAGATCTTTAAATTGAAAAAAATCATTTCTTAAAACAGTTGTTAGAACATATAGTTATTACCCTATTCAATCATTACCCCATGTCAGGGCCGAGTGTGAATTGATGGATTGACATAGAATTTCAAAAACATTAGTTAAATCATGTAAAAACCAATCAATTTACACATTCATTTCTTAGTAACATATTGATCAGCGCGATAATTAGCTCGTAAGCTTGACAAATACATATAATGGATATAAAGTCCATTAGAAATTAGCATTTCCAGTAGCTAAACATGAGTAAATAAATAAATAGAGAAAGTACCCCATCATTCAATATCTCTTTACTTTGCACTACATCTATAGAATGTTCAATAGTGTGAGTGAAGGCAACATACACTCTTTGCCAAATGTCAACCACCAAAGTAATCCTCCAAGCTGTCTCAGCAGCTGTAGATAAACATCTTGAGATGAAAAAGAAAGCTCCAAACGTGTTATTTATTGGCTACAAACCAGATGATTGCATGTATTAAGATACGAGATTGTCGTCTAAACTCGTACCAATGCATCATTGCGCATGAGTAACCGTTCTAAAATAGCTGAGTCCTGCCAGGACACGCTCGCGTACTGACTCACCAGAGCGTTTATTTATCATACACTGTTTCAGAACGGGCCGAGTTTTGTTTTTTTTAATAAACAGATAAATTAAAATCACTCTTTTTAATCTAAACTTAGCACAAGTTCTGATTGTAAACACCTGTTCTACGACTGTTTTCTACCAGCTTTAAATATTGTCTAATGTGCCATTCTGTATTTATTTACAAACTCGTGTCTCATTTGGCAATCCTTTATTATCTCTCTTTTTTATATAAGTATTCTATTTGTAAACAATCATGTGATAATTTGTAACTCTTTTAGGGCCAATCTCACCACTTGCTGATAAAGTTCCTAAAAGACTAAAGTGAACTTATTTACTAGATAGCTACGGATTTCGGTTTCACAAGCTTTAGAATAGAATAGAATAATCTTTATTGTACACCATTTCATTCAATTTACATTCAGGATTTTAACGAAAGTATGACTATGTACAAATGGCGGCCTTATCGCTAAAAAGCAATTTCTTACAGGCAACCTTGGGATGGAAAAAATAGACTTAAAAAGAACGAATTCACGGGCAGTTTCTGGTGCGAAAAATAAACAAAACAAAAATATATACACACACACACATACACACATTCTATCCCCCTTCCCACACACACACACCCACACACACACCAAACCACATATATACATTTATAACAGTATAAAAGTAAATTATAAAGATAGATTGATTGTAATACACATTATTACAAGTGAATAAATACATACATAGATAGTTACACATCACATATAAATACAGTACCTACATTATCATTACAAAGAAAAATAATAGATAGAATAAGTTTTCGGTATAAAGTGGATTAAGATGACAGATAGTGTTCTTTCACCAGTTTCTTGAAAGAAGGCAAAGATTTGGCACGCCTTATAGTCATTGGCAATGCATTCCAAAGTCGGACAGCCTGTACAGTAAACGACTTGTCATAGAACCTTGTACAGTGAGTTGGTACTGTCAGTTCCAGAGTTTCAGATGACCTCAAGGATCTTGTATGTGTGTCACTGAGGAAAACAAAGCGTTCCTTTAAATAAGTTGGAGTACACGGGTGAAATAGAATACCATAAAGTATGGAAAGAATATGAGCATTCCGTCGAAGGCGAATTGGGAGCCACTTAAGCTGGTTGCGGTATTCAGAAATATGATCATACTTGCGGAGTCCAAATATGAATCTAATGCAAAAGTTTTGAAGGCGCTCAAGTTTATCAAGTTGCTCCTCCGTGATATCAAGATAGCTGACATCAGCATAGTCGAGTATGGGGAGAAGGAGGGATTGTGCAAGTTCGATTTTAGTAGCGGTTGGGAGAAAGTTGCGTAATCTTCGTAAGGAACCCGCCGATGCAAACAGTTTTCGACTGACCTCTCGCAATTGAGGACCCCATGTTAATGTGTTGTCGATATTAATCCCCAGATTTTTTACAGAGCTACTCATTGTTAATGGTGTACCGTTAAACGTTATATTCGGTAGTTGTGTCCAGTCTATTCTCGATATCATCCTTGGACTGCCTACAACAATAAGTTGGGTCTTAGATGGATTCACCACAACTCCGTATTGCTCACTCCATTCACAGACGCGCGCCAGATCTAGACTAATAGATGAAAAGGCTTCAGATAATTTGTGTAACGGTGCTTGTGTGTAAATTTGAAAGTCGTCTGCATAAAGGTGGTAGGATGAGGTTAATGACTTTGAGATGGAGTTTATAAATATAGTGAAAAGTAAAGGAGATAAAACGCCACCCTGTGGTACCCCAGCAGACGTTTCACACCAAGAAGATGAGGATTCTTCCAGGCGCACCCGCTGCTTTCGTCCAAACAGGTAACTTTGAAACCAATCAATTACTGTTGGAGATATGTTGATCGAACGCAATATGCCCAGTAGTATGTGGAAATCTACGCTATTAAATGCATTGCTAAAGTCAAGCAAGGAGAGAACTGTAAGATTTCCATTCTCCATACCTAGCCTGATGTCGTCAGTAACATTGATCAACGCACTTACCGTACTATGACCCGCACGAAAACCTGATTGGAAAGGATTTAGGAGTTGGTTTCTGTTTAGGAATGAATATAATTGGGTGTGCACAAGGCGTTCTAGGACTTTTGAAAGAAAGGGCAAAATGGAAATGGGACGGTACTCAGAAAAGGATTTAGGGTTGTTTTTTTTCGGTAGTGGGATAATTAATGCTTCCTTCCAAATCTTCGGAAAAGTGCTGGACTGCAAGGAGTAGTTTAAGATATGGCATAGGGCAGGCAACAATTCAGCAAGAATTGGTTGGATCATGTTACGACTTATACAATCACTACCAACAGCGTTGGAAGAGATGGACCTAATACATTTCTCAACATCACACTTTAATGCGGATAATATATAAGTCAGACATAATAACATGTATCAGCAGCCTTAAACTGTAACTAAAAGCCACGCTGATTTCAGCACGAACGGACAGGATCGACCGGGGCAATACTACTCTCACACAAAAGACCATTCTGAAATGATGGCATTCGTGCTGTTGTGTTTCGTTGGTGAGTGAGACACTGGAGATCTAACTATGCAGATGCATCTCAAAAGGCCACCATTGTGTGGGTCACCATACTCTGTTATCTACATTCGAATTGATTGTACTCATGCTGTCCATCAGGTCACTTTGGCAAGCTTATATCAAGTTATGTTAAATGTCAGTTTACTATTTGAAACTTTATTAGGAACTGGTGAAACTGACCAGTAGTCTTGAATCTTTGGCGACCGTAATCAAGAGCAGTAAAGCACTATTTACTTTATGAGTTCTACCTAAACCCGCACTTCTGTAAGGTAGATACTTCCCATATCAAATCATGTTATTGAAATATTGTACAAACCTTTGTTTTATTATTTTTACAATGAAATTCGCCATGGAGATACTTTGATGCTTGTAGAAGTCCAAAGGCTAATCTTTGCTTGTAAAAGCCAGTCTGATTTTCAAATCCCTATCGCCGTCCACTGCTAAACGAAGGTATCTACCGAGGAGCGCCAACCCTCCCGATCTTGGGCAGTCCGATACATGTAGGTGTTGCTCATTTTTACTGTTTTTGTAATCGGCAGTTATAGTCGGATTTTTAATTAGACGATATCCACTGACGTTTACTGTGTTGTCAGTTTTTGATGAAATAAAAATAGTGTTGTGGCAAAGTGAATGATTGAAAAAACTCCTGAATGAATAAAATTAAAAAAATAAATAAAATTAAAATTAATTAATAAAATTAAAAAACAATCCTAAACACAAGTACACAATTAATTCTGTGCCATTACAATTGTTTATAATTAGAAAGGCATTCTATGTTATCAATAAAGAATTATTTCTCAGCATCTATTTAACGTACATTAGACCCTTGCTGAAATTCGCCTTTCAAATATGGAATCCATATTAAAAAGAAGATATTGTAATGTTGGAAAGAGTACAAAAAAGGGTAACTAAAATGGTCTTCTCTTTGAAAAACATGTCCTATGAAGAACGTCTGCTATAACTGAATCTACCAACACTAGAACCTCTGTTCTAAAAACATAAACAATTCTGTTCATAAACAAATTTATAATTATAAGTAAAAAAGTATTTTTTGTTGTTTATGAACTCTTTTGGGCCGGAATTTTCCAATGAAAGAAAAAATGTGGTATGGGGAAGGGGCCCGCCCTCGTAAGACTTTGGTTAAAACCTCATACCTAAACATTTCTTTTGGAGGAACGGGGGTGAAGCACCATGGAGTCGTCAAAGACCCATGTTGCCACTTTGCCTCAACAGGAATTAACCCAACCTGTAGAGGGATGTCAGTCTGGGCTCCGACCAGCTAACTTAATGCAAGGCGGACAAGAGGGTGCCAAACTTCTAGTTGGTATGTGAGTAGTAAATTATGAAGCTGTGCATAGCGCCTCAGTCATCAGATACGTAACAGAATATCCTTGGTATTCGATGACAGTAACACTACATAAAATATTGGTTTGAGGTAACAGATCATAAGAAATTCGGCGCTTCCAATAGGCATGCTATCCGGATAGGCTGGTGAATCTAGAAATAAATTTTAGAGATATGACCGGGAACACCATGCCAGAAAGTCAGCCGCGAAAAACACATGACAGATCTATTTGACAGGGCACTTGTGTCGTCTGACCCCTACATTTCTGATGTAAGAGTGAAGAAGAGGCTACAAAAATTAGACGGTAAGCCACTACCAGTGAGGGCTTTAGAACTGATCCAACCATATCAAATACCAACATCAGATTTAAATGAACCAGATGATGTAAATGATCTCTTTGAAGATTGTGAGGATTTAATTTTTACATCGACTTTCACAATTGATTCTTTTTAAAAATTTGTATAAATTTTCTGTCTGTCTGTCACACAATTCGATTCGTTTATTTTTAACACAAGTGCAAGAAAGTACAACAAACAAACAAACAAACCAAAACAATAGAGCAAATCTATTGATGTTCAGTAATTTAAACACTAGAGTGAAATTTATTGACATGTATACTACCAATACCCTTCCTGTTTGCTTTGCTTTTGCCCACAGACGAATAATATCTCTATTAACAACCCTAAAACCAAAGAAAAAAGTACAAAACTCGAGAAGCTTGTAACTTAAAGATCCTGGATGATTAGGATTTGTTTTTTTTGTATTACTGGTACTATTGCAGGCTAGTTATTTATCAAGGTTTTGAAATCAACTAAAGACAAGATACCTATAGCTGTAAAAAAATAAATCCTGAAATAACATTGTTTGTTTTTATCTCCCGTATTTTTCATGTTATGGTTTATATGTTTGTGTTATTTGAGTATGTTAAAGCCGCAAAGAAGGACATTTGTAGATTTACAGAAACTCATATGGGATCTAAGATTTTAATTTTTTTTAATATTTACAAAAAAAACATATCTTTTGATCAAAGCACATTTGAACGTCAGGAATTCTCGTCTTTCTTTTTAAATTAATTTAACTATTTAATATAAATATGATAAGAGGATGGTTGTTTTTTGGGTCAAAAAACATAATGCGCGGCGTTGAGCCGTCAAAAAACTGATTGTTGTTACATACTACTTGTATCTTATATCAGAGCACTTTTATACAATTTCATTCTTAAATAGATATAATATTCTTATACAGTTTGAAATGATTAACTATTCACATTCATTGTTCATTCATCTGACTGAATGAGAACTGAACGCATCACTATTACTTTAAATATGGCAGCATTATTTTACTAAGTGACATTAGCTACTGTCAGGTAGCTTCGTCTAATTAAAAATTCGACTATAGGTTAAATGCACACATGTTATCAAATTTAGTTTGTCAAATAGAAAAAAAAAACGCGTAGGTACTCGTACCTACATTTCAGCGAACATTTAGCTATTATTTACCGTGGACCGAACAAGAGTCCTAATGTTAATTATAATGCGTAGTGTTAGGTGTTCCGAGAAACTGACTGCTTCAGGCGCGCCGCCATTTGACAGCAAATACCGACACTCAAATATCAAGCGCTTAGTCACCGCATCCAACAGACATGTTACACTAGTTTTATTATTATATAACTTATTTTTGAATTTTGCTCGAAATAAGCGGATAATAAAAGCATACAATCCAGACTTGTAACATTGTGAATCACCGCGATAGGTGGCATGTTCTAATTTAGTTGACGGACACAATTTACGTATTTATTTTTAATTTTCTTTTTACTTTCAATTATTGTGTTCGGTAATCAATATTAGGTTGATTTCGGCCCAGGACAGATGTTTGTATGTTGAATACGATTATTTGTTGTGTCTAAATGTAATATTTCCAAGTTAGTAAAGCCATGCTGATTTCAGCATGAATCATCATCTTCCGAGCCTTTATTCCCAAGTTTATTTGGGGTCGGCTACTAGTTCAACCGGTTTTACCTGAATTTCAGTTTTTCCAAGGAGCGACTGGCATCGGACCTCCGCAGCAACCCTAACGGAGAACTGAAATTCAAAGATTGAACTAGTTGTAGTATATTTGAGGGCACTGACTTCCCTGAATAACGATTGCCATAGATGTTCATGACAACCGGGACTGACGGCTTTACGTGCTCTCCGAGGCACGGGTGTGAAACACCGTCAAGCTTCCAAACTCCGGGCTGCTATTAGGAATTTCCTAAGAAAATCCCAAAAACACTTTTTGGTCCGACCCGGGATGAATGCGCCGTCTATACTGAATGTGCGGTACTATCCTCTGTCAGAAGACTAACCCAAACTGACAGCATTATTGCTGTCATGTTTCGTTGGTACGTGCGAGACCGAACGCCCAATGCTGCAGAAGCAATCGAATAGCCCGCCATAGTGTGGGTTACCATGCTTAATTGTCTGCGTTCACAATGAGTATGGATTGAATTATGCTTTCCATCAGGCAAAGAAGAGTCACTTTGACAGGCGCAATAATAATAATATAATATATATATATTTATCATAGGCTGTGCCTAATTTGGGATCAATCGATCGTGTGTGTGATACGTGATAATATTTTTTATCCAAGTCAATCTTTTATTTTTGTTAGGAAAAATAATTATAATCTCTTCGAAATATGCAACACACTCGCTATCTACTAATATTTTGACAAATGGCATAACGACAAGTGAAAAAACCTTTTATATTTTCTTAATAATAAATTAGTATTAGACGGACTGAGTCCGACATTATTTTATACTTTTTTATTTATGGTATGTTCCAGTTTCAATTTAAAAACTAATTTTATTTTTAAATGTATGTCATAGCGGAAATACAATGTACAAGCGGCATTTCAAAGTCTTACTAGAAAAAAACAGACCACTGTGTCTTAAATAAAAATAAATGTTAATGAAAAGAAATAATTATTAAACTGCCTTGCTCTGTCGTAGAGACCTTCACTTTCGGTTGTTACTATCGATAGAAGTCTTTGAAATTGAGAATAATCTTTAACAAAACTGACAATACACATTCTTGTGATTACGACACGTGGCTTAAATCGTATAATATTTTAGAGCAATAATCAACAAAGTTTCTGTAGAAAATTGTTTTGTTTCTATTTACCTACGAATATTGCATGCTTTTAAGATTCTAGCGCCGACGCCTTCTATGCATTTTTTTTCAAGTTTCCTACGTGTTAAATAAATACTGCACTGATATTTTGTATCTTAAAAATCGTTCTGGTTTTTTATTTTTATTTGAGTGTTTAATAATTACTTTTAAAAATTTTATCTGTGTGATAAGTGCGTTAATTCTTTAACAGCTCTCTATTTAACATGCTTTTCTCTTCTTTTTTTAAAATTTATTTGGAGTTCGTTCAATGAATCTTCTTCTTCCATTCTTCTTTATCATTCGTCATCCTATTTACACAGTTTCTCATAACATTAGATTTAACTAGATAGATAGAAAAATTAACTCCTTCGCTGAATGGTAAGGATTTTATTAGTTCACTTTTCAAGCTATCTTTCATCAGACTGCATTTACGGCCATTCTATCTTTAATTACTAAATCTAAAACATTTATCTAAGTTATTGTAACCAGTTGCAACAGTTCTTGAAAGAAAAGTAACATTTGTTGGTTTAAGAACTAAAAAGTATTCATTGACAAGAGAGGCAATATATTTATGACTTTTGCTCGTGTTAATGACTGCCTTTTTCTAACGAATTGAATTCCTGTTCACACCAAAATATTGAACATTTTTGATGAGTGAAATATTTTTTCTCACATCGATATTCTCACAAAACTACATTGTTTGTTAAGGGCCACCTAGGTAAAGTATTATTATATTAGCCATACAAAGCAGAAAGCTAAAATAGTTCGTGGTTTAAAACACATTGTGAAACTATATTTTAGGAAATGGTAAAAGAACATTATAGAAAAGTGCCTTTGTTATATATATGTCACATGTGCATATGCCGACCTAATAAAATCCGGGAAAAAGACAAACACACTATTGATTAGTTATAAACGTGTGTGTTGTGTGTATTGCGGTCCAGATGCGGCTCAGGACGGTCCCGACGTGAGTCATGCTTCTCGGAAGGGGCCGCGACTATTTTAGATTGTGTCCGCTTACCTTCTAGGAACCGGGTAGTGTAGGACCAACGACCGATCGCAAAGCCAAACGTATTGTTAGATCGGTAATGGGGTTGCTTCTAAACACCATCAGTTCCTAGTTAGATTCTCGCTACAGTATTATCCAGGAAGTGGGACTCACGCCTTAAATATGCACCTCGATACTGAACCGTTATAATTATTCATATACTTAGTACTAGGAACTGAACTTTTAGTGATGCCAATATCAAAATGACGTTTAGGTTTGAGATGATATTAAGATATAGATATAATAACAAAGGTCACATTTGCTAGATAAACATATTCTTATAGTCTCTTCAATATTGAGATATAATTATCAATATTAATAGCTCATATTTGTTCGCTGCTTCCGTTCGTCGCAGCTACCAAAGAAATTTTTTATCATCTGCTTGTAAGGTATTTATTGATAATAACTTTATTTACACTAACTTTTGTCAAGGTATTGAAGATACCATTATCTTGGAAGTTATAAAAACGTACATGGTTGCAAGCATTGAGTAATGCTAGACATTAAAATGCAATTTGTCATCAACTGTTGACCAAAGATAACCGGATCGATAATTCTATTTATTTTCGTTTTTTGCTCGAAAAGTCATCGGGTAAGTTTAATGTGCATATCTTTAAAATAATACTGACTGTCACGGATAAAAAAACCCTTTAAAAAGAATGTAGTAGTTACTGTAAACTGGAATACTACAAAGAGAAGCTTACGACCAATACCTGACTGACAAAGGCTGTTGATGATGATGAAAAAACGTTTAAAGAGATTCAAAAGAACTGTTGCAGCGATGTATCCAAGTGTAGGTTGCCGTACGGCGTATTCGCAAATTTTCCCAAATGTGTTAAGTGAGACGTGCCTCGTGGCTCGTGCCCTGCTGAGTCAGAGATCAGACGTCAATGCGGTAAGAACAGTATCGCGGTAAAGTAAATAAGTCGTAATATTTTCATGGGTGCCGCCGCGCCGGGCATCTCGCCCGTTATGCGTTGTTCAAATAAACAAACGTGTTGATTTTTATACAGTAACCGCCTTTCGAGCGCCAGTAGAAAAAACTAATTGCCAAATTTCTAGCTAACCGTTTTCTGTATACACACACCACGTTATTCGTATTTCCTTGTATCGCTGACGAGACTATTCAATAAATATATACATTTACAAGCGCAGTTGAAATGTAAAGTCTTATGGTCCAAATTATATGATCATTTTTCTTAGAATCTCAACTCAGGTGCGCCTTCCGAAAGCCAATTTTTTTAAATCTATTATCTTTAGATTTATCCTCATTTGATTTAAAAAATAATGTAACGTCTTCCTAAGTTTTGCTTGATAGTTTTGTGTCTTTTGTCTCTAACCTGCATTTAGTTTATTTGCATTAGTTTTTATTCATTTTATTCTCTGTTTATGTTTACTTAAGTATACCTACGTTTGTAAATTAGTTACTTTCTGCTTGACTGAAGTGCTTGCTATATTACGTTAGTTTCAATTACCAAGGTTTTATAAGTTTATTAGTCCATATGCTGTTAATTTTCTTTAGCGTAATAACCGCTCGTTCGTAAAATTAACAGTGTAATTAGCTGTGTGTAACAGTAGAATATATGTTTGTTCTGTCATATTCTAACCTTATTAGAATCTCTGAGATTCCGCTTTAAAATTTCTACGACATCGATATGAGTAGGTATCTCAAATTCAAACTCAAAATCCGTAGTAGTATCATTCTTATAGGTCTTTCCATACAAATGAACGTAATCCGCTTAATATAAATTGGTAAAATAAATTAGGTACATAACCGTTAATACATAATTAAATTTATAAAACAGTGCATCTAAAAAATTCATTCACATCTCATAATCTTCGAACGCTAAATTAACCAAACGCATTTGTTAGGTGTCAACAAAAAGAAGCGCGTCGCAAGCCACGTATGAATCAGCACGATACAATTAATCTAATTTAAGGTTATCGGGGAGGTTTGGGACGGACTGGGCGACGACGCACAGTCTCGCGAAGCCGCCGCCGCCGGCGCATCGGCACCCGCGGTACTCAGTGTCGCACGCTGCACTCTGATGCACCCGCGCGACACACGCGCGCCCTCCGACAGTGCTGTGCCCTCACGTACCTACCCCACGTGGACCCAACTATCTATGTTCATGTGATCACAGTGAAATGCCGCAAACAGACTGTTCTGTTCAAGTTTCGATAACAGTGCAACCGGGTTACGATAAATTGCAAGTGTTCGTTGACGTTTACATGAGTGAGTATCTCGTTGTACCTCTGCACATTTATTAGGTGACAGTGTTGTTACAATGCTATTGTAATTAACTTTTGCCATAGTATTGTTCTCCTGATCGTAGTCTAAGAATAAGTAAGTTTTCACCTCCGTTCATCTCTTTTAACATTTTTTTTAATTTCCCACAATACTAATAAAATAATAATATTTTTTTTTTAATTACGAGGGTAAAAATATCTTGTCGATTTAGTGGTAGGCAATTTTCTAAGTACATATTAATACATGACTAAATATTGAACTGCTCGAGATACTGCCATATATGATGAAATTACTCACCTGGATCAGAGGATACACGGACAAGTAGATAGATATAATGTGGGTTAAATTATAATTATTTATAAATTAATTATAGGCTTTTTCGCTCCATTTTTGATCCTCCTTGGTCTTGCATTACAATTTACCACTGCGCGGCATGGCAAGGTACAGCCAAGTATACAAAATAAATTCCATAAATAATGTAATAAATTCCAGTCTGCTATTTTACTGGGATTTAATAATAAATTAAATAGAGTCGATAGATTCATACAGACTATGTCACCCGGGCAATTATTAAGAATCTATGGACACCTCATTCACTAAAACCGGTTCAGTAGTTTAGACACCTCATTGGAACATACATAGAATGCCAAAAATATAACCCTTCCTTTTGGATTCACAGTAGTCGGGTAAAACCATTCTAAGGTTGTCTGATAGTTTTTGACAATAAGGGCGCTTTTTGTACTTACTACATATCTAACATTTTATATAAGTACTCTCTTCTATCTCTGTAATGGTGTGCAATTTTTTGAGTTTTCCATCCATCTAAAAACTGATTGGTCTTTTAAGTAGACTCTTAAATATATATATATATATATATATATTAATGTTGTTAAATATATATATATATATATATATTTAACAACATATAACATCATCTATATACTTCAAAAATTTTCAATTTTCCATTGAGAACAATTTAGAAGAAACTATACTTGCTCTTAGATTGTGTGTAACCTCGTAGCCACAAACTAAAGCTTTGTAATAAAACAAATTGTAACTGTTATTCATTTCAGTCAATCAATGTGCAAATTAGAAATGACGTGCACTATAATCACGCGGTAAATATTATACTAACGATTGGCGACAGTGAAATAATCGTCTGTCAAAAGGTAATGCCAAAATCTCTCGGCTAACGGGCTATCGTGTAGCGTCGAGTGACACTTTCGGCGCGACGATGAATCATGCTAATTATTTTATGATTCGCGTGCAGAGCACAGCGTGCGATAGCCGGTGTAAACAATTAGATGAGCCACTTAAATCCTACTAAAAGCCCAACGGTAACCCTTCATTAGTTTCTTGGCGACAAGGTGGTATCTACATCAGAAAATCTCGAAAATCCTGGCCTCCTCCTATTGTCATTACGATCCCGCTCTGCAGACTCCTTCTGGAGCATAATGTTCTCACAGAGAGACCGTTTTCTCCTTTCTTGTAGTTCTTCTATCTTGATTTCTCTTCTTTGAATACTTTATGCATTTCTTTGCATTGCGTTGGTAAGAAACCATATAAATGTTTACTGACAATCAGTGCTGGATTTACACATTTGCCGCCCCAAAGCTTTAAATTTTTTGCCGCCCCTACTGACTCCTACAGTTAATTCCTTTCTTTAGGAAATAATCTAGTTACTAGATTACTTTTACAACTTTTTTTGTTTTTCAAGCTAAGCAAAACTTGGTTTTTACTGCACTACTTATAATGTTTGGTAGGCTAAGGAAGATACGTAAGTAAGACCCGATACTGCTAACCTTTTTTTTGTTTTCGCGCCATTCCCTCTGTGGACACCCCCTAGCCGCACCGGTGTGTCACCTGCTCAGGTCGCTTGCAGTGGTCACATTTCCCTAAGACGTGGCCCCAACGACCCTTAGGCAACGATTAGGGACTAGCCTCTACCGCGTTCCCTTCGACGTTGCACATTCGATAAACGTTATAAACTGGCGGCGACTTGAAGCATTGGGCTTAAAAGGCCCTTTTGTTCCATGGGTCCGTCGTAGGCCACTCTTCGGCGCCTCCATCGAGGTCAACTCAATTACCGAGTTGACCGGAGTACTGGTTCGGGCCCAGATGAATTATCTGGGCCTGATCCTTGACGTTAGGTGGCTCTTCAACAAGCACTTCCAACAGCTTACTCCGAAGCTGTTCGACATTGCCTCCGCACTTGGATGACTTGCTTAATTTGGGTGGAGCCAATGTCGCGGCGAGACAACTGTAACACGGGAATTGTCTGGTCTATTGCACTGTACGGTGCACAGGTGTGGGCGGCGGCTCTGACCGCTCAAAATAGGGCACGCCTCTGGTGACCCCAGAGGATATTAGCGGTTAGAGCCATACACGGTTACCGCGGTCGCAACCTTCTGCGAAGACATCATCTATGCCATGGTCATGCTGTCCTGACTGTGGCCGCAAATGGACGGAATTCGAACGGACGCTGCATTCTACTGCGCCAAGTGTCGTGGTTTCCTACGTGGGAAAAGACTTTGTGCCATTCACAAATTGTTGTCATAAGTCTGGGTGTTCTCTGTGTTCCTTTAAGTATGTATGTAAAGCCCCCCGCAACACAGGATTCATATTAAAAATGCGAGTACGGTATTTTAAAAAAATAAAAGATCTGTGTGGTCCGCAACCTTACTGTCTTTCTGTACCAATTTATTTTTTGGCCCATTTTGCCGCCCCCCTAATTCTGCCGCCCCAAGCTTCAGCTTTTTCAGCTTCTATGTAAAATCCGGCCCTGCTGACAATGAATTTTATTAAATGTAATTTAGATGCCCTCGAAACTGATAATTATAGTGGAGTTATATCCTGCTAAACTTAATTTACAAATAATTTACCTTTGAATGTCTGATTGCTTACCCTCTAGTGTATATGTGTCTGAAATTATTGACTACTGATATTATAAATTATGGCAAAAGGAATTAAACATTAGTGGAATCTTTCATAAATAAATCTATTTAATAATATGTACCTATCGGGAAAATAACGGTAAATAACACGTACAATATCTTGTCAATAAGTATCCTTCTTAACTTTCTTCTCATTAATCAGTATTTAACTACGCGAAACACGCAAGTTTTCGATAATTCTTTAAAGCATAAGTCCATAGAGAGTTCACCAATGTTTATAAAGGCACCATTCGTTCCCGTTCTTCCTGATTTTTCTTTTAACGTCTCGGCTGCTGTCCAAATTTATAGCAGCTCTATATTTATTTCAGATCTTTGCTCTTTTGTTCTGTAAGATCTTTATGCGGCACTAATAAACAATTCCCTTTGAAGACTCAGAAATAATGTTGTTTACAACTCTTCGATAACGAGTAGTGTTCACGGCTAGAACCCTTCTCTGCGTTGGATGTTCTAATGACGAATCTTTTATATAAATTATTCAATTCATGAGCCGTAAGAGTAATATTGGCTGCTAGCTGTTGCTCACGTCTTTGCCTACGTGTTATTATGATGTATAACTTTGATTACATTTTTTACTTTATTAAATCTATTACTATATACTACTCTAAATCCTCTTTTAGTTCTCGCCTGCGGTCCTCAAGAAACACCCATGTCAGCCAAATTCCAAAGCTTCCTGCGGCCACTTGTTTCAGCTGTGCGTTGCCTGTCAATCAACAACAGTTTTATATATTGAACCATAAACTTACATAATTTGTTTAATCCGAAATACGTAAACATTAAAATACAACTCTTGAAGTTCCAATTAAATTGACAACATCAAAGACTGACTATATTTTCGGTCGGACTTAATAAAAAAACATACTGCTATTATTATAGATGTTATTATTATCTTTATTAAAGTTCTCATGCCTTGTCAAAAGCCTATGTGAAAAACTATCAGTTAATTTTGTTTTGATCTGTTAGCCACAAGCGTTTTCGACCTTCAAACATAAACAAAGGCGATAGCAATCCTTTTGTGGTCGTGACGTTAACTATAAAAAGTGTAGTAAATACGGCCGCGATGAGACATTTTGCAGACGGCGCCTACAGTGATTCAGTCTGGAGCAAGATTGCCTTTATAGTTGTGGTGGTAGTGCGTCCGGGACGTTGGCATCGGCATCACGATATGACTAACCCGCCCGCTCTAGATACAATCAAAATATGTGACAAGTTTATTTCTATTCAGAACAACACATTCTGTCCTGCTCGATATATCCCGCGCTTCAAAGTTGAACATCTGCTGATTTTTCAACGACATAAGTAGGTCGGGGCTCGCTCCTGCGTCACGCGCCCTGGCCGCGGTCGCTCACGCTGCGCTTACGTTTACGCGAAGTCGTTACGCTGTTTTTCTTTAACATCGCATCGCATTTGTACTTTTTTCTAGTTCGCAACGGACTATTTACGAATGCATTTTATTTGCTCACCATTTGGCGTCTTATCATTCCAAGTATATTTTAATACTTCTTTGTTACCAAAGTTTACCTTGTTTATCAAGTGATAAATGATCATTTGAAAAAGTTTCACACTCGAAAGTTTCCTTGACTTTCATTTTGGATGAAAATCGCTTTTAATATAATATCCCAACCATGAAGTACTAAAGTAACTGAAGGTCAAGGGTTGGGTTGGGTTTCGAAATACGTCACCTGAATCTGAGGGTTTTGGTGGTGTAGGGGGCTTAAGGGAGTTAGTCTTAATCCCCCCCAAGTAATTTTGGCTGCCGGAGTTGCGTCTAAATATTTTTAAAAAAAATTCAAAAATTCTTAAATACAATTGCAATTATGCAAAACGGAACGTATTTTTATGCTTTAGTACAGTTTTTAAAATGTAATTTTTAGTTTTTATATGAAAAACGTGAAACGAAACGCAACATTTTGACACTAATTGACAGCAAATTTCAAATTTATGTGTCATTCCTTTGCTTTCGAGTATAAGTGAATGTGTTCTTCCGTATCGATTTGTGTTTTTTCTACAACTTGGCTACGTTCTTGGATTCTGTTTGGATTGCTTTACTGTAATTAATTAATCAAGGTAATTATATTGGCACAATCCGACTTCATTGGGTTAGGTTAGATGGGTAAGGCGGGAGCGTAGCGCAGCGAAGCTGCCGCCTTACCCATCGTGGTTATTTTTTTTTAAACCACCCAGAAATAGGAGCACCCGTCGACTATAATGCATAAAGCAATAAAACATGCATATAAAGTGGTATAAATAATGTTTGTACAAATTTCTGTTTTTGATTTTTCCAAAGGGAATCAAGTATTTTCGGCGGGTAAAAATGGTGAGGCAGGGTTCAGAGGGTTCAGACCCCTCCCCCATCCCCCCAAAAACTCACATTACCTTAAAATGGCGACGTATTTCGAAATTTTTACCATTTCTGTTTTTAATTTTTTCTAAGGGAACCAAGTATTTCCGGCAGGTAAAAATGGTGAGGGGGGGTTCCGACACCTCCCCCCCCTCCCCCCCAACCACTCACAACCTCAGAATCAGGTGACGTATTACGAAACTTTAACCCAAGGGTTAATATTTTATCTACAAAAAATGATGTACCCACAAAAATCGGTTGCAGTCTATTAAATCATTTTTTTTAACATGCTGTCTGAAAATTCTCGTTATAACGAGGCCGCTATTTTTTATTCAAATCCGAATCATTAATGCGTAAAGTGAGTATTATTGGTAATACATATATAAACCGACGTAAGATGAAGTGTGTTATGCTGTATGGGCAGTGGCGATCGGTCGGTCGTTCGGGTGCGCTCCTCGAAAATACCGCGGTGAGTCACCGTGCGATTTCACAACTACACCTCTGCCAATAGCTTTTGTATTACTTCCTATTCCTATGATGTTTTTATTTATTTATTAAAATATTTGCTCACTTGCACTATTTCGAAATTACATCTCTGAGACTTCATATTCTTTCTTACTCGAATGCTTGCTATTAAACAAACTAGCATAAACCTATTTATAGAATCGGTTTAACAAATCAGCCGGTATTCAGATCTTACTTTCAACATTGTAGTCATTGTATTTTACAAAAAGTCTCAGCTGTTCCTTAAATTTTTTAGCCAAAGACAAGTACGCACACTATTGTGTAGTTTTTTTACTTTATAATAGTTAATTATTATAATTTTTAAAACATCTTTGAGTGTTTTGACCGATTGCTGAGGTTACTCGGTTAACTCGCTGAAATATTAATTTCACTTATTCGAATTTTGATGATTAGAAGAACAGATTTAGCAAATTTTATTTTCAAAAGACTTCCAAAACATAAAATTCGTCCTCATTTCGATTGCATTTTTTGGTTCTAAACTTTCGAGGACCTAGATGTAATGTATAAATAATGTAAGTTATTTTTAAAACAGGGATCTTGAGATCTTTAAAAATAAAACTTTGATTATGAAACTTAATATGGAAAATTAACTTGACTTTTTAGTGACAATGGTAAAATTTCGTATGTACTTTATTTGTCGATCTAATTAAAACACAAATAATAAAGATAAAAAAAAAAAGTCGTTTAAAATCATATTAAAATTACGATAATATGTTTAATAAAAATAAAGTTCTTTTTCTTAGATAAGATTTCCAAAAATTTATAATTTGATTACAACATTACCTGTAACACCTGTTTGTTCATAAAAAAAGTTCAATACCATTGTTTGTCAAATATAGTCACTGTAATATAGTACGAGTACATATGTAAATCGGAACGTAATTTTTAACGGTTTATTCTATTTAAATATGTAATAAACACAATATTTTAGCTATATTTATATAATAGTTTACATTTTTAGCTGTAGTATGTCAGAAAATCAGATAGACTGATTTTTTTACCAATAGACCTATTAATTCACCCCTAAAGATAAAATCGACCAAAAATTCTGCTATTTTTAGGAGGTAGCAATTGGTTGGGAATTTTTTAAAGCAGTTACCAAAAACTTATCTTCTGTCGCTATCATTAATCACCTTACAAGATTTTTTTTTTGAAGGAGAACTTCCCTACTAATATTATAAATGCGAAAGTAACTGTCTGTCTGTCTGTCTGTCTGTAACGCTTTCACGCCTAAACCACTGAACCGATTTTGATGAAATTCGGTATGAAGATGGAACTGAACTTGGGAAAGGACATAGGATACTTTTTATCGCGAAAATAAAGGTAGAAGGGTTTGAAATAGGGGACGAAAGTTTGTGTCGAAGTTCCTTATTATCAAACATAAAATCATGTAAGATTGTTTAATCTACCCTTACTGTGTCGCGCGATATAAACGCGCTAGGCGAAGCCGCGGGCGGAAAGTTAGTACATAATATATCTAATAAAATAGAGATCATGTTTTTGTGCTTATGTTGTGATCATGAAGTTATTGGCAAAACATTTTGAAAATACGGTTAACACTATATTAACTCAACACGTAAAACCCTAAAACAAAAATCATTTTTTGTGTTACTACTGACCATATAAGATTTCTTAAACGCTTGGTCTTCATATATCTTTTAAGTTCAATTGCCTGTTTTGGACAGACTTTCTCCATGAAATTTATATAACATGTTTCTTTATACACCACTAATTGGTAAATGTATACCGTTATAATAACAGTATTATGATTACTTGTATCGTTACAAATTGTTCAACTCCCGTGTAAATTATCGAATTTATACATAGTAGTTATAACAGCAACAAACGTTGTGAAGTCATCGTTTTAAATTAGTTGCATCCAGTCCACTTCCGAGTCGCCACCCACTCACTGTAGTATGCTAAAAACACAACATTCGTACTATATTATTTGAAATGAATTACTTTTGACACTACCTTTTTTACTTCAAAGGTAAAAGTTTTCCAAATTAGAAAACAAATAAGAATTTTTAAAATCTGTATTTTATTGATGACACCTGATGTTTTTACGTGTGTCTTGAAATCACAAATTCTCAAAATTAAATAACGGAATGTGTCCTACGAACGGTTTCTGCGTTGTATCCACCGTCAGGCGATTCTTTGATGTGATCTGGATACAATCACCTATATAGCGCGTTAATGGTGACTGGTCCAGTTCTAGTTTCGCCGTAGAAGTTGGCACGAAATTGTAAACTGCCCTCTTTCCCAAAGGCGCTAAATATCCAAATAGCATTGTACACGTTTTGTTCACTATCTTATGCTTAAGCGTGGGAATGTTACTGCATCAATATATCCACAGACTATTTTGAATTTCGTTGCCACAAATATAATCCTCTTTTATTATTATATATATACAACAAAAGCGGCTAATTTATAGCTGAGCTAGTTTCAAATCGTAACTGTTACAATGACTAACAAGTCACAAATTATCTTGCTGTTACATATTCGCATTTATAATTGTCCTTTAAGTTCTTTGAATTTATATGCAAGGACGGCTAAATTCGCACTGTAGATATTTCCGGATCGAATGAAAGTGTCTTTGGTGAATCAGACTTTTTTAAATGTACGACGTAATTCTCTGTCAGTCGTTCAACATGATACCACATTAAAACTTTGGACGTTCTGTAATTTTTTGGCACCCAGCTTAGTCTAAAGCAAGTGAAGGCATCTGTATTTGATGTACCTAGGGCTTTTATAAATAACAAAGCAGTTTTCAAAGATTTATGTCCAGTATTTTCAAAGAAATATGTCCCTCAATTAGAAAAGTGTCCGTGACTTAGCTGTAACATTTCAATGTCCAGAAGCGTTAGCGGAGTAAGTAGACAGACATGCCTGCTTGTCATGTGGATGCTCATAAATCGGGGTACTAATAGAATAAATGTCATTCCGTGGACAGTTTCCGTGAGGTGTCAGCGCTACTGACGCAATCGGAACGGTCTGCGCCTCGTCCCGACGCGAAATCGAAAACATATTACAAGCACCGATCAAAGAGAGCTTTCCCTCGTTCGCCGGATTTATGGTATTGGCCGAATGGCTTGTAGATTATTCAACAAGTGAAACACGGATTATAAATGTCTAAATTAAAACGCATGTAAATTACTGTCGACTACAAGACGTATATCTGTATATAAAATGTCGTTATTACTCCAATAATCCACGAAGTCATCATCACAAAGTATTTCTAGGAGTTATTAACTATGTTTAACAAAATATGTATGTGTCTTTATACTCGTATAGTAGATATGTAACTAAAGTTAGAATAAAAATAGGGTTTTACTCGGTCCTTCGAACTTGTTATTAGATGTTGTTCACAAGAATAATTGAGTTTAACACTAGTGTTTTAAGACGGCCAATGATGCAGAAATATCAATAAGCTGCCATAGTGTGGCTCACTATCATTGATCATACTCATTTCGAATGCATGCATTGTCTGCATTCGAAATGAGTATAGTGACCTCTGCTCTTGGACTCTGCTTAATGGAAAGCATGAGCAGAATCATTCAGATCAGTACGTGAGTTTATTTAGCGATATGTCATGTGTAGTGTCATGTCATAGTGGTATAATATATATTAACAACCAATGTCTTGTCTTTGGCGGTTATCATTTTGTAGTTGATTTACTTTATATTGTGCGTTGATAATTTGTTTGCGAAAAGTCTCAATTGAAATGCCAGAAAAGAAAATAAATAAACATTTGAAAGTGTTTGACCAGTTTTGACTTTAGTTGAAAAATATATGATAGAGAAGAGTACTGTGCATTATTTATTCTCTACTAAAAATGAGAAAAAGTATTTAAGACCATTTCTTTAATAAAGCTTTTAGTGTTACCAGAATTATTAATTCCCACGTCTTCCGCCTTCCAAATTCGAGTAATTGGAGCAAAGTTTACAGTTCCTAGTTTAAATTTTATAGTTTAGCGAAGTTAGTCGTAAATTGCCACGAGTATTAGTCATGAGCTGCTCCAGCAACCGGCCGACCTGTTAATGAGTGCCTCCGCGGCGGTACCTTTCTACACCTTCCGCGTGTTAATTATCACTTGTGTAACACAATTAGTCTCATACCTTACATTTTGTTCATTAACGATTCGCTGTAAAGAGGTGGTACTACGGGTTTACTGGATATAAATAGAAATCTAACATTTCGGTTTAGCGTTATTCGTGATGTATGTACTTTATATACATTATGAAAAATCTACAGATTTTTGCAGTAATAAAGAAATGTCTTCTAACTTTCTGGCATCACCCAGTATCGAGTTAGAGGTATGTGTAACTGCAGAAGTATAGGTCTGCATTTCAATAGCTCTGATTACATTGGACTGTGTAATGTGTAAGTTATAGTCCGGATGAAGCGAGCTATTAAACAACAGAGTTGGCAGTCTCCTCGCTCGCGCATTATATTATGCTAAAGGCCACGTGCTTTGAGGGCTCGATAAATTTCAGTCCAAATACCAGACTGTTGTCATATCCTCCCCGCTCTCCCCCCGCGTGGACATTGTCTTGAGTTTATTATTAGCCATGCAATATGTGTCATATAAATCAATGCAATTATGTGAGAATAATATTGTACTTTGGCTTGAATTCACATGGTAGTTGTAAGAATAAGCGTACTTTTGTTTATTGCATATAAATGCAAATGTGTATTAATTTGTAATAATTCCAGATACTTATCGCCAATGCTCCCTTTGCTAACATAATCTGCAGCGATTCATAGGATCACCACCATTGGGGCTTAACTACGCTCCGTTTCCAGTACTTATAGGGTACAAAAAATTAAAAGGAAGGTTCTGAAAGTAAAACCAAATAGCTAGAAACTTTAAACAAACAATCTAAAACTGTTTCATTGAATTTTTTTCGTGGAAAGACCCGTCTTCTCGTATTCGTACGGTAACGGTTAATTTGTTTATCAGTTCACTACGTTTTTTCCAAATTGTTTCACGTGTTATGTAAATATAGGTCTGTAGATTCATATATTTTATTTTTGATAAATGTTTTAGAATGTACCTTTGGCAGTTAATTAATGGACACTTTTATTTTTTTTATATTTTTATTCATTATTAAAATAAATTTAGAAGTTAATTTAGTATCGGTCATTGAACTCATCGTGATTTCTCATTTAGCAATTAGTTGTATCATAATATCTTTAAACGAGCAATTCTTGTAGATACATCTACTATATAAAAATAAGTCGGATTTTCCTTCCTGACGCTATAACTCCAGAACCCACGAACTGATTTCCACGGTTTTGCATTCGTTGGAAAGGTCTCGGGCTCCGTGAGGTTTATAGCAAAGCAAATTCAGGAAAATTTCAACAGAAAAGCGGGAAAATATTTTTTTAGAAAATAAAGGATGACTTTTTTATGGGAATCTTTTAAGGGCAAGACGACGTCTGCCGGGACAGCTAGTGTTTATATATTAAAGATAAATTTATGATCTAGGAAAAGGCTTTAATGATTTTGCTGTTTTTTCTCTAATTTTAATTTGAAATTTTGTGGTTTACATGGGTAACAAATCGATGTAGATTATCCTTGCTTGGGAAAACGTGATTATTTGAGACATGCGTTTTTCTTTCCCCTTAATCATTAGTCTTAGCATTCCTTGCGACATCAATACTACTCTTTCTTTCCTAAAATATTTCTGTTCTGTATTGCGAATCTGTAACAATGTGTACAATTAAAGAGTTTTCTATCTATCTATCAGTAACATTTAGTTGATTGGTATTTAGTACTCCAACACAGCAACATTTATGCTACAATATTGCCACCAATGCGCAACGCAATCACACCTATAAATTAGGGCTGCGATGCCGCAATCGGTTCGTCCTAATTTATTTCTGCGCAACACGCAAACATCATCTGTGCCACGAGTACGCGTCATGTGACGCGGATGTCGGTGCGTCGCCGCGTCGGCGCCGACTCGAAACTACCTACATTATAAATGTTTACAAGCAAAGTTTACTATCATCGATGATAATATGTACGTTGCGAATCAAAAGCGAATAAGTGGTCCGATGGAACATCGGGACCGGTGGGGCTCGCGTCCGACAGGGGCGGGTTGTGTGCGGCGCCGGTGCCGGGTGCAAGGCGCGTGGGCGCAGGTCGCTGACCGGTGCACAGAGCGAGGAGCGCGCCCTGCCAGCGAAAATGGCAGAAAACCTCACGAAGGGCGGCAGCACACGGCGTCCGCATTTAGCTCGGCCTGACGCGGCTGAGTCATCACCCCGCGAATAGCGGCGGTGCACCGCCCGCTCCCGGCTCTCCCGTCGATTATTTCGAGCGGGTGGTGGCGTGCACGTCGCGGCGGCTCGGCCTCGGCGACAGTGCTCCACGCGTACAGCCCGAGAGCGGACCGACCCGCGGCGCCATGCCCCCCCTGCCCGCCCCGCCCGCGCGCCGCGTCCGCCTTGAGTCCGGCCTCGTCACCACCATCAGGGATACGGTCAGCTGTAGTTGGATATTCTACAGTGAGTGTCGCGCCCGCCTACACCCCGACCTCGTAACGCGGAAAACCTTTTCCGCTCCTCACCGTGGAACAGTTTCATGTTTGCGTACATCTCTTTGTTTTAACGACATCTTAGTGTTTCCTCCTTCTCCCAGAGGACCCTCACTTGCGTGTGAATTTTAAAGAAAGCCATTTTGTTTACGTGTCTTTGATGAAGTGCATTTGGATAGTACATCTGTATTACATTTCACGACAAAAACTTTTATTTAGAACGATACTATACATACTTATTGCTTTAGAAAAAATTTGAGTAAATAAACAATATTCATGTTTCAATTAAACAAATCATATATTTGTCCTAGATTTGCTATATCCAATCGTAGGTCTAGTGAAAACAAATTATTATTTTACTTGCACACGAATTCCAACATACTAAAGCAGTTTACTCTCCTACAGTATATTGTTTAATGAATCCTATATCAACGCCTTGTTAGTACACTATTGCCATCTATTTGCGGGAAAAGGAATGAATGTTTAAAGCAGAAATCTAGGTGAAGCGTCTGACATCAGCAAGTCCGGGGTAAATTTAACTCTTGACGTATTTAACAGTGCCGTGGGACTGATTCCTCTAAACGTTGGGATTGTTCTCGCATTGGCTCCCATTAGACGATCATTGTTATAATTGCGTCATTGGATCACGAGCAGCATCATTATTATTAGTGTGTATGCGTCTTAATATACGTAATTTCTTGTTGCTACGAGTATTCCGTCGTCGATTACGTATTCATTATTTACGCGATAGCTTCACTGAAAACAATTTAGTACAACCTCTATTTCCTTTATTTAAATTTAAAATATATTTTTAAAATTATCTATGTACATATATATACTCCTAATAACCAAATAAAATAATGCTTTGTTGCGAAATAATTAGTCACAAATTTGTTTGTAAACAAAACCTGTAAGCGTATTTTCTTTGTTCTTTAGGTAACAGTAGCGCCTCCACTGGGGGCGAAGGCACGGCTCAGCCGGCTTCGGAACCCGACCCAGCGCTGGACTCGATGCACATGATGTTGGACCCACATTTAAGGCCTATATCCCCGGACCTCAACAACGAGGAGTCCAAACGGATATTTGAAGAACATAAGCAACTTGCACAAGAGTATTTGAAGGTTGGTCATTACAGGCTTTCCTCGCCATTGTGTTCAGGCATAAAATATTAACCTAATATTGCAGGTACAGAACACTCACTCCACATATGAATTAAAATAAATACAGACCCTTGCTCTTACAAAAGTAAAGTGCAATTTTGATTGCACATCCCTGACTTGTCTGCCCTTATATTATTCGCCTAGATGTATTCTAGATCATTAGAAACTAATCTTTCTGTCGCGCAATTAATCGTATTACTATACAATCTCTTGTTTTCCTCGCGACCGTTTTATATGGTTTATTGCTAACTTTTACACTATCATAGACATTTAAAAATTATACTTAGACGAACCGATTGGCGTGGAAATGTGAAACGAACGAAGGACACGAAACGAACGAAGTGTTCGAAATTCTCTGATTTTCTCTATCTATAGTTGCATTAAGAACTGTCAAGTCACAAAGACCTTTTTTTTTTATTTCGCGGGGAATGCTTTTCGCACCATACCCTCCGTGGGGGTGACGAAGGGCGTGTGTGGGACTCCCGGCTAACCGGTCTACCTACTAAACCCCGCGGCGGCCTACCTCTGCCTTACCCCATGACGGACGTACATCCCAGATTAATCAATAAATTATCCTTGAGGCAGGACGATATCGCGCCTCTGGCCGTTTTACACAGTAAAAGGCGAGACACCGACTCGCCCCAGACGACATCCCACGCCGCACCGGGGTGTCGCCTGTCTTGGGTCGCTTGCAGCGGTCACATTTCCCCAAGATGTGGCCGCAACTACCCTTAGGCAAGGATTGGGGAACTAGCAGCCTCTACCGCGTCCCCTTCCACGCCTCCTTCGAGCGGGATCGGCCCTTTCCCGATCCCGCTCTGCGGACTCCTTCTGGAACATTACGTTTTCACAGAAGGAGACCGCGGCCTCCCATCCTTCATCACTCGTTAGCATTGCCGCGATCAATACTAGCGGTGACAGGGTTAGTCACAAAAACCTAAATCTCATACTACGTAAAGAAAGATTATTTGAGCACGTATTTGAAACCTATGTTCTAAAACAAAATACATTTAAAGGCCATCCCTGTCAGGAAAAGTAAAATCATGATCAGATGATATAAATATACAAATCTGTAACAACTCATAGATTATATTTTATTCAAGGTTCTAGAACCAGCACAAAGTGGTCGGCTCCAGGCCGAGTACTATCGTCTCACAATAAACGAATCTAAAATCACAACATTCACGCTGTCGTGTTTAGTTGGTGAGTGCGAGACTAGAGGCCCAATGATGCAGAAGCATCTCATTCGTCCGCCATCGTCTGGGTCACACACAAAAGTGCATTGCCTGCATTCGTAATGAATATGAGCACTACTCTTGTATATCTGCTGACATATTAAAACAATACAACTTTTTTGTCAAGACCTAAAATTACTGGTTAATAGCTCATTAATTTACTGCCATAATGAAATATGTATGACACCTTTTCATTTAAAAGTTTTCACAACAAAATAATTGCAAGTTGCCCCCCCAGCATTTAATAAATTGAATACATGTAATGTATTATACCCTCTATAAGTTTCCACACTATATTATTATCTTCTCTAACATTGTTTCGATAAGTAGCTAACAAGGTTCAATTAGCTACTGATGACGCTCTCCTTACAATACTTCTTAAACAATTATTCATTATTAACAAACTGCTTGCTAATTTCCAGATACAGACCGAGTTTGCATACCTCAGTAATCACAAAGCAGAGATAGAAGAAGAAATGGATGACGAAGAATTACGGCAGAAGAGGGAGATTATACAGTTAGAGAAAGAGAAGGTATGTATGTAAACAAGTTAGGTTAACAAAAAACGTTTCATTAAATGCACAAATAATAACAATATTCTTAATAATAATGGTATAAAATAATAGTAGTAGTATTTTTATTGCGAAAGTATCATGGCGTAACTATTGTACTGAGTGTTTTGGAGTAAAATGCTTCTGGTGGATGGACAAAACAACTTTCAATACAGCGGACAAAATTTAAAATTATTGTAATCCAGCACAAAACGCAATGCAAAAGAGTTCATAAACCACATAGGTAGTTGCATTTTTTCCATCAATTTGTGATCTCGGAAACGGCTCTAATGATTTTGCTGAAATTTAGAATTTTGGGATTGACATGGGTAAAAAATCAATATAGATTATTCTTGCTTGGGAAAACGTGATTTGTTGAGACATATATATATATATATTGTTGTCTGTAGGAAGTTGACGCCTTACAAACGAAATAATTTTTGTTTACAGGAATCACTGATCAAATTATACTGTAGTCTGAACAAGCAGTTAGCTCGAGTAGAGAACGACAGTTGGATCCACGGGGAGGAGATGCCGCATCAGTGAGGGGACGGGGCAGCCCCCCGGGACTGCGATGTCACTCGTCGGCCCGGGACTTGCCCGGGACTGAGACGTCACGCGCGGTCCCGAGACTGTCACGTCACGAACTGCCCGGGACTGTGATGTCACGCGCCTCGCTCGCGTTTTGTCGGTGGAGGCTGCTCCAGTTCTCGTGTACCGTTGATCTCACCGCGCCAAATGACTGCTTTCTCGACACCCTTTTTATTTAAGTATATACAGAAGTTTTAGTTATAGTGCATTCTTTATTCGAACAATTTTCGGTCTTCAACGCTTTCTAATCGATTATATTAATTTCGCTGTTTTTGTAGCCGTTAATATTTTATCTTCACTAATTTGTACCACCGTACACGAATTTATACTTAATCTCATATAGCACGTTTTAGTGCTATATGAATGAGATTGTTATCGATCGTCATTTTATTTCGATGTGGACACAAATATACTGTAGTTTTATCTCGTTTGGTTCGTTTCTATGTGTGTTGTATGCTATTGTTTGATTGTATAAATGTAATATAGTATGTTAGTATTATTGATAAGTTATATGTTAAGTTTAATAAAGATTTCTGAAATATGTATAATGTTTTGTCTTATGTTTCAAACAGAATACGATTGAGCTTATTGCTCTGGTCTAGGTTGAAGAATGAGAGAAGGTATTATGTGTACTTCAATTTTAATTAACACATAAGTTGGTGAACTAAACGACGAACTGCTCTGTTCAAATGATCGCATTGTGCTGAATATTACATATGATACTTCCACTGATGACACTTCCAGCAGTTGTGGTAGTGTCAATAAACATGCAAATATTAGGTCTATACCTATGAAATTGTCTTTCTTCAGTACTGGTCATTTCAAATAAAAAAAAGGTTATATTGGCTCTGAATTCTAAATTCATATTAATTTTGTTTTATAACCATGACATTCTATTTACAAACTCAGTCTTTTGTTCTTTGATTAGCGTTGTATTTTCATTACATTTGAACATTTTTCTTCGTTTTCTTAAATAATGGATACTTTGAAAAATCGTGTAATTAAGGAATATGAGTTCCGTCGTGGCACCAACGCGACACAAACGGCACGTATCGTCAAAAACGTTTACGGAGAGAACTGTACAAACGAACGCACAACCCGTTATTGGTCTTCCCGGTTCCGTTCTGGAAATTTTGACTTGAAAAATGAAGCTCGTGGTCGTCCGGAGACTGGTTAACAATAATGAATTAAAGGCGATTGTGGAAGCTGACGAAACTCAATCTACAGCTGAGATAACAGCAGCTTTTAATGTAAGCGTCAAAACAATATTGATCCATTGGCGACAAACTGGCAAGGTAAAAAAGCTTGATAGATGGGTGCCCCACGACCTTAACGATCGCCAGCGCAACGTACGCGTCGAGACCTGCCTTACGCTGCTCAACAGGCAAAGAAATGAAGAAATTTTGAAACGAATTGTTACGTGCGAGGAAAAATGGATTCTGTTCGACAATCGAAAGCGCTCAGCAAGTTGGTTAGACCCTGGTTCAGCACCAAAGCAATGCCCTAAACCAAAAATGGTGATGGTCACTGTTTGGTAGTCTAGTACGGGTGTGATTCACCACAGTTTTTTACAAAACGGCATGCGCATTAATGCAGATGTGTACTGTGAAGAACTGGAGAGAATGATGGAGAAGCTTGCACATCTGCAACCAGCTTTGGTCAATCGGACGTCCCCACTGCTCCTTCACGACAACACGAGCTGGGGTTGGAAGCTCTCTCTCATCCACCATACTCACCAGACGTTGCCTATTACTTTTTCCAAAATTTAGACAACTTTTTAGTGGGTAAAAAATTCAATTCCCGAGAGGCAGTACAAAATGCCTTTGAAGAGTTTGTTGCCTCCAACTTTAGTTAGTTCCAGCAAATTTTTATAAGAACGGCATCAATAAACTGCCAATGCGAAGGCAAAGATGCGACGATTGCATGGGTGATTACTTCGAATACCAGAAATAAAAAAGTTTGTAAAAATAAGTATGTACTTTCACTTATTGCATACAAAACAGCAATTTCATAGGTTTTTATTGGGTTTCTATTATATACTTTTCAGTTCTATCGGAAAATAAAACTACGATTTACAAAATATAATAATAGTCCATTGAAATGTTACATTTTTTAGGCCTTGCCTTATGGACCAAGAGCCCAGAGCCGCCAGACCTACGTCATTAGTGCAAAGCTGAAATTTTCAGGATTATTATTACAATGTCTTGTTAAGATGTATGTGTACCCATTAGCTTGAAAGCGGGGCCGTTTCTGAGATAGCGCGAAGTACAGATGGATAAAAATCTTACTTACCTACGTTAAAGGTACAAAGCTAGTATTTACATATTTTTTCAAGAATATTATTTAAAATTAAAATTCATTACTGCCAGACACTTTCCGTGGGCCATTACTTCTGCCAGACGTCTTGAAAGTTGTGAAAAAAATAGGTAAACTACGTTATAGTAGCAAACCTAAATTTTATACAATTATCTAAGGTACTATTTTAAGACCCTTTGTATGCGGCCGAAGGGCCTATCACCCCCCCAGACATATATTTGTAGTAATTAGGAAGCTGAGGTATATCATCTTTGGTATTATTTCAAGAATATAATTGTAAAATATTAAATGGTTTTTACACGCTTTTTGGATTGGTCATACAAAGGGTCTTAAAATAGTACCTTAGATAATATGTATAAAATTTAGGTTTGCTACTTTAACGTAGTTTACCTAATTTTTTCACAACTTTCAAGACGTCTGGCAGAAGTAATGGCCCACGGAAAGTGTCTGGCAGTAATGAATTTTAATTTTAAATAATATTCTTGAAAAAATATGTAAGTACTAGCTTTGGACCTTTAACGTAGGTAAGTAATATTTTTATCTATCTGTACTTCGCGCTATCTCAGAAACGGCCCCGCTTTCAAGCTAATGGTTACACATACATCTTAACAAGACATTGTACTAATAATCCTGAAAATTTCAGCTTTGCACTAATGACGTAGGTCTGGCGGCTCTGGGCTCTTGTACAGCTAAAACCAAGTTTGTGGGATCGCCACCATTGTCTCACGGCCGCCATTTTTATTTATATTTCTACGATAAAAAGTTACTGGACCCAAAGTTGTAGAGAATTTAATATGCAATAAAAATGTTAACTATTTTTTTTTATCAATTAAATAGTTAGAGATATTTCGTGAAATCTATTTCAACCCCTATTTTCAAGATAGCGGCAGTGAGATAATGATGGCGTCCTCACAAACTTGATTTTAGCTTTACAATGACCCCTTACACACCAAAAAAATAAAATTGCGTCCTCTAAAAAACGCAACCCCAAATGTAACTTTTCAATGGACTATAAACGCTATACGTGACTTAGTTAATTTTCCCCGCAATTGCAAGATAGAACTACGCATAGCTCCTATAAAACATAGCGTAACGTTGTTTAGCCTTCCTCGATAAACCAATCAATTTGAACCAGTAGTTCCGAAGATGTGTGTCTAAACAAGCCTCACAGCATATAACGTTAGTATAAATATAAATGGGAAACAATAATACGACAGCATCAGTCCAAATAATTTATTTCAATTGTCATAGTCACAATATAGATTTTTTGGAATGATAAATGATTGTTACAGATACTAATGACGTCCTTGGCACTTCTGGTTGTGATTCATCAAATTAATATTAGAGATTCAAACCTTACACAAATAAATGCTTCCTCGATGAATACAACATCGTGTGATGGTTTTATTATATGGACGATTGTTCACATAAAAGTTATATACAATAATTACAATATCGGCTACATGACTATAACAAGGGGCCAAAACGAACGGAGCTGTCAGAGTATTCCGTCCGACGCTGGCCCACCCACTGTCCAATCAAAAGTTACTAACGATATAAACGGCTGAAAAAAAATGTAGACAATCTACACTTTCTGAATTTATTATATATTTAATATAACGATGTATAATTTAGGCTAATAAATAAAGTTGAACAATTTCTATTACAAATTTACATCTTTTATACAAAGTGATATGATCTTAACTGTATCAAATAAATATCGAAAAGCAAATTAAATCAAATCACTAACCAATTTAAAATATTCAGGAATAATGAGAAAACGAGCAGTCATCTCGGCCCATTATTTTCTACATCGTTTGCATAAAACATTCATATCAAAACGCCAATTATTAATTATGCGGCTTCTTAAATAGTCGCGTTACAATTTCGTTGTTAGGGCTCTATATATTAGGATATACTACACAACATATACTTTAATATAATTATAATAATATAGGAATGAAATCTGCTAAAACCTTGACTTAGCTCCTGATTCTAAACTAAATTGAGAAAATAATAAAAAGGCAATTCCATCGAGCCTTTTCAATGTACACTAAAATGTTATTATATATTATCTCCTATCAATAACGCACTGATTTAAAACATCGTAAAATTAATTAAGGCAACAGTTGCTTGTTTAAAATATAGAATTATTGTTACACGTACAAAAGTTATTTTGTAGGTAAAACAATAATGTTTATGAAGAGTTTCCTTAGCTACGTATTAATCTCTCACACGTGAAGAAGTACGCTCAAGCACGTACTGACAATTCACCGAACATGGCAGACGTCAACTGGACAATAAACTTGGAAGATAATCGTGTGCTAATGGCTATACAATGTCAACAGTTCGTAGAATAACGAAATTACACTCAAAAACCTTAATTTCTCATAGTACATACAG
Organism: Phragmatobia fuliginosa; assembly: GCA_932526445.1. Lineage (NCBI taxonomy): Eukaryota > Metazoa > Arthropoda > Insecta > Lepidoptera > Erebidae > Phragmatobia > Phragmatobia fuliginosa. The sequence continues at coordinate 7,988,251 of OW052073.1, forward strand.
TAGGTATTGGATGATCTCTGGCAACAAGAATGTAGTTAAACGGGTAGCGCACTTACGTGCATCTGTCTTCACTAATAGATCTACGACAAGATAAAGCTAGGTAGACACTGGGTCTTTAGCCACATGAAGTGGTTAAAATTAGCACCGACGGCACAAAATTATTCTTTAGAAATTGAAGTTTCTTGAATACGATAGGTAAAAAAAGTTATATTTCACATTTGATTATATGTATAAGAAAAGTTTATAGAAAATACAACGTTTTAAGAAATGCTACAATAACTTTGTATAATAAGATTTTAAGAGAAAAAGAACAATATTAACAGAATTAGAGGAAACGTTAGTTAGTAAAGAGACAAATAGTTACCTAATTTTACTGGTCATGGAATGGAGTATTTCTGTAGAGACAGCGAACTCATCGGCCTTTTATTAGAATGAGTATCGGTCGTCTCCACTAATCGCTCGTTCATGGCTCAAACACTAGTCGAATTACTTAGTATTATAACGTATTTCATTACAACTAACTACTTTCGACACGCAACCCTAGTTACATTTTCATATAAAATTTAATAAATATCTCTCGCAATTTCGTACTTCTTTCTATTCAAACCAGAAACAATGTCAAATAAAGCACACTCTAAACACATATGACGCAATACTAAATTGAGCAACATTTATGGAGAATACAACAAATTACAGCGTTTACAATATATTGTCAACAGTTCTCGGGACCTCGTGTGTCGATGTATTAAATCTAATTGATATAAAATTTCAGATATAGAAATAAGGAATAAAATCTGACATCTAACGAGAAGGGAAGACTGGTATGGTCAATTGTTGTCATTCCTGAAACAAAGATAATGTTAACTTAGTCCAGAGACAAATCGGTGTGAAAGATAGTTGTAAGTTACTTAAGGAGTCTGACAAAGTATATCTCGAGCAAGACAAAGGATAAACTTCACAGTCCACAGTACTACACTGAAAATGTCGGACACTGATGTACGGGATGTTGAAATAAAATCAAATATTTACGTTGTTTATGACTAAATATCTATTCCATTCATTTATCAGACAAGAAGTACATCACTAATGTGAAATATAGAGATAGGGACCTAATAAGCCCCTATCTTTCCCGTGGATGTCGTAGGGACTGAATAAGGAATATACTGCGCAAGGGAACAGGCTGCAAAGAGAAGGAAAACTCGACAGCTACTTCTTCTTCTTATCGTGTCGATGGCAACACTTTACACTATTTTGGCCCAGTGCTCGGCGACGCGGATTGCGTTTGGTCTTGCTTGGTGCAGGTCTTCAAGCGTACACGAATCTGGGCTCGTGGGGCATGTCAACAAATGGTCCATTGTCTGTGGTGACGCGCCACAGTCGCATTTATTTGCGCTTGGGTGTATAAATCCCCACTTTGTCAGATTGTCCCCAGATCTGCCAACCTGGGTACGCAGCCTATTAAGCGCCTTCCAGGTTGGCCAGGGAAGTTTATCTCCCGGAGGTAGTTTTTCGACTAAGGGGACAAAATTGCAGAGAGGGAACCTTTTACGCCATATGTTTTCTCTGGCCTTGGGAGGGTTGTTGGTATCCGCAGGAGTTATATTTAGGAAACTGTGTCGGCTTTTCAGCCTTTTCGTGGTTTGGTTTTGTCCATACATTGGGTGTCTAGGATCAGTTTCCTGTTTCCATTTTTCTATAGCGGAGGCTACCTCTCTGCGGACTACTGGGGGGGCAATGCCTGCTAGTGGATACAGCATCTCCACCGGCGTCGGCTTCAGACATCCAGTTATTCTCCGGCATGTTTCGTTCAGTGCTACATCCACCTTCTTGGCGTGGACAGATCGCTGCCACACTGGGCACGAGTATTCGCCTGCAGAAAAACACAACGCTAACCCTGTGGTACGCAGAACTGAAGGTGTAGCTCCCCACTTCGAGGATGTTAAACGGAGGAGTAGGTTGTTACGTGTAGAAACCTTTTGTTTTATTTTTTCACAGTTCACTTTGAACGTCAACGATCGGTCCAGGGTGATTCCCAAGTACTTTGGATGGCTGCAGTGAGCAATGGGAGTGCCTCGCCAGGAGATGTTGAGATTCGCTGATCTATTGCGCAGATGAAAAGCGCAGGATTGTGTTTTCTCTGGGTTGGGTTTAAGACTATTTTTGTCGTAATAAGTGTCGAGACTGGACAAAGCGGCTGTCAAATTTACCTCTGCCTTTTTTTTTTTTTTTTTATGTGTGGAAAATCATCATGGACCGTCACCCCACCGGGGGTTACGGCGGGGTGGTGTGTCGGACTTGAACCGACTAAAGATCCACACAGTGTGCCCTCTCCGCGCTTCTCCGTTTAGGAGGAGGAGAAGTCCAGGGTGAGATCTCCTTCTGAACTTCTCCAGCGCCTGCCCGCTCCTGATGCGGGCACCGTCTCTGTTTGACGACCCTCTCTTAGGCGGCGTCCGGCACACACCGACGCCGCCCCCTCGCGGCTGGCCACATAATGCGGATGGAGGGATAACCCGTCCCGTCCACCCGCAGCCACACTCAAGGCGGCATGAGGCGCAGATGTTCGCGCCTCCGCCGCCCGAGTAAATTTACCTCTGCCTGCTCGAAGGTATAGGTTCGAGTTGCGAGCGCCAAATCGTCCGCGTAAGCGAATCTGTTTGTGTCCGGGAGCAATGGTTGATCATTTGTATAGATGTTGAAGAGGATCGGGGCCAGTACGCTACCCTGCGGTAGTCCGTTCTTTTGGCAGCGCCATCTGCTCTTATCGGAAAGCATATGGACTTGGAAATTCCGATTACGCAGGAGTTCGCTAAGGATACGGACGAATTTGGTATCACCAGTGATAGTCCCCACCTTCCAGAGTAGTCTCCGTATGTTTACGGTGTCGTATGCTGCCGATAGGTCCACAAAGACTACTCCCGTAACTTCTCCAGCCTCAAACCCGTCCTCTATGTATTGAGTCAAGTTCAAAACTTGACTGCAGCATGACTTCCCTGGTCTGAAGCCGGCCTGCTCGGGGATCAATTTCGGGTCTATGATTTCACCCAGGCGGTTAAGAAACATTCTCTCCAGTAATTTAAACGTGTGACACAGAAGTGAAATGGGGCGGTAGCTCATCGGATCATCTGGGCATTTACCGGGTTTAAGAATAGCTATTACCCTAGACTTTCTCCACAGACTCGGGATGTTTTCTGTCTCCACACAGGTATTAAAAAGACGAAGAAGCCAAGAAACTGCTACCGGACCGAGGTGCTTCAGCTGTTCTGTGGAAATGTTGTCCTCACCTGGTGCCTTACCCAACTTCATGTTTCCTATGGCTGAGGTGATTTCGGAGATATTAAATGGACTACTTATTGCGCTATTCGTATCAGGAGATAGACCGGTTGATTTAGGTATTCTTTCTGGTCGTTGTGATGGCTTTCCGTTCATAAGCAGACGATGTGCGACCTGGTTTGCGGTAACTCTCCCCATCTTTACGGCTTTTGGAGGCTCATTGGTCAGCTTCTGGATAGTGGTCCACGCTTTCTTACTATTATGGGTTAGATCGATAGAGTTGATGGTATTAATCCACTTTTCTTGTCGCTTTTCTGATATTTCAGCTAGCAGCTCTTCGCCCATTTGGAGTGTTTCGTCAGAGAAGGGATCTTGGTTGTAGCAAGACATATCGATCCAACATTTCAGACGACTCTGGTGAAAGACCAGGTATATGTAAGGTACGGCAGCCCCTGGGTATATATCGTAGAGAGGCTGAAGCAACGATCTTAACGAATTGGCTGTAATACTGAGGTTCTGGTTTTATAGTTATTAAGGAGTCCTCAATATATTTTGAATAACTATCCCAGTCTGCTTTTGCGTAGTTGAAGCGTCGCTTGAAGGGTACTTCATTTGGTCTTATTACTGCCTGAACAGTACACATAATGGGCCTGTGCTGGCTTCTAGGAATGGGTTGACATACAGATTTACTGCACTGTGTGCTTATGAGTGAGGTGGCAAAAATTAAATCTGGGTTGTAACCTCTCTTCCACCGACCGCTACTGAACGAAGCAGGAGTTTTGGCATCGTGGATTAATGTCAAGTCCAATGCGTCCGCCCATTCCTCTACGGCTTGTCCGTCTATGTTTGTCTCACTATAGCCCCAGGAGATGTTATGGCTGTTGAAATCGCCAACAATGATTTTGATAGGGTGTTTGTCGAAGTTGGGCAGACTCTTAAAAATGAAGGGTTCGTTGGGTGGCTTGTAGATAGAGGAAATCGTGCAGTTGTTGAGCTCTACGGTTATCAGCTCTATGGAGTTTTGAGTGGAACAACACACAGAGACTATGGAAATGTTTGGTTTAGAGAATACTGCACTGCCATATTTTGGATGTGGTATTTCTGCTATAAGAACCATGCCTTCGATATGGGGACTCGGTTGCAGTGGGTCCCTGTGAGTTTCCTGCACACACAGTGCGTCGCAGCCAGTTTTTCGACACAGATCCGACAAGATATCAGATTTAGTGCTGGAGAAGCCCTCAATATTTATGGAAACAATGCGCAAGGCTGGCTTTAATAAAAACCGTGTTTGTTTTTGTGACACCTGAGATGAGGTCAATAACTGGTGTCGTTGAGTGGGATTGTGTTGATCCATCGTGTCGACAGCTACTACATAGCCTTTTTTTCACGTGTGTAAATCCCCTCGGATCGTCACCCCGCCGGGGTTTTCTATGCGGCAGGGTGGTGTGTCGCACTCGAACCGACTAAAACCCTGTGTGTGCCCTTTTTGCGCTTCTATTTTAGGAGGAGTCCAGGGTCATATCTCCTCCTGGACCCCTCCCAGCGCCTGCCCGCTACTGGTGCGGACTCCGTCTCTTGTAGACGTCCTCTCTTAGGCGACGACCGGCACACCTCGTGGCTTGAGATACTACATACCCTACTTAACCCGTCTAGCTACTATGGTATTCTAAGGATAGGCCTATGTCTAGCGGGTTTATCTTAGCTTGTTGATGTCAGCCTAGGAAGAAACCACAACCGAATGTGAAGTACCTAAGTAGTAAGTATGAGGTGTGTATATTTACCAGCGCGGCGGTGTGCGAACACTAGCTGTTCTGTTCGCGAGCGCGGCGCGCCTGCCACTTGAAGTCGACCTGCATGAGCCACTGCTGGCCGCGCGACCGGTTGCACGGCCTCAGGACCGGCTTCCAGATGTCCGTCGACTCGGGCTTCTCTAGGCACATGCGTGTGTTCGTGTGCTTTATTGTTCGTAACTGAAACGATAAACATACCGATGTTATTCATTTTCTATTTTCGTTGTTACATGTTTTCGAGAATGTGATTTCATTTTATTTGGGAAAAACAAAAAGTATAAGGCAGTATACAAAATATGATTTTTTAAACTAATACACTAATACTTAAAAAGTGTTTTTGGATTCTTCTTAGGAAATTATTAATAACAGCGTCGATCCCGGTTGTCATTTTGAGAACTAGTTTAACCCTCGAATTTCTGTTCTCCCTTAGGGTTGCAGAGGTCCGATGCCAGTCGCTCCGTGGAAAAACTAATATTCAGGTAAAACCGGTTGAACTAGTAGCCGACCCCAAAATAATATTGGGAATAAGGCTAGGAAGAAGACACTATTCACTTACTATATTTTCCACAAAGTATCATATTATAAGATGTTTTTTGAGGTCTATTTAATATCTACAAGATAAATGAGTCATATAAAAGCAAATGTAGCAATCTCCATTCATTGCAATTTTGGGCAAATTAAATAAAACACATTTTTGTAGCAATACCTATAAGTTTTTGAATAAATTATATTATACAATTTATAAAACACTATTAAACATTTGTGGTATTTTTTATAAAACACTTTTAGAATTTCACGTAGACAGTGGCGCTGTAAATAGGTCGGTTTGAAAAAAAAGTGGATATTGCTATGTTTGCTTCTATATGACACAAATACTAAAATTGTTGGATTTACACGCGAACAATATGGCAATGATGCATTACACAATATACTTTTGAGCTGCAATTTCGGTAATATTATTTTCGCCAATAACTTTATTTTGAAAACTATTACAAAAAAAAAACAAAAGAAAATATAAAGTAATTAAATTAACTTTGTTTTGACACATAAATGGTTACCTTACGATGCTCCCTTGCTGAGATAATACTCAAAAACAGTATTTAATTTTTCCTGTAAAATTTAGAAATTGCCATTACGATATTGTTCGTTGGGGAGGGCGAAATATCGCCCTCCCCATATTGTTCGCGTGTAAATCCAACAATTTTAGTCAGTATTAGTACATTACAGTAATATTCGTTAAAATGTGCTGTTAAAAATGTTAACTGTAATATGATAAAATCATTTGCGTGAAATCAAAGTGATAATTTAAAAGCTTTATAAATTTTCACAATTATCTATCATGTATTGTAAGAAATCATTACCAAATTGCGAAAATAAAAATAAAACCCTAAAATAATTGTTTAACACCTTACATGAAACACAATTATGTATTTCTTCCACGAATAAAATGGTAATAGTCACTTATCGAAAAAAATAACTATTACATAATCAGTATTCACTTGTTTTGGTATTATTCGTGTAAAAGGGTATGTTAGATTTTAAACGAGTAATATTGTTATGTTCATCACGGGGTCATTGAAATTAGTCTAAATATCCATAATAAAAGTACAAAAAAAATTATAAGGTATAATTAGTGTTCTAAATACCGAATAATAATAATAATAATAAATATTTCTGGACAATTACACACAACGCCATCTAGTCCCCAAACTAAGCAGAGCTTGTATTATGGGTAACTAGACAACTGATATAAATACATAAACATACTTTTTTTTTTGTAAATACATACATATTATACATAGAAAACACCCAAACTCCGAAACAAATATTTGTGGATCACACAAACATTTGGTCCGACCCGGGAATCGAACCCGAGACCTCTTGATCAGCAGTCGCATACGCTAACCACTAGACCAACGAGGAATCTGCAATAAAACGTAAACTATCGTAATAGCACATTATCATAATATTCGCTGGGGTGGGCGATATATTGAATTTGTTACCTTAGTATCATAAGTCCACTCCTGGTTACCGCGCATGCCGTGACAGCGGATGAGTTTAATGGGTCCACGACCGCTGGCTGCATCTAGGCAGTTGTCGTCGGACATTATTTGTTTTCGCTTAGTGTACGCGAACACCTGAAAATACAGTGTGTTTAAAAAAAATCGTATAATAAATTATTATAACATAAATAAGCATAGTCATAGGCTTGGAAACCGGCTTTATAGACAGGGACGTCAAATAGTAAGGACTGCTCAAATTCAAATCTGCATACAAAGAACCTTTCCCATATACTTATGGCCGTGTGCCATATGTGTACACACATATTGCAATATTTTAGGAATACATAAATATAAGTGGCACGTTATGGGCGATGATGATGACATAAATATGTATTGGTAGCCTAAATATTTTGGCATTATATTTTAGATGAATATGCAAGGCGTGTAAAAAAATTTCGTTACTATTATTTTATTTACGGTGGTTTTCAATATTCTACCTCCAGTTTTAACTAAGGTAACGTTGAAAACGATCTAAATTTAGCTTACAGGAAGTTTTTTTTTATTGATTACTAAACATGTAACAAAAATGTCATCCTACATATCAATGGAAGTCTTGAATGAGTGATTAATTTGAAATAATTGATTATTATTAATAAAACACCAGATAATCTTCAGTTTTAACTAGAGATAGGTTATTGATAAGAGCTGATAGACAATGGCGGAATGATAAAAAAATAGTACAATTAAAAAAACAGCATTGATAGTTACTAGTAACTGACGGGTTCTTAGTCACTGGTACTAAACTACTTAGAAAGAAGAAGGTAATTGCATGGCATGCGCAGAGATCATCTGTACGAGTATGCGTGTTTACATATAGATAACTTGGTAATTTTCGCCATATTCTTACATCATACACCTACTATTTTTCTTTGTTTAAAATCAACTAAGGGGACTCCTTTGACTTTAACGAATTTATAGTTGGATGGAATTATATACATATATATAGCTGTAATTATTTATTTATTAATGTGAAATAAAACACTTTAATAAGAAAGGAACGATATAGGTACGCTACTTTACACATGAAGGGAGTCACTAGCAAAAGCTAGGATAGATATGTAGCTACGTGCGAACTGTATCAATTGATCACTTGAGAATTTCTTCCAGCACAAGGATGGCAGTATAAGAATAGAAGTATAAGGTAATATATTGGGATGTGACTGAAATCCCACTAATATTCTATTTCCAATATATAAATGCGAAAATTTGTGAAGATGTATGGATGTTTGTTACTCTATCAAGCGAAAACTACCGAACGGATTTTTATGAAACTTTACAGTAATATACTTGTGAGAATATTTTGTGTTATAGATACTTTTTACAGCGATATTCAACATAAACACAAATAAATCCATTACACTCATACAGACAAATATAATACAGATAAATACATGTGTGATAAGTGCATGTGCACACAGACATGCAGGTATCATCAGACACACAACATTATGTAAATATCGATTAAGTTTCGTTTTTTAAAAAATATCTGCGAATACGTGCGAAACCGTTAACAAAAGCTAAGAAATTAATAAATATTTATTTAAAAAATAATAATTTCATAACGGACTATCCTATCCAGACTATCTGTTATGTGTCTTCGTGACAAGTGTAACAAGGAGAGTATCCGTGTAATGTAAGGACAGATCATACAACTTAACAAATCCTTACTTGATAGTAATTAGTAGCTCGAACTTGCCGGTGTTTTGTGCTCTATCACAACAATCGAAATACAAGTATTTAAATTAATATAAATAAGTTTTTTATTTACTAATAATACCCTAATAAAATGTACCTAACATTTTATTAGGTTAACTATAGGGTAACTGTAGATGAAATGGGAGACTAGTATTAGTTATTAATACAATTCTTTATCTATACAAATACGACGTGGGGAGGTCTTAAAGTCCGCGGAATGGTTATGTAAGAATGAAGATAGAAATATTTTTTAGTATCATCGTATACGTTAACTCATTATTACTTTAAATGTTAAATTACAACGTCATATTTTCACATATTAACGAGTTATCGCCCAACTAAAAAGTAAATTGGGAAGTTAACTGCAATAATAGAGCAAATTGAATTTCGTGTTGTGATAAAGTTCCTAACCAAGCAAGGAAAAACCGTTCAAAACACTTTAAACGAAATTACTGTTCATGGTGATAGTTGTCCTTGTAAAACGATGGTTTATAAATGGCAGGAACTTTTTAAACAAGGCAGTTCATGAAAACGACCTTCGTATTGGTCGGCCGACTGAGGTCACCACATTGGAAAATATAGAAAAAGTGGAAAAAAAAATGTTTACGCACAACGTCACTAAGCAAAGCTTGTATTATAAAATTAAACAGCTTTCTGTGTTGGTATCAGATACCACCATTTTAAGGATCCTGCATGACTATCATTGTGTGACAAATGGTACTGAGGTACCCAGAATGCTCACGTCGCCTCAAAACCATCAGCGAATCCACGCCGCGTCTGAACACTTTTTAGAGCTTTGAACGCAACACAACTCTTGAGAAAATTGTTACTTTAGATGAAACGTGGGTCTAAACAGGAGTTCTCACTTCCAGCCTGAGTACAAACAGGAGTCGATGCAGTGGCATAAAATAGGGTACACCAGCCCCTAAAAAATTAAGCTAGCGGAAGTTGATGGCTACGATTTTTTGGGAATGTGACGCAATTTTACTAAACGATTACAAAGAAAAAGGTACCACAACACCGGAAGACATTACGCAACAATATTAGAAAAGTTAAAAAAAGCTATCAGGGAAAAACGGCGAGATAAGACAATGCTCCGGAGCATAGTCTTATCTCGCCGTTTTTCCACACAGGCAAAGTTGCAATGGATGCATTATACAAGTGTGGGTTCAAGCCACACAGTTGTTTATCCACCATTCAGTCCAGATCCAGCCCCCCATCTATTTTAATTTTCAAAAAACATTTAAGGGGAAGAAAAATTTCGGATGAAAACAAAGTGAAGGGGGCAATTTTAGCACATTTTGAGGGCAAAGAAAATCATTTTTTTTTTAAGGTTTAGAAAAGTTAATACCAAGAAGTATGTTTATTGAGCTCAAGGGGAATTAAATTGAAGAAGAAAAAGTTTTTTTGTTTTATTTATTTGACAGCCCTTCCATTCCGCGGACTTGTGGTCCTCCTCCGTAAATCTATACTCTATACAAATAAATAAAATTAGTGTATCTGTTTTTAATTTCAAATTAACAGATTTTCACTTAATGCATATGAAAGTATGCACGGTAGACTGTACTTTTTTATTCATTTTTGTCTGTTTGTTTGCTATGGCTAATGTCTGGAATACAAATCAAGCTTTTACCAAAAGTGTCAACAGACATACAACAGTGCTCACTGAATCATTAGCCACTATTTTCAAAACACTTCTAACTAAACTAAAAGACAACGAGGCTAATCTGTATATTCACAATATTACATTTGTCAAATTAGTTGATGATATTGTTGAGCATGCAGATTATTGTGTACCATAGAGCAACTAAGGTCTGCGGACCGGAGGAGAGTAGCCATAGCGTATTTTTCCGATACTAAACAGTATGACATTTTTGCGTGTGGAAATCTTAACACATACACATTTTAGACTCTAATGCAAGCACCACACTTCGTTATGCGCTATTCGTTATGTGTCTGCGCCGTATTCGCCCAAATATTAGTTATATGCGCGCAAACAACAAACATGCCATCCACACTTCGAACTGTTATGTCAAATAAGCATCAAATAAGGCAAATATGTGTGTTGTAGAGATGTGTCATTGTCATTTTTATAGTGAACGAAACGAATATACTCTCCACACTTCGCCGTATGCGCGCGAATAACCCGCATAACGAATAGCGCGTAGCGAAGTGTGGTACCTGCTTCACACAAAAACAATCGCCTGTCACTATGAACCAACACATAACAATTAAAACAAAATATTTCAAACTTCACCCAGATTTCTTTGACATAAGAGTGTAATTCATATGCCCATTTGGGCTTATACTTTGGCAGAGATATTGCTGTGGCCTGCATATGGCTATTCCCTACCGTGTTGCACTATGTTGTGAACGGTTTAATACTACGTATCTATGTACATTTAAACACATAAAGAAATGAACAATAATTACCTGGTTGCCACCCATTCCATGGCAATATCCCATGCCAAGTGGCTGACCAGCTTTGCCACCAAGTGTATCCAAACAGTTGGACGTTTCGGCATTACGTATCTGAAATTACAAGTATTTAAAATTAAAAACATGCTTTTTTTATTTATAATACACAGTATAAGATTCGTAAATTATCAATCAATTGTGTATTATATACATACATTGTAATAAAAAAACAGAAGTGATTATATAAATTGATTAGTTGGGTGTTATGCGCAAGCGACCGCCCGTAGTAAAAAAATAATAAGGAATTTCTATAATAAACCAGTGTAAGTTGTAATCTTTTTGTAATATCTAAAAATCATTGCTATTCACTATCGTTATCTGGGTTCAAATAAAGACTTGAAACACAGCACAACTGATAGATAACTCCAAGAAAATACTAATAAAACAAACATTATCTTTTATTACGGATTCCTTATAATACTCGATCTTGACAAAACTGAAATTTTTTTGACAGTTGCTACACTTGTTATGATTTTAGAAAATGTATAAAAAACTGAAACTAATGTGATAATTGTGGTCGACCACAGTTACCACCTCGGTGTGATTTTGTTCGACGCTAAATTTCAGAGGGCTTTCTATTTGAAATAAAATTAGTAAGTCATGAACGGACCGGTCGCATTTCATTCACAACAATGAGACACTGGTAACAGCGGCAATGTAGAAAGTGTTATTTTCATTGTCTACCCTCCTGAATGTATAAGTGCTCTCTTTTTTAATCTACTTTTTAAAGAAAGGAAATTGTCAATTCGTTTGTAAGGTATTTTCACAATATAAGAAAATGTACTAACACATAAAAAATATATCATACAAGTCATCATAATATAGACGAATTGGAGTAGGTTTTCCTTCTTAAAAGTAAATTTTGACTCTTTATAGAATCATTTATAGGCAGTGGGTATTGGTGGCTCTCTAATTACCTATATAGTAAAACAAGTAACATCAATCACTTTTTTTTTTTTTTTTTTTTTTTAACGTGTGGAAATCCCCGCGGACCGTCACCCCGTCGGGGGTTACGGCGGGGTGGTGTGTCGGACTCGAACCGACTAAAACCACACGGTGTGACCCTCTCTGCGCCTTTGTATTGGAAGGAGTCCAGGGAGGGGATTTCCTTCTGGACTCCAACCGGCGCCTGCCCGCACTGTTGCGGGCACCATCTCAAAATTTACTCTCTAATTAGGCAACGTCCGGTCACACGCGGACGTCGCCCCCTCGCGGTTGGCCTCTACTGCGGACGGACGGGAAACCCGTCCCGCCCATCCGCGGCCACTCTCAGGGCGGCATGAGACGCAGGTATGCGCGCCTCCGCCGCCCGGGGCGCCGGCGGCGGATCGGGTCCGATTGGATGGCATCCTCCCGGGCCTTCTCCGCCACCTCCTTCTGCAAGATTACGTCCTCGCAGAAGGTTGCGACCGCGGTAAAACAACTGTCGCTGCCGACCATCGATCTTATGACGGCCGGCAGCGAGAGATCCCCTCCGATGACTGCAGTGAGGACCCGGCGCTGCGCCGCCCAAGCGGGGCAGACCGCCAGCGTGTGCTGGGCCGTGTCCTCACTGCAGTCGCAGTGGTGGCAGGCGGGACTCGGTTCCCTCCTAGCGACCGAGTGCAGGTACTTTCCGAAGCAACCGTGCCCGGAAAGTACCTGCGTCAGCCGGAAGGAAAGGGTCCCGTGCTGCCGCCCTGCCCACTCCTCGAGGACCGGCTGAAGAGCCTCCACGGCGGCGAAGCCAGCGCGTGGGGTCTCCAGCCGGAGCGACCATCTCAGCATGGTGGCTCGGCGAGCGGCTTCGCGCCACTCGCGCACGTCCTCGGGCGGAGGGCGAAATCCGCTCTCCGCCCGGAAGTCAGCCACTCGCCGATAAACTTCGGCGAGCACCTCCGCCTCCAAATCCCACGGGGGTGTTCCGGCCAAGGCACACGCCGCCTCTGTGGACACCGTGCGGTATCCACGTATGGCTCTGACCGCCAGTATCCGCTGGGGGCGCCAGAGGCGCGCCCTGTTCTGGGCGGACAGAGCCGCCGCCCACACCGGTGCACCGTAAAGTGCCATCGACCGGACAACCCCCGTGTACAGCCGCCTAGTGGGGACACTGGCCCCGCCCAAATTGGGCAGAAGTCGCCCTAGGGCGGAGGCAGTGCCCACCAACTTAGGGCCAAGCTGTCGGAAGTGCTCGTCGAAGAGCCACCTACCGTCGAGGACCAGACCCAGGTACCTCATCTGGGCCCGGACCGGTACGAGGACCGAGTTGACCTCGATCGAGGCGCCGGCGGGCGGACCGCGACGGGGCCCATGAAATAATAGGGCCTCCGTCTTGTCCAGGGCCACCCGCAGACCCAGCGCCTCGATGCGCCCGACCACCCGGGAGACTCCCGTGGTGGCCAGGCGCGCCGCCTAAGTAACATCAATCACTAACTCAACCTAGCCTTTTGGAAGTGGATGGAAATTATAACTCTTATTTATGACACTCACCTCTCCTAAGTAGTAGTAGTCGAGTGGCATCTGACTCTCCGGATAGATGTTCTCGAGGTACCAACGGAAGCTCTTGCACTTCAGTCGTTCTCTCAGTGCCCGACGCTCGCTGACGTCACCAACAGGCACGTTCAGAGCTCCTGCTCGTTACATGACACATTTAGGGTTAATATAATTCTTAATAGCGATCTCAGTTCTAATAAATATATGTACTTCGTCTGTATCTATCAACCTCAAGTCAAGAATATTTATTAAAATGTTGTAAAACTATCATCATCAATAGCTTCCAATGGTCCATAGCTGGACATAGGTCTCTTCTCTCTTTAGAAGGTCTCATTTGTAAAATTATATTCATCAAATACTATCAAATGCAGCATGTACCTACTTCTTGTTACTGATTTCAAATTATGTATAAATTACATGAAACAATTAATATATGTAACCTAAATATCTGAACTTATTTTTTACAAAAGCTATGCTAGCACATGTTAGTTACGAAGCATGATCGTATTATATCCAAAACAGATGGTGATTTTAAAAACAAATGTTATAGCGATTGTGTTAATGATGGATTAATTCAAATAATGATAAATACATGCAAAATTCAATCTTGATGAAAATATCTGTATTCACTTTCAGGATTATAATCACTACCTGGTTTTAATAAATATGACGTCTTGTAGTATGTATTTTGATAAACATATTTCATTCAAGATGATTTAAGCTAGCCATACATGGTGAGGTGTACCTGACTGGTTTACTTGGTCTACTCAGGTCAAGCCTCCCTGACGGATGTTCCTGCCGTCAGGTAGGCTTGAGCTGTGTAGAGGACATGCCTCCACAGTTGTGAAAGATACACACTCCGGTGTATCTGTGCAATTCAAATGTACAGGCAAATCTGTCGGGTACACCCTAAAGTGTATGGGCTATGTTTAAGTTATCTCGAAGAAATGACCCATACCCCAAACAATACAGATTAGAATTTCATTGAAAAAATGTTTTTTAGTGATTAAATTTACAGATATTATCTTCAGATTGTAGAACAATTATTTACATTTTGTTGAATACAAAACATAAATAAAATATGTTAGACAGTATACAGGATTAGTGTCATAATAAACTTACTTCTCATATTTTTCAAATGTATTCTAAGTACCCGAATTTTAGTTCGTGACACATCTTATTATGAATAGTCGATTAATCCTGTATAACTGACGATTACTAACACACGCACAGACACACACACAAAAATAGAACACGTTGCCTATTTTATTTCTGTTATCATGCGGTTTTTTCACGTACCTATGTGAAAAGAATGCTTATATCGCTTAAACTAAATGTTCTGAGTTTAGTCAACCTCAAGGTTTTAGGAGCGAAAAATTTTCAACTCTCCGCCTGTTTCGCGTAAGAAATTGACTTTATAGTTTATGTATACAGTTGAAAACTCAATTGTCGTTTCCGCTCGATAGTGCTAATAGCCACTTAAATTGTAATGTGAATTGTACGACTGTGCTGTGCATGTTTAGATTGCGTGAAATATAAGACTAGTTGAAAAGAAATCAAGATTATTATTACTTTTTCGCAAAATTAAGTATTAAAAAAAACTAGATAACTTTGATATTTATCCAAATTATTATTTTATTTTTAAGATTTAATATCGATTTAGAATGGTTGTTGTTATCAATGTTTATAAAATTAATCAATTCAACTTATTTAGGTGTACCAGGTTTATTATATCAAATTAACATTAGATGTAGTGGTGCATACATAAACCTTTAAAGACTGGACGATGGTCCGAAGACCTGGTAAAGATCACGGGAAACGCGTTGGATGAGAGCAGTACAGGACCAGTTGTTGTGGAGTCTTGGGGTGACCTTTGTCTAGCACTGGACGTCTTTCAGCTGATATTATAATAGGTTTATTTTTTTTTACTTAGATTATGAATGCTATAACTGACGGTGACTAAACCGAGAACAGATATCCTAAGCAAAGCATAACCATGTACCCGGATTAATATTGTAGTAGAAATGCTTCCAGTCATCGAGCCAGACTTCAGCAAGGCGCGCGTTGTTGTGGTTGACGACGCGGCCGGTGCCCCCGGGGAACGAGTAGGGCGTCGTCTTGCGGAACACGTGACCCACGTGCGAGCACGGGCTGATCTCCAGCCGCCCGCCGCACATCCACACCTGGCGCCCCCCACCGTGTTATACACCCGAGCGGTCACGCAGGAAGGGTGGACCGATATTTATTTACTATTCCATTTTATTAAATAAATGAATATTTTAAAATGAATTGGTTAATTTTTTTGGATCTTGTCTCGTGTTAAGTAGTAATAACTATATTGACCCGCATAAAATCAATAATTAAGATTATAATCCTTGATTCTTGGTGGATCAAAATGAAAATAAATTACAGATAACCTCGTTCATTATTAAAATTTACTTCATGTAAGTGTTACGTAATTACAACAAATAATAGATGGCAAAACAAAGCAAAACGTGTAGTGATGTAATCAAATTATAGACAATTACACATGTTGTATTAAATCGAAACAAGTACGTAGGTACTGTTCCTATTCATACCATCACGAGAAAAGCAATTCATGTATGTACCTACTTCGCCGAAAATTTGTTTAGCCTGAACAAATATTTACGAATTTCCTTGTCAGCTTCATCCACTAAGAATAGTTTACGCTTTACTCAATCATTTTAGGTATTCGCGAAATAAATGAAACGTCTAGAATATCCGGAAAAGAAAAAAAAATGACCAATTCACAATTGAATATGAAACTGTATAACATCCACCCTTCATGATGATACATTAGCTTGTTCATTATACACATAAAGATGCTATCACACAATAATACTTGTTGAACGATATAAAACAATAGATTGTTTACACAGTTGCTCCACTGAATTAATACAACTGTGTGCATATTAGCAGTCCGTAAGTGTGAAATGAAGTTTAAATAGTCGCAGGCAATAATGGATACTCATTAACTATTTCACTGCTGAATAAAATATAGTATTAAGCAATATCTCACATGATTATAAATATTTACCTATTACTTGAGACTATTTATAGTTTATTAATAAATATGTTACCACGTTATTAGTAAACAAAAATAACGGTGTTAAAAAATGACATTAAAGTGATTACTTTTGTCAATAAGAAGGATACAAAAACAGGGACTGGGTTCAATATTATAAACACAAAAAGCTCAAATTGACGGTGCCGATAAAATCAGCTGACATCATGACGTCTGGTGACTTGTAGGAAGCCGCGAATATACGTGTGCGGATTTCGATTGTATCCTAATGAAGTAAATACGCAGTATATACTTCGTTAATATGCCAGACCGGTGAAGACGTCTGTGTCAAATAATTCTAGACACATGTATGTTTTTTTCACGTCATAAGATCAGCTCTTGGTAACCTTCATTATTTTATACCTATAGTCAATGCAGTTCAGAATCGAGAATTTAGATTATTAGGTCCCAAAGACATCACAATCAATGTACATAATGTTACCAGATGAGATATAATTTAAGATTTTGGAAATAAAATACACGCAATTTTAACGTACTACTTGACCCTTAATTATTATAACCTCAAATGTAAAATTTTGTACATATAATATTATGGGTTTCATTCATGTACTTGACGACTATAGATATAAAATCAGTTTTCGTTCAAAAAAGTTAAATGTCATTTGACAAAAGCACCAAATATGTATGTTATAAGATTGCTGTTAGAAGTTAAGGCGTTGCACAACATCTTGCTATAGTATTCCAGTACAATGTAATATAAACACATGCTAACGGTCAGTGTTCAGTTAGTTTACATTTGAAATGAAAACATATTAGACACTGTTACTGTGTTAGACTAGGTGTTTGCTACTAGTAACAAATACTCTGGCCTATGTTCCGTTACAAATTGATTTATTTCAATCCCTTTATTTCATACTAGCTGTTAGAGCAAATTAGTACATACGTATCTCTCAAAATCAATTCCATGTACTATCCTTGCAACAATTTCAACATTTATGCTCTGTTCCTATTGTAAGGACTGTAATGTCATATAACTTAAATCTTTCCTCGATAAATTGGCTACCAACATGCTAAGCTTAGCGCGTTCAATCAAATTTTTTTTTATGTCAGAGCTGCCAAAATGCCAGTGTTCAGCATTAGCAGAATCTAAGAGTGGTGCCTACCATCCTCATTGCGAATGTGTACAATACAACACGGTGATCCACTTTATGGCGGCTAATGATAATAATTATGCTTTTTCACGCCCCACTTATAGGATTTAGGATCATAGTTTTATAATATCTCTATTAATCTATTATCATTATACTAAAAGGCAACTAGTAAAAATAAGCTTTGTTCTAAAACCATAATAATTTAATTTAGAAACATCTTATACCAGCATTCTAGCAGGTCATACGGTCAACTCGCCTAATCTAATAGGAACATTAGTCATTCAAGAACGTCTAGATTGCCTTGAATTGTTTAATGTTTAGGAGACAAGACGGCTTACCGCCATTGCGTCTTAGTTCATATAAAATTTTGAAGAAACGTATCTGACTGTAAACAATAACTACTGAAGTCAAGAGCGGTTTAAACCAGAGAAGACTAATAATAGTGAATTGGTCCGATAGTCGAACGGTATAGACTCGGACTGATCTGAGTCATTAACAAAAGATTTCGGTTTCACAAGTCTTGGGGGATGTCCATTAATCACGTGATCTTTTTTTTGTCATTTTTAACCCCCCCCCCCCCCTACCCCTTAAGTGGTGGACATGGTGTGGTTTAAGACTGACCCCCCCTTCCCCCTCCTATATCACGTTTTTTTTAGTACTTTCAAAGAATCTCTTTTTTTTTAAAATCTTAATAGAATATAGGTATAAGTATCAACTAATTTATTATAGAAAAGTAGAGTAGAAAGGTTGCAGGTTGACTGCCATAGAAATAATGAAAGCAATGCGAAAATTTGCAGAAAAAATAAACGTGATATACACTCACAGGCACAATTAACCGCCCACCTATATTTTTCGTCACCCTGTTTGTTTATGTTAAGTGTGGCTTATCTACTGTTTTGTTTTTTGTTAAGTGGATACTTTTGTAATAAACTCAACACTTAAACCCTCATTTCGACCCTTAAACTTGTCTTGCGTTGTCTTTTTAAATAAATAAATAAAAAAAAAACTTGTAGCACCGAAGCGTTTTTCGAATTTAGTCTTTGTTTGACATTGTTGCACTAACAAAACATTGATTACAATTCTTGTTCTTGTCTGCTATCGTATGCGAACATTGTTTAATTTGAGTTTTTAATGTACGATTATTGTTTGTGACTGGAAAAAATCTCACTCGATGCAACTGGTGCTGCTATGGCAGTGACTTTAGCTGACGCTGGGTTATAGCCAACGTCGCATCGCTCGTACGTTTGATGTACCTCGAACTACGGTACGAGATGCCATCAAACGCTTTCGGGAGACTGGTTCATACACGAGAAGGCCAGGTCAAGGCCGACATCGGTGCACTTCGGCTCTGGATGACCGCTTTGTTGTAAGTAACGTGCTAAGAAATCGCTTTTGTACCGCTACTGAAGCGCGCACACGTCTGTTTGAAGTAAGAAATGTCACTGTAAGTGAACGTACCATAAGAAGAAGACTGGCTGAAAGGAATCTAAGAGCTTTTCGTCCAGCTCGCGGTCCACAACTGCTTGCACAGCATCGTAGAGCAATACTTGCCTTTGCACGAGATTATGCCGACTGGACTACGGAAGAATGGAAGAACGTTCTGTTCTCAGATGAGAGCAGAATAGCCTTAAGAGGTCAAGATGGTCGTCAGCGTGTTTATAGACGCCAAAATGAATGGTTTGCTCCATATGAATTAATCGAAACCGTGGTTTATCAGGGAGGATCCATAATGGTTTGGGGAGGTATATCTTACGAGACTCGCACCGATCTAGTGGTGTTTGATAGAGGCAGTGTGACCGCTCAAAGATACGTGGAGGATGTCTTACAAGACCACGTCATACTTTTCCACCATTTATTGGTGAAAACTTTAAATTAATGCACGACAATGCTCGATGCCATACCGCAAGATGCGTGACTCAATACCTCCATGAGCTCGGGATTCAAGTTATGCCATGGCCGTCATGGAATCCCGATCTTAACCCAATTGAGCACGTTTGGGGGGACAGCCTGAAAAGACGTATTCGAGCAAAAATATCAGCCCCTACGACCTTACGGCTCAAGACGGCTGCGATAGAGGAGTGGCACAATATCCCTCAGTCGGATATTCAAGACCTCGTAGATGGATTGCCAAACCAGCTATAAGAAGTCATTAGGGCCCGATGTAGTAACACTCATTATCAAAATTTAAATTAAAAAATGTGAGCCGTCACGGGACGCCTGGCAGATGTGAAACATCGCCATTATTTTGTAAAAGTAATATGCAGAAAAGAACATATTGTAATAGGAACTAAATATGTCATAATGATAAAATAAAATATTACTAATTATTAAAATAGTACGGTGTGGCGACGCGTCGCCACACTACTGCATATAGACTGTATATATATACCATCGTATAGCGTGGCGACGCGTCGCCACGGCATGCGTCGCCACGCCAGAAATCTGTTTTACGTGCGGCTATAGATGTTTCACATCAAAAAGAAAGGGGACGTTTTTTTTTCAAAATTAAAGTCATCACAATTTCGTGCAATTTTTTTGTAAAATAGACTTTTGGCCTATATTTTTCTATTAAACTGTGTTTTTAAGACTTGTGATTTTATTTATCCATAATGGCTGCTTTTAACATAACTTCCATCAAATGTGGTCAAAATTTGCCGACTACTTGAAACTGAAAGAAATACAAGGTGGGCGGTTAATTGTGCCTGTGAGTGTATTACACCCCCCCCCCCCCCCACCTTGTGATATTTAGTGTCCCCCCCCCCGAGCCTCACGTGATTAATGGACAGCCCCTTGAGTAGAAACTCACCCTTAGGGCTAGTTTCCAGAGCTGATATGGTTCCTAATATTATGAACTTATCCGCCTGATAACTATAGATTTCGGTTTCATAATAGGTACTCTGATAGAGAGAAATATGTCGGGCAGTCATATAAAGCAACATTTTTCATTGATGCTTGGGCAGCCATATACATATCAAAATCTGAAACTTTATCAGGAACTAGTGAAGCTGGCTCTGAGTGTTATAATAACACAAATGATTAAGTGTTTTCTTTACACCGAATAAGGTCCAAATTCATTTAGTCTAAGAAATTATTAAATGCAAACGCACTCATAATAAACACGTTCCCATAAAACAGAATGCACTTCTAACAGCAATCTAACATTAGTTGCACACATACTAAAATACACACATAGATTATAAATATTAAACAGGAAATAGGCGACGATTTACTTCTGTTTTTTTTTCTTTAATCTATTTCCTTTTCGTTTATCGGTTATTACAGTACACACAATTCTATTAAGCCATGATAAGACCAGTAGAGGCAAATGATATTATTATATTATTATACATAATTAAAATACATAATTGTTATTAAATATCATAATATTATATAAATAATTAATTCATAAAGATGTTATGTAGACCTAAGAAAATTAACAAATATATGCCTTGTATATCTGAAGTGGGCTGCACCACTATGATTTTATACTCCGATTATAGTTAAAATATCATTACAAGCGCCTAGGATATTTTGAGTCATTTTTATATGTTACTAGTTGCGTTTATCAATATTCCTATTATATCCTACGAGAACACTATGCTTTTAAAGATAAAAGAAGCCCATGAGTTAATCCAGAGTGCCGGTTACCTCCAAGCCTACCTTTTTTCGAAATTGGTCTAGGACCAAGACATACATACCCATAGACTCTCACAAACTTTTTCCTTTGCAGTATTAGATTATTATTGTAATAAGGCAAATCTCCTTACATAGGTTTTTTTCCTGTAGCTGATGCAAAACTGTATGCAACAGGTGTAATTGAAACTAGTGAGTTAAGTAATTATAGCCTTTGTTTACAGTTTCTTCCATTAGTTATTTAGGCGACTAATAAATTTAAAATATGTGTCCGTCTATAAAACGTGGCGTTTATACATAGCACTAGCATATTCTGCAGCCGATTTATTTGCGTAAAAGTAAATTAAATTGATTCATATCATTTGCCTCGACACATTGCCTACAAAAGGATTGCTGTGGTTAAACCTACTCAGTAGTAGTGACAATTATTATAACTCATTGCTTCTGCATTGAGAAGAAGCAGAAAATAAAAGTTAGAAATTAAAAACAGGAACAGCCAACAGAAAGAAAATCGTCTATCAGAATTAGTAGAACACAAAAAATATCAATAGTGTTAATCAGATGCAAAATTACAAAGTAATGTAATCTTGTTTATGAAACAGCACAATCCATCAAGAGTAAAAGAATCAAATCAAAACAAATAAGATGTTAGATAATAGAAAAACACAGATATAAAGAAGCGATGAGGCAATGTATGAAAAAAAATGGTCATGCTTAAAGTAAATGAATGCAGCTGCAATGTGGTTAAATGTTAAAAGCTGTCTTGAGCTGTTCAAATGTAAATGAGATCCTACTTTTTCAATTGTTAGTATTATATCCCAAGCCACAACAAAACTTTATTGTAGTACCCTCACTTTTATCATTTTGCTATCAAAGGACACAAAATATAGAACTAACATATTACTTATTTTTTAATATGTCCCAATCTTAAATCTCATATTATCATTTACTGTAATGTGTTTAAATTAATATTTAATTTTTAGGTATTTTGAAAATATAAGATTCAAGAGCAAAATGTAAAAAATGTCGGCACACAGTTCGTGAATCGAACCTGGATTCATGGCGTAATAGAACTCTCCCCACTCGTCCATCCAGACTTCGGCGACGCGTGCAGCATTGTGAAGGACGACATTCTGTACTCCGCCGGGGAAGGAGTACGGCGACTTGTCGCGGAACACGTGCCCAACGTGAGAGCAAGGCACGATCTCCAGGATCCCTCCACACTGCCATACCTTCACGCACCCCACAAACATTTATTATATCCCATAATTACTATGTTCTATCTAATAAGATGCTAAATATTACAAAATAAAGGCCGATCTCAGAAATACTATGCTCACTATAACACAATATTTCAGGAATCATATACGAATGTCTCTTTCTGTATCTAAAATTTACCCTGAAGCTCATCTCGAGGTTCTCTCCTCCCCAAATGTCCATGCCCTGATCGTAGGAACCAATTTTGTAGAAGTAATCCTTATCAATAGCGAATAGTCCACCGGCCATTGTCGGAGTGCGAAGAGGCGAAGTGCGGTCGCCGCCACGTCGCTCCATCTCACGTTCCGGGACGCGATACCTACGAGTTTAAATAATACCTTGTTTTAGTTACAAAAACACAAGTTTACATCACAGGAAAGAACATATACGTGACTGATATACATATAAAAACACTTTTTCCAGATTTTTCGAGCCATCAACTAACCCCAACCACGTTCACCCATTGCCAATTTAAATAGTCGTTGCATCAGTAAATCTTGCCAGTAAAACAGCCAATAATGATCGAACTAATCGAGGAGTTTTATAGCACGACTACATACGAAAACAATAGGACGCGGCGGTTACGCAATCATAATAATTTTTAAAACAATAGCACACAGCGAACGGCCGTGTCGGCTGCACGAAATACATAGCTGTAGAAGGAAATGGCTGTAGTAAATTATTATTTTAAAATGAACCGGGTGATTTACACAGATTATCGATATGGTTATTTACTGTGAACACATTATGTAATTGCGTTATAAACGTGTGTAATTCATTAATGCATTTGAAATGGAAACTTATGTCAACCATTCAACATCAAATCGTTCGTTCCTTAACAATCATCATCATCTTCAGCTTGTCGCATTCTATTGCTGGACATTGCATTGCTTGTCTATTATTTTTCCATATTATTTTTTTTCTTTTTCTTTTCTTTTTTTTTAAAGACAACTCCCGCATTAGGAATATAAATTCCTGTGTCGCGGGGGACTTTACAAACATACATGAAACGGACACAAAGAACACCCAGACTCAGAACAACAAATTGTGAATAACACAAAGTGTTGTCCTACGTGGGATTTGAACCCACGACACTTGGCGTAGTTGGAATCAGCATGGCGACCAATTAAGCCACTAGGCCAACCAGTTTTTATTTAAAAAAAAGTACTTGACAGATAATAGTAATTTATATACCTAAAATAACCACAAAAGACAAAACTAAGCAATGAAAAATAGTGTTTATTATATTTATCATAGTTTAGGAGCATTGTTTTTATAAGTAGTAATTTTTTGTTAATTCAAAATATTAGGAATCACAAAATCAAATAAAAACGACGGACGGACGGACATGACGAATCTCAGGGTCCCGAGTCATAAGCTTCGGAACCCTAATAAACTTTCTCAGAAGTGCTATTTATACGGAATATAATGCATGTAAATATGTATTGTTTTCATTTAATAATATGAATACATAATGAAAATTGTAACAGAAAAACGAATGACGCTTGTCTTTAAAGAAATTATAGATCTCAAGTTTTTGAAATTTTTGTCCGTTTGTCTGTGTGTGTTTGTGCGCGCTAATCTCAGAGGTAGCATAACGACTTTGTATACGCTTGTTATTAATATTCAAATTTAGTGTTTCGTTTTGTTTAAATCGGTTAACAAATGAAAAACTTATTATCAGTTTAAAGAATTCGGTCAAAAAGTGTCGTCAAATTTATATGTGTGTGAAGTCCTAGTGATTGCAATGGTACAATTTTTTAAACAAATTACATTATGCAATTTGTTGTGCAACGATAGAGTTACTTACAACGATTAGAGTTCTTTAAAGATATTCGCAATCACTTGAATATACATTCACAGAAACGAGTCGTGTCTTTAAAGACAGGTTTTGCATGACACTTAAAGTCATGCGTTTAAACCGCCACAACTAATACACAATTACGTAGATGGATGGCATACGTCCGGTTTAAATCCTATCCTATCCTAAAGTGTAAGAGATTTCAGTAGGATAGTTAATTCCTTTAAGATCAGTAGAATTTTACTTCACTTATATTATAAAATAGATCCAAATAAACGATTTCCAATATTTACCAAATCATACATCTTTAATTATATATAACTGCGCCCTGAGTTTTACCTGCAGTTGTTGTTGGTCCAACAATAATCTTGGGTAACTCAGATAGGCGCAACTAGTTTCTATAATTCTTTAATTAATTCTATAATTCTATAATTGACTGCCTCGTTGGTCTAGTGGTTAGCGTATGCGACTGCTAATCAAGAGGTCTCGGGTTCGATTCCCGAGTCGGACCAAATGTTTGTGTGATCCTCAAATATTTGTTTCGGAGTTTGGGTGTTTTTCTATGTATAATATGTATATATTTACAAAAAAAAAAAAAAAGTATGTTTATGTATTTATATCAGTTGTTTAGTACCCATAACACAAGCTCTGCTTACTTTGGGACTAGGTGATGTTGCTGGAACTGTTTAGCTACTTCTTATACCATCAGCTATCTGCTTGTGAAATACCGTCGTAATCGACCTAGCCGTTACAGAGATTAAACACACCCAACAAATAGTACCATATTAACTTCCATATACATTTAGTAAAAAGCTGTTGCTAGAAAATTATAAATAAACAATTCTTTTTTTATTGGGCAGATTAAACCGTGCAATAAACTTACCATCTAAAGTTAAGTTTCCAGTTGAAGCCACCCCATGTCATATCTGAAGCTTGGATGTACTCGAATGTAGTGTCCGATATGACGTCAATAATAGGACACACCACCGTTGTTCTGTCTTCTACTATTCTTGCTAGAAGAGGTTCTAACCAGCCCTCTAGAAAATAAAAATATGTTAGGGAAACGTATTAAAATGATCATCAACACCTCCTTGGAAAGGAGTATGCTACCACCATACCATGCTACCACTATGCTACCATTATGATACTCAGGTCAAACATACGTAAAGTGCTTTTGAATAATAGACTTAAAAAAACGATCATTTGTAATAAGAGTACTTTTCTATTCAACTTGAAACCAAATTTTGTATAATTTTCATTCGCATTATTTTAATTGGCAGAAATTTTATAATAAGCTTGGGTTTTCGTGTGTAACTTACATGCCTATGCCATTTTTGTTTTCATTTGATTAGACAGACAACAAAGTGATTTTATAAGGGTTCTATTTATTCCTTTTCAGGTATGGAACCCTAAAATACTAAAAAAACTTGGTCAAAACAAAATTTACAAGAGAATAAAAGTGTTAGCGTTTGTAGAAAAAGAATCGAGCGAAACACTTGCATCTATGCTAAACCTGATTATTTCTTATAGAGACAAAATCTGTCTTCTGCTATCAGATTTTTTCGGACTTCTTCTGTCCTCTAATCTCCAATAGGTGTTGAAATAAACTAAAGATATATTGTTCACACCTATAAGTACCGGTATTTAGGGCAACTAAGTAAATAACTGTAAATGCGATGTAGATCTTTGTGAGTTTGTGACCCATGTGATCTTGGTTTCCTTTCATTACTGCTGTTCTATCAAAAATAAATCTATTTGTGCAAATTCAGTACATTCACTGTGAAAGGTTTTACTAATGTAAAACCGACGGAGTTGCATTTATAACATCAGTATGGAATAATTTCCATACTGATATTATAAATGTAACTACGTCTGTCTGTTACGCTTTCACGGCTAAACCACAGCACCGATTTCAATGGAATTGGCATGGAGATACATACTTTGAAACATAAGGACAGAGGCTACTCTTTCTTTAACGCACTAACTGACAAACACGCGTGCGGAGCCGCAGACAAGTATAGTATAAATAAGAATTTTGCAGCTATATTCACTGGATTAATAGCATTCTGATGTTGCAAATTAAGACTTTTAGTACGATTTTCGTACTAAAAGCAAACAAACACTGTCCTGAAATGGTTAGCAGAGCGCGTATTGAGCGATATTTGGTCCAACCTGACGTATTTTAGGTTAATTAAAAATAATTAAACATTTACAAATCTAAGTGGATTAGTCGTGCCATCTAACTAAAGAGGCTTTTCGTGCGTAGGTTGTGTGACTAAGACCCTTTGTTTGTAATAGTACTTCAGTTACTATGAATCAAATTGAACTGAAGAGGGGAAATGTTAACAAATAAATTTCACTTATTTTCCAAGACTAAAGAAAATTAACTCGAGAAAATGAAATTAATAATTAATATGGGGAATGACAGTATTTCTGGAGTCGTATTTGCGATTCTCCCGCACTTGCAACATGTGCTGAATTTTGTTGCTTTTAACAGTGACGGGTATACACACAAAACAGAAAGATATAATAAACATAAATGTAGATAAAAAATTCAAAGTGTAAATTAAAGTACATCTAGATACGACTACATTCATAAAACATTTTGCAATTTTAATAGGTAACAGTTAAGACAAAATTTATATTTTACATTCGCTTACTAATCGCTCATCAGAGATAAGAATCACAAATTCAAACTCATTGCCAAGACTATAGGCGGGGACGAAAAAATAAAAGTTTACATTGAAATTATATTTACACCCGTATGGGTTCAGAATGATTTAATTCGTCTAGAAGGAGATTACGGCATAGATTTTAATATGACGTTTTAAGTGTAACGGAACCGGACTATGTTTTGCATGCATGCATGAGTAAGTGTAACGCTCTAAGCACTTCGCATCATCGAACTTATTATGAGCCATATTGTAAGACCATTAATAAATACTGAATTACAAAAGATTTATGATCAGTGATCGGAAACAGCACCTACTTGGTGTCCCCATTTTCCTCTGTTCTTACTTTATAATGACTTCAACATAATAGGTATATGACTTCATGTTTTTGTCAGCTTCTAGCTTCTTCTAGTAATGTGGGACACATATACTGATCTGATACAATGTCTAAATAATCCCCTTAGCCAACATAAAAACGATGCTCTTTCTACATTAGCTAACGACTCCTTTTGTATTATTTTCTAATATTTTGTTTTGACCACGTGACTTTAGCATGAGAGGCGTCTTTTCCAAAAACTTGTTAGTTTTCTTGTGACGTTTACGTTTCTAAAATGTCAACTCCTCTGGGAGGGCAGACCTGTCTACTCGTCCAAATAATACACTAATAATAAACTCTATGGGACGTAAAGTAAACTTTGACAATTTGGAAATCGCACGCAAAGCGTCCTACGTTTTAGGGGTTGCCTAAAACGCTTATCATTTAAGAATTCAGCACAATAGCAAAGCACTATTTCCTTTAAACCGTGCTAGCCCGCTATCCGTGTGGTGACGGATTAAGAATACAGAGTGTCACCACTCCTATTCATTCCGCGGGTGTCGTAAAAGGCGACTAAGAGATTAACTACGCAAGACAACATCAATGCAAAGAGAAGGAAAACTTGAAACCAACCCTATACCAACCCGTCTGGCCAGCGTGGTATAGTAGGCCAAAACCTCCTTTCTAAGGAGAGGCCTATTTCCAACAGTGGACTGTTGAAGGCTGTTGATGATGATGTGCTAGCCCGTGACCCGTGATCTCATTATGCATACATCTTCTAGAAATCTTCTTTTTTCTTTTTAATGAAATGTCGAAGTTACTTGTACCTATAATTAACCAACAGCTACAGTTACGTTTATTTTTCAAAAGTTATGTTTTTTAATGCATAGGTATAAATGTTTTATCAACAAAACTAATATTGAAATCCATATCTGTATTAATTTATAAAAAGTATACTACTATTTGTTACCTGCAATACTTCTTTTTACATTATACCTACAGTATAGGTAGGTACCTATATTATGATATTGTTAATTATTTATCTCTTAGAATATTTACACGACTACATATTATCAAAAAAAGTAATTATCTTCAGAGTTAACACAAACTTAAAAAATTTATCCACATAAACATGAAGTAAAGCCAACAAAAGAAGAAACTTTAAAGAAGAAGTCATACTCAGTCATTAAAATTGTTGACTGCAAAGATTGCTGCATGTTTTAATTCAGAATTTATTTTGTGCTACTTAAAAAAAAACTATTTTTAAGTCTTGCGAATAATTAACACTTAGATAACTTTCTTTTTCGACCAGAATGGAGAAAGATCAGACAGGCAAGAATATTATTTATGTACGCAAACCGACACGGTAGAGTAACTTAATAGGCATGCACTATTTGTTTTACTTTAATAATGAAAACATTTCTAAGATTTGTATTTTTATTCTTTTAATTACCTGTACATTCGCAATGCGCATCGAGGAAGGTGATGACGTCGCCTTTGACGTGCTTGGCGCCAAGTAGACGAGCTCGAATAAGGCCGGATCTGTTCTCCGTACGGAACAAATGCGTAGGCACTGGTAACGTCTTTATGTAGTCTACGAGTTTCTGGCCAAGATGTTCTGTTAAAAGAAGAATATTATTGTTAAACAGATCTATTCGAAATCTGAATGCAATATTATTATATAGATAAGAAAAAAAATTGCTCTACTCTGGATGTCTATGTTCATTAAGTTTTTAATAATCCATTGCTGAATATAGTTATCTCCTTAGAAAGAAACTTAATTATTCACTTTATTTTACTCTGCTCTAAAATTCCCCTCAGGGGGACATATTTCAAAGAGCCGTATTGATTATTTATATTTTAATTCAACCTAAATCAAGTTTAAAATTGACCAATCAATAGACGGAAGTTACTTCCTTACTATTATATATCATCTCGTGAAAGGAATAACATTTAAAATGAAAAGAAGGATATTTGGAAAACAGCAGTTCAATCGGCATTGAAACGTGATAATATTATTAAAATAAATATTCTCATGAAGGCGTTAATGCTTTTGTAATAATAATATTTTCTCTAAAGCCGACATCAAATCCTGCGAGGCCGGATATAGTGCAAATGCTAGATACAATAAAACGCTAGAGAATAGTAATTACAGTATTCATTAATTTAGTTTCACTTTCATTAACTACTGTTATTTCAAGAGCAAAAAAAACTTTCAACTAAATTTGATAGGTGGATCTTCCTCAATGGCTTATTGTATTACATTAAGAACATAATATATGCGAATGAATTAATACATGCACATCAACACGTGTACAAACTCTTATTTCTACTACGTCTTGACGTTTATTATAATTTATACGAATAAGTTGATTAAAGCGACTCGCCTTCCAGTGAGCGGTGCTCTATAATAATTGTAGCACCGATTATCACGGTTTTATCATATCTAAGGAAAATATCACTTGTTCTGTAAAATAATACAATATTTTTACATTACACACTAATAGTGGTCACCAGTTCTTCTTTAATAATTTGGAATATAATTTAATTCATCATCATCATCAGCCTATCACAGTCCACTGCTGAACATAGGCATCTCCCATTGCACACCACTCTGATCGATATTGGGCTTTACGCATTCAGCTCTTGCCTGCATCTTACGCAGGTCGTCACTGATTTAATTGTTGAAACTATAATATTTTCAAAAGAATGTTAACGAGATACGCCGGAGTGACGCGGAAAATACGAAAGTTTCAATAAGAACACGCCTACTACAGAACGATTGACAGAGAGTTATACTTTAAAAACGGTCTATTTGTCTAGACTATTGTAGAATATATACTATATGTAAAAATACATCAACATTATCCAGATGAATCAAAGTAGTTGAGCTGATTTCAGCACTAACAGTTCGGCTCGAAAGGGCCGGTACTACTGAAGAATCACAAAATGACGTTTCTGCTGTCGTATTTAGTTGGTGATTGCGAAACCAGAGGCACTAGGCCGCAACAGTGTGGATATTTACATTCACAATGGAAATGAGGGTCACTACTCTCGGATTCTACTCGTGCTTTCCATCAGTCAAAATAGCCTCATTTTGGCAGGCTAAAATGTATGTAAAAAAATAAATACAGTGATCTACTAAGATTGTGTAAAGGTTTCGAAAAAATATTGAATATTATAAGTACGTACCCTTTTCACTGGCATCATCCACAAGTATTATCTCTTTGAGGAGTGGCCGAGGCGATCGGTTAATCGTACTCCATATTGTACGTATGAGGGTCGTCCACGCTTCATTGTGGAACACTATCACCACACTCGTCGTGGGCAGTAAATCTGGATATTTTTTGGTTTTGCACCTGGAGGAAAAGTGTTACATTTAATGATAATAATTCCTATATTATAAACAAAATGCATGAAGACGGCTAGACTAATCTTTTAAAGTTTGTGTCAGTATAGGAAATGTGCAAAGATATTCGGAAAAAATTGCGATTTTGAAAATGCCTGTTTTTATGCAATTAAATCTAAGAATCCTGAAGATTAACTGATATACAATCTATACCAACATCATAAATTTAGAGGTAACAATGTATTTCTGTTAGGCTTCCTTGACTAAACCGCTGTTCCGATTTTAATTAAAGTAGCCATTGAGATACATCAATTCTTCACATACGTTACTCTTCAGCGCGATAACAGACATCTATACTAGTAGTAGTTTTTATTTAAAAAAAAACGTGTGACACTGGCACTGCGTATGCTCATTAGTCATACTAATAAATAGCAAAGATGCCCCGGCTTGCTGTTACACGTTTCCGTCCCTTATCATTAAATCACTCTCAAAACACAAAAACCCATAGGAGACAAATTTCACATCAATAGTTTCATATCAGCAGATATTTAGAGAGGAGCATTTTGGAGCTTATGTTCTTACAAAAATAACTGTTACATGGTCGTTACGTTATTTATGATTAGGTACTTAAATAACTTCAAACGAGGTGATTCTAGTGTTTTTTGTGTATGTTTCGCAATGTGCAATAAGAAAAAAATATTCATCCTAAAAATGGGATGTATACAATAGTTGGAATTATATTTAGACGATGTCAACTTCTATATCAACTTATAATCATTAAACCAATCGCCGCTATTGGCCTAGAAACAACCTGTTTTATCTTTATGAAAAAAAGTCATGAACAAAAATCACTGATGAATTAGTATTGAACTTTGTATCCAGTCATTGAAATATGTTTACTTATAGATCTTAGTTGTCAGTCATGACCCGCGACATCATTCGAAAATCACTTCCAAGTTACTACCAAAATCAGTACATTTAAACAAACGTGATATTTTTCACCGATATTCGCTTAAGAAGTAGCACTCGTAAGGAAGAATTCAAAATAAAATAAGGAATTACCGTATCGAAATTCATTATGTTATCATTTGGTAAAATTAATCTACTGTGTAAAAATATATACATTATAATCTTACACGGGTAATAGGGTCAAGTACAGCAAAACAAAAACCTGAATCACGATATGTCATTGCCACGTGTTTGTACTCGCACGATATGATTGCGCTTTTGAAATATGTATTGTCATTGACTCTCAAGATTGACCAGTCACAGAGGCAAAATTTGAGTGAGCTCGGGCCAACATATGGGGTACATCTAGTTGTTCTTCTTTTTTCTGCCTTAGTTATAAAACAAGTAGTTTATTTCAGTTACCTCATTTTGAGTTACTCATTATATTTATCGTCTTTATCTTTATTTGGTTTTCGTATTGATTAATAATACAATACGCAGAATAATTGAAAAAGAGGAAACAGCAAAAGCATCTAGTGGAAACGATAATTTTAAGACGCGCAAAGGAAAGAGTGGAGAGAAAGTGAAGTTTCTGTGTTTCTCTAATGATATATGATACAGTGTGCCGTTTAAAAAAAACCAGGCTCAAAAGTTTCCCATTAGAATAACACAGGAAAAAAATATAATTTTTGTAACTTATTGACCATACATTGCTCTGCAATTTCCATTAAATATGTTTGTAGAGAATTGAACGCTGTACAAAAAAGTTCTGATATCATTTTTCGATGAATCAACTCATTCAAAAGTTATTCGAGGTCAAAGTTAAATTCATTATCAACTTAACCGTTTTCTTCATAATCCTCACTAATGATGTAGCTGAACGAGGTGTTGCTTTGATTGAGGAATACAAGAATTACCTCACAAAAGATTAGCAACAACTGCAATACTTATTGCAAGTAGTTCGCAAACATCGACAGATATATCCCAATTACAATACGGCAACTCTTCAAGTAATGATACAGCCTAATAAATACTCCAGATTCTCTAACGATTTACCGTCATAGGACGATATTAGGTAATAGCTCGTAAGGTTAAAATGACGTGAAATGAAAAAAAACTGTTATTAGGTTCTACAAATTGTTCTGTTAATAAGAAATTGTAATAGAGTGACTAAATAATCTACCATATTCATTATCTTATTTCACATGTACATTTTGTAGCGGTATGGGAATTAGGATATAAATCAATGCAAACTCCAGTCAGAGACAATACAGTCGGAGAATAGGAACAAC
This sequence comes from Phragmatobia fuliginosa, assembly GCA_932526445.1. Classification (NCBI taxonomy): domain Eukaryota; kingdom Metazoa; phylum Arthropoda; class Insecta; order Lepidoptera; family Erebidae; genus Phragmatobia; species Phragmatobia fuliginosa. The sequence goes on from OW052073.1 coordinate 8,021,487, forward strand.
AATGTGATATAATTGACCATTGAAACCGGTCAACCGTGCAATCTGGTAGCGTATGATGGACCGCATTCTTTTTTGCAAAATTAAAAATCGTGCTAGAGTGGTAACGTGACTAAACTGTGATTGTCACAACTAACCTATTTTAACACGCTTTTATTAGCTACATCTGTCGATTTATTTATTTGTAACCGTCATTTATTCCTTATAACAATCTCTTATTAGCTTCACCTGTATGTTTGTTAATTTCTCTATATTACTGAATCCTATGAACTCGATTTTGATCTACCAATTTGAAAGGTGGGATATTCTTTTTGAACTTTATCATCGTCATCATCATAAACAGCCTTTAACAGTCCACTGCTGACCATGGCCTCTCCTTAGAAAGGAGGTTTTGGCCTACTATACCACGCTGGCCAGACCAGTTGGTTTCAAGTTTTCCTTCTCTTTGCATTGATGTTATCTTACTACTTTGTAATTAATACTTTGTATTCTTAATCCGTCACCACACGGAAAAACATCATAGACTTTTTATTTTCTATTTAATTTTTTTATTTAATTTTATTCTTTTTTTCTATATTACTAATAATAATTATACCACTGCCTATACACACAATCACACATACACATTGTTACGGTAGTATAGCGACTACCACACACAACTCAGGCTAAAACATACAACAGTGTCATTGGAGTAACGAACTATACGGAAGTAACTACTATTCCAGAGTCGCGATATGGAATTTTTTAGGAGACACCTGTGTCCTGAGTGAACTGTTAAAGGCTGTTGATGTGATGATGTATAGTTGCAAAGTAATATTACTGTGAACGAAAGGAAAATTTAGAATCCTTCATTATTTTTAAACATTGCCTGAAGTTTGTTGGACATCACTAATAAATTGTCCTACGCGTGTTTGCAAACCCGACCAGTATTTGCCATTTTTATTAATAACAGAAAAAAAGACAATAAGTTTTCCATTCTTGTTTTTATTTTGATCTATAAGTTGTTTGTGTGAAAATCGACCTTTATATTTCTGTCTTAATACCTACATTTTATAAGCACCGAACCATTTATTTAAGTTTTATAAATAGGTACATGCACAAATGCATTCATAAGTTTTATAAGTCACTAAGGGTTACTTTGTAACCTTGACCTTTTAAACAATGTTTATAGGTTTATTATTGTTTTTATGAGCTAGACTCTTCTAACCAAGTCCCTATTAAAAGGATTATTAATTTTATCTATTTATGCATTCATACAATGGCGTCTTTATTTGCGTAGGCATTTGCCTACTTGTTTTACGTTATCACACAATTCTAAACACACAACTGTAATCAATTGACAATTTATGGAGTACCTATACTAGTGGAACATTAACCATTGCAAATGTAAGAACTAATTATTTCGAAAACACTCGTTTATGTACATACAAAAACATTAAAACTTCGTCATTAAATACCTTTATTTTCATGTTTCGCAACAACAACTACTACAAGGCATTTCGTAGAATATCTTATCGCCTCAACACAAGTTTAAAGATATTTATACCAACAGTTAGCAGCGTCGGAACAATGCATAAATACAATTTTCCTTAACCCAAAGATTTTACCCATATTTTTTTAGTACGAGTACCTTGTTAAGGAACTCTTGCGAGGAAATTTTGTTTCTAAACATACCGATTTAGACTGCAGGTAATCAGCAACTGTTTGGTGAGAGTGGATTACATGGTAAAGAAAAGTATATCATCAAGTATTTTCACTATTTAATACCTATCAAAAGGAATATCGTTAAAAATATGTAATACGTCGATTGTTATTCATTACTAGCTGAGTCCTGCGGTGTAAATTGCGAGTAACCAGGAGCGAAGCCAGTCGTGTCAGGAAACGTATTGAATTGGGTTCCGTAGTCACTCATAGTAACACGTGAATTTAAAATCGTGTCCAATAGATTTTTGTTGTTTACTTACTATTTCGTTACTTTTGTACAAAGTTTAAAAAGTAAGCGTATTTTACAAGTATTTTTAACAAAGTTATCTAAGCCGGTATAGTTTTCTTTGAAAGTTCAATACATTTATTACCATCACGAGTATTTTCAGATTTTTTTATCACGCTGTTTAGTTTTCAGAAAGGGGGGGGGGCTGTTTTTGCAAAAAAAAAATGCGCATTCAAGTTGAATAACCTAAATCGAAAAATGGTTTTAGCCACCTCGCAATGGTTTAAAAGGCCTGTCTAACGATACTAGACACGAGAAAAATTAGGGGAATAATTATTTCTTTCGAGAGCTTCAATTGCACGCGTTTCGTAAATGGTTAAAAATTCGTGGAAGTATGAGAGAATCGTTCTTCTTGAAAAGTTCTAAATAAAAAGACTAGTCAGTCTAGTAGATCAGCTAGTATTACATGTTTGAGCAAAGACATGTATTAGAGTGAAAAAAACATTACACACACTGCCATGTATTTGTACCAACCCACACTCGGCCATAGTGGGGACGTATGGCCTTAACCCTCCCCTGTAAGGAGACTTGAGCCCAGCAGTTCAACGTTATATGTTTTTATCTTTATATATATAATTCTTGTGTGAGTGTGTATGTCACTGAACTTCTCTCAAACGACTGGACCGATTTTGATGAATTTTTTTGTGTGTGTTCAAGGGGATCTGGGAATGGTTTAGATTCGCAATTGGACCCAGTAGGTGGCGCTGCGATCAAGTTCTGGAATTTTAAAGTTGGGCGGTACGAAGTTCGCTGGGTCAACTAGTATTATATATTTTTTGGACATCCTACACACGTCATCTAGTCATTTCTAGTCAGTAGCATTTCAAAAACATTACAAATTTACAACGACGGTCTAATTATGTAACCAAATTATTACAACTAACAGTCAGACTAGAAAGTAATAATCTAAATATAAAATAATAAGTCACCTTGAAACGAATACATATTTAAATAAACTGTTGACCTTTAGAAAGAGCATCTTGAAACCTATTAATAATGCGATACTTAAAAACCAGATCAAATTGATTCACTTCATATTTAAATAAGGGTTGCCTTTAAATATGGAGCTGTAGATTTAACTCAAGCTTAGAAGATTTTAAGTTTTACTATTAGGGAATCGAAATGTGTTGGGACTAGGGACGGACTGAAACTTTGTCCGTTCCTACTAATCTTTGGAACGGCTAGACCGATTTTGACGGGACTGAAACTAGCAGATGACATAAGGAATACCTTATGCTACTTTTTTACACTGGCGTCACTCTGCGACGTGGGGCTCAAAAAAACACGGTTCCACTGATTGTAACGTATGAGTTGCTTTTAAGTACTTACAAATTCAGAGGTTTTTGACCTCTAGCAATAGGAGTCCTAAAATTGTACATAGTGTTAAGTAGTTATTGTTATCGGCAAAGATGAAGTTTTTCCACAGTCAAGTAGTTTTAATTTGATTAAAAACCTATTGAAGTCCATCTCCTTAAAGCATTATCAAACGTATATTCTAGTGGTCTAGAATTCTAGATATGTCTAGAACTCTACACTGATAATCGAATGTCTCATGTACCTACACCTACAACTATATCTAAATGGTACCGTTTGCGTTAACTTTTAACTTCACTAGTTTATTATTATTTGTTTTATTTATACTTTATGCACATAACAGTGACAAAGGTGGACTTAATGCCGTAGGCATTTTCTGCCAGTCGACCTTAGGGTGATGCAGAGCCAAAAACTAGGTATTTAGAAAAAGTAAACTCTCTTCCTACCTACCAAAAACTAGGTAGGTAGGAAGAGAGTTTACTTTCTATTGAAAAAATATTAATATTCCAATTCATGTCATCGTTTGTATTCGAAGTATTTAGCGGATTTACTCACGGCTCCCATCTGGCTAGCCGTCGACTATAAAACAGACAATTTTCAATCATCGCCCCTCACTTGCCAAGGTTGCTTGTGAAGATACGTCATTTGTTACTAATCTCATAGTTATACGACGATGCATCTTCTGAGAAGTTACATCTAAAGTACAAACTAAACTAGCTTTTCCATGACATTTCTTCATACTTTTGACATTTAAATCGTTCCTAATGGGGTTTGATTAGCATTGAAAAGCTATTTAATACACAGTTAGACAACATTTCTATAGAATACGGGCTTGTCGTGCTTACAATATCGCATGTCGGAAGGTCGAGGTCAATCTGTTTTTCACTCCTCTTTTTAAATTGAAAACAATATTGTCTAACTACTATGTTCGCCTATAATCACGTATATGGATTTGCTGTCACCTCATGAGAGTACATAATTTTTTTATGTGGCCATTTGAATATACTTAAGTGGCAATTTTTTATTTGCCCTGAATGTTTATCCTTGTACTTAAAATGTATTTTTAGCTATAAGTTTCCTTACAATAGTAAAATAAAAATAAACTAAATATGTAAATTGTTAACAAATCGTATAATATTTTATATTTCAAGAACACATAAATAACATGATGTCTTTATAGGAAATTTTAGAGAAGTTTAGAAAGTCTTGAATGAAATGTGAAAATTGATAAAACTATTTATTATTTGCTGGTGGCTTCATTCTGATCTTACCGCATCATAAACACTCCGTATAGGTCAATGCATTTAGATATACCTAAGGTACGTATGTAGGAAATACCTGCCTATTCTAGAGCAAAATGAATCCAAAACTAAGTATTGTTCCGCTTTTACATTATAAGATCTGTCGAGCTCAAACGTTTTTAAGGCCGCAACAGGGTCATTCTTTCTGCTAGGGCCATTATAAAAGAACGTTTAAACGCAAAGTACGGAAGTAAGTAACATAGAGGTGGATTTTTACATAAATCGCACGTTGCATAACATCGTCAATCAATCAATTTCGACGACAACCGTTCCGCTTTGGACTTTCTTGCCATTGATGTTAGTACGAAAAGCAAGCGGAACCAATACGACGTAATTCTTTGGTCATGATTGTAAAGATTTCAAAATCTTTAGGGAAATTTAAGGAAAATATGAGTATTGACTACATAAAATGCGAACAAGTGTACACACAGCTGCGATATCGAGGCTAACAGCTGTTTAATAACACGGAAATTAATTAAATGTACAGACAACTATAATAAGTGTAAGCTAAAGCCATAAAGCGCTTTCTATGTATATAACAAAAGATTTTTAAATAAGAATTATTTACTACATTCAATCGTCTTAAGTTGTGTTCAACATGTAACGTAAAATTACTGTTATCTAATTGCATACAGTGACTCTACAATTATTTATAAATTGTTCCTCAATGTAAAATACTTACTTAAAAAAACTTATAAATTTGGTATTACGCCGAATTAACCGTATTAACCCGAAATAAAGTAATATGTACTTCTAAGATTTTTTTTTGAAAATATAAAACATTGTCAAATGTATTGCTTTCTTATTCCATTTTTTTTATGTAGATACAAAAACTGATAGACATCGACGGATACGCCAATCTACATCGTGGTGTATTAATATTCACTACTTGTTGGCTTGAAAATATTTAGTTAGGAAAAACCGTAATCATTCCATTTAAAAATGATAAGGGTCTTATCAACTGCCTTCGTATACATCTTCATGATAGCGTTTAATCAATAGCGATACATTAATAAGTGCTTTGCAGTGATTATCATATCTTAATATCAATTAGGATTTATTAAATTATTAGAACAAGATAGTAAATCACAAAAGTATAAATATGGATCAAATTGGTATATCCAGTGACAAGTTCTAGAATAATATAATTGTTAATCTTAGATAATAAAAATATCGACCAGGTGCGTGTTAGGCCACGCTTATAATAGGGTTCCGTATACACCCACAATGACACGTCGATTTAAAATCGTGACCAACAATTTTTTGTTATGGTTACTTTTTATTTCGTTACTTTTGTACGAAGTTTTCCAAGTAAGTGTATTTTACAAGTTAGACCTCTTTAACTTCTGAACTAACGGACGGCCATGACGCATCTACAAGGGTTTAAAAATGATGGATTGCAAATAATGTTTTCCTTAGAATTAAATACATGTCCATTAATTGATATAAAATTTATAACCTAACCGCCATCACTTACTAAAACAAATATGATAAAATCTTTAAACAACCCTAACTGCTAGCATTCTTTAAGATTTTTTGTTCGATTTGACCTTTAGCAACACTGCTAACGACGACTTTTTTTGGGTCAATCTGTGATCAGTAGTGATACTATAAGCAGGTGAGTTGAAGGTATAATTGGCAGGATTAGATTAGTCCCGCTCGACTCCAGCGAGCCCTCTACTACATTTTCTTCAAAATAGTCCCCTCAAGTTGGTGTCGGCGAACTATATGATATCTTTACTTTTTAGCCTCTTTGCGTCTAAGTTATTAGGATGCTTTTCTAGTCTCTTCTGGTATCTTTTTGTTACATTTTGGATTTCCTCCATGACAGTAGACATCATTAGCTCCTTATGGATTTCCTAGATTGTGACGAGGAAAGGAGCGTCAGTGATTGAGCACAAGATTGTATTTAGCATCCGCTGTACTATATTTATGCTGGAGTTGCATGCGCTACCCCAAAGTTGAACTCCATAAAGTTTCACTGGCTTTAGAATGACTTTATATATTAAAAGTTTGTTGTCAGTACTCAATTTACTGTTTTGTCCCATGATCCAGTGTAGTTTCATAAATCCTAAATTAAATTCCTGCCTTTTCGTTGCAATGTGTTTTTTTCCACGTTAGACGGCGGTCCAAGTGTAGTTCAAGATATCTTACGTGGTCTTTATGAGGAAGCGTTGTATTCACAAGTCTGACAGGTGGGCAATCACCCTTCCGCAGCGTGAATGTGACCTGTACGGATTTGCTTGCACTTGCCTTTATCCGCCATTTTTGTAGCCAAGCGATTATTTTATCAAGGCCCTCCTGCAGTATGCGCGATGCTATTTCAGGGTCTGAGTGACTTGCCAGTATCGCAGTGTCATCGGCAAATGTTGCTGTAGTAACCTCGTCAATTTGAGGAATGTCCGCAGTGTACACTGTGTACAAGATTGGTCCCAGGACTGACCTTTGTGAGACTCCAGCAGTTATTTCACAGAATTCGGATGTTGCGTCACCTTCCTTAACTTGGAATAATCTTCCACTCATTTAAGATTTTATTAACTAGTAGTACTGGTGCGGAAGATTGGATTTTAGCTGATACAGCAGGCCCGGATGCCAGACCTTATCAAACGCCTGCTGAATATCTAGGAAAGCCGATGAGCAGTACAATTTTTCCTCTAGACTTCTCCTTATTGTTTCGTATACTCTATGGATTTGTTCGGTGTTAGAATGTTGCTGACTGAAACCAAACTGGTGGTCCGGGATGACTTTTTCTTTATCCAGGATTGGAAGGATTCTGTTCACAAATAACTTTTCGAACAACTTTGAGAGTATTGGGAGCAGGCTAATCTAATCTATATGAGGATACTTCGTTGGGTGATTTGCCTGGTTCATGTATCATTATTATTTTGGATACTTTCCATACTAGTGGGAAGTACTGGACTCTCATAATACCATTGAAGAGTGATGTCAAGAAAACAATAGCTTTTCTGGGCAGTTGTTTCAGTATTTCCTTGGTAAGAAGGTCGTACCCTGGGGCTTTTTTATCTTGCAATCTGATGATTACTCTCCAAACTCCGCACGTTAATAGGTCGAGGAGGTGGGGACATTGGGAAGTTCTGCGCAAGTACGCTGTCAACATACTAATCATTCTGCAGGTCCATAAGCTGGATTTGGACAACACACATCCTCAAGGTGTGAAGCAAATGCATCCGCCTTTTCGATCGCAAATGCAAATGCATCCGCCTTTTCGATCGCAAATGCAAATGCATCCGCATGTTCGAGCCCACCCCCCTGGAGTTTTGAGTGGGTGCATATGAATTTGCGGTCTATTGTAGTTTTTGGTAAATTTCTATAATTCATAGTTTGTTGATGTAGTTGCTGTTAGACGACGACTTACGGACGATTATGCCTGTTACACATATTGTAACGATATATGCCTAGTTACGATAAGTCTGTGCAGATCATTTGCGCAAATTTATGGATCACTGATAAAGACAACGATGTCTTATTCACATGTTCGATAAATGCAACTTGTATATAACGGTTTGCACAGAGTATCGCTATTTTATCGTTACGTGGCAGGAATCTTTCAAAGTTTAGTTTGTTAAAAACTAACTCGCTTAAACTCACTTTGAATGCAATTAATATTTTCAAGTAAGGAATTTACGTTAAGCTATACGCCTTATAAAATGCGGAGATCAGAGTAAATCTCTTACTATCACTACATAGTATAAAACAAAGTCGCTTTCTCTGTCCCTTTGTATGCTTAAATCTTTAAAAGTACGCAACGGATTTTGATGCTATTTTCTTTAATAGATAGAGTGATTCAAGAGGAAGGTTTTTATGTATAATACATGCATAATATAGTAGATAATAATTTTAATGTCGTAAATAAGCCCATTTTTTTTACGCTTACATTGCAAACGCTGGCTGTACCCTACGAGATAGATCAAAATAATGTACTAAAGTATTGTACATCTTAAAAAGGTCTACAAAAAAGTCCGCAATGGTATATGTCTATCTCTTAGGGATAACCCACAATAACCATTTTTTTTTTTTTACGCGTAATAATGGCTTATTTACGAAGCGATTTTAAGCAATACAATATTATCCTTATCCAATTAAGTACCTTATATACATTGTGTATTTAATATAGATTAACATGGCCTATGTAATTTAAATTAATACTTTTGAAGATATTACAGATTTAAAATGCAGAAACAAAGCGATTGTGGTGTCACCTTAAACTCTCTGACCGACTGAATATGTCTAACCGCCTGAAGCAGTTGGGCCGCCTGAATACGTCTAACCGCCTGAAGCAGTCTTACCGTCTGAATGTCTAACCGCCTGATGCAATCTGACTGCCTGAAACTCTAACCGCTTGAATATGTCTAACCGCCTGAAGCAATCTGGCTGCCTGAAATTCTCTGACCGTCTGAAAATGTCTAATCGCCTGATGTAATCTCACTGCCTGAAACTCTAACCGATTGAATATGTCTAACAGCCTGAAGCAATCTGACCGCCTGAATATGTCTAACCGCCTGATGCAATCTGCCTTCCTGAAACTCTCTAAACGGCTGAATATGTCCAGCCGCCTGAAGCAATCTGGCCGTCTGAATATGTCTAGCCCCCTGAAGCAATCTGACTGCCTGAAACTCTCTATCCGTCTGAATATGTCTAACCGCCTGAAGCAATCTGACCGTCTGAATATGTCTAGCCACCTGATGCAATCTGACTGCCTTAAACTCCCTGACCGTCTGAATATGTCTAACCGCCTGAAGCAGTCTGGCCGTCTGAATATGTCTAACTGCTTGAATGAGCCTGACCTACTGAATCTCAAGCTGCCTGAAACTGTCTGGCTGTCTGAATATATCGAACCGCCTGAAGCAGTCTGGCTGCCAGAAACTGTCTGAACGGTTGAATATGTCTGGTCAACTGAAACTGATCGGCTACTGATATACTGATAATCTGTTTGGCAGACTAAATTTGATTCAGATAGATCTGGCCGGCTGATTCTGTCTAACCACCTGAAGCAGTCAGGCCGTATGAAACTCTCTGACCGTCTGAATATGTCTATCCGCCTGAAGCAGTCTGGCTGCCAGAAACTGTCTGACCGACTGAATATGTCTAACCGCCTGAAGCAGTCTGTCCGTCTGAATATGTCTAACCGTCTGAAGCAGTCTGGCCGTCTGAATATGTCTAACGGCCTGAAGCAGCCTGACGTCTGAAATTGTGTGAACGTTGAATATCTCTGGTCAACTGAAATTGACCAAAATCTGTTTAACCGGCTGAATCTGTCTGGCGTCATAATCTGGCAGTCTGAATTTGATTCAGATAGATCTGGCCGGCTAAATCTCTCTGGCCCTCTGAATCTGTTTGTCCGTCTGAATCTGTCTGACATTCAAGCATGTTCTAAAATATGCTCAATTTGGTTCAAACCAGGACTCACAGTTTGAACATTTTTAGAATTTTTAGCGGTAAGGTTTTTTTCCTCTCATTTAAAAGGGGGAAAATATTTTTTTCGTCTGAAGTTGTATAACCGTCTGAATCTGTCTGGCTGTCTGAATCTGTCTGGTCGTCTGAATCTGTCTGGCCCACTGAATCTGTCTGGTCGACTGAAACTGACCGTCTGAATCTGTATAGCCGGCTGAATCTGTCTGGCGTCATAATAGGTCTGTCCGTCTGAATCTGTCTCTTCGTGTGAATCTGGCTGTCCGTCTGAATCTGCCCGTTCGGCTGAATCTGTCCGTCCGTCTGAATCTATCTGTCCTTCTGAATCTGTTTGTCCGTCTGAGTCTGTCTGACACCCAAGCATGTCCTAAATATATGCTCAATTGGGTTCAAATCAGGACTCATAGTTTGAACATTTTTAGATTTTTTTCTTACGCTTTACCAAATTCCCGCTTTTGAATGAGAGAAATTTTGAAATCATTCAAAAGCGGGATTTTTTTTTTGTCCTGATTTTTGTATGAGTTGCTAAAGCTAAAATAAAAATATGATGCTATTAAATGCGGACTGCCCAAGACCGGGACGGTTGGCGTTCCTTGGGGGAGACCTTCGTCCAGCAGTGGACGGCGATAGGTTGACACTATATATATATATATATTAAAATCGGTAGACAGCGCTAACTGTCAGTCTATTTGAAGTTTATAAAAAGGGTATTTTATTTAAATTTGGTAAGAAAAAGAAAACCTGTCCAGCCTTTGCGTATAGGTCTAATCAAATATTTTTTAAATATAATACTAAATTACCTTTCTAACCATAATTATATCTCACTTATCCCTACTTCCCTACTAATATTAATGCTAAACTAACTCTGTCTGTCTGTCTGGTCTGTTACGCTTTCACGCCTAAACCACTGAACCGATTTTGATGAAATTTGGTATGAAGATAGAACTGAACTTGGGAAAGGACATAGGATACTTTTATCGCGAAAATAAAGGTAGAAGGGTTTGAAATAGGGGACGTAAGTTTGTGTAGAAGTTACTTATTATCAAACATAAAATCATGTAAGATTGTTTAATCTACCCTTACCGTCTCGCGCGATATAAACGAATACCACGCGGGCGAAGCCGCGTGCGGAAAGCTAGATGATCATAAAACAGTGAGAAAGACGATTAAGATTAGGTTAAATTAAAACATAAAGAAGTATTATAACCTTTGTAAAACTCTGGCAACACCAAAGTAAGGTTTAGATTATTCCTAACCATGTTCCGATTAGAGAACCGCACTGCATTGTTGCACCATAAATGTCGTCAAGGTCCTTTTACAAGTGATTTTGGTGAGATTATCACACTAGGCTTAAGAATGGAATACTTGACGTAGCACAGTTTTATAAAATGAGTTGAAACTTTTTATGATCTGTGGAGTCAACTATAAAAACAGGTAAATTAACTTAGAACACGCTTGAAGTAGCTAAAATTGGAAGATAATGTAATTACCTATGTATATAATTACGTTTTATTGCATTCTAATGGTATTTGATAATAGTCTAGTTTAGATAACGAATAGAAATATGTTCATGCGTGTAGTACCTAGATATCGTTAAATGTCGTTGCTAACTAGCTAACTAGCTCTTATCGTCATGAATAATGGTTACCGGTGTTTATTCGCGATCACGTCAAAATCATTTGCGTTTTAGATGTGAATATCGTCTGATATATTTTTTCTATTAACAAAAAACGAGAAAGTCTTATACTTTCTTACATATTTCCATTCTTTTTATACTTCATTTTTATTTTAATATACAATAAAGCAAGGTTAGCAAGATTGTTAAAATATATTGCTAATTTGGTTCTGGAGTTTCGTGTTCGTTTACAGCCTAAAGTAGTAGTTAAACAGATAACGAGAATATTGATGGGTTCTAAACGAAGGTTTAGTTACTATGAGACCCCAGCACCGACAGAATATCATTAGCAAATACTAAGTATTCAGGACTACATACATTTTTGGTAGTTGACTTTTGCTAATATACAGTACATTAAATCTTGTGATATCTCTAATCAGATTTTGATTATTTATTCGATAGGCAATTTGTACAACGCAGATACGGTTAAGTGCACATCATGTAAACCTTTAAGTTAGAGCCTGTCGCAGGTTGCTTTTAAGTTTAACACACGCTCTTGCTAATCTCTGAATGGTGACTCATAACGTAATGTGGATTTTATTTCTATTACTTACTTTTCAAATCGGACGTCCGTTAGAGATCTGTTTAGTGAGATCCTGTCGCTAGCTAGCAAGTTGAACTGGTTTTCTTGGAATTTGTCCAACATAAGTTTTTCTTCCTCAATTGGTATATTCACCGCCTTACCTGAAAACACACTTACATTTTAATTCAAACAAGACTGTAGGCAAAAGATGCCGATTTAATCATTCTAATTACTAAAAAAAAAATGCGCTTCGCGATACAATTATGCCCAGAGCTGAGTAAGAAGATATTTCATGCTCTATGAAAGCAATAAGTAACGCGTGTAATGAGTATAATAAATGTTTTTACAACCTGTAACATTGTGTTCTAGACTGTATGATAAATATCTACTGTACTATTTGTCATATTTTATTCATTGACTCTCCGTTCTGGTGGCGGATTAAGGTCACCTTAGCCAATCTGAACGGAGACTAGTCAAAGGGATATAGTGCATTAGTGTGTGCGCACACACAGGTACACACGACACGGACAGCTATCCGACACGACCGGTGACAAATCGGGATACCGAATGTGACTACCCCTATTTATCTCATGGGTGTCGTGAGAGTTAACTCAGTGCGGACAACATCACTGCAAAGAGTAGGTAAACTTAAAACATTTTTTTTACGCGTGGAAATTCCCTCGGACCATCACCTCGCCGGGGTTTTCTATGCGGAGGGACAGTCTGTCGGACTCGAAACGACTAATACCACACTTCTATTTTAGGAGGAGTCCAGGGTGATATCTCCTTCTGGACACCAAGCGCCTGCCCTTAAAAAAATCCTATGTAAAACCCATCTGGCCAGTGTGGTACAGTAGGCCTAAACCCATAGGTTTAGGCGGAGGGACCATCTTGCCATGTTGGCTCGGCGAGCGGCTTCGCGCCACTCGCGGGTGGAAATTAAGAAAAGTCTTCGTGGTCAAAGCTTCCAGTCCGGTGAAGAAGCAGTCGACGCTTTCAAGTAAGCCATTTTGAACACCCCTACTTTAGAGTGGAATAAATGTTATAATAACTGGTTTGAGCGAATACTAGATGGCGTTATGTCAGTCATTCGAAATAAATTGTAATTACAATATTGCTTTCTTAACATTTTCAATTTATAAACGAGTACCTACCAATTTTATTAGCACTTATAAGCATGTCGGACAAGATAGAATGACACGGTGAATGAACTTCGATGTACGATATATTTTGTGGACATCACATGATTACATAATTATGTAGAAATAATGTCATCCGTCTAACGAAAGACGGTCGTGGATCGGCCTTCTCCTTACAAGATGTCGGACGACCTGGTAAAGGTTGTGAGAAGCCGTTGAATAAGGCCACTATAGGCTCGGTTGTGGAGAGTCTTGGGGGAAGCCTATGTCCAGCAGTTAACGTTTATACGAGATGATGTAGTGTCATCGTAGTCCAGTATAAGTGACGATGCTCTTAGACACTAGGTATACATGTAGATAAAAACCTAATAGTTGTAACTAAACTATTCCAAACTGTTACGATATATTATCGTATCCATAATAGTATCCGAGATCGTTTTAATATTTTTCATACAACCGTGGATACGTATTCGAAATACCATATCCGCAACTTCCATGTAAATATTTATTAATACCCTATATTTCTTAAAAAGAACTTGTGCCGAGCTGAATTCGCTAGTACCTACAAATATATAAAGTTTGTACTAAGTACACAAACAACAGAATAAAATGTTTTCGCAAGATGTTATAGCTTGACAAGTGATGTAGCAAAGTACACGTACACTCACACTACTACGATTTATTTAGTAAACAATATAAATAACTTTATCTTAGTAGTTCGTCGTAATTTTTGTGTGTATAAATATAATTTAACTGAGACAATAGATAACTGAGAACTAAATATCAAGACGATAAATGTATCACTAATCCGTTTGTTTACATTTTGATATCTACTAAAATGTATAGCCATAAAATCCAACACGTCGCTCTAAGACAGGTACTAAAATATTTGAATGAAGATAAAACATGCATTATGTCAATATTTTTAATGGAAAACGTTTTGTAGTGTTAATTAACGCATTTGAAATGCAATTTACAATAGACATGTAGTTGCTCTAATGAAAGTATTATCTATACTGATATTATAAAGAGGAAAAATTTGATTGTTTGTTTGAAATGAACAGGCTCCGAAACTAATGAACCGATTTTAAAAACTCGAACGATTTTAAAATAAATTTTCTTTTGCTAAGTACCTATAAGTCCCCGTGCGGAACCCTGGCGGGCAACTAGTTGCTACATAAAAATGTTCTCCTAGACGATTTCGGTCACCGCGGCTAGTCTCAACGGAGACCAGTCAACTGCGCAAGAGATATAGTGCACTAGTGGGTGTGCAAACACAGTTGCACTCTCTGTTTTCTCTTTCTCACAGTCCAATGGGGCGCGGCATGGGGTCTAAGAACCAAACTTTCAATCTTATAGTTTTTACTATGCATTACAGATAAACTTCAAACAGAAAAACTATCACTTTTTGGTCAGACCCCAGAATCGAACCTTGACTCTCGACGGCCGTCGCATACGCTACTAGAATCGTTGGTCTAGTAGCGTTCATAAAACATTTTGTTAAGAAACAAGCACTCTAGATTGTTTTTTTTTTAATAGTGCAATACAAAAGTATTGCCAAATAGAAGGTTGTGGTCAACCATATATAATTCATCAATTTTAAATTTTGTCTGTCGAATTCTTGCCATTAATAACACACGTTAAAAAATAAACGCATTATTTGTGATAGTTTTTTTTTTTCATAGAATTAAGTAAAAGTTTTGCAACAGAGTTCTTTGACATTAGAAGAATAAAAAACTCATCTCACAATGAGAATTACAGCTCGTAATTTTACACTGAGATCCTTATCGTTCTAAAAGATCTTTGTTAATAGAAAGTAACAGCCGGCTACAAACGGCGTAACGCTGAAAAACAATGAGTTGTACAACAGAAAGTTTTAAGGATGCTCAAAATCAAATTTTACGATGTGGTCATTAACAAACCTTGGTCAAACGGTGAGCGTATGTGACTGCCAATCAAGAGGTATTTCAAGAAGAAAGTCTTATTGAGTTTTTCTTACAATTTTTTTTACATATTACAGCCTGGAAGTTAGGGGATGTTTCACATCTGTGCCTCGGAAAGCACTTTACCCTATCGGTCTCGGTTACTATGAAGCTATTGCTGGTAATATAATAAATGATTTTGATTTTAAAATTATCATCATTATCATCAACAAGTGGACATAGACTTCTCTTTAGAAAGGAGATTTCGAGTTCAATGTGAACAAAGTTTTTAAAGCAATTCCCCACTGTTTTACAACAGGGGCTACACTTGCATGCAATCAACTGACTCCCAATGCTCTTAGAGCTAGTACTAGTACTCTCCACGTTGCTTCCTGAGTAGCAATGGAATCAAAAGAATCATGATATTCATGTGACCGCATCTTTTATATTCAAAGCCGCGATTATTATTGGTCGACCGTGTAGAAATAGATGCATCTCAATATGACTAACCAGCGCGGTATAGCAAGCTAAAATCTCCTTTCTAAGAAGAGACTTGTGTCTACGAGAAGCTGCTAATGTAAATTGGTAAAAATATTTAAGATAAGCTTAATTTAAATTTAAATTACAATCCCTGTATTAAAACGACTTAACTATTACTAATTATAAAGGTCAATGGTTTTTACCTTGACCACAAATATCAATAAATCGCATTTTCAGTCGTAAACTTGACTGGTAAAAGAGGCATAAAAGTGAATTTTTTTAATTAGGTACACTTTACATGAATAATAACCGTTAATCTTTGCAAACTGTTCTTTAAGAAACAATGTGCACCATTACCATACTATGTGGGTATGTAATTGATTCTAGAAAGTTTAATTGATCCATTGAATGAGAAATATTCAAATAATTCATACTTAAAGAAAATGTCGTTGGTGCCTAAATTTTGCTGCGTTTTGGTCTAAGTTGCGCGGATAGCGTATACCGGTTCGATTCGGGAGACAGGCTAATGTTGTTATGTTTTTCTTAGCAGATATTCTTAGTAACTGCCTAGAGCATGAAACTTTGGTTTGACACCTATGCCCGTTAAGCCGGAGAGCGTGTTAAGGCGTGGGTTATCTCAGTTGTCATGAATATCTAGTGCAATCGTTTTTGGAAAGGCAGTGTCGTCAAATATATACACTAACAACTAATTCAACTTTTGAATTCAGTTCACCCTCAGGGTTATAGTGGTCTAATGTCAGTAACTTCATGGAAAAATTGAGATTCAGGTAAAACCAGTTGAACTAGTATAGTAGCCAACCCATAACAAAATTTGGAATATTTGTGGAAAGCTGGAATGCTAGGAAGTTTATCAGTTAACCTACCTTGAGTCTGGAGTATTTCAATCAACATCTGCTGTGGTAATACAGTCAGAAAAAGTGTTTTTGAGAAAATAATTCCCAAGTTTTTTCCTACTGTCCTTAGTGCTCTTTATCTAACAAGAAAATGCACTCCTAGTTTATGTGCAAGTCTGAAACCTTCGAAATGAACAATAGGCACTTTTGATTTACTACTCTTCGGATTATCAGTGTAGCATACTCCAAAAAAGAAAAGTATAACAATTCAACTTTTTTTAGTCTTTAAATGATCGTTGGCAATCCAGCGATCATTTAAAGACTAAAAAAAGTCATGCAGTAGTAGAAAGTTATTGTGAGCTTAACCTATGTATACAAACTATGATTTAAAATAAGTAATTTTTGTTCCATACCCATCTCTCCTAATGAATTTCCCATTGGTTTGACAACAGGCGCTGGATCCCACCTCTTAAGCCGTGAGGGTGGATATGGTGAGAGTGATATGCCATCTTCGCCTATTTCTTCTTGTCCTAGTTCATTTTGTTCTAAATTGGTTTCATCATCGTCTATCTGATTTTTTTGTAATGCTGCTGCCAGTGCTGCCTTCTTTCCTCTATACTCTTCTTTAATCTATTAAAGATGTAAAAAATAAATAGTGGAATCACAAAGATATCTCAACAGCACTAACAACATTTGCTGTCTCTGACTAGTTAAATAACAGAGGATAATGAACGGCTATATATATTTTTTATTTCACAAATAATAAGTGAGAAAATTAATACTTCAGTTTCATTCTCATCATCAGCAGCCTTTAACCATTCACTACTGGATATAGATCTCTCCTTAGAAAGGAGGTTTAGGGCTACTATATCATACTTTCAAGACAAATTCGTATAGGGTGTGTTGCAAGTATTCCTTTTCATTGTTCTGCTTAGTTTGTACCCTTCTGGCCTCTTAAGACACCTTAGCTTATGCATTTTGAATTTTTAATGATAAGAGATTAAGTTTCAAATTGTTGACAAATGACAACTTTTATAATTTAATTTACTTAACATTTTGCTTATGCCTATATTTGTGTATTACTTAAGGCTTTCATAAATCAAACATATCCTGAACATTTGAATATTCTCCAAGTAAAATAAATTAGTAATTTATTTACACTTAAATTTTGGAAATAACAGCCTTTCATAACATTAAGATATATTTATTTAAAAGAAGTATAGTTTTAAATACCTACACAACTAATTTAAAGACTTGAAAACTTCATTATTTTATGGCAAGTTAAGGAGCTGATATTAAAATATTCAGGTGGAATTCTATTTTTAACTGCCAGGTTAGGTAATATTTTAAGTTTACTGGTCTGAAATTGGAAAATTAGTCCTAAGCACTAGTTACAACAATTGCATACAAGCCAAAAAAAAACAGGCCACCAGGCCACAATTTTTTTGGATGGGACAAATTAAGAAATAACCGTCAAGTTAATAAATAACAGCCTTAAAAAAATTGAGCTTTAAAAAAAAATATGCTGTACTTTGAAGGAACATTTTTTTTTTTATTAAAAACCTTTCTTGACCAATTTCTTGAATGATACACAAGCAAATTCATATGGAATATTAATGAATAACACCACATATCAATTCGTCTTTTTATCATATTCTTGTAAGAATATAGTACTTAATTAAAAAAACCGTAATGTGTTTTTTCGTTAAGTTCTAAACAAACATTTTAACACAAATTATTGACCTCAGTTTTTACCTCAATAACATTGTCCGTAGATTTTTTACTGCAGTCCCAGCCGTCACCGAAACAGTCGGAGTACATAGCCAGCAGCATCACATCTACCAGGAGCCATACTAATGATGTGATCAATATAATACGGCATGTGTGTATCCGTATTTTACTCCGGAACATTTTAATCGATCAAGTTCGCACGCACTAAAGTTCACTGCCTCATGACAACACAGCCCCACTAAAGTCACGTTATCTTCCAAACCTGCAATGCACTTCAATTTTATACAAACATACAAAATTAACGCTAAACATATTCACACAATAAACAAGAATACGATGTAAATTAACACACGTCTTAAACTCTGAATATCTACCTAGCGGCAAACTAAATATATAAGCACTATTTTACTGTAAGTAGGTTTCCGGATCTAAAAAGAGAATAACTCACTAGATTTTATAAATAATTAGTCGGCACTCGTTCAAGACTATATATTACTTTGGAATAGCACTATTCGTATACTATTCATTAAAATATATACCGTATTGTTTTGTTAAAGACTTATAACAATTTGTATCACAACGGCAGTGAATGGCAGCTCACGGCCGACATTCAACTCGTTACAATCAATTCCACGAACAATCGCCAATCGCGACAAGCCAAATTGTGCACGTCAAAACTTTCTAGTGTCAAACTGAACTACAATTCTGCAACACATATAACTTTATAGAGTCTGGCCACGCTAACTCTGCAGTGGAGTAAATGGGCAACCCCAAAAAGTTTTTTATATGGTATACTTTTTCTGATGTCACTTTTGTGGTACGTGAGCTGTCACATTGCATATGCGGTTTGTTGTTTTTCATATATTTTAAAGAAAAATAGTTAAACCTATTAAAAGTGGAGTGCGGAAGTTATTAAATAACATGATAAGTAAATTCCAAGATGTGAAGGCACAGTGTGATGTCGTCCTTAGCCAAAAACGACAATGTTTACAAGATAACGAAAAGTTGACGTGTAAGTAAATCTACTGATTTTGATACTTTGCCGTTTTAATTTACCATTAGATGTATCTAAGAACATTTTTTCAAATACTCATAGCCTGTTCATGATGCTGACAAGAAGCTCGTGTCAAATTAACGTCCAATTTCAATAACATATCTACCTATAGATTTGCTTCCTACAGATAGGATTTAGGTCTTATGCAACTATTACACAAATTATAGATACTCAACTCTTAACAAGTATTTATTTTTAGACATTCCAGGTAGTATAAGTGATGAATTTAAACCTCATATTCAAGTTGCCCTACGGATGCTGAAGGCTCTTGAAGAGTTTACCATCAATAGTAAGAACCAGTTTATAAAAAATATCGCTTCAATGACTGGTAAGAATCTGTTACTTACGTATGTATTTTCTAAAATTTTCGTTAGATTATTAAAGTAGGTACAACGTACATCCAATACATATTGGATTGAATACAAGTTCAAATTAAAGTTTATAAATGATTTATATTTATTTCTACAGGATTCAGCGATCTGGAGGGTTCCTGGCAAAAAGCGTGCAGCACTGGCAACGAAAGTTAATATTGATCATTTTGACCAATGCGCCAAACGAAATACGATATATCAGTATTATTTGACCCGAAAAAAAGTTCCTACTCTGCGTAAATTACTACTTCAATTGAGGCAATCAATTGATTTTACTGGCTGCAGAGAAACCTTACGCAAAATATTATTGACGAACGGACAGTCCTTATGGAAAAACATGATGTGGCGGCATGGAGCCTTATGGCCAGATTCCATAATCTATATACATAATAAAAAATTTGTTAAGAAACGAGCCTGTAGAAACAAAAAAAAATTAATGTATATCTTGATGAAACCTAAAAATAAATTATGTTTATCATTCAAAAATCTATCGTTATTTTTATATTGTCCTTGAGTTGTTTCATAGATCTTAAAGTAAAGTTAGCCTTTTATTATTATTAATGTGTAGATAAACCATAGCCTCAGTAGATTTTTTAAAGTTAGGAATCAGAATTATTGCAACCTGTATTGTACCTACTTATGACCTCAAAAACTGTATCAAATCGACAATGCATCGTGCTGAAGTCATGACTATTCTTAACCAAGAAAAAATCAGAATATAAACAAAATAACTTGGCTAAAATAAAAAAAACAACTAGTATCTAATTAGTTTTTCGTAGTATAGACGGTGTTACCATCTATAGATTTTCAAATTCTATAATTTTTTTCGTTCTGCAGAGTTAGCGTGGCCAGACTTTATTTACATAACTTATTTTTATTAGACCTTACATAAAATTATCAAGATAACTTTATTTAATAAATCAATATTTTTCAGAGCTTTCCAAATACTGCGAATAAGATTTAATAAAATATAATAATAAAAAAAATTAATGAGTTCAGAATTGGCTAATTTCATTTACTGTGCGTTGCGTCGTGGTTGCGTCCCATTCATATAGACTTAAATAACTTCAGTGGTGCCATTGCCATGTCGCGCCAGAGGCAAATCGGTTTCATACATTACAACAAAAAACACTACCAATTCACGGTTAGAAAACTCCAAATAATCTTGAGAATAAAGGCTAGGCAGATAATAATGAAGATTATGTAAAAAAACATTGCCATAATTTAGCCGATAATTCACTGCGTTTACAAAGGAGGGATGTTTCAATCTGGGAAGAGAATTGATTGGGCTTTTTAATTTATTCATTTCGAATTCAGTACATAATGTTGTAAAATAAAATAGTGAAAAGTTGAAATTAATGTATTCTTCTTCTTTTTATGAAATGGCAACCAGCCGAATAATAACTATTTAATTTAGACCTATGTATGCCATGTATTTAGCGGTGTATTTATCACTGGTTAAATTACAGATTTTGGCTATGATTATATTATACTCTTTAATCTAAGGATTTTTGTGATTCCCAAACGACTGCAAAACGACCCAAACTGACAGAGTATTGTCACGTAGACAGATGCCAAATTGTCAAATTCTGCCTGACTGAAGTAACGTAACTGAATTACTGAACCTGATGCCACTGATGCAGGGAGTTTGGCCTGCCATCAGTGTCAGGTCGAGATTGTCTAGAGCTACGGTTTTGTTACTATTAATTTAATTGTCAAATAATTACTTACGAGCAACAAATTTTTACTAACTTAGTTTACAATTGTAAAGATAGTCTAACAAATATTTGTTTACTACAGTGAGTGCTATGAGAAGAACTCGTCAATGTGGATTTAATCATCCAACAAGTTTAAGTACCTGTCAAGAACTCAAGATATTTCATAAAATAAGAGCAGCAAGTGAGCCAGGATTATTTTTCTTATGAAATATTTTCACAAGCAAAAATTGACCTAAGTTATCTGGAACTTCTGTAAAAGTAGGTTTTAATCCAATTTACTCACCTGTTTATTTTTATTTTAAACTTGTATTTACATATATACTTACATTTATAATTATGAACAGAAACAAGAACAGTTCTAGGATGATGAGAGGTGGTGACTTTGATAATGACACAAAGAATGCATATAACCTGATTACATCTGAGGATAAGCCACCTGATATTAAGTATGAAAAAGAGAACTCATGGGTGGCTGGAGTTCAGATGTTCATATCTTTCTTACTGGCTGGTTTTGGCATGGTAGCAGCCAGTTTGTTATTAGATGTGGTCCAGCATTGGGAAGTTTTCACTAAAGTATCAGAAGTTTACATCCTAGTACCAGCCCTCCTAGGCTTGAAAGGTAATTTGGAAATGACTTTAGCATCACGATTGTCAACTCATGCCCATTTAGGTCATCTTGACACTAGTTTGGGATCATTGGTTGTTGGAAATTTATGTCTCATTCAATGTCAAGCTGTCCTTGTAGGGTTCCTAGCTGCCATGGCCGCTGTTGCAATGGGATGGATACCAGAGGGACAATTTGATATTCATCATGCATTGTTGTTGTGTGCCTCTAGTGTGTTGACAGCATCATCAGCTAGTTTAGTGCTTGGTATCATTATGATAGGAGTTGTGGTTGTATCAAAGAAGTTGAACATTAATCCAGACAATGTAGCCACACCTATTGCAGCTAGTTTGGGAGATTTGACAACCTTGGCACTCTTGTCTTGGATAGCTTCAATACTGTTTAAATCAATTGGCACAAGTGTTATTCTACCATCTATTATTATCATTGTTGGAGCTGGGCTTGTGCCAGTTTGTGGTTATATTGCTTGGAAAAATGATTTTACTCAGCAAGCATTAGATGAAGGATGGGTTCCAGTGGTGTCTGCCATGGTCATAAGCAGTGTAGGAGGATTAATACTTGATCATACAGTGTCTATGTACTCTGGGATTGCAGTGTACCAATTGGTAATCAATGGTATAGGAGGCAACATGGTGGCTGTACATGCCTCTAGATTATCTACTCAACTCCATACTGGACAAAAAGAAGGTTCTGTGATTGGAAGTACAACTAAGCTATTGTTACTAATGGTCATACCTGGCCAATTAATTTTTATATACACTATAGGATATTTAAGAGCTGGCCATACATCAACAACACCAACATTCATATTGATTTATATGTCTGCAGCTTTGTTGCAAGTGTTTCTATTGTTAACAATCAGTCATTATATGGTACGTTGGATGTGGGGAATGGGTATGGATCCTGACAATTCTGCTATACCATACCTCACTGCGCTTGGTGATTTATTGGGAACAGCCTTACTGGGTGTGGCGTTTAGTGTACTCTTTGCCATTGGAGATAGAGATAGTGATGTGGGTGATTAAAGGCAATTCGATTGTATTATAATAATAATTGATATTAACTTTATGTACTAGACCCGTTTCTATACCTACTGTTTGTACTTAACAAAATTTTAATGAAGATTCAAAGTAGGTTATAACCATGGGATTATTTAAATATTTTGTACTGTGGAAATGTAAAAGCATATTAGCAAATGTACAATGAAACAGATTATCCTTATCAGTCTCATTGTTCATTTTGCACAAAAGCCAACAGCTAGATGTTCATGCTTTGTTCTCATACATATTGTACATGACTTGTTGTCAGCACACAAAAGACTTAAAAATGTACATAATTTATAAATGGTGCTATTAACATAATTAAAAACCCTTATAGATAAAAGAAGAGCTATTTTTGTAAGTATATAAAATGGAAATATATAATATTTACTTTTAAACTTGTGAAATAAATTTGTTGAGTTTTTATTCGGTTCACTTTATATTCCAACCATCATTATCAGCCCTGCTAGACAAAGGCCCCTCCGAAGACATACCACAGTTGTTCCTACCGTATCCAACATGAATTATACTCTTTTGTTGAAGGTATGCCTATTAGTAGTAGTGGATAGGTAGTGCTGGATTTACACATTTGCCGCCCTACTGACTCCTAAAATTTTAAAAATACACTGTTTACTAAAATACTACTAAAGTTAATTCTTTCTTTGGTCTGACTGCCTCGTTGGTCTTGTGGTTAGCGGATGCGACTTCTGATCAAGAGGTCTCGGGTTCGATTCCCGGGTCGTACCAAATATTATTTGTGTGATCCACAAATATTTGTTTCAGAGTCTGGGTGTTTACTATGTATAATATGTATGTATTTACAAAAAAAAAGTATGTTTATGTATTTATATCAGTTGTCTAGTACCCATAACCTAAGCTCTGCTTAGCTTGGGACTAGATGATGTTGTGTGTCAGATGTCCGAAATATTTATTTATATTTATTTAGGAAATAATCTAGTTACTAGATTACTTTTACAACTTTTTTTTAAAGTAAAACAAAGTTTGGTTTTTACTGCACTACCAATGAGGTATGGTAGGCTAAGCAAGATAGGTAAGTAAGACCCGATACGTCTAAACATGCACCTTTTTTTTGTTTTTGCGGGGAATGCTTTTCGCACCGTACCCTCCGTGTGGGAGACGGAGGGCGTGTGTTGGACTCCCGGCGAACCGGTCTACTCACTAAACTCCGCGGCGGCCTACCTCGGCAGTCGGGAGGAACTCCAGGAACGCATCAGTAACTTCTGGAGTCCTTACCCCATAACTGGGGCACATTTCAGGGTAATCAATAAATTACTCTTGGGACAGGACGATATCGTGCCTCTCGCCGTTTTACACCGTAAAAGGCGGGAACACCGATCCGCCCCAAACGACACCCCCCAGCCGCACTGCTACTGCTCTTGTCGCTTGCAGTGGTCACATTTCCCCAAGATGTGGCCGCAACGACCCTTAGGCAACGATTGGGGACTAGCTGCCTCTACCGCGTCCCCTTCGCTGGCCTTATGCCCCTTTCCCGATCCCGCTCTGCCGTCTCCTTCTGGAACATTCCATTCTCACAGGCTCCTACTCCCACTCAGGGCAGTCCTCCAGCGTGTGCTGGGCGGAGACCCGGTCGGTCCCGCAGTGATGGCATTGTGCCGTAACCTCACGTCCGATTCAAAGGCAAGGCAAAGCAGACAACACTTAGGGCAGACTGGTGTGAAGGACCGCATCGTATGCGAGGTCCCTTAATAATGGGCCCAATACAGAGCCCTGAGGTACCCCGCAACACACATTCCTTCGATTCTCCACCCCATTCCGATCCACAAACTTAACTGTGCTGTCGCGCAGATAGGCCTCTATGATCTAACTATGCACCTATCAACGTCAATATATCCAAGACTTGGTTACACTTAGTCGGCGGCGACGGGTTATGGAGGAGCGAGCGAGTGAATAAAATTCAACTTCTGCCAACCGACATGACCTAGACAGCTCCAGGTGCACAGTTACCAATGTCGAGTTATAGTCTCAAAACTGCTAAATCAAAATATTGCACATTCGATAAACGTCATTAACTGATTTTAATTGAACTTAATTTAACACAAATTTTAAAAACAATATTGCATTGAAGTTAATAATAATAAATAAATGTTTTGGACATATCATACACAATGCCATCTAGTCCCAAACTAAGCGGAATTCGTCGGTCGTCCACTTTTTTCAGTACCAATTTATATTTAGGGTCATTTTGCCGTCACGGCAGCCTCTCATACCGGATGACACAGATGATCACTGGAAAGGGGTGCTTTGGAGATCATCTGTGTCTAATCCGCAAAGAGCCAACGCCTGAGTGCCACCACTGCGGTGGCCAGACTGTGGACACGGCACCTCACACGCTGGTAGAATGTCCGGCGTGGGAGGAGCCGAGACGTGACCTCGTGGCGGCCATCGGGGTGAGGAGTCTCTCGCTCCATAACATGATTGTGGCAATGATACGGAGCGAGAGCGCGTGGAACTCCGTCGTCTCTTTCTGTGAGCAAGTCATGCTTGCGAAAGAGATGGCGGAGCGAGAGCGGGAGAGGTTCAGAACTCTTCCGGTCCGCCAGGCCCGGGAACGGGCCAGATACCGCAGGCAACTCAGGCGTCGGAGATCGTTAAATGATCTCCGTCCTCCATAAGCGCAGGCCTGGGGGTGGCAGATTAGGCCATCTGTCACCCTAGCAGAAGCAGGCCGGGGTGGATGTGCGAGCGCTATAAAGCGCGTGCCGTGCCGTTTTTGAGTGGTGCCCCCACACAGAAGGGGGCCATCTACTAGCGGTAGGTGGCCCGAGGTGCGTCGGGGTTTCAGGGACTTCCTTTCGAGGGTATACCTGGTTCCCCGACTCATAGTACCCGAGACGACGTGCGGTTTTAGTCGGTTCGAGTCCGACATAGCCACCAACGTGTGGCATCCGTGGGGATTTCCGCACGAAAAAAAAAAAAAAAAAAAGGGTCATTTTGCCGCCCCAAGCTTCAGCTTTTCAGCTTATAAGGTAAATCCGGCCCTGTCGCTATGTTTTTTATTAAATCTACATTCTAATTTAGTGTAAATTGATAAATTGATAATAAGTCAATCCATATTCAAGGTCTGTCAGAGTGCATTTAATCTCTAATTCTCTACTAATATTATAGATTTTGAAATGAATAGGCTCCGAAATTACTGGACTGATTTGAAAAAAATCTTTCACTATTAGAATCGTAAATTATCTATAGGCTATAGTTTTTTCTTTTTTAAAGTTAGGAATCAGTATGGAAACTTCGATAATGTAACCCAAGGTGTAAAAAAATTCCCAATAAAATCACTATTTTGCGTACGCTGCGAGAACTGTTGTACAGCAAAGTGATGTACTACATTTTAATTGAGAGCATCCATATCTACAATAAAGTCCGCGGTGCCATACGACTAACTATTATAGTTTTGCCACAATAACCACTAAGAAAAAAATAATTCAATATTTACGTACGAACAAATGGTTTTTAGGGTTCCCTAGCCAAATGGCAAAAAACGAAACCCTTATAGATTCGTCATGTCTGTCTGTCCGTCTGTATGTCACAGTCACTTTTTCCGAAACTATAAGACCTATACTGTTGAAAATTGGAAAGTAAATGTATTCTGTGAACTGCATTAAGATTTTTACATGAAAATAGAAAAAAAAAAACAATACATTTTGGGGGTCCCCATGCTTGGAACTGAAACATTAAGATTTTAACACAAAAATAGAGATTTTTTCATCAAACCCATAGGTTTGATGCTCCTTAAAAATTATATAGAGGTTTCTAATATTTTTTTTCTAAACTGAATGGTTCCAATGTGGTAAAATGTGCCCCCTCCCCCCCCCCCACCTGTAACTTCTAAAATAAGAGAATGATAAAACTAAAAAAAAAAAATATGATGTAGGTACCATTACATGCAAACATCCAACGAAAATTGATTTGAAAAAGAATTATTAAGTATTTTTTTTTAATACGTCATAAATCGTAAACCGTAATTTACCTTTCATTCAATCAATATACTATTATTAAAACATCGATCAAAGTAACAATGCACTATAAGATCTTTTATATGATGTTAATTGCTACTACGGAACCCTTCATTGGCGAGTCCGAGTCGCACTTGGCTGCTTTTTTTTTAATTATTCAAATCAAACATACCATTCTAAAGTTATCATGAGTTTAGTAATTTTCAAATTTGAAATTGAAGAAACAACGTTCGCGCTCTAAATTACCAACTTGCTTTTGTCTATGATTTACTAAAGACATACAAGTTAGATTATGGTTCGTGTAGCATGTGTAATGAATTATTGATATAAAAAATATTTTTATAGTATGTAATATACATTTTTTTATTAAGCCTAACACAAATTGTGAGGATTACTATGCGAGTAAGTTTGAAGTCATTTATGTATGTAGGTATACATATACTACATACATCTATCCTAACTCTTATATGGATTATTTTGAATGATTGTTTTATCATAAACAGACTTAATCGACTATTCTAAGCACGGGAAGTCTGCCAAGAGTGTGGTATAAATTACACATTTTTCTTTGTCAAATACCTATAAGGCCCCGTGCAGTGCGAAGCCGGATCAGGTGGCTTGTGGGAAGAAACCACGTAATAACATCCATGATAATATTTCACAGCGACATTCAATAGCAGCATTTTTGTTTTGTCGACGGGGGCAGGGAAATCCCTTCGGATAGCTGGCAAATTGGGGATTCAGAAGCCACAAGTGTTTCGACTAAAACCAACCCCGATCGCCGGTCTCAGGCACTCTGACTTGAGGAGGATCCGGACCATGTTATTTCAGTTCCGCCCCAGGTTCTATCCCGAGAAAAGCCACAAAGGCTTCCCCCTGCCTATCGGCTCAGTCGTCATATGTTGGGAACCAATCGCGTTCGATCATATCGTCATATGATGCGATAGATTCAGTAGTAGCCTAGATAATAATCGTCGACATCACGTTGTAGAAATTCCCACATTCAACCGGTCCATCATTAACACGAGCATGAAAGACATCAGGCGTAGGATCGGCTTTACGTGCTCTCCAAGGCCAACTAAGTGCTATAAAGTATTTCTATAATTAAGAAAACTGGAACTTTTTTGACCCGACTGAGGAATTGAACCTGAGACCCCTAGATATAGACGGATACGCTAACCGCTAAACCCGTGAGGCAGTCGCATGTGAAGAAGTAAGTTCGTAACGAGGTAATTAACGCTAATGGTAGAAAACCCGGTGAAGATCGACGTCCAGCCGTTTTAGAGATTAGGCGGAACAGACAGACAAAAATGTTTAAATTGCTTAAAAGTATAATGCAATGAGTAAAAAACTGTTAATTTGATATCAGAAACAGACACCTCAATTTCATTTATTTGTATATTAAGATAAGGATGAGTCATGATATTTTTCATTCATCCATCCTCCTAGCCTTATTCCCAAGTTTATTTGGGGTCGGCTACTAGTTCAACCGGTTTTACCTGAATTTCAGTTTTTCCACGGAGCGACTGGCATCGGACCTCCGCAACCCTAAGGGAGAACTGAAATTCGAAGATTGAACTAGTTGTCAGTATATTTGAGGGCACTGACTTCCCAATAACGATTGCCATAGGTGTTCATGACAACCGGGACCGACGGCTTCTTCTAGAAGAGCGGACTGGAGATGCTTGTATTGATGATGGATCATCCTCTCTCTGCTGAGACGCCGTCTATCTCTCTTTGCTGAGAGACTTCCTCTTGATCTGAGATATCAGAAGGCTTCGCCTCCATTGATGGTTGTTGCTGTCTAAGTAATGTTGTAATAGACCTGTACAATCGTTCTGCCTGTTCATATTGTTTCTCTAAAAAATACGGGTGAGACCTGCTTTCCTCCATACAAAGCCGATCATGGTTGTGTACTACCTTTTTTTTTTTTTTTTTTTTTTTTACGCGGGGAATGCTTTTCGCACCATACCCTTCGTGGGGTAAACGAAGGGCGTGTGTGGGACTCCCGGGCAAATGGTCTACCCACTAAACCCCGCGGCGGCCTACCTCGGCAGTTGATAGGAACACCAGGATCGCGTCAGCAGCTTCTGGTGTCCCCCCTGCCGTACCTCAACGTCTGAGGTACATCCCGGGGTGACTAGTTTCACCCCCGGGGCAGGATGTTGTTGCGCCTCTCACCGCTCTGAACAGAAAGAGGCAAAACATCAACCCGCCTTAAACGACACCCCCCGGCCGCACCGGGGATGTCACCTATCTCGAGTCGTTTGCAGAGGTCACATTGCCCCAGGATGTGACCGCAGCGACCCTTAAGCGACGATTGGGGAGCTAGCGGCCTCTACCGCGTCCCCTTCGCCGCCTCCTTCGAGCGGGATCAGCCCTTTCCCGATCCCGCTCTGCGGACTCCTTCCGGAGCATAACATTCTCACAGAAGGAGACCGCGGCTTCCCATCCCTCGCCACTCGCCAGCATTGCCGCGATCAATGCTGGCGGTGACAAGTTTCGTCCGATCTGTCCGACCAGGACTCGACGCTCGGACTCCCAAGCAGGGCAGTCCTCCAGCGTGTGCTGGGCGGAGTCCCGGTCAGACCCGAAATGGTGGCATTGTGCTGTAGCCTCCCGTCCTATTCGATTCAGATACTCACCGAAACAACCGTGACTTGTGGTTGTGTACTACCTACTGTACACAAATTTCATATTTAACCCTTTTAGGGTTCCGTAGTTCATGACTTGGAACCCTTATCGATTTGTCATGTCCTTCTTCAACTTAAAGTCCGAAAAAGCGGCCAAGTGCGAGTCGGACTCGCCCATGAAGGGTTCCGTAGCAGCAAGTAACATCATATAAAAGTTTTTGTAGTTCGTTGTAACTTTGATCGATGTTTTTATAATAGTGTATTGATTGAATGAAAGGTAAATTGCGGTTTACGATTTATGACGTATTTCGAAAAAACTACTTCCTAGATCTCGTTTAGTTTTATCACTCTTTTATTTTAGAAGTTACAGGGGGGGGACACACATTTTTCCACTTTGGAAGTGTCTCTCGCGCAAACTATTCAGTTTAGAAAAAAATGATATTAGAAACTTCAACATCAATTTCGAATACCTATCTATAGATACGTATGGGTTTGATGAAAAAAGTTTTTTTAAGTTTTAGTTCCAAGTATGGGGTTTGATGAAAATGTATTGTTTTTTTCTATTTTTATGTGAAAATCTTAATGCCGTTCACAGATTACATCTACTTACCAAGTTTCAACAGTATAGCTCTTATGGTTTCGGAAATAAGTTGCTGTGACATACGGACGGACAGACAGACAGACATGACGAATCTATAAGGGTTCCGTTTTTTGCCATTTGGCTACGGAACCCTAAAAAACCTACACGAATATACTCTAATATTATCAATGCGAAAGTACACAACAAACAAAAAACTACACAACACAAAACTAACAAACAGATTTAATTGAAAATTTTTACAAAGATAGTCTAGTAGAACCTGAGATAAAAGATTTTTATTTTGAGTAAATCAAGTAAATCTACTAAATGAAACTACCGCCAGCAGGACATTTGTTTTAAGTACACTGTGGAAACACTCTAAACCACCAGAAAGATGTTATATATGAACCTATATTATACAAGCCTAGACCATATATATACATAGAAAACCCCTAAAGTAGAAAAAAATATTTGCAGATGATGCAAATATTTTTTCTGACTCGGAAATCGAACCCGAGACGTCAAGCACAGCACTACCAGTAAGCCACGTAGGCAATTACAAAGAAACGTCTGGTTATCGGAAGGGTATTGTAAAGTAATATTATTAAGTCCATCATCATCGGCTCCTGTAGGTACCGCCTACATGTTTAAACGATTAAAATAAAATAATATCTGTCCTCGGGTTCAGACGTTTTTAGTGCCTGTTCCTAAGGCCCAAATTTCTAAACTTGTTGTGTTGAGTTGCAAATGTTTTTTATCCTGTTTCATTGGCTAATATTTTGGTTTTGATCACGTGAACGAAATAAGAGAAAGAGAATAGAAAACGAAAAACATTTGAAACTTAGCTAGAGAGGCTGTTTTGAATACCTCTCGACCTCATAACTCTGTTTGTAGGTACGTAGCTATACCATGGACGTGTAAGTTTTTTATACTTTAGTGCTTTGTTGTGTAAATCTGAGCCTACTATTTAACAATTTATATATAATCTATGTGCAGTATGTATTTTTAACATTATTTACTTTTGGTCAAGTTCATTATTTACTGGCGCTCTGAAGTAAAAAAAACCTACACGAATATACTCTAATATTATAAATGCGAAAGTAACTCTTTATTTGTTCGATTTTCACGCAAAAACTACACAACACAACACTAACAAACAGATTCAATTGAAAATTGGTACAAAGATAGCCTAGAGCCGAGATAAAAGATTTTTATTTTGCAAGTAAATCCTTTACAGATATTTCAGACTAGAAGGCGCCGACATTTCCCAACACACTTGGGTACACTGTGGAAATACCCTAAACCACCGGAAAGATGCTAAATATGAACTTATACTAACAAGCCTAGACTATAATATATATTCATATTCCTACATCACCTGAAGGTTGACTGGCAGAGAATGCCTCATGGCATTAAGTCCGCCTTTGTGCTACATGTGCATTAAGTTTTAAATAAAATAAATAAATAAATATATACTCACATTTGCAAAAGAACATAAGGTACCCATGTAGTAATTCAAGAACACAAATAAAATTGTTTATCGCATTCAAACAAAAAAAACGTAAATGCGGGAATGAGCAGCATCAATCCCAAATCCCAAGCAAAATTAACACTTAAATAGCCTAAAACTGTATAGTAACCAGTGTTTTATTAACGACTTAAATTTAGTAATATGTACTTAATTCTTTATATTCTACTAATATTATAAACGCGAAAGTTTGTTGCTCTTTCACACAAAAACTACTGAATGGATTTTGATAAAACTTGATATAGCTTACATATCGGAATAACACATAGGCTACTATTTACCACCATGACAGACCTGCACGCAGGCAAAACCTAGTTTTATTATGAAATTGCAAACTCTGACATCGAAGACTTCCTTACCTACTTTTTGTTATCAAGTGGTTGGCAACACGAGTTTAATTTCTAATGTTAGTATCATGAACGTCATTAAACTTCATGAATAAATGCATGTTTTTCTTTAAATTATTGTAAGCGTATTGAGATGCGACTATCATGAAATAATATTTCTTCAAAAAAAATCCCTTAGCGACTACCTATGACTAAGATTGTAAATTGAGTGAATAGCGTTAACTGACATACAGGCACATTTTTTTATACATACTTAATCATTTATGTGCTCTTCTCAGTATAACATGAATTTTTTTTTTTGCAAAGGCAAAATAAAGGGCTTAAAAATGTGTATTATCAACAACTGTTGTAAAAATAAAACAAAAAGAGTTGCTTTTGTAGTTTATTATCTTATGCTAACTCCAGATGTTTACTTGACTTCACGTAACCTTCTGACTGCAGACCTGCAGGATGAGGCAGCAGTGGTTGAAAACACCCATGCACCTCCAGCAACTGTCCTCTTGCATCGCTTGCATGACCAAATGCCAACACAGGATCGTTTCATAGCATCCTGAAATGATTGCAATTGTTATAGAATAAGAATGACAAAGTAAATGCATAATTATTGCACCAAGTTGTGAAGATATAATGTTGTTTTCATTTTAATTTATCTACAGCAAAGTCAAAAGGAAGGTTAAAACAATTGGTAGTCAATTGTTAAGAATGGGATTTGCATTGGGAATATATTCTGTTGTCATAGGGGACTTTACAAAGATACATGTAATGACATAAAGAACACCCTGACTCAAATTGTAAATCACTGGAAGTGTTATCCTATGTGGGATTTGAATCCTCAACACAATAAAAACAAGATGGTAACCAACATTTTTACCATGTTTAACCATTATGACAACCTTGGACCAGTGTGGGTGTTGTTACGTATGTTCATTTGTTCCAACATAGCACCAATTTTTGTAAATGAGGCATCTTTTATTTATTTAACTATATTAAATTTCTAATACTAGCTCTTGCCTCGGGATCTAATAAGCATGTGGATTTCAATTATCATAATAAAAAGTAACTTGTTACTTAATATTACAGAATTTAAAAAATAGGTAGTAAAGCCTATCAAATAATCTTAAATGAATTTCTAAATTGTTGGTCCTGTAAAATCTATTACTGTCCACTGCTAAACAAGGGCTTTCTCCGTGGAATGCTAACTGTTGTGATTGTGGGAAATATTGTATAATTTAGTGTTATCAGTAGTATTTTGAAAAATATAGAAAGCAATTTCACTTTCTTTTTTTAATAGGTAACTGGTAACGGAATATGTGTCTAAAATATATCTATATAATTATTTGTTGGCTAGATGCAACAGCCATTTGAAACATGACTATATAATTTACATTTACATTAATCAGGTTTGAGTAATTGACTAATTCTTAATGCCGGTATAAAAACATTGTTATGTTAGATGCGACTGATAAACTGTTAATAATTTTAGACCATATTACCAACTTCATGTTTATGTATTTTCGTCATAACATACACACAATGGGTATTAATTACACTGGGTTCAAAACATAACAGCAACCTACATGTTACTACATTATGTTGTAATACAAAAGATGTAAAACTGCATGAGCTTGTTTACAGCCTCTGAATCTTCGATACTAACCTTGCCGCAAAATGAGCACGTATATTTGGCGTGCTGTGTGGTCTCCATCTTCTTCACCATCTTACGTAGGGAAGCACCGTAACGGGTTCCATATTTCCCTGTGATTCCAACCTTTTTCGTACGTTTGGCCTGAAAATATTACAAATTTGGTTATGTACCCTTCACTCGAAACCGCCACTAAAGTATGTTTGTCGACTCAAGTATTGTAGGAAATATTTATAGAGCATAATAACACAATTCACTGGCACTAATTAAAAACGTAAGAACACTAATATTATTAAAGGATTCCTAGGACATTTTAGAATTTATTTCTCACCATTTTAAAAACCTGTCTAACACAGCAGTTGACAGAAAAGAAGAGAAATGTCAGTCAATCGAATCTAAAATAGGGTTGCCATTATTGCCAATTACCAGATCATTGATTCTCGTTTTTGAACATCTGTGTTTTGGTTTCTAAATGTAAAACGTTTTTTATTTTGAAAATAGATGTATTTATTTTCGAGAAATAGCACGATTTTTATTGTGTGAAAGTAAAACCAAATACACGTTGATATCGATAACACCTATCTATACTTCGGTACAAATAAATAAAATTTAAGTTAGAAGTTGTCGGCTAAATCTTTCGTATTGAGAAAGAGATAATGTACTGTACCTTCATTTTATATATGAAACTATTCTAGATATCCTTACAGACGGAGCATATACCATAGAACGCGTTAGGGAGAAACAAAGAGTTCCAGGGTTTTATTTGAATTTATGAATGTTTTATCAAATTATAACTGTATCCATTTTTATTGTATCCTAATACACAACTGTAAAAACATTTTGTACCTAATCGTTGTGATAGTGAATTACACAAAGATAAAAACAAGAAGTATGTACGAGATGCCGCATTTAATACGCAATCATTAAAAAAAATGTGTTACTATCATATTCATGCCATCTGGCAGTTTCAGCAGAAAAGTTTACCTAGAGTAATTATAGATTTTAATGTTCTCATTACGAATTTCAACTTTGCCTATTAAAAAATGGACGCTTACAACAGTTTTTATCGCACATCTTATAGTCGTCACAAA
Source organism: Phragmatobia fuliginosa (assembly GCA_932526445.1). Classification (NCBI taxonomy): domain Eukaryota; kingdom Metazoa; phylum Arthropoda; class Insecta; order Lepidoptera; family Erebidae; genus Phragmatobia; species Phragmatobia fuliginosa. Next base: position 8,056,467 of record OW052073.1, read on the forward strand.
ATAAGAAGCCCGTTTTGACATTTGTCATTTGACATGCCGCATGTAAGAAATTGAAAAATCAAATTCATAATCCTATTTAATTACTATGTTACCCATACACTATCACAACGCGTATCATAAATAAGCATCAAGTTTAACTTGATATTGAAAAATTGCACTCAAAAACACGAATTAATCGTATTAGTTACGCCACGATGACAAATGTCATACCGGGCTTTTTATTTTGTGACGACTATAGTAGCTTCTATCTAGATGGTGCTAGTTTTATCAGTCAAACCAACTTCTATCTATTTGATAATTTGACGGATAGAATACTATGGCAAGGGATGCAAGGTTTTAAATAAATATCGTTATACCGATATTTATCGAATTGTGTTGATATTGTAATATCGATATATCCGTCTAGCTAGCCGATATATCGATATTTTATCTAAAATATTACATCCTTCTCCCTCTCTACGTCCTAATCATTTATAGTTTTTGTGTGTGATTAGCAGAGATCGGAATTGGGTGTGGGTAAATACCTAAAGTTTGCAGCGGGACATAATATGGAGCTGTTACAACCACTTAAGTTAAACCGGGTTTGAATTTTACGGTTTAGTTTTGTTTTTTTTTACATGTTCCTTACCTTTGAAACACCGAACTATAAACATTTACAAGCTGCTAATACAGTTCTAAATAAATTTTCTGCTAATACAGTTCTAAATAAATTTTTGTTTTGTACTTTTCCGGTTAAAATTCGGTCTTTTAGTCCCAATTGTTCTTTGTCGGTCAAACACAGAATTTTATTTATCTGCAAAATGCTAATGCGGTTTTAATTTCTTTTTTTGATCTGTATCTTAAGTTAAAAAGTTTTGCTACAGGTTGATGCAAGGAAAATGAACATTTTCGCGTCTTTACATAGTTTTGAAGTCGGCTTTTTTTTTAAATTATTAAACCTGCACTGCATAAAAAAATAAATTAAAAACATTTATTTCAATTGTAAGAACAGTGGTTGTAACAGCTCCATATTATTATTGCAAACTTTAGGTATTTTCACACACCCAATTCTGATCTCTGGTGATTAGACAAATCAATTTTGGTCTACTTATTATAATGTGCACGTGAACTCATATCTATGAAACATTACCAAAAACTTTCGCACATAAATAAATTATAAACAATTAGGATGAATAGTGGGGTGTAGTGCGTAGCTTCGTGGATGGCACTTTCTATAGCCTAGAACAGTTCTTAATATTAGTTTTAAGAAGTTTGTTTTATTAATCAGATAAAAAAAAGTTACAATAAATTTATTTTCTTTATCAAAAGTAACCCTATCAACAGATAGGGTTACTTTTTATATAAGAATATAATATGATACAATATAATATACTTATATAACAATATAATATGTACAAAAAAAACGATATATTGAGTTTTTCGATATTGATATATGGATATCAGCGTATCATCGATATGATATATATCGATACTAGCGTATCGTTGATATCTATATATATCGACATTATTTGGCGTCGATATATCGATATTTATCGATTTTACGATATATCGTTGTAAGCGTAACTACGGCGTGAAACAGTACAGTGCTTGATCGACGATCAGCGCTGACCGTACGTCCTGACCGTCAGCGCTGACCGTCGTTTGCGAAAATGCATTCAGTGCTACGCTGACAGCGAACTGCGATACGTGTGTACAGTTCAAAAAAAAAGAATCCTTTTGCTATAAATGCTCTAATATGAAATCCGGAGTTAATTCTTTACAAACTTCTTTATCAATATTCTTTTTTGTTTTGAGTGTATTTACTCAAGTACGGTCGGTCGCTCCGTCAGCGAAGCACTAAATGCATCCAATCAATCTCATAGCTCGTCGGTTAACCGACGAGAAGAACCAACGGCTAGACCAAATCGCGCGTACCGTCAGCGTAGCTTTGTGCGCATTCTTTGACTTGCATAGATATAGCAACGACGACCAACAGTCGGCGCTGACCGTCGGCGTCGGTCGAGCACTATTTCCAGCCTAAAATCCTTATTTTTGTAAATACAAATATAATTACACATAGAAAAACCAATACTCCGAAGCAAATATTTGCAGATCATACAAACATTTGGTCCAACCAACTCCTAAACTTGCATACGTTACCAATGCGCTACCGAGGCAGTCAAAACCATCAAACTGAAACCTAAATTAAACCATGCACCCTTAACAAATATCTGGTTGGACCGATATTGATGGGACTTTCATTGGCTGGCTCATGATATAACGCGTCACCAAGGCTAATTTATTTAGACTAGCTTCACAGGTAACACTGCGATATTCACCTAGTACACTTTATATTTAAAAAAAAATGATTAGGATCACCTCAAATGCTACCCACGTTTATTGATTTTTAATCACAGCGCCAACAACGATTATTAGCACACTCAACTATATTTTGCTTTGTATGATTTCACATAGTGCTGCGTCCACTATCCGCGCCGTCCGCACCGAAAGCCGGCATTTATGCGCAAGGCAAATCCGTTCAATCCGTTGCGTGCCGTGCGTGCGGTGCGTCCGGCGCGGGCCAATGGACGCATACCCTTAATCTACTTTACCTACTTTTACCTCTATATATATATTTATATACTTGTGCATAAAGATTATTTAAATAAATATATACAACAATCCATAATGTCCCACTGCTAAGCTCGGATCTTAGAAGAGGGTTATGGGCAGAAGTCCCCACGTAATTCTCCATTATAAATTATGTAAAGAAAGCGCGAATTAAATTGCAACACAACTTCCTTTTTTTTTTTACTTTTAATTTTGACGTTATTTTATGCTATTAGATTATGCAATGGAACGCAATCACAAAGTGAAATTTCCAATTGGTTCAGCAGCTGTCATTACATATTGTTGTTCAGTACCTGTCAGGGACGGAATGTAAGCATTTTCAACGACCTACAACTTACAAAAAGGTCGATCTCTAAGTTGATGGAGTAGTTGTTAAGTCTGGATGAATTAATTCTATCTAAATTATAATTCAATATGCTGCGATCGATTCTTGCACGAAACCAAATATTAAACGAAACTTTAAAAAAAGCAGTTCGGTCAAATATCACGAGATGTATCAGTGCAGAATTATCTAAAAGGCGATTTTCGAACAAGTGAGTACTGCCGGATTTAACCAAGTTATTTATTTAAGAAGATTTAGACTAATAGAGATAAATGATTTTATTTGTAATATCATACCGACGTCTTGTTTGTTCGTTACCTACCTAGTTGCATAACCGCAATGTCAATGACAGTCAGGAGCCTCCGTGAATAGTGTCTGATGTTTCGTGCGTAACTTTCTACCGGCTTCACACATTTTTCAGAAACTGAAACTAAATTGGGTCATGTTATGGTATACGCTTATAGTTGATGCTAAGTATATTCGTTTTATGGCAATGTGAAATGAATTAAACATGACACTTTCCATAATTAGTTACCACTCCACAAGTATGCTCATTGATTTACCCATTATAAATTGACTATTTCTATTCTTCTTCTCTTCTCTTGGAGGTTTGTGGCCTACTATTTTCCACTTTAGTTAAATTTAATTTAAGTAGGTGATGTTTATGCAAATTAGTCTTTGAGAGCCTTATTCATTTTATGACATGATTATTTGATTAAATTTTTTTTCCAGTATAATGATTAATGAACAACAAATGCATTTGAACCTTAACCTTGTTTTACTATTACCCTCAGCCCCTTTTCCTGGGTGCTGTATGCTGATGAGCTGGCCTTAGTTGTTTATTTATACTGCTTATATATTTTAGGATTTGAAATATCAAAACTTTCAATAAAATATGCCTACTATAGTAGGCATGTGGTTATGTTGTGACATACATATTTAAAATTGTATACCCAATCTATTTAAATAACAAAAAGGATAAGCTGGTGTCTGAATCATTGCTAGACTGACCTCCCCTTATATGTGTTAGATATATCTATATGTGTTTATGTGACCTCCTTGTGTATCCTTAGTGAGATATGTTAGAATAATAGTGGTTTTGGTTCTCAAAAAGAGAACTCCAGAGGCTAAATAAAATTGTTAAAGCCTCAGATGACAAGCCTAGTTTAGAATAAAAGGCTTACATATATTTTGAAAAAACTTTCTGTATAGAAAACATCAATCATTATCATAACCATGAACAGTATCTAATAGTTTACTCCTGGACACAGGTCTTTCCTCAAAAACTAGGTTTTATAACCATAACACACTGTACACTAACACTGCTAGCAAAAGAAATGTTTTGAAAACATTACACATATCACCATCTCCTCGCAAACCAAGCAGACCATTGATCATGGGTACTAGATAACTGATATAAATATTTATATTGGTAACATCCAAACTCCATAACAAAATTTGCGATCACACAAACATTTTTGGTCTGACCTCGAATGATCCCATGACCTCAAGCACAACATGCGCATACATTACCACTGCACCATCAAAGCAGTCAATTCAAGTCAGTTTTCTTTCTTTTGCAGTTCTGTTATCTTTCAAGGTTTGCTTTTCTTTTGGCTCTTATGAACTTTCAATATACTTAATTCACCACAACTCAGAGAACATATAGAAAAATCCCCCCATACTTCTTTATACCATTATGTAGATACTGTTAATTGAAAGTTAAATGATTTACGTAGAAGTTTTGATAATAGGACATAATAAAATGAACATTGGTTGAATCAATGAATAAAGATGTTGTAAATGAAATGGGCATAGATAAGACATATTTTGTGAATTATTTTTTATTGTACTCTATATGTCACTGATACAGATAACACATAATGAAATGTAAGACAGGTAATAATAACAATCTTTCCGACATCTAATATACAAAACCATGTAGTCCCAAACAAGCAGAGCTTGTAAGAGACAATTGATACAAATACATGCATACTTTTTTTAAATACACATATTATAGATAGGTGAAGCATGTAATATACAATATGTTGAGTTGATTAGGTTATTGTCCTTTTCGCCACTTTTTTTGTTGTTATTCCCTCGATTTGATCTTAGAGTGATAATGTATAGGCTATAGCCTGCCTCAATAACTAGCTATATAACACTGAAAGAATTTTTCTATTCGGAACAGTTATTTCTGAGATTAGCATGTTTTTACAAATAAACAAATTCTTTAGATTTATTATATTAGTATCAAAATTTGTGGTCTATGATACTGGTATTATTGTCAGGCTGTTGCAGTTAACTGCTAGAAATAGTTCTATTTTCAGGCAGAACAGAACATGGTCTATTGCTTTTTGCATCCACTCACAGCCCAAACTAGCAATTGGTCTTACCATATCGCCAAAGGGTGCCTCATAGTATGTATTCCAAGATGTTCCATTTTTTGCGGTACCATAACTTCACTAGTTTTTGTCCACGACTCCTTGGGTATGTTGGTTATCACAGTAAGGATTAGTCTTATGTTCTTCTTCAAGAATTAAATCTAAATGCCATATAATTTGCCAAAACATGCAATTGGAGCAGCAGTCCAACTGTGAAAGTTAGACAAACAGTTACAGTTGCTTTTGAATTTGTAATATTAGTATGAATTGTTAAAATAAGTATAAAGATATGTATTTCAGTAATAAGATCTCAAGTTTTACTCTAAGAACTAGTAGCAATATATTTGTCATCACCCATTCAGTTTTACTTGTGTTGAACAGATCGGTCATTCTTACAAAAGAAATATCATCTTATCACAATGACATTGTTGATATTAGATTTAATGTGAATGAGGTATTCAATTATGTAACAACAGCCATCAACGAGATGATGTACATACTAGTACCTAGTGCAAACTGATTAACTTATCAAGATAATTTTGATAATTACAAGATTATTACCTATTATTATACCCTTTGATGAAAATTCTATACTAGTGTGTATTTATTACATGCAATCATAATCATTTTTGTATTTATATATTTCCTCTTCTTATCTGTCTTACACTTCCTGTTAAATTTTTATTCAAAATTTTTGTGGTGTTTCAAAAACTGAAAGTCTACAGCTTGTATGTAAACAAAAATATCTCTGTGCAAATAAGTGTTTTTGTTGATTTTTTCAAATTCTATTTTATTTAAGAAACTATAGTTTATATATATTCTTTATTCTAAGACACATTAATTATTATTCAATAAAAGCTTAGAATGCCTTGTTGGTATAGTGGTCAGCGTATGCGGCTGCTGATCAAGAGATCTCGGGTTCGATTCCCGGGTCGGACCAAATGTTTCTGTGATCCACAAATATTTGTTTCGGAGCTGACCTATGTAGCTCCATCGTCTATTGCACATAGTGTGATGTTATGCCGCAGCAGCTTAATTGTTTCATAAATAAAAGGTATTAGTGAGCCAACCTTTACAGATAGTCATACATAAGCTGTCACAGACTGTTTTTCTTTCGAATTTTTACAATCAGAGCAACTCTTTCAAACATTATTTTCACGAATCTTTAATTATTTACGCAACGCACGCTCGGGAAGCTCTCGAGAGAAATAATTTGCCCCTATTTTTCAGTCAATTTTCATTGATAAGTCTGCATCTAACGCTGAAAGATTTCTTTTGGCTTCTGGGTAATAAAAGTAACAGAATGTTCTGTTAATTACCAAGAGTATTAACACCTACATTACATATTAATGTTACTATTATCACATTCTGATCTTCTATGATTTACTTAATATTTTTAATGTTTCTTGTAGAATTTGTAGTCCAGATAAAAAAAGTATATGTGCTCTACCACAATGGAACCTTGTTCAGAGGAGATATTATGCAGATTTACCAAGTCATCACAAGGTCATATTGCCAGCTCTATCACCGACTATGGAAAATGGGTCTATTTTAAATTGGGCAAAGAAGGAAGGTGACAAACTCTCTGAAGGTATGTATTATTATTATTTTATAAATCACAAGCATTTTAAAAATAGAAAATAAGTATGATGTGTATAGTGGGAATGAAATCTGATATCTTCAAACGAGCTTATGATATGATCTCGGAAACGTTTTCGCTGCAATTTAATAGTTGGGTATTTTCGTGGGTCAAAAATCGACTTAGATTAGTGTCATGTTTAGGAAAATGCGAAGCTTTCATTCTGTTTTCTTCGTTTTATCATTGCTCTTAGCAGTTCTTGCGACATCTATAATACTCTTTCAGTAGCACTTGGTTGGTGGTTGTTACTCTAACACAGCAACACTACAGCTACTTGAGAGAATAGATGGCGTTGTTAAACTAAACATAGTATAAAACGAGCAAAGCTCGGTCGCCCAATTACTTGGTCTTCAAATTAAAATAAAGTAAATTTATTTTCTGTTTATTTCCCAGTGGAATTATAATAAAATATTATACGATTTGAAAAAAAAATCGAAAGTAATCCTAGTCAAGTTGATATGTTACAAATTGACTAGGATTATTTTCGATTTTTTTTTCTATGCCGTGCCATCCATTTCTCGAAGCAATTCAGGCCATTTTCGACCCTAAATATTTTTGTTACCTATAGCAATTGGCGCGGGCCTCCTATTTTGACTTGAACTCGCACAATAATAAATCCTTTCCGGATCGCAGCTGCGCTTAGCTTCCCTCAGCCTTCTAGCCCAATTACTGCGGCGCGATCGCGTCACTGCGTAGTGGATGTTGACGACTGATATCACTGCCGAAATTTGAACATTTCCTTGTCACTAACATATTTCCATTACTGTACAATATCTCAAGGTAGTAAAGGCACGCTGATTTCTACGAATGGGCCCGTTCGACCGGGGTGGTAAGCACTACCATCTCATAGAAGACCGACCTAAAACTGAAATTGACTATATTTCTGGAACTTCACTAATTAATTTTGTATTTGTTTTAATTTTAGGTGATCTACTATGCGAGATTGAAACAGACAAGGCCACAATGGGATTTGAAACTCCAGAAGAGGGCTATTTGGCTAAGATTATAATTCCAGCTGGCACGAAGGGTGTACCAGTTGGCAAATTACTTTGCATTATTGTAGAAAGTGTGGATGCAGTTGCGGCTTTCAAAGACTTCAAAGACGATTGTAAGTTATTAATGTTGGATTTATAATAACTGGTTGTTTTTTTTTTAATTATTTTTTATTTGACTAAAATGCATAATAAGCTTTATTTAGGTATCATCTACACAAATCAATGCATGCCTAATTATCCTAACTGAATGCACATTTTATAAATGTAATTTACTTAGATTATGAAATATTTTTATATTTTGTACTGAAATGTGTTTGTTTAATAAATTTATTTCTCCTATTTCTTTCTTTCTGTTTATGAGGTCGAACACTATAATAGAATACCTTCCATATTAATGGGGTCATTCTTACATTTGTCAATTGAACAAACAAATATTTAAACGAGGCTAGTACTTCATTGATCTTAAGTTCTTGACGAAATGATAGCGGCTAATGTGCCAAGCATGTAGTAAGTACATTTTAAAATACAAAGATGATTGCTTGAACAGTCTTACGAATAATAAAAATAACATAAATACATACTTCTAATGACATAACTTTATTTTGAACCGTTGAATATGACGTTTGTCTTGCTGGCAGTGCCCCAAAAAATAATTATATAGGCCTAGGCGTTTTAGCACGGAGTTGTAAATTAGTTCAGACGAAATATGTACACCTATGCTAAACTTCGTCATCGTCATCAGCCAATCGCAGTCCACTGCTGGACATAGGCCTCTCCAATTGTACGCCTAACGTAAACTCAAGCATCTATAGGTACTCTTGTGACTAAAGAATTGTCTATACCAAAACGATAAACTTACCATGTAGGTAAGTTCATGTCATTTTGAGGTCTATATCTAGTACAATACAGTTTTTTTTAACAAAACAGGAATCAATAGAAATGTCATAATTTTATGTGTAGAATTACTGAGGTATCTGGAATTAAAACGACTAAACATAGTCTTCTGTGCCTAAATCTCAGCTATTATTAGGACATCTGGAACACAATACATACTTTAACTATATACAATGACAAGAAGTTATTAAATAGATTGTATAGTTAAACGATATGCATGATGATCATACAAATTTATTTTATAATCCTTTTGAATCCCAATTAAAATATTGCATGGTTTGCAATTTAAATTTTATTTTGCATGATTTTAATAAAACCATATTTACAGCTGCAGCGCCGGCTCCGAAACCAAAAGGTATGTTGTGTGATCCATAAATTGTTGTTCTGGGTCTGGGTGTTATTTGTGCTCTTGTACGTGCTTGTTTGTGAAGTCATCGTGATTTTTAAATATAAATAAGATGTTATGTTTTCTAAATGGTGGCGGTTATGATAGCTGCTCAAGTGATACAGTTCAGTCGCATGTGAGCGGGAGTGATTGGACGATTGCGTCTAAAGATTGAGTGCCATGTTGATCTAGTGGTAAGCGTATACGGCTGCCGATCAAGAGGTCTCGGTTTCGATTCCCGGGACCTAATGTTTGTGATCTACAAATATTTGTTTCGGAGTTTGGGTCTTTTCTATGTATGATATTTATGTATTATAAAAAAAGTATACATATATGTATTAATATCAGTTGTCTTGTACCCATAGTACAAGCTCTGCTTAGTTTGGGACTCGATGATGTTGTAAAAAAAAAAATGGGCAATACTGCTTTATATACCATATAATAATAGTAGACTTATTTCTATAAGTTAATAAAATAAATTAGGAATAATGTGTAAGATACAGACATTTGCTTTATATACGTATCATTCGTAATGAAATAATTTTACTTAGATTATTACATAATACAGCAATAAATCATCAACAGGACTCCACGGTTAGCCTACTGGTTTAAGTGGTCGTCATGTCGCTTTCTACTGCGCCAGGTGTTGTGGGTTCAAATCCCGCATGGGACGGCACTTTGTGTGATCCAAAAATTGTTGTTCTGAGTCTGAATTTTATTTGTGTCCGTTTCATGTATGTTTGTGAAGTCAACCGCGACACAGAATATAAAACCCTAATAAATGAGTTGTCATTTTAAAAAGGAAAATAACAGAAAAACCTTAATGAAAACGATATTGTTGTATCGCTTTCCTGAAATGTTGCTAATTTTGCCAATAACTGTGGTGTTAGGATAGTATAATGGTAAGAGCTTTAATTGAGTTTTCAGTAACTTTGTATATTCTGGTGTGATCAGCAGCAGCAGCAGGTCCGGCGGCGGCCCCTGCCCCCGCTCCCCCCGCCCCTTCTGCCCCCGCCGCGGCTCCAGCCCCACCTGCGCCTGCAGCAGCGCCTGCAGCTCCAGCCGGCAGTAGAGTGTACGCCAGCCCATTCGCGAGGAGACTAGCAGAAATCAAAAACATACGGCTCGGAGGTCGGTCACTTATAGCATATTGTGTGTCGTATGACTTCGCCGTTCATGAACGTTTGCCACTCAACTAGTGAGCCACGCTAATTTCAGATAGATTGGGGCAGTGCTCTCACAGAAGATCAACCTATGTCGGCTCTTTTTTAAAAATACGCAAACAAACAGCTGATCAAATAAACAGAGCTTACCTAAATAACTATAGTTTTTATCAATAACAGAGATGACTCTTGTTCTGAATAAATTCTTGTTATTTCGAATGTGTGTAATAGCTGCAATTCCTTACTTGTTTTTCACGAAGAGAAATCATCTATCTATCTCTTTCTTTCACTAAAGGAGTGCTAACATTTCTTGAGATGCACTTGTTCATTAGCGGCGCGATAGTTAATTATCAGTATGTTGTCAGTCACCCTATCTATGCCAAAAAATTTGCTCGATTTTGTACCCCTGTCTCATACAACAAAGCATAATGCTTAGAATAATTTCACAAGATTCATTACATGCATATTTTTAAATATTTTATAATCATTGAAAAGGATGGAGAAAATTAATAATATAATCATCCAGCACACGATGAATATTTAAGTTCAAAACCAAACTATATACTACTATGGACCCGAGATTAAATGAAATAAATAGAAGGCTCACTTTAGATAACACTAGTATTAATTAAAAGTTTTTATTACATGGAGTAATTGAGTTCTATTTAGTTCATTTAATCTCCAGGCACAGGGTCAGGGTTGTACGGATCGGTGAAGAGTGGCGACTTGGCAGGTATGGCGGCTGCCCCGGCTCAAGCTGCGGCAGACGCAGGTCCCGTGCCCATGCCTGCTCCTGGCGCCACCTTCGTCGACATTCCGCTCTCCTCCATGCGAACCACCATCGCCAAGAGACTGTCGGCCTCTAAACAAACCATCCCGCACTATCAAATGAGCGTGACGGTCAACATCGAGAAGACCTTGGAGATGAGGAAGAAACTCAACGAGAAACTCGCCAGCGAAAAGTCGAACATAAAGGTGAGATTTATGTATTTGTAATCCTTATCTCCGTTTATCGGATATCGTATCAATAGCCGACACAGATTGATATAACATGTCATATAATAAATTATAATAGATCGTTTTGATTGATGGCTCTTACGTCGATTGCTTATGTTTAATTATTTATTAAATCAATGTTTATTGTGAATAATAATCGGTGTATTTTTTTTTAGGTTTCAGTGAACGACTTCATCGTGAAAGCCGTTGCTGCCGCTTGTAAAAGAGTACCCACTGCTAATTCTTATTGGATGGAAACTTATATCAGACAGTAAGTAACATACTTTTTGCATGCTTCTTATTGCATTTATATTTTACCACTATTACTATTAATTTTATTTAAACAACCAGCCTTTGACATTGCTGTAAAATTTTTAAAATTCGATGACGGGCTCTAATCAACACACCTATTGCATCTCACAAGTAAAACTACATCTCCATATAGTATAAGTGTCTGTTCCCTTAGATCTTACGATAGAGTGATCCAAGAGGAAGGTTTATATGTGTTATACATACATGCATATTGTAGTAGAGGATTCAGTGCGAAGCTGCGCCGAATCGCTAAAATCTTATATGACTAGCTAGCGATATGACTGACTCCCGGAACCTTGTCTGCGTCTCCCATTGCCAGTAACGTGAATAAAGCGTGAATAAATTTATTTTACAATTATATTATACATTATTTATTCAAAATCTTAATCAAAGAATCATTCTCCTCCATTTTCACAATACTTTGAATTGATAGTTTGCTGGTTTTAGTCGTCATGTTAATATGCTTGTAACATTCTTCGATAATTAAGCTTTGTAACATTAAATTATTTTTTCCAATCGGACCAGTAATTCCTTAGTGTGTTCAAACAAAAAACTCTACAGTTTTATAACATTATTATAATATATTAAAGATGATATAAAAAGCCTACCCCGATATGTAACCTTCCCCGATAATTAACCTTTCTAACTACAAGAATTTAAAAATGGACAAGATATGCTTGATTTAACGAACCAAACAAAATACTTTTCAGTTTTATAATATTGGTATAGTTATAAATTAGCTGTCAATCTCATTTCAGGTTCAATAATGTAGATGTATCAGTAGCAGTAGCAACACCAACGGGTCTAATCACACCGATCTTGTTCAACGCCGACTCACGCGGTCTTCTCGACTTGTCGAAGAACATGAAGGAACTTGCTGCTAAAGCGCGCGAAGGGAAACTACAACCCAACGAATATCAGGGAGGCACAATTACAATATCGAACCTGGGAATGTATGGTAAGTAGCAGAACAGTGTTATTTAAGTCTGTTGTCGTGCAAACCTCCTTTCAAAGGAGAGGCCTATGTCCAGCAGTGGACTGTTAAAGGCTGTTGATGATGTCGTGCACACGATACCGCGAACGTATAGTCTAAAAAATGTGTCTATAAACAACAAACTGGAAAGAATCTTTTAGGATACTAAAATGTTTATAACCGTGTTGTTCGACTAAATAGGTCGCGTTCGTAATTAAATTTAAAGTATATATTTGAAATAAAAAAACTTTTTTTGACATTGAACAAATTGCAATAGGAACGACAATAAGTTAGTCCTTATATCATCAGCTATTGGTCAGTAAAAATCGATCCAGCCATTTAAAGAATTAGCTATTCCTGTAAAAGTGTTACAGATTTTTTTTATGAAAGTACCATAAATATTATAATACTTTCTTTGCTTAAGAAAAATAATGCACACTAGGGCTAGCTATGGTAAATTACGATGTTATACACATTGTCGTATTTATTTTCAGGTGTGACAACATTCAACGCTATTATCAATCCCCCACAGTCAGTAATAGTGGCATGCGGTGGATTACAACAACAAGTGATTGTTGACAAAAATGAAGCACAAGGGTAAGTGCTATGATATATACATTTTTGCTTCAGTAAATTAAAGAAATTATTACAGTCTTAGCATTTCATTACACAATGCCAACTTCTGGAAATACTATGTAGTGGTAAAATGATGTAGGTATTTATCATAATTTAATTACATCAATAAAAAAATATACTAAAAAAAATGTTATAAACTTGAGATTAATTAAATATGTCTATATATTTACAAAAATAAATCTATATGTATTTATATCAGTTGTCTAGTACCCATATCACTAGCTCTGCTTAGTTTGGGATTAGATAGCGTTATGTGTGAGATACGAGAAATATTTATTAAATGGTCCGGGTGCATCATCATCATCAACAGCCTTTAACAGTCCACTGCTGGTCATGGCCTCTCCTTAGAAAGGAGATTTTGGCCTACTATACCACGCTGGCAGACGGGTTGGTATAGGGTTGGTTTCAAGTTTTCCTTCTCTTTGCATCGATGTTGCTTTGGGTAGTTTATCCCTTAGACGCCTTTTACGACACCCGCGCGGGATGAATAGGGGTGGTGACACTGTATTCTTAATCCGTCACCACACGGACAATAGTATATAAATTAATGTCCGGGTGCAATAGTATATAAATTAATGAAAAGTTTTTACCTAATTGGGTTACAGTTTTGTAAAAATGTATTTTCGATACATTAAAATGCAAGTTTCTTTTTTTTTTAAATTATGTATTTATTTTTATTATGGATTTTAGGTTCCGATTGGCGAATTTTGCGACATTTACGGCTTCAGCGGACCACAGGGTGATGGACGGTGCGGTGGCAGCACAATGGATAATGGCCCTCAAAGATAACCTCGAAGACCCAGCAAACATAATTCTCTAAATTATATCTAATTAATGTCCTTCAGAACTTATTATTGTTCAAAATGCAAGGTGCATTTAACAAATTACTCAGAATAGGAATAGTTAATGCTTTGTCCTTCTTTTAACCGTGCCTATGAAAAGTTTATATACTATAAAGAGGGTCAGTTTTTAAGTTTACAATATGACAGTTCAAGGTTGCTACTATGAATTGAATTAAAAAAAAACTCGAACATCATAATCCATATCTATTATATAATATATTTTTCCTGTCTGCCAAGTATTATGTTATGGTTATGTTTTAATATTTTCTTAGATATAACTGTTCTTGACTATTAAACCGTGGCATTTACGCGTTGTCGCATTGTTGCTTTAAATAATTAATATAAGCAATCCGCATTTCATTTAGAAAAACTTGGAGTGATTTGAGTTTATTTTCATTAAGGTTTTACATGTAGCAACCTCTTGATACTATTAATTAGTTAACTGAAAAAACTGAATAAAATCTAAATGTATATAATCAATTAACTAAGCTGACACGATGATAACTCAAGCAAGGCAATAATTTATCTAGGACCTTAAATATTTATTAGAATCGTTATTTGAAGGATAAGGCTTAAATAACGAAGTGTTATAAATGTTATTTATTTTAATGAATCAAAGCTTTATGTTCGATTTCAAAGTCTATTATATATTAATTTTTGAACACATTGTAATGTATCCGAATAATTGTTATACCTTGTGGTAAGGACATGTATGCTTTGTTTTACTGTACATTTTGTATAATTATGTATATGTTTATATATAGTTTTGTGCCTCAGTTAAAGTAAGTTAACGAATGATGTTATTGAATGTTAATACACGTCTGCAAAAGTTGGCAATAGTCATTTATTAACATAATGTATAAGCATTTGATAGTAAAAATCTTTATATGAGAAACTTTAGTAAAATATATTTTATTTAAATACCTTTTGTTTTATTTGCTGTTAAGCAGGCACCACACTTCGCTATTCGCTATTCGTTATGCGGGTTATTCGCGCGCATACGGCGAAGTGTGGAGAGTATATTCGCCAATATTCGCTTTATTCGTTAAGCCGAATAGCGGATACGCATATCCGTCGACTTGTCGGTTTTTTGACACACTTCAAAGGACACGAATAACGCGAATACGAGCATCGACTGCCCACACTTCGGAGGGCTAGTGAAGTGCCCTGTGCATAGTGTGCATAACTAACAACCATAGACTATAAAACAGTTTTCGAAATAGATAAATCAATAATCTATCATATGATCAAAATAATTAGACTTCATTTAAGTATTGTTTCTGTCAATTTAATAAAATAAAAAGGGAATTAAAATAATATGTTTCGTTCATTCGTTGACCAATAAAAATGACAATGTCCTGTGCTCATCTAACAACCATAGACTATAAAACAGTTTTTGAAATAGAATAAATCGATTAAACGATTAAAATAATCCATCATATGATCAAATTAATTAAACTTCATTTAAGTATTGTTTCTGTTAATTTAATAAAATAAAAAGGAAAATAAAATAATATGTTTCGCTCGTTCTTATAGATTCGTTTCGTTCACCATAAAAATGACAATGACACATCTCTACAACACACATATTTGCCTTAATTGACATACCAGTTCGAAGTGTGGTGGCGTGCTTGTTGTTTGCGCGCATAACAATTATTCGGGCGAATACGGCGTAGACACATAACGAATAGCGAATAACGAAGTGTGGTGCCTGCTTTAGATTTCAGATTGTTCACCACAGACAAGAGCAACCTAAAATTGCAGCATTCGTTCTGCCGTGGCTCGTAGGTGAGTGCGAGACCAGAGGCGCAATGATGCAGATGCATTTTTTTTTATATATAAGAATGCCAAAGTGACTCTACTCTGCCTGATGGAAAGCATAAGTAAAATCCAGGAGTAGGGGCTACCATGCTCATTGTGAGGCCAGCATGGCCGTAGCTAGGGGGGGGGAGGGGCATTGTGTGGCATACCATACCTACCCTACCTTAAAATCGCAATGCCCTACCTTAAAAAGTCCTCATACCTATGTTAAGGAACCTATTTTTTATTACTTTCTACCTGTAACCTATGTTGCCCTACCTATAATCCGACTCTAGCTACAGCAGGCAGGAGGCACTGGAGGGCAGGCAATGTAGCATGGCGGCCTGGTTAGATAATTCTGCATCATTCTCCCGGCTTTTGGAGGCTGGGAGAATTTTGCCGAATCATTGGGCCTCAGGTCTCACACTCACCAACGAAATACGACAGCAAGAATGCTGTCATTATTAGGATGGTCTTCTGTGTGAGGGTAGTATTGCCCCGGTTGAGCCGGCCCATTCGTGCTGAAATAAGCGTGACTTTACTACCTCACTAGGTCGACAGTGTGGGTCACCACGCTGCACTGTCTGCATTCGCAATAAGTTAGATTCATAGGTACTCATGCTTTCCATCTGCCATATAAAACAACTTTAGGCCAGGCACGCACTATTGGCACGGCATGGCTAGGCGTACACTGAAGTTTTTGCACAATTGCATCAATGAGGTTATAATCACCACCTAACCTTGATGATGATTTTTTTTTCTCGCGTCTACCCCATCGTATGGGGTATCCTTAGATAGGTATTCTAAATACATTGGGAGGTTCCTCAGACGATTTTTCGATTCAGGTATGCGTTTTTGTTATTAAACTTTAAAGATATTTTTTTTGAAAACACGGCGTCCCCCCCTCTAAAGGCCGCTGCATACGTGACGGGATTTAACACGGACGTGGACGTGGTTGCCTCGTTATAAACGGGAACGTGATTTAAATGCATACGCACCGTGACTGTGACTCGGATCTAAAGTGTTAGTGTTGTGAACAAGGAAAGATGTAGGTATTTTTCATTTCAAGAATTGGCTTAGATTGCTATTGACGTGCTAAACATCGTCGGCGAAGATATTTAGCACGTCCCGTGCGTGCCACGTTCCGCCCCGTCCGTGTCTCCGTGAAGTATGCATTTCCTTATACATTTTGTATGTAACGATGTTTGCAAAACTTCCCGTCCCGTTCCGTCCGTGTTAAATCCCGTCACGTATGCAGCGGCCTTAAAAGCTAAACGGCTTACTCAAAAATCTGAATAAATCCATAATGGTGGTCCATATTTTGAACTTTCAAGGAAAACTTTAGCGGTTTGTAATTTTTTTTAGTTATAGGTATAGCTATTATAAGTGCCCGTGATACGCAAATAAATATTTTTTTCATATAATTATATTTCAGATGATTGCGAAGAGATCACTAAGTTAAAGATGGATGCACTCTGTTTTCTTGCACTTATAAGTAGTTCTTTCCTTGCCCTAAATATTATACATGTACATAATTTCTTTCTAATAATTCTCTGTAGGTACTTGTTAGGTAACCTTGAGAAGTTATGTCATATATGTCAAAATAATTATAAACTTGTTTTAATTAACCTCGTTACACGTTATAACCATAAATATCACTTTTCGCTAGGTGTTGGTGCTAGACAGTTGTCCTTGGATAAAAAAAAAACCCACACGCGATCTGACATCACATGACACTGAAACACGTCATGTTTGAAAATTTGCCATGAAGGTGTTCTTCATATGAAGTACAAAAACATAAATTAATTTAATTTATATTCCGGAGATTTAACAGTTGTTAAGGTGTATTGTGATTTTATTACTTTTGCCCTAAGTTAAATAATAAATAAATAAATAAATATTTCGGACATCCTACACACAACGTCATCTAGTCCCAAACTAAGCAGAGCTTGTATTATGGGTACTAAACAACTGATATAAATACATAAACATGCTTTTTTTGTAAATACATACTTAATATACATAGAAAAACACCCAGACTCCGAAACAAATATTTGTGGATCACACAAATATTTGGTCTGACCCGGGAATCGAACCCGAGAACACTTGATCAGCAGCCTCATACGCTAACCACTAGACCAACAAGGCAGTCAAGTAAGTTGTTTTATTAGTCAGGTTATAAATGGTTGGAATACTTCCTTTATAGACTTTCATTATAACTCGTGCGAGCTAAGATGGCACCTGGCTCAAAACGAAACATGATACCGTTCCCCCGCGTGATACCCCTCTGTCGTCCTGCGAGTAGCGTTAGCAACACTATTACCGTTGCAAGAATCTTTCCATAATAATTTTAGTTAATTAGGTATTACCTAATGTCAAATTAATCACTCCACGAATTTGTTCTATAAATATATCATTAGATTCGTCTGGATAACCCAATTGTCTTAATGGACCAAGAGCCCAGAGCCGCCAGACCTACGTCATTAGTGCAAAGCTGAAATTTTCAGGATTATTAGTACAATGTCTTGTTAAGATGTATGTGTACCCATTAGCTTGAAAGCGGGGCCGTTTCTGAGATAGCGCGAAGTACAGATGGATAAAAATCTTACTTACCTACGTTAAAGGTACAAAGCTAGTATTTACATATTTTTTCAAGAATATTATTTAAAATTAAAATTCATTACTGCCAGACACTTTCCGTGGGCCATTACTTCTGCCAGACGTCTTGAAAGTTGTGAAAAAATTAGGCAAACTACGTTATAGTAGCAAACCTAAATTTTATACAATTATCTAAGGTACTATTTTAAGACCCTTTGTATGCGGCCGAAGGGCCTATCATCCCCCCAGACATATATTTGTAGTAATTAGGAAGCTGAGGTATATTATCTTTGGTATTATTTCAAGAATATAATTGTAAAATATTAAATGGTTTTTACACGCTTTTTGGATTGGTCATACAAAGGGTCTTAAAATAGTACCTTAGATAATATGTATAAAATTTAGGTTTGCTACTATAACGTAGTTTACCTAATTTTTTCACAACTTTCAAGACGTCTGGCAGAAGTAATGGCCCACGGAAAGTGTCTGGCAGTAATGAATTTTAATTTTAAATAATATTCTTGAAAAAATATGTAAATACTAGCTTTGCACCTTTAACGTAGGTAAGTAATATTTTTATCTATCTGTACTTCGCGCTATCTCAAAAACGGCCCCGCTTTCAAGCTAATGGGTACACATACATCTTAACAAGACATTGTACTAATAATCCTGAAAATTTCAGCTTTGCACTAATGACGTAGGTCTGGCGGCTCTGGGCTCTTGCTCTATAAGAAAGGTCACACGAAAAAAACCAGCATGACGACTATGAGACGCAATAGTTTAAAATAAAGAATATCCATATACATATGATTTTCAGAGACTTCGATTAAAAGGCTTATCATGACGATTTTAAATTGTATTTTATAACCATATTTCAGTTCCTAATTTCATTTAAAATGATATTAGGTATTACCTAATATTATTTAAATCACTGCACGAAGAATGCATTCGGGTAAATAATGAATGAGGCCTGCTTCCTATTGGTATGCATATGTATTTGCTTAACTCAGGTAGTAAAGTACCACTTAAGGTAAAGTAGTATGTTATGAGAAACTAATTGAAGCAAAATAAATGTTGAAATTTAAAAAAACTAGATTAAATTATATTTTTCTTGCACTCAGTACTTTAAACGACTGACATTTGAGTCAGGTGCCATCTTATGGTCCAAGAGCCCAGAGCGATCAGACATAACTTATTTTCACATGGATGAAACCTTAACTACTCAGTAGCGTCTAGTGTACTTTTAAATACCTGCGTGTTTGTGGAACTAGATCTGTGACACCTGGGCAGATATCAGGTGAGAAAGGTAACTAAAAATAAGAGTTATCTAACTTAAATTAGTATGGCTGATCTTTATATATATTTTGTAGAATATTATTCTAAACTAGTTTCATAAAGTGTCAGACACTTTTCATGGACCAGAGCTTGTGTCAGACGCTTTAAAGATCGACAAAAAATTAATGAACTTTACTTATTTTTACATGTCTGATTTTTTAATATGTTATTAAAGTAACTATTACAAAGTTACATTTCATCAGTCAGACAAATTCGAGTGACCAAACATCCCTTAAACACAACAATTATTCAGCCGGAAGTGCGATCATCATGCTATTTCAGAGCGAGTGAGACGTCCACAGCAACTTGGCTCCCGTTTTTTAGGGTTCCATAGCCAAATAGCAAAAAACGGAACCCTTATAGATTCGTCATGTCTGTCTGTCCGTCCGTATGTCACAGCCACTTTTTTCGGAAACCATAAGAGCTATACTTTTGAAACTTGGTAAGTAGATGTAATCTGTGAACCGCATTAAGATTTTTACATAACAATAGAAAAAAAAACAATACATTTTGGGGGTCCCCATACTTGGAACTAAAACTCAAAAAAATTTTTTTCATCGAACCCATACGTGTTCTATTCGGGGTATCTATGTATAGGTATTCAAAAATGATGTTGAGGTTTCTTATATCATTTTTTTCTAAATTGAATAGTTTGCGCGAGAGACACATCCAAAGTGGAAAAATGTGTGTGCCCCCCCCCCCCCCTCTTACTTATAAAATAAGAGAGTGATAAAACTAAAAAAAATGTATGTTGTACATTACCATGCAAACTACCAACGAAAATTGGCTTGAACGAGATCTAGTAAGTGGTTTTTTTTTAATACGTCATAAATCGTAAACTGCAATTTACTGCAATTTTTTTTTTTATTCATTTATTTATTTATTCTAATGACTGCGTCGATGATTGCGATGATTAGGAGATATTTGCTGTAATTAATCATAGTGATATTTTTGTGGTAGTGGTAATATTTTGTTTATATCTTTTTCTAACTGGTATCTTTTTTACAATAAAATAAAGATATTTCCTTATAAAATAATATGGATCCTCATATATTCACCTATCACAAATACATGAAATAAATGAATTCACTTTAATATTTAATAATTAACAACTTAATGTTGAAGCCCATGTTATTGAAACAAGAATGCGAAAATCTTAGATTGAAATTAGTGAGTATTTTCATTACATTTAATTTTTTTACTCGATGGGTTCGATGAAAATTTTTTTTGAGTTTCAGTTCCAAGTATGGGGACCCCCAAAATGTATTGTTTTTTTTTCTATTTTTATGTAAAAATCTTAATGCGGTTCACAGATTACATCTACTTACTAAGTTTCAAAAGTATAGCTCTTATGGTTTCCGAAAAAAGTGGCTGTGACATACGGACGGACAGACAGACAGACAGACAGACATGACGAATCTATAAGGGTTCCATTTTTTGCCATTTGGCTATGGAACCCTAAAAAACGGGAGCCAAGTTGCTGTGGACGTCTCACTCGCTCTGAAATAGCATGATGATCGCACTTCCGGCTGAATAATTTTTGTGTTTAAGGGATGTTTGGTCACTCGAATTTGTCTGACTGATGAAATGTAACTTTGTAATAGTTACTTTAATAACATATTAAAAAATCAGACATGTAAAAATAAGTAAAGTTCATTAATTTTTTGTCGATCTTTAAAGCGTCTGACACAAGCTCTGGTCCATGAAAAGTGTCTGACACTTTATGAAACTAGTTTAGAATAATATTCTACAAAATATATATAAAGATCAGCCATACTAATTTAAGTTAGATAACTCTTATATTTAGTTACCTTTCTCACCTGATATCTGCCCAGGTGTCACAGATCTAGTTCCACAAACACGCAGGTATTTAAAAGTACACTAGACGCTACTGAGTAGTTAAGGTTTCATCCATGTGAAAATAAGTTATGTCTGATCGCTCTGGGCTCTTACTCTATTAGGTCGCACGAGTTATATGTAGTTGACGGCGATAGGTTGATTGATTTGAATAGAAATGATTGTTGAACTAGCTTTCGCCCGTATCTATGTTGGTAATCGCGGTAAAAGTAGTCTATGTCCTTTTCTCAGGCTTTAGACTATCTGTGCTGTGGTTTTTGAGTTTATCGTTACCAGACAGACATACGCGGCGGAGGACTTTATTTTATAATATAACAACTGGCTTGTTGTAGTAGTAGCAATAAGTTATCATTTTTAAGAGTATTTCTAGTAATAGTGAGCCTAGTAGATAGCCAAGCCATCCTTTACTTTAAAATATATTCAACTCGGATCGATTTTACCTTTCAAAGATTGATGTGTAAGAATAAAATACCTGAAACTAAACAAACAACAAAACTTTAACCGGTCATTCAAAGATCAATATAAAATTCTATCACATCACTAGTATTCAGAGTGCTTTTATAGTTTGCGGAAATCGTTAAAATGAAATAATTCGAAATGGAGCCAAATATAGAAGTTTCATTTCACCATATCCTTTCATAATAAAATGTATGGTGTCAGTTACTGACTTGTACATTCTACTTGTTTATTCCGTATTGCTTCGTGGGTTTAGCGGTTAGCGTATGCGACTGCTGATCAAGAGGTCTCAGGCGCAGATTCTCGGGCCAAAAAGTGTTATTGAGTTTTTCTGATTTCTCCCCGGTCATTTCGGATAGTCGTCAAATTGGATTATAAGATCGAATGAACAGAGAGTGCATCTGTGCTTGCGCGCACACATGTGCACAATACTGATGAAAATGAAATCATTCTTCGAAAAAGAGACATTGAAACTGTTTTTCCTTTTTTTTGTTAATATTTAAGTCTACCAAAGTGACTACTCGGCCTGATGGAAAGCATGGGTAGAAATCAGGAGTAGGGTCACCATCCTCATTGTGAGGGCAGGCAATGCAGGAGTGTGACCCATACCATGGCGGCCTTGTCAGATGTTTGGGCCTCTGGTCTTACACTCACCAACGAAATACGACAGCAAGAATGCTACAATATTAGTAGGGAAGTAGGGATAAGTGAGATATAATTATGGTTAGAAAGGTAATTTAGTATTAAATTTAAAAAATATTTGATTAGACCTATACGCAAAGGCTGGACAGGTTTTCTTTTTCTTACCAAATTTAAATAAAATACCCTTTTTATAAACTTCAAATAGACTTTGACAGTTAGCTCTGTCTACCGATTTTAATAGCATCATATTTTTATTTTAGCTTTAGCAACTCATACAAAAATCAGGGCAAAAAAAAAAAATTGGTAAAGCGTAAGAAAAAAATCTAAAAATGTTCAAACTATGAGTTCTGATTTGAACCCAATTGAGCATATATTTAGGACATGCTTGGGTGTCAGACAGACTCAAACGGACAAACAGATTCACACGAAGAGACAGATTCAGACGGACAGACCTATTATGACGCCTGACAGATTCAGCCGGCTATACAGATTCAGACGGTCAGTTTCAGTCGACCAGACAGATTCAGTGGGCCAGACAGATTCAGACGACCAGACAGATTCAGACAGCCAGACAGATTCAGACGGTTATACAACTTCAGACGAAAAAAATATTTTCCCCCTTTTAAATGAGAGGAAAAAAACCTTACCGCGAAAAATTCTAAAAATGTTCAAACTATGAGTCCTGGTTTGAACCAAATTGAGCATATTTTAAAACATGCTTGTGTGTCAGACAGATTCAGACGGACAAACAGATTCAGAGGGCCAGAGAGATTCAGCCGGCCAGATCTATCTGAATCAAATTCAGACTGCCAGATTATGACGCCAGACAGATTCAGCCGGTTAAACAGATTTCGGTCAATTTCAGTTGACCAGACATTTTCAACCGTTCAGACAATTTCAGACGTCAGGCTGCTTCAGGCGGTTAGACATATTCAGAAGGTCAGACAGTTTTTGGCAGCCAGACTGCTTCAGACGGATAGACATATTCAGTCGGTCAGAGAGTTTCAGGCAGCCAGATTGCTTCAGGCGGCTAGATATATTCAGTCGGCCAGACAGTTTCAGGCAGCTAGAGATTCAGTAGGTCAGGCTGATTCAAGCAGTTAGACATATTCAGACGGCCAGACTGCTTCAGGCGGTTAGACATATTCAGACGGTCAGAGAGTTTAAGGCAGTCAGATTGCTTCAGGGGGCTAGACATATTCAGACGGCCAGATTGCTTCAGACGTCTGGACATATTCAGGCGGTTAGAGAGTTTCAGGAAGTCAGATTGCATTAGGCGATTAGACATTCAGACGGTCAGATTGCTTCAGGCGGTTAGACATATTCAAGCGGTTAGAGTTTCAGGCAGTGAGATTACATCAGGCTATTAGACATATTCAAACGGCCCAACTGCTTCAGGCGGCTAGACATATTCAGGCGTTTAGAGAGTTTCAGGAAGTCAGATTGCATCAGGCGATTAGACATTCAGACGGTCAGATTGCTTCAGGCGGCTAGACATATTCAAGCGGTTAGAGTTTCAGGCAGTGAGATTACATCAGGCGATTAGACATATTCAGACGGCAAGACTGCATCAGACGGTTAGAAATATTCAGGCGGCCCAACTGCTTCAGGCGGTTAGACATATTCAGACGGTCAGAGAATTTCAGGCAGGCAGATTGCTTCAGGCGGCTAGACATATTCAGACGGTTAGAGAGTTTCAGGCAGTCAGATTGCATCAGACGGTTAGACATATTCAGACCGTCAGACTGCTTCAGGTGGTTAGACATATTCAGACGGTAAAACTGCTTCAGGCGGTTAGACATATTCAGATGGTCAGAGAATTTCAGGCAGTCAATTTGCTTCAGGCGGCTACACTTATTCAAGCGGTTAGAGTTTCAGGCAGTGAGATTACATCAGGCGGTTAGACATATTCAGACGGCAAGACTGCTTCAGGCTGTTAGACATATTCAGGCGGACCAACTGCTTCAGGCGGTTAGACATATTCAGACGGTCAGAGAATTTCATGCATCCAGATTGCATCAGGCGGTTAGACATATTCAGGCGGTTAGAGAATTTGAGGCAGTCAGATTGCTTCAGGCGGCTAGACATATTCAGTCCGTCTGACTGCTTCAGGCGGTTAGACATAATCAGACGGTAAGACTGCTTCAGGCGGTTAGACGTATTCAGGCCGTCCAACTGCTTCAGGCGGTTAGACATATTCAGGCGGTCAGAGAGTTTAAGGCAGCCAGATTACTTCAGGCGGCTAGACATATTCAGACGGCTAGACAGCTTCAGGCAGTCAGATTGCTTCAGACGGCTAGACATATTCAGACGGCCAGATTGCTTCAGGCGGTTAGACATATTCAGACGGATAGAGAGTTTCAGGCAGACAGATTGCATCAGGCGGTTAGACATATTCAGACGGCCCAACTGCTTCAGGTGGCTAGACATATTCAGGCGTTTAGAGAGTTTCAGGAAGTCAGATTGCATCAGGCGGTTAGACATATTCAGACGGTCAGATTGCTTCAGGCGGCTAGACATATTCAAGCGGTTAGTTTCTGGCAGTGAGATTACATCAGGCGATTAGACATATTCAGACGGCAAGACTGCTTCAGGCGGTTAGACATATTCAGGCGGCCCAACTGCTTCAGGCGGTTAGACAAATTCAGACGGTCAGAGAATTTCAGGCACCCAGATTGCATCAGGCGGTTAGGCATATTCAGTCGGCCAGACATTTTCAGGCAGTCAGACTGCTTCAGGCGGATAGACATATTCAGACGGTCAGACTGCTTCAGGCGGTTAGATTTTTTTTTTTTTTTTTTATTCTTTACTAGCTGACTCGGCCAACTTCGTACCGCCTTAGAATATTAATTAAATAATAATAAAAAGTGCTCATAGCCGAGTGGCCTTATGTGATTGGAAACAATCACCAAGGGTAAGGAACTACGGCGCGGTCGGACCTAGATGGGTGACCGTTTGTGGCATTATATGTAATGAGCGTTTCCGTGATTCGGAGGTCACGTTAAGCAGTCGGTCCCGGTTGTTATCATAAGATAGCAGTCGTGAAGCTTAGTTGGAGGCCTTCGGGCGGCTTAAAAACATCCAACAGCAAGATTACGTAGCCACAACGTGTCTTGCCTGTCCCCAACCCGCACTCGGCCAGCGTGGGGACGTATGGCCTTAACCCTCTCTTGAGAGGAGACCTGAGCCCAGCAGTGGGACGTTATGGGTTGTTGATGATGAATAATAAAAAATAAAAAATAAAAAAATGGTTATTGTGGGTTATCCCTAAGAGATAGACATATACCATCGCGGACTTTATTGTAGACCTTTTTAAGATGTACAATACTTTAGTACATTATTTTGATCTATCTCGTAGGGTACAGCCAGCTTTTGCAATGTAAGCGTAAAAAAATGGGCTTATTTACGACATTAAAATTATTATCTACTATATTATGCATGTATTATACATAAAAACCTTCCTCTTGAATCACTCTATCTATTAAAGAAAATAGCATCAAAATCCGTTGCGTACTTTTAAAGATTTAAGCATACAAAGGGACAGAGAAAGCGACTTTGTTTTATACTATGTAGTGATGAAAAAATTTTTTACGCAGATGATTCGTCTTCTAACATCTTCAAGGAATACTACAGAAAATGAAAACAACACTAATGAAAGATTACAATCGATATGTAATGCCGTTCCGGCTTTTTAGACTTGTGAGAATTACTATAGCATTAAAATAATAAGTTCATTGTTTAGTCGAATTAAAGCATGTTAATTTTTTAGGTAGATGAAAATTTACTTTTCACAAAAAAACAACACAAAAAAACACAAAAAAAAAAAAAAACAAACTTAAACATTTATACAATTTAATTGCTTTATTATTAACTTTGTCCGGTCCACTTAATACATAATATCGTCCACGCTGCTTTGACTCTGTTTTCATGTCTGACATTGCAGCAAGCACATGAACAAATCCCTGCTTTTGTTTTGAATTGAAACCAATCAATAACAATGTCTATTTCTAAGCTCGGTTGTGATTGGTTTTTGTTTCATACGATGTTTTGGTTTCAAGACGGGCCACTTTTTATGTGAAATTTGTTCCGAGTTAGACTGAGACTTCCTGACTTATTATTTATTCGTAGCATTATTAGGATAGTTTTGAAATTCCAATCATTCGTGCTGAAATCAGCGTGGCTCTACTACCTCCAGACTACTTGTGTGTGTACTTAGTTACTTAACTTACAAACTCTTTATATTTTTATTTCATTAATTAGTGGTCATGATCATAAGTTTGGGATCGAAGATCTTCCTGCTGCATTAGCTACGTATACAACATGAATTCACTCGTTAACATAAACATTGAGTTCCCTGGAAGTGAAAAACAAAATGACTGCAAAGAATTAGTCTAGCTATTCAAAGGGGGAACGCTGCCAGTATCATCGGAACCATGCCTAAAGGGACTCCTTTTAACGATATATTTTAGTTATAATTTTATATTTTATTAAGGTTTTTAGTTTTAGGTTCATTGTTTTAGTTTTAGTTTATAACCAACATTGTACATACATTTCAATAAAATTAATTACACTTTAAGTAGATGACGTATGTTTATTTTGGGAAATTTTGTTGTGATACTGTGCAGTAAAAAACTTGGAGTGACGCATCGCATTGATGAGTCAATTTGTTTTTTATTACATTGTTTTGTTTATTAGATAATAATAAGAAGTCACTTAGATATGTTTAAAAAAATGACTGCCTCGTTGGTCTAGTGGTTAGCGTTAGCGGCTGCTGATCAAGAGGTCTCGGGTTCGATTCCCAGGTCGGACCAATATTTGTGTGATTCACAAATATTTTTTTCGGAGTCTGGGTGTTTTCTATGTATAATATGTATGTATTTGGTATTTACGAAAAAAAAAGTATATTTATGTATTTATTATCAGTTGTCTACTACCCATAACACAGGCTCTGCTTAGCTTGGGACTGGATGATGTTGTGTGTCGGATGTCCAAATATTTAATAATAAAAAATATTTATTAAAAAAATAATAATAGCGTGCTGTGCTGTAACATAATTATGGTGAATAAACCGATTTCAATGTAAAAAATGATATTTTCTATAGGTAGAACAGTCTAGACAATATGTCAGCCAAAGCTGAAATCGGCGCTGGCCAGTCCGAAATCGCTGTTAAGAAAGAAAAAGAGATTTTAGTGGTACAGGATCAAGGATTCTTTACATTTGAAACTTCGGACACTTACGACGGTTGTTTTGAGGCTAAAAAGAAAGATCGTACTGCAAAAATGCATGGTGGGTACTTTTCTATTTAATATGAAATTGCTTAAGTATTTGCATTAATAATTGTTAGCCCTACTAGAAAATACGTTGTGTTGTTAACACAAATTAATTATGAGAGTGCAGTACGGTATGGTAAAGTAAAACAAGTTTTGTAAAGCATGGACAATGATAAGAAAGCAATTTCGTAACATTCATTCTAAAATCGACTCTGCAATTGTAACAACTCAACACTGTGCAACTGACTGGGTCCGTGTGTACTTACATCCTAACATTATTAAATGAGACTTAGTTTTATTTTTAGTGCCTCAAGGAAATTACTTTCTGTTTTAAAAAATGGATTTTATAGCTTCCTATAGTGTGGAATTAGGATTAATTGTGCACTAGTTGTACAATTGTGTAGGTACTTTAAACACATAATGTGTCTGTCTGTGTTGGTAATCAGCGAATGTACGACAGTATCAATATGTTTCTTGCTTGGTTTCACCGATATCATCGACACTGCATCCTATTCTGATGAGTCTTTACTATTTTCTACAGGAAAGTGGTGTGCTCCATCTATTGTATCTTTTTCTAAAGAATTGCAATACAGTTTATTTGTAAATAATTATTTTTATAGATTAAATTTATAAAAAAATACAATATATGCAAATAACATCTTTCATTATCCATACCATTATTGTTAATTCGAAAGTAACTCTTCTTTCTCTCTGTCTGCTATGCCTTCACGAAAATTTTCACCGATTCCAATTAAATTTCCTCAAATATCTAAGTATCTATAATATAATTTAACTCCTCAACCGTAACATACAACTAGAATTACTTAGAAAGTATAGATAGAAATCTCCCGCGCTAAGAATATATTCTGTAGTGGAGGATTATACAAACGTGCATGAAATGAACACAATACCTAGACTGAGAACAACAATTTGTGGATCATTCAAAGCGTTGTTCCATGTTGGGATGGAACCCAAAACCGGGGTGGGATAAACTGCTTTAGCTACTACTACATCTTCCGTGTTATCATGAGTGGCTCAAAAAACATTTTTAAGTGAATGCCTACTTATGCACGTTATTGTACTTTGTCACTGTTTGTTTCATTTTATTTCGAAGTTCAAAGATGTATTTAAGAAATTTGGACTACCTACTAATATATATCTGCCTGCACGTCTTGAAACTTCGAATATTATATAGTTAGATAGTTATCGCATTTCATTCGAATGTGGTTTATTGGACCGTGTAAGTAATTTTATACTAAGTCGTTTACGTTACGCTCTGATTACGCAGTCATGGACTGAATTTGTACGGTTCTTTGTACTACTCGAATCTAATGACGTTTAACTTGATTTACGCATCATTGACTTAACTTGATTACTAATACAACATAACGATTAAGGTGTCGGCGTATACACAACAGCTGAAGGTGATATTTACACTGGAACTTGGGACAATGATAAACTCGGCGCGAACCAAGATGTTCGTATACAGTACACTGACGGCTCCCGATTCGAAGGATTGTTCAAAGACTGGTGCTACAATAGTCGAGGAAAATATATTTATCCTGATATAAGTTTATTGGAATGTGACTTTCTGGAGAACTGCCCTGTAGGAAAACTAAAGCTGATTGATCCAAATGGACATGTCTGGTTGGGTAAAGCGGAACAAGGTTATGGTTGGCTTAGTCCTGTCAACCATTATTTTGACATGCTGGAAAAATCTCGAGATCCTAGTAGAACAAAGAAATCTAAGAAGCCTGAACAGGAGACTGGTAAAAGTCGTAGAGTATCTTTATCTCCAACAAAAGCGCCATCTCCAGCCAAACCGATTTCATCTCCAACGAAACAAAAAAAGAAATAATATTAGCAATCATGGCGTAGCATGGCGTGCGTGATACTTTCGAAGAAGAATTAGATAAGTATCCGTTTTCTAAAAAAATAAGTTACTTAGTTTTCCGTTTATCAGTTTAATTATAGTAGTTTTCTCACTGCGTATTCAAATCAAGACCTACAGAGCATTTCCTAATGAATCATAATTATGAAATGTGGCATGTGAACAACAAGTACCCACCCACTTACCTGCTGCTCCCTGTATGTCATGTACATACTGGTGTGTCTTTTAACGAACATGCGCCCGTGATATGATGCTGGGCGTTATAATTCCACCCCACGTAAAAAGGTAAAAAGAGGTTCATACCTTTGGTGTTATTTGAGGTCTAGGGCTCCGCTATACCGTAAATTAAGAAAAAAAAAGATTTAAAAGGAATTAAGTTTATATTTCAGTAGGTAGACATGTAACAAAGGGCGCACATAGGTAGATTTCACGAATTTAGGCGGCCAAAAATATTTTACTGTGTTAACAGCTTTTAAATGGTGTTTTATTAATTAAAGGAGGTTATTATAAAATGAAACACTGTATTGAGTACAAAATTTTTTTTTTAATATATTATTTACTAAAAATAGGCTTGCATGGGGACATGGGTCCAACATGTAGAGGCCCTTTGAGAATTAACTGTATAAATATATATATATATATATATATACAGTATATAATATATATATATATATAATATACATATATATATAAATAAATATAAATTTATATTTAAGTTACTTATATAAGTAAATATATATAAAAAAATCTAAATAACTATACTTATATGAAAAATTAATTACTTAATAAAAGACATTTGATATTTACAAAATAATTTTATTCCGATTTCGGTGGGTAGCACTCTTGCTTAGCTTTCAACAAAAGGTCATAACAAGGGAAATGTCTTTTGTTTGTTACTCTTATTATTTCATATTGTCTACATGTGAGATCAGCTTCAACAAACATCTTAAGTGCTTCGAAGGGGGTTAACGGAGGGATAGCTTCATCAACCTTCGAATAACCCTTTTTGTATTGACTGGCTTTTGTTGGCGAATTGATTAAGTCCTTCAGGACTTTGGACGCATTTCTTTTTCCATCTGATTGTAAAAGTACTTCAGGATCCACAGAATAACGTATTTCTTCTGTTTCCTTCTCTTGCTTCGCTCACTCGAATCGGAAAACGATTTACTTGGATGACCCTGGCGATGAGTCGTTTCAATCGGAATCTCAAAGGTTCCACCTAACCAAGACCATTATTTTTTTCGAAAAACTCTTTAGTTTTATGTGCTTTCAACCATCTTTGTTTCATTTGCGATCGAACGTATGAAAATTTATACTTAAGAGTTTTTTTATTGTCTTCTGTATCACCGTAGCACACCAGCAAGTAATTCTCTAAATAATCGAATTTTTCATCAAAAGAAGGCAACTTTTGTCCCTGCATTAGGTCAAATAAATATTATTTCGTCACTACCTTCACGCCAGAGGTATTTGATGACCCTAAAACAAAGAAAACTTTATTTTAGAAGCGTTAGAAAAAAAATATTTTTTTCATGTTTTTTTACAAAAAATCTTTGAATAAGGATTTTTCCGAGATTTGCGGTTTCTAGCGGCAAATTTTTTTTTTACTATAATATTAAGACCCTGTATATACTGTTAAAGAAAAAAAAACAGGTGGGACGGACCCTGAAGTATAGTTAAAACTCTTGAGAAATCGAAAATCAATGATAAATTTGTACAAAAAACATCTTGTCTTACAAGTGAAAAATAAATATGACAATCTGTAATAAAACACTATTATTATATATATTTTTAAAGACTCATACCTGAATTATGCGAATCCATCATTTTTACTAAGGTAATTACCTTCACAAAAAAAATATTGACTTTGTAAGAGAAGTTGCACAAAGAGCGTCGAGAACTGTAACGTACACCGGGAACGGAGGTCAAGTTTCGACTACCTGTAAATAATTCATGGCACATGGCCCAAGGGTGGGGATAGTGGGGATAGATTTCTGGAAGTGTCTTCTAACGGTACCGTTCAAAGTTTTACGGCTAAGTTGACTTTGAAAAAATGACTTATGGCCGCCTAAATCGTTGAAATCTACCTTAGTGGGGCGTTCAAACAAAACAAATAAAGGGCGCTAGAGTACTGATTGCACACGGGCGCTATATAGGCTAGAGACGCCTCTGTAAAAGATATCAATAACTTAGTTGCTATACCTATTGATGTTGTTTATTTCTTATTAAATAAATAAAGTTATTTTAATTGACCATGTTTTTATTTGTACTTCAGTTTCATCTGAGATTTGTACACAATAAAAGTTTATCGACCCGTGCGTAAGTGTTTCTAAGACGGGTGATTGAACACATGCGTAAATAAATACTGAAGTATGTTCGTGTACTGCGAGTTGTCAGCTGTCCGGAAAGTGACTAAGCTACGAAGTGCTTTTACCACTAGGTGTGTTACGATAATTCAGCTAAACAATCATAGGTATGATAGTTAACAAAGAATGTTAAGATTAGGAAACTGATGTGTGACAGGTAGTTTAACTTTACTCGTCATCTGTCTTAAGTAAGATATGAAGTTCTTTTGTATATTACATACATGCCATCACTATTTTTTTTATTGTTATGCTTTTGTATATCATGTATTCGTAGATATTACTTTTATCTGAATGATTGTTATCCTTGAGATTCCACCTACATTAGAAAAGTTATGTACATATGTAAGTTATGTAACAATAAAAAAAATTGCACTTTCAAGTTATACGGGTACCTAAATCGATAAATACTTTAAGAAACCTCACAATGGTTTTAAAAAACCTATCTAAGCATACGCCACGCGATGGGGTAGACGCGAGAAAATAAATAACTCGACTTTACATGTAGGGGAGGTACCCCAAATAAAAATGTTTTCATAATTTTATTGTAGCACTTTGTCCACGTAATTACAGCACATATTCATGCAGTTTCATCTTTCTAGCACCAACAGTCTGGGCGGTAGGTCGAAGTCGGACGGATGGACATGACGAATCTTTAAGGGTTCCGAGTCATGGACTACGGAACCCTAAAAATCAAACTGCCTATGATATACAAACAAAACAACAAGTGCCGTGCTTTTAGCGTATACATGTTGCAATCGTTAATGCTTAGAATGGTTCGTTCAGGTTGCGCAATTTTTCTATTCTGCATTTGGTATGATGACATTTATTTGCATATACAGTCATGGTAGACAACTGGCCGCCTACAAGCATCTGTTGTATCACATCACACGCCTGTGAACGAACTCTTTAGTCCGTTGTTTTGGCCTCGGATGTACACCCACATTTAAATAGCCACTAACAGAAGGTCTCTCTATTGCGTACCGGTTTTACTTAACACATCTATTTCTTGTTCAGATAAGAGGGTCGAGGTAGGTCAGTTTTAAGTGGTGGTACGACACAGTTTGATCAGGCATAGGAGTGGTTCTGCGTGACTGGTAGTCATGTATCTTGCAAATTTAATGCTCGATGTCCATAATTAGTAATAAGGAAGGACGACAGAATGGATGCCAGGTGAAGGACAGCAGATTTTACGAGCTGTTTTATAGACTGTGCAGTAATTATTTCACGGCTTCGTTTTGAGTTTACGTTCTGCGCTTCGTAAATAATGCTTTGTCTATGGCTGTCCTGGAATGGGTTTTGCTAAGATTATTAGTTTAGCGTATAGATGGCTTTGTGCTCTATCTCGTGGTCCAGATACAGATACAGGTGGTACTTTGAATTTTAATGTCATTGATTACTAAACCATTAAGTTATAGTGCTCATCAAAACCTCGTAAAAAGTCACATAGTAATTCTTGAAATGGGTAAGTCTTACCCACATAATAGGGAATGTATATTTCTCCGTTCTATGGTCTCACCTATTTAAAGAATTGTAATTCGCAGAAGCTTTCATGATTGATGAGAATTTTGCGTGTCATATTTTAACATACGTTCTTGCATTTCAATAACTTACTGTAAGATAGGATTTCCTATCGAAGTTGTTTATCTATCATCGGGAGGACGGATAGGCTACTAGGTAAAGCATTCTCATAGTAATCGGACTTAAATAGATTATAGAATTTAGAAAATTCCCTGGATAATGTATATTTAGTTACTGAATTAGTAATTACTTTTGAGTTCCTACTTATTCTTAACATCAATCCTACTAATATTATAAATGTGAAAGTTTGTGAGAATTAATAGATGTTTGTTTTGTTTCACGCAAAAACTACTGAAGGGATTTTGATGAAACTTTACAGTAATATAGCTTATATGTCAGAACTACGCATGGACTGCAATATTTAAAGGTTTTGTGTAATATGACAAACACACGCGGGCGGAATCGCTGGCAAAAGCTTGTTCTAATATATGTGTTTTAAGTGCGAAAGTTATTCATCTACTGTCTTTGTTATTATTCCAAGTTCTGTCGCTCTTACAGCGATGACAACAGGTGATTAAGATGTGCTGTAAAGGCTAGTAAACTTTGAAAGAAAAGCTTCACCCATTGCCTAAAAAGAAAAGATGGTACGTAAATTTAAGCAATTAAAAGATCGTTTGCCTCAAACTGCAAACGATCTTTTCCATGAATGAACAGAGATAATTGACAGCTCCTTTTTAAGGAAGTACCGCTTTGCCAAAGCAACAGTTGTGACAATTTGAAAGACACTCGGCGAGAGGTTCTCATTTCTATAAAACGCGTCTTTTCCCTACCCTTGATTTTATGGGTGTGATTATAATTATGTTGTCGGCACCGATTAGACTGTGGTCTGTTGCTCAATTAACCAAGGTATTTTTAATTAGTTATTGTGAATGAATTAATCTAAATGGTGCATTCTATATTTGCATTCCGAAATGGAAAATAGGAAATACCAATAAGAATTAAAATTAGGCATCATATTGGTTCATATTTTGGTTTGGTAATTGTTCAATCTATATAAAATAGAATGTGTTCTATCGCATTCTCATTTTTTTACTAAGAACATTGTGAAAGTAATAATAATAAAATAATAAATGCTGTCATTTTTGTTTTTGTTCATTTTTTCGTGTGAGGGCAATATTGCCTCGGGCGAGCCGGTCCATTCGTGCTGAAATCAGCTTGACTCCACTATGTCGCATTGAAAGTTGAAGAAAACGATGGAGCTTCTATATTCTACTGCATAGCTTTGAGCTTAGCATCGACTCAAAATAGATTTACACACATTATAATAGATATAGACTAGATAGACAAAAATTTACCAATATTATTCTGTGCCCATAGTAATTTGAGTAATTTCAGTCAATCAAATTAAAGCCAGTTTTAAATATTATTTTTAAAGGTTTTAAGAAAGTGAAATAGAGATATTAATTACGTATACATTATCTTCTTTTCATATGAATACAAATCAATATAATACTACTGTAGTGTCTAGACATTGGCAGCTTCTTTGTAAAATATTAGTCAATTTGAGTTTTATATTAATTGTAGCTCTAATTTTATCATTTTCAACAAAAGCATACTTTAATTAAGTATTACTAACATTTAACGGTTTACCTCGTTGGTCAAGCGGTTATCGTATTCGACTGCCGATCAAGAGGTCTCGGGAACGAATCCAGGGTCGGGTTAAAAGGTGTTAATGTGTTTTTCTGATTATGGGAATACTTAATAACAACCCGGAGTTTGAATGTTTATACTTTTAATCCCCGTGCCTCGCAAAGCACGTAAAACTGGATCCGATCCTGTAGTGATATGTATCATTCTCTTACACAGATTACATGAACTCTCTTTAATTTCTGTTCACTTAGATAGTGTACAAGGTAAGTTTGATATCTCAACCATCAGATAGAAGGTGAAGTTAATGTCTATTAAAGAATAGACCTTCCTAGTCTTTAAAATCATAGACGAAATTCAAAAGATGTAGCAACGTAAATGTGTTTCCCGAAAAGGTAAAAACCTCTTGATTCATATTGACGGGTATCTATTCACTAATCGTATAAGGAAGCCACATATAAAGTGTAAGTTGAAATCGTTAAGAGCTATATACGGAGTTAGAGCCATTAGTACTAGCTAATACCCTTTCTACAACATTACAAACTGATAGCGGAGGGTTAAGGGTTAGATGTACAGTTTTAGGTAGAAATGTTTCTAATGTAATTTTTGTCATGCCTAAAACCGAAATAAGAAAATACTAAAAATTATTTTGTCCGCTTAAGTCAACAGTGATATTTTAATGCATTGTCTTCGATAAAACTAATAGATCTATTGTTTTTAACCGACTTCAAAAAAAGAGGAGGTTCTGCATTCGCCGGATTTTTTTTTCAATTGTCATGTCTTACACGAACCATATTTCTCCAATAATTTATGATTGCGCATGTCAGTACAGAAATATGGTCATCGTCACTACGAGGTGGGAACCTCGTAGTGACGATCGTGTAATTAGTGTTCTGAATTGAGAGGGATTCTTTTTCAACTTGACCCCTCTCCCAGAGATACAACACAGTTTTGGCACCTATGGTTTGTCGTTATATGATTAGTAACTTTTTCACATCACACACATCAACAGCTTTTAGTAACCTAGGTTTCTCCGCGTTGGCCAGTTTTTCCTATCTGTAACTAAACAAAGTCTTGTGATGTGTTAAATATGCTTTTATGAGCTTTAAATTTTACTGTTAGCAGATTAAGTGAAAGTATATCTCGCAAGTATATTTTAACCCAAATTATATCTGCCTGCCAAGCTGACTACTCCGCCTGATGGAAGGCATGAGTAGAATCTACGAGTAGAGCATCATACTTATTGCGAACGCAGAGTATGCAGCGTAGTGACCCACGCTATGATGTCCTATGCTCGAGATCTTCTGCATCGTTGGGTCTCCGGTCGGGCATTACCAACCAAACTCGATGGCACGAATGGCATGGCAGCAGTGGTCTTATGATGCATATGATACAGCTAGTAAAAATACCCATATGTTAATATTTTTAAGTTATTTCAATTAAATTTGTTTGTGTTTCTTACGTTTACTAAAACTTAACTATCTTCAACAACCATCTTATTTATATTTGTTCGTGTTTTCAAGGTAGTACCTATAGCCACACTGATTTTAGCACGAATGTGCTGTGATGAATGAACGACAATACTACCCTCAAACAGAAGACCATACATAAAATGACAGCATACGTGCTGTCGTATTTCCTTGGTGAGAGTGAGACCGGAGTTCCAATGATGCAGTAGGATCTCACTAGGCCGCCATGGTGTGGGTCACCATGTTGCATTGTCTGCTTTCACAATGAGGATGGTGACCCCTACTCCTGGATTCTACTCATGCTTTCCTTCAGGCCGAGTAAAGTCACTTTGGTTTGCCAAATCCCTACTTCCCTACTAATATTATAAATGCGAAAGTAACTCTGTCTGTCTGTCTGTTACGCTTTCACGCCTAAACCACTGAACCGATTTTGATGAAATTTGGTGTGAAGATAGAACTGAACTTGGGAAAGGACATAGGCTACTTTTTACTGCAATAATCGAGATACAAAGGTTTTTACCTTTTTACCTAGGTGATTATAAGAATACGTAAATCGTAGATGTCAAAATGTATCACTGTTTATCTCCTGTCAAAACTTCACAGGTTGCTAGGCATAACTCACTTGCATGGCAACCATAATGATAGTTTGTAAATGACACAAAGACCAGTAGAACAGGGTAGATAATTTTTGAAAACAAAATTATAGTACGATGAAACCCATTGGAAAAGGAGGAGAATATAATAAAATGAAAGGAAAAATAATTTACGGGCGATCTGCGATCTGAGGGGGGTCGGGTAGGGGGGGGAGGTTTTCGGGTCCTCCTCGGACGGGGCGTGAAAAAGCATCTCACTAAGCCGCCATAGTGCGGGCCGCCATACATTATTGTCTGCATTCGCAGCAAGTGTGGTAGCCCCGACTCTTGGATTCTGCTCACGCTTTCCATCAGGCAGGGTAGAGTCACTTTGGATGGCTAAATATATAAAACAAAGGGTAAAAAACGGTTTATCTCAATTTCCGGCAAAACCACAAGTCCTATGGAAAAAAGTTAAATGGCAAAGTTGTAGGTAATTAAAAGATCTACAACTTTTTAGAGTTCCGAAGTTTATGACTTCGAACCCTTATAGATTCGTCATGTCCGTCTGTCCGTCCGTTCGTCCGTCCTCGACTTACCATCCAAACAGTAAGTGCTAGAAAGATGCAACTTTGCATGAATATGTATTGTAATTGCGTCGACAAAGTGCTACAATAAAATTATGAAAAATATTTTTATTTAGGGTACCTCCCCGACACGTAAAATGTGGATGTTTTTTTTTTCTCGCGGCTACCCCATCATGTGGGGTATCATTATATAGGTCTTTTAAAAACATTAAAGGGTTGTTAAGACGATTTTTTGATTTAGGAATCCATTTGCGAGAAATTCCACTTTAAAGGCCACTTTTTTGTAAAACCGGGCATCCTCCCTCTCTAAAAGCTAAACGGGAAAAATTCGTGATAGTGGTCCATATAATGAACTTTAAATGAAAACTATAACGAATTAGATGACTTTGTTAGTTCAGGAGTTACAGAGGCTTCACTTCTACAATGTGCTTACTTGGAAAACGTCATACAAAATTAACGCATTAATACGTAAACATAACAATTATCCATTGGATACAATTATGGGTGACTGAGGAACCCTTTCCTGTGCGTGGCCTGACACGCACTGGATAACCTCAAATTATATGTGAAAAAATAAAAAAAGTTTTTGGTTTTCTATTTTTTTCTTTTACAAATAAAATCATTTTTGTTTAGTGAAAACTTACCTTTTATGTCCCGAATACACTGTAATTTTTTTGATTTGAAATATTTAATTAATTCACCCTATTCTGACTTAATAGCGAAAATTCACCTGTCAAAATGTCTACTTTTTTAAAAAAATTGGGGTGTTTTCTGTTTGATGAAATCTCTACTTTCCGAATGTGTAATCCCTACTAATATTATAAATGCGAAAGTAACTCTGTCTATCTGTCTGTCTGTCTGTTACGCTTTCACCTAAACCACTGAACCGATTTTGATGTAATTTGATATGAAGATAGAACTGAACTTGGGACAGGACAAGGGATACTTTTTATCGCGAAAATAAAGGTAGAAGGGTTTGAAATAGGGGACGAAAGTTTGTGTCAAAGTTCCTTATTATCAAACATAAAATCATGTAAGATTGTTTAATCTACCCATACCGTGTCGCGCGATATAAACGAATTCCACGCGGGCGAAGCCGCGGGCGGAAAGCTAGTATAGATATAAAGAAATAAATGCAATATTATCTGAACAGAAGGTCGATCCAATTTCGAAAATCATGGTTTGTTGAAATTTGGTTAAATGTTATAATTTTACTTTGCAGGTCGTATAGTCTAAATATGTACAGAAATAAACTTTCTTCTAAATTTTACATAAAATACAATACAAATGACAATGACGTCAGATGCTGTAATTCGGTGGCTTAACAACTAGCGAGCGTTGTCTACATCGAGGTTGAGGTTTAGAGGCGTTAGAGGCATAGAGTTTCGTCAGATGTCGACCGGTAGAGACGTGAGGCGAGTCGCGAGCCGGCGTGCCGCGATCGCGGCGCCTTATCACCATCGCGTTATCAACCATTATCAGTTACTCATCGCGAAACCGATCGCGCACCACCTTTCGATTCACACGCGTGAAAACTGACCCCAGATGTGATTTAATTGGCAACGATCATGAACGGGATTTCAGTGTACATTATACTGTGTTTATTAATCTCATTTTATTGTGGAAATTGTCAAGGTAAGTTTTCCATACGTTTCAGTTGAAACAATACCTACTGATAGTGTAATCGGTATTATTATTTGTGTCATACATAGCAAGCTATCTGTACTTGGTAAAGTATGTTTAGTTGTGTCATTGTAATATTGTAACTAACAGTAATGTAGGGAAGTGTGCCGTTACTTCGAATTAAACTATGTTACCTACATATTAACTTAGCATAGTGTAACGAGGAAGTAAGTATGTATTGTAATTAGCAGATATTGACATGCATATATAATACTCTATAAGTAATAGTATTATATTTGTTAAAGCTGGTAGTTACCTACGCTAAGTTATTCATGTTTTAATATTGTATGTTAATTTTTGGTTAAAATTTAATGACACTGTACGTTTTACTATAAATTAAGGTAAAATTGTATTTCATGTACATATGCAACCATAGCCTAATTAATATGTTATTACCAGATAAGTTTTTCTATATTAATCATCTACTTATTACGAAACTGCTTAACCTGAATTTGAAGATATTATTTGGTAGAAAGGTAGGTAGGTAGTAGGAAAAGTCAACTAGAAATAGATGAAAAAAGTTTCCATTTTGTTTGCTGACATGCTTATAATTTAGTATTAGAACAGCCTGGATAGATATTAGCTTACTCTAACAGCAAAAATGAAGTTAAATAAAAAAGCGGCCAAGTGCGAGTCGGACTCGCCCATTAAGGGTTCCGTATCAGCAAGTAACACCATGTTCTATGTTCTATCTATGTTATGTGGGTGGTTTCCGCACTTAGTCCTTTAAGTGGACCATTGTACGTGAGGGCGGCCATCACTCCAGCCAGCCCACCTCCCTCCAGAAGCGGATAAGGTCTCCGAGTCTGTCCAGACATTCTGCAACAGATTTAGGAGATCCAAGTGTGTTTTTCCGTGTTTCGGTGACACCTGTGCACTCAATGAGTACATGTGACACCGTTTCCTCTGCCCCTAAGCATGCTCTGCATAGGGGACTGTCAGTTATGCCTATGGTGTGGAAGTGTTTGTTTAGTGAGCAGTGTCCGGTGATAGTTCCTACCACCAGCCGCAGACTGTCCCTGTCCAAACGCAATAGGCGTTTGGTTAGTTTATCATTAGGAAGTGGCATGGCTTCCTTTGATTGTCTGCAGCCTGGGACAGATAGCCAGTGGTGTTGTGCTTGTGTGCGGGTAAATTCTTGCAGCCAACCACGGAGCTGGCTGAATGGGACAGGCACCACGGGTTCGGGTCCGAAAACCGCTGCGCCCGACCCTCTCCTAGCCAGCTCATCGGCCGCATCGTTACCTAGCGATCCGCTGTGTCCTTTTATCCATTGTATTGTCACTGAATTCCGGCCGGAGGTCGCAACGCGTTCTAACGCGTTGTGACAGTCCATTATGAGTTTCGAAGTGACATGGGTTTTATTCAGGGATTTAAGTACCGATGCACTATCA
The DNA here is from genome assembly GCA_932526445.1 of Phragmatobia fuliginosa. NCBI lineage: Eukaryota > Metazoa > Arthropoda > Insecta > Lepidoptera > Erebidae > Phragmatobia > Phragmatobia fuliginosa. The sequence continues at coordinate 8,097,701 of OW052073.1, forward strand.
GAGACTATACGGATGTGTGAGTCCGTAATTTTCCTTGTCTCTATAGCGTGGGCCGCCAGGATAATACCCACGCATTCCGCTTGGAATACAGTGTTAAATCTACCTAGCGGCTTCGATACCCTGATGTTAAGTTCGTCTGAGAATACACCTGCTCCGGTTCCTGAGTTGGTTTTGGAGCCATCGGTGTATATTCTGAGTTCTTTTGTATCTGATTTGTCGTGTGGTTCTTCTTCTAGGTGTATATTATAGTGCTTCTGAAAATTAAATTTCTTCAGCATCCTATCATTGGGTGATGTCAACATGGGTTGATGTGTGATCGCTCGTTCTCTTATGCGTGTGTGTTTGATTCTGGAGTCATTTCCCAGTGTGCCGGCATTATGGAGTCTAAACGCTGCTAGTGCTGCTTCCTCTTTAACAACTAAGTGCAAGGGTGGCAGCCCCAGCATTGTTTGCAGTGCGGCTGTTGGTGTGGTTCTCATGCTACTAGTGATAGCCACGCAGGCGTATCGCTGTAGTTTTTCAAGGGTTTTTTGGCAAGTAACCGAGTCTGTCCTGGGCCACCAGACTAGGGAGCCATATGTTATAGTTGGTCGAATAACTGTAGTGTATAGCCAGTAAGTGGCCTTGGGACTGATGCCCCAATTTCTGCCAAGCAGTTGCTTGCATTGCCACAGTGATATACTGGCTTTTGTGGTAATGTATTCAGTATGTTTAGCCCAATTCAGTTGTTTGTCCAAATAGACGCCCAGGTATTTGGTCTCTGATGTCAGGTTTAGGGTAGATCCGTAAAAGCGTGGCAGTTGCAATTTTGCCAGCTTCCTTTTTTTGGTAAAGAGGACCAGTTCTGTTTTTGTGGGGTTGACTGTTAGTTTATGCTCTTTGCACCAGTCCTCTACAATTTTCAAGGCTTGACGCATGAGGTTACACAGTGTGTTTTCGTGAGTGCCATTTATTATGATTGTTATGTCATCGGCATATCCTACGGTGAAGTAGCCTTTGTCGTTTAAACCACTTAGGAGGCTGTTCACGACGAGGTTCCATAATAGGGGCGAGAGGACACCTCCTTGTGGGCATCCCTTCGCCACAATGGCTCTCGTGGTGTCATTCACCGTGACTTGTATGGCCCTTTGCCTGAGCATGTTGGTTATCCAACTGCATAAGGTTGGGGTCACACTATGCCTTTTAAGGGCTATGTCGATGCTGTGGAACATTGTTTTATCAAAGGCGCCTTCTATATCTATGAAGGCAGCCAGTGCTGAACCTTTGTGGTCTACAGCGCATTCAATCTTGGAAATCACGCTATGCAAAGCGGATTCTGTTGATTTCCCTATTGAGTATGCATGCTGTTGTTTGTGTAGCGGTACCATGCGTAGAGGTCCATCTCTAATGTATCTGTCGCATAGTCTTTCTAGGGTCTTCAATAGGAATGATGTCAGGCTTATAGGTCTATAAGCTTTGGGTTGTGTGTAGTCGGTTTTTCCGGGTTTCGGTATGAAGATAACCTTCACCTCCCGCCAAGCGAGAGGGATGTATCCATGTGCAATGCAGGCTCTGTAGACTTCCACCAGCCATGGTTTTAGGGATTCAATACCCCATTGCAAAAGGGCCGGTAGAATGCCATCCAGGCCTGCGGATTTATACGGTTGGAAAGACTTGATAGCCCACGAAATCCTGTCCTCTGTCACTATTTCGCGGGCTACAGTCCAGTCATTGTTGGTTGGTTCCATTCCTGTATTTTCCTTCCAGATCTTTTCCTCTGAGAGGCTACAGTCTGGGAAGTGTGTTTCAAGAAGGACCTTACAGATTTCGTGGTCTGTTTGTGTGAATGTGTTATCGGGCTTTTTTAGCGCACCGAGGTTGCGATCTTGGTCGCTGGATAAGATTTTCCTCACTCGGGCAGCTTCATTGTTTGATTCGATTGATTCGCAGAACTTCCTCCAGGCTAGTCTCCTGGCGTGTCTGATTTGTTTTTTGAAGGTATATTGGGTTTCCTTGTAGAGTTCCCAATCATCCGGATGTCTCGAGTTTTTGGCTCGATTGAATTGTTTACGTAGTGTATTTCTGAGTTTTTCGAGTTCAGCGTTCCACCATCGGTTGGTTTTACACTTGGTGTACGGAACTCTTAATTTGCAGCATTCGTGATATGCCTCTTTGATGTAAAGTGTTAGCTTAGTCACTGTATGCTCTATCTGTGTGGTGTCTGTGATTGATGTCGGTGGTAGATTACTAGCTATTAATGAAGCGAGAAGACGCTTGTAGCCAGGTATATCTGTCCGACGCGGATTTCTTTTCGGGGTTGGCTCTATTGTGTTTACTGTTATTGTGAAACGAATTCTCCTGTGATCTGAGCAAGAGACTTCGTTGGATACACGCCAGTTTGATATACGATTTGTTGCGTTATCTGTTCCTAGCGTTAGGTCAATGATGGATTGTCCCCGGGCTGTGACCCAGGTGGGCTCTGAGCCCCGGTTTACTATATTAAGATTAGTTGAAAATAAGTAAGTGGACAATACCTCTCCTCTGGTGTTTGAAGTGTCGCATCCCCATAGCTGGTGATGGGCGTTTGAATCAGTGCAGATAATGAGATCCAGCTTGGCGCCCTCGCAGTAATCCACAAGGTCGACCATCTCTTTCGGTGGGCAGTTTTCGTTGTCGCCTGGCATGTACACTGATGCTAGTACCATGTCAGGATTTTTATCGGCATTCTGAAGCCTGACAGCCGTCAGGTCCCTGGAGCAGAATTGCGTGAGTGTTGTGGTCGGGATGTCATTTGGTATGTACGCACAGGTTCTTGGTTTGTCTGTACTGTGTGTGTTTAGAATTAGCTTACCTCCGATGTTACTGAGGCCGCATACTCTGTTGTTCCTGATCCATGGCTCTTGGATCAGTGCGATGGTTCGGGGATGTGTCTCCAGCGCCCTGCGCAAGTTGGCCGTGGCAGTCTGGCTATGCTGGAGATTTGCTTGTATGACTTCGAGGGGGCTGGTTTTAGGCGATGGCGCCACGGGAGAGGAGTCAGTCCTGGTCCGATCCATCGGATCCGTCCTCCACTCCAATCTCGCGCCTGCCATCGCTCGGCGAGGACGAGAGAAGCCGGTCCGTCCACCCTGGTGACGTGGGTGTTAGGGTGTCGGTCTCAGCATCCTCCATCGCCGCCTTCGCCATTTCCTCCTCCAGTCGGGTCATGTCGTCATTGGTGTCAGTCGGTGTCGGTGTCGGTGTCGTCGTCTGTGTCGTGGTCTGGGCTACAGAGGGAAGGCTCTTGGGGTAGAAGCGGACGTATATCGAACCAAGAAGGTACGATACTCGACGCTCCCGCGCCAAGACCCTCTCTGCCTCCTCCGGTGGGATCCCCAGGGTCAAGTATGTCCCCGGGTTTTCACCACCGATGGATGTTGCTCTGTAAAGCGACCACCGACCGATGTCGTACCAAGTGTTCTGACGGGTCAGAACACTCTGGAGCCGCGCTATATCCCCCCGATACCTCGGTACGAAAAGCGCCGCTCTAACACGTGTCGGTATGTCTGCTTGCCGCATGACCGTTAGTTTTAAGTCGGTGTTGGGAAGCTGGATCCTCAGGACGCTCTCAGTCAACCAGGCCAGAGCACCGTCATCCTCGCACCACATCTGTACCGTGCCATCCGCTACCCGTGGGTAGCCACGGAAAGCCGGGAGGGGCGCGCCGGGATCAGTGTCCATGACCAGGTCTTCGAGCGCTGTCTTGATGAATTCAGCCTCGTCGGTTGTCATGTCTCGGGTTGGGGGGGAGAGGCAAATAGCTACAGCAAGCCGCGCAGGAATGTCCTTTGTGGCGAGCGCATAGGTTCTTTGCCCCCCTTGAGGCGGTTGGGTCCTCACGCGCTTGGCGTCGCCCTGGAGAGTGCTCGGCGAAGCCGTCTCATCCGGGCGCACCCTCTTTACCGCTCCCATGCCGCTAGGGCCCGGTTGCGGATCAGAGGTGTCTGGCCTTGGTGTTGTGGCCAGAGACGCCTTGTACGTGGCCCCAGACCGCTTTCCCCTTTTTCGTCTGGGTGGGTTGCCACCACTGGGTAGTTCCTGCTTTTGCAAGGGTTTTTCGCGCTGGGTTTCCCCTTCGCGTACTTCCCCTCGCGCGAGCTTTTCTGCGTCCGGTCGCTTTTCGCGCTGGGTTGCCCCTTCGCGGACTTGCAACTGGTCGCATACTTCTCTTTCAACGGCCCTTCGAGCATCGCGCTGGCTTACGCCTTCGCGGGTATTGCTCGTCGGGTCGCCTACTTTACTGCTTTTGGTAGCTTTTCCACGCTCGCGTACTTTGCTACCAGGTGCAGGGTTGGAACTACCTGGGCCGGCTTCCTTACCCCTAGTCAAGTCAGTGTCTTTGGCACTCTTCCGTACGAGGCTCTGTTGCCAGACACTCGCGGAAGACGTACCTGGTCTCTGTCCGGGTTTTTGTGGCGCGTGTGTCGCAGCCGGGTCGGTGGTTTTTGGCGCATGTGTTGCAGCCGGTTGTGTGTCGGTAGGCGCGTTTGTCGCAGCCGGTGTCGTGGGCGCTAGTGTGTCAGCTGCCGGTCGCGCTCTGAGCGCGGATGACGTCGATGACGTCGGGAGCAAAAAGGTGTCCCCCCCCAGATTACGATGGGGACTGACCTGAAAGGTGTGGGATTCCCCGGCCTGGCCGGGACCCACCTGGGGATTGGTTTGGTCTTTGTGCTTCATGTTTTTGGGGGTTTTGTGGGCTTTTAGGATTTGAGGTTACCCCTCCTCTTGGATCGAAGGGAATTTTGCTTTGTTCGGCCCCACTCCACTACAATGCATAGTGGAATGAGACCGAACAAAACAAAATGTAGGGATGATAAGGAAGGAGGGAGTTTATTGGAATTTGGATCATGGAAATAAAGGTAAGGGTCACCCCTGGTCTGGGATTTGACTTCAGGGAGCTTCTCTTGTCCGGGTCCGGCTGCGGGGTCGACCGCCAGGGAAAAGACTGTCGGTCCCGCAGCCGGAAACTGGCTATCCGCAACCTGCCAACCCGCTCGGTCGCATGAGAAGAAGTGCGTACCCGCTCGGTTTGATTCGTCGTAGAAGCACGTGTGCCGCTATGCATCCTCAAACCCAGCACGTCCGAGCAAGTAACACCATATAAAAGTTCTTGTAGTTCGTTGTAACTTTCATCAATATTTTTATACTAGTGCATTGATTGGATGAAAGGTAAATTGCGTGTTACGATTTATGACGTATTAAAAAAAAACTTCTCACTAGATTTCGTTCAAACCAATTTTCGTTGGTAGTTTGCATGGTAATGTACAACATATATTTTTTTTAGTTTTATCACTCTCTTATTTTAGAAGTTAGAGGGGGGGGGACACACATTTTTCCACTTTGGAAGTGTCTCTCGCGCAAACTATTCAGTTTAGAAAAAAATGATATTAGAAACCTCAACATCATTTTTGAACACCTATACATAGATACCCCACACGTATAGCATTGATGAAAAAAAATTTTAAGCTTCAGTTGCAAGTATGGGGACCCCCAAAATGTATTGCTTTTTTTTCTATTTTTATGTAAAAATCTTAATGCCCATCTTAGAATACATCGACTGAACAAATTTCAACAGTATAGCTTTTATAGTTTCGGAAATAATTGGCTGTGACACACGGACGGACAGACAGACAGGCAGACAGACAGACTTGACGAATCTATAAGGGTTCCGTTTTTTGCCATTTGGCTACGGAACCCTAAAAACTGTATATCGTACAAGCATAGCATTAGCTGCCTTCTTGATCATTTAAATTCAAGAATGGAACATTTTTTTTATTAAATAAACAGACATTTATTACATTTAGCTTGTCAGTTATTTAAATTTTCATGAATCATTAACATCATTTTATCAACAGGAACTAGGAATTTAAAAGGAAATTTTGGCTTTCTATAAAACGATAGCAAGATGAGTTGATAAAATAAAAGATTCAAATACTATGTTTGTTGTTGAATGAGGTAGGTAGGTAATAGGTATAATTCAAATTTTCTTTATTAATTATACCTACCAGTTACACATAATACAAATAGGTTGCATGTCTGAGATTACTCATTCAACATTTGTAACAATAAGAAGAATGTATTTTTAGCCAGCCAAAGTGACTGTATACAGCCTGATGGAAAGCATGAGCAGAATCCAAGAGTGGTCAATGCAGCATTGTGACCAGCACTATAACGGCCTAAAGATATGCTTCTGCATTATTGAGCCTCCGAACTCCAGTTGTAAGAAATAACTCTAATTTCGTAAGCTAGCACATGTTACAGGTTTGGTGCACATTTTAATCAAAACAGAGCATCTGTTGACCGTTTAATTATATAATATGTAGTTTCGGTTTCTTATCAACATAATAGAAATTTTTTGAGTTAGATAACTTATAAGTTTGGTTTTTTAACAAGTAACACAAGTTAATAACAGTATTAAAATACCTTAAATATGACAGGGGGTCGTGAGTAGGATGTATTTTACGACAGGGCAGGATTCAGACGTCTTAGGGCTTAATCTTGTATAAATGATCTTAGTTAATGTGGGTTTTGGATCTTCAGTAGCCATAGTCTCTCGGTGAAAAGTGATAAGACTGATAAGCAAGGCATTCTCGCCAATAACTAGTCTTAGAATCGCTGAAATATGGCTCTATACATCTATCTCTGTACAGTTTACAATTCATAAATTCATAAGAGGTGACCGCAATTTAAAAAGACTGCATTTTATGGTCCTACAAAAGAAGCAGTGGGCATTGGATAGCTTTGGTTAATAATAACTTAGCTAAAGTTCGCCATTAAAACGTAGTAGTAGGCCGGACACCACATTTGGTGTTAAAGTGCAGTGTGCCAGATGAAGTCGCTTTAAAATCGCTTCCTCATGGAAGTGATAACCCAAACCCAAATCTAATGCGAACATACGATTAACGTAGGTATATAAGTCCTGTTGCCAGATTCACCAAAATTATCTGTGAAAAATTAACACATTTTGTTTCTTGTTGATTTGTTGTTCATCATCGAAAATATTAGATTAGCTTCTGTTCCAGTTAAATATTTGATATCTATCTGTTAGATATATTCTGTACTAGCTGACTCCCGCGGTGTTACCCGCGGTTATTGTTGGAAATCGCTTGAGTAATTCAAATCAAGCAAAGCTAGTCTAAGAACATAGCCTGAGATACTCCTTATACCATTCGCTAACTGTCAGTAAAAGTTCCTTCAAATTTGGTAGAGACGTTTTAGAGAAACCGGAGGAGCCGGAACAAACAGACAGACGTCTGGCTGACTTATGTTCAAATTTTAAAAATTGATTTTTTTATGTACCATATATTAATTTGATATTACATAGAAGCACTTATTATTTATTTGTATAGAGATTATTAAAATTTATGAGTTATTCTTTTTTTGTATGTTTTGAGGAACTTTTCATCACTCATTCTCGTAAAAGTAACATGTCACAAAAAAAACCAGATTCATTTCGGCGTACACATGATACTTTTAAGAAACAGATCACTTAAATCTAAAATTATTCATGTTATTTCTAATGATTAAGTACTGTAGCGAGATTAAAAGTAAATAAAATTCATTCGTTATCTCAACACGGATATATAGTAACTTCAAAAGGAGAGATTTATTTCATGTTCGTATTAACTAAAATAGCCCAAACAGATGCAGGCGCCGGAACACACCTGTTACAGACATTCGTTTTCTAAAATAGAGAATATTCCACATGGGATTGACAGTTTTATTTAGATGCAAGGAATGGTTTTCCGTGTTTAGCGTCGCGTTACAACATTTTGACCGGCGGAAAAATAATAACACGCCCTACTATACTCTCTGTAGGTACTTCAGATAGAATATGCGTTAAATGTACCCAGTACCTAATTACCTTTATTGAATGTGGCACAACACTACATAACATAACTCTTACTGATTTAGGTGCTTTATGCGTTTTGCCTATGGACTGGACTGACTCTATGCGTATCTCGAATACCTTTTAATTAAGAAATTTTGTCGTTTTAACGTGTGTTAATTTATGAAACTAATAAACATTGCATTAGTAACTGCCTCGGTATTGCAGTGGTAGCGTATGCTGTGTATTGCTGTGCATGAGGTCTCGGGTTCGATTCCCGGTTCGTATGATCTGCAAATGTTCATTTTCTGAGTTTCGGTGTTTTCTATGTATTTGTTTTAGTTCCCATAGTACAAGCTCTGCTTAATTTAGGACTAGATGTGTGTCCGATATCCGAAATATTTGTTTATTATTTATAAAATTTATGTTTTTGAGGTTTTTTTAACAAAATAGGTAACTACATATTTATGATATTTTAATATCGAGTTTATGACATACACGAGGGTATGAATCATTTAATATAGACATTAAATATCCACTTAGGTACTTATTAAAATAGAATATATATTAAATGTTGTATGTGTTTTATTTTGTTGTTAAATGATTCATATGCTGCAGAACCCGGTAGTAGATTATCATATGTGTTTCAGAGAACAACATCCTCTTAATAACTAATACGAACAAAGTACCTTCATAATGAGTTATAACTGTAATAAGTATCATAGTACCTTCGGCTTCGAAACACAAGGTAAAACGAATAGATTATTCCGCTTCTTAGAGTTATAGTCTTCTTTCACCTTGGTTCTCTCGCCATATGGCGGAAAACAACTACTGGGTGCAGTCAGACAAGACGAAAACTGAAAAAAAAAATGATTTTTTAGATTTATTGTCTATTCCACATGAAGTTGTCAGAGTTGCAAGATTATGAGCAGGATAAAAACAATATTTATTGAGATTTGGAAAAAATAATATTGTCTTATTGAAATATCAATCTTAAGCGGTTCACATCTAAGCGGTTCACATCTGTCTGTCAAGCATAAAGCAAGAGTTACAATCTTTACATATATAAATCTTCTGTTCGAGTGTTTGTAATTTAACTCCTTCTAAACGTCTCTAAATGGCTGGAAAGGTTTTGTAGTTTTTTTTTCTGTGTATGCAAGTAGGTTCAAGAAGTTTTCAAAATTGGGCGGTACAAAGTTCGCCGGGTCAGCTAGTTAAATTGTACCTACTTATAGTTCAGCGACAGTCAAATTGTATTTAGGTATTGTATTTAACTTTCACATATACTCACATATTTAAGTTAGCAGGTTAGATGCATGATTATCTAGTTTGAAAGATGATTTGAAAATGAAATGAAAAAACAGTGAAATCAGGGAGTATATTCCTCAAACTTTTATCTAGATACGAACCCACTGCTAGTTTCTGCAATGAAATATTCAATATCACTTCTGATAAACATGTTGTATATGTTAACATGTTGTGTTGCTTGCAGACAGCCCCAATTCTCAGATAGTATCAGTATTATAACACCATAGCACGTGCGAGCTGTTGAACCATATTCGTAGATAAATAATCAGAGTTCGGCGGTAATCTCGTATACGCCCACACAAATTATGTCAACGCGACACAATTCTGGTGGTCTATTTTAATTCTGACGCGTATGTTCTGTTTGATGTGTCAAGTGCTTAAGAAAAGCTTCCTTTTATGTGTGTTTGTATTCAAATTCATTAGCTGTATCTGTCTCTAATTCAACGTTGATCTATCAACGTTTCTGTAATTGGTATATTATGACATTTGCCATTCGAACATTAAACACGATGTTTACAATTTCGCAATGCGCAGTTGCACCGTACAGTTATATAAAGTAGTTTGAATAGTTTCACTTTTAAGTCTTTAAGTCAAATACATTTTTATTTATTTATATTTGTTTGAATTTACGGCATCTCAGCTGTTTATCACAATTATTTATTCATTTATCACAGTTATTTTATGTCAATTAAATAATACTGCTTCAACATACAGTCTAAAACTCACTTGTTTTTACTGATTTTCCGTGATTATAACGGATTAAGAATACGGAATGACACCACTTCTATTCATTCTTTAGGTGTCTGTCCGTTAAACCAACAGCAGTGAAAGAAACCTTGAAATAAACCCTTTACCAGCATGGTGTAATAGGCTATAACATCCTTTCTAAGGAGAGGTCTTAGAAAGAAGGTTTTAGAAATTGATCTGCTAAAGGCTGATAATAATGACGACGATATACAAAACTATACACATAAGAATAAAATCAAGATATACTACGTGGGGATCTATGTAAGCCACAACTGACGACATCATTGCAGATATTAATTTGTCCTTGTTTAATACGAAGTTTTGCTAGATTTACAATTGATGTTATCTTAGGCTTCCGTAACCGTCTCTAATGGTTATTTACTCACGACATTGCTAAGTTAAACAAACAGTATTTATTCGAGGAACGACAATAAAGGTCGATTCTTTACGTTATCATGTGATTCTTTATATACTTGCAGTTACTAATATTTCACAGATATTTAACTAAATAAATTGAAGTACATAATACAACACAAGTAACATAACACGGTAATATGAAGCACGTAAAATGTTAAACTTTATTGCATTAGTTACTTCTTTGATCATTCTTATCCTTATCCTTACTAATATTATAAATGCAAAAGTAACTCTGTCTGTCTGTCTGCTAGGTTTTCACGCCTTAACCGCTAAACCGATTTTTATAAATTTTAGTATAGAGATTGATGGAACCTTGGTAATGGTTATAGGCTCCTTTTTACCGCGATAACCGACATACACGCGGGCGGAGGCGCAGGCAAAAGCTAGTTAGTAATATGCAGACTAGTACGAAGTAATAAAATATTTAGGTATACCTATCATCATCATCATCATCAGCAGCCTATCTCAGTCCACTGCTGGACATAGGCCTCTCCCATTGCACATCTATGTAGAGTTTATATTTTTAGAACTGAACAGGTCCAGTATGTAAAATTTATCACAGAGAAAAACTTGTATTTTCATATTTTATACTTTCCTAATTTGTTATTGGTCCTACTTATCCTCAGGATTCATGAACTGTTAAAAGGTTCAATACAGAAAATTGTTCTTAGGAACTCACCTAAGAAGTATAAATAAATTTTATTTATGAAGTAAGGTAAGCATGAGTAGAATGCTGAGTAGTGGTCACCATGCTCATTGTGATTGTAGACAATGAATCATGGTGACCCACCTCCATGACCAAGGCACCTATTGAGATACTTCTGCACGAATGAAATACAACTGTTTGAAAACTGTAACTTAGGTTGGTCTTCTGTCAGAGGGTAGTACTGTTCCAGTCGATTTTATATTGGAATCAGAATAATCAAATAAATGTATCTTAAAAAAAAAATGAATTGAACACTGTCAAAACCAATTCAATAGCAAGTTTAAACTAAACTAAAATTATGGCTTTAACTTGGTGTAAACAGAGGTATAAGCAGAGCAAACTGGATTGTTCTGATTTACTTTGTAAAATTCAATTTAATGTGCCCACTAGAAATTTGCGTTCCAAAAATCTACTCCATGTGCCACTTTTCCACAGTAATTATCGGTATAATAGCTTCCTACCGCGAGTTTCCAGGTTGTTTAATGAGCTGAACCATACTGATCACATTGATTTGTTCTACAATAGCAAAAATAGTATCAAAAGTCTTATGTCTTATGAACCAGAAATATTGTTCAAGTAATAGTATGTAAAATGTAAAAGTAAATGTTCAAGAATCTGTTATATTATACAGTTGATTTCAATCGGTTTATATTCTACAGCACTGTCTTCTTTCTACATGCGGAAGCTTTTAATTGGCATATAGATAAGCAATATTATATGTACATTGTAAATTTGGCTGTAAGCTCCCCGAATAAAAAAAAAAAAAAAATATAACAAATAAGGCGATGGTAAAAATAATAATCCGTGATCTTTAAAACTCGGGATTATTTTATTTCCACAGTAACTTTATCTTGGCCAAGATAATAATAGCTAAAAAGCTAACATTTTGAGTAAATTTTTAGGGATTGAAAGTAGTCTATGTAATATTCCAAACCTTGCTACCGTGCCAATGCCATCTGTTTGTCCAGATCCTTTCAGACTTTCTGTGTGTGTGTTACAAATCAAACACTTATAACTTTTAATGTATAACCTATTAATAATTAAATTTATCATGATCTTTTTATTTACAGTGCAACAATTGCTGAATAAGTTGGCGTGCATTGAACATGAAGAATGTGGGAAATGTCTCGCTGCTGCATCCCATTGTCGCTGGTGTGCAGATCCTTACTACTCTTCTGGGGCACCTAGATGTAATGATGACGAAAGGTGAGAAGTTTCAATCAGTCATATTTTTACTAGTATAAATTTACTATACTACTTCTTAAATCAATTCAAACAAAACGAACTTAAGAATATTTGAACCGTGATTATAATTATAAGACTAGGGACTGACAACTATGCAGGAGATATTATATAAGGTAAAGTGCACATCCGTGTAAATACCGGTGAATTAATTAAAGTCTGATGGGAAGAGATCAAGCACAGGAGTCCAGGACCGACGGCTTAAGTGCTTCCCGACACGTAGGGGTTAAAATCCCAATTTATTTGCATACTCGAGCCTAATAAAAAACATTTTTAAAATCAGAAAAAAATAACAAAACTTTGTTGGTCTGATTTGTAAGTCGAAGCAGAGACCTCTTTATTAATAGTTGTTTCTTTTAGGTTTGGCTTCGCTAAGCATTAGCCAATTTAGTAGTTGTATAAGCTTACATTTAAAATTCTCAATTAAAAATCTGCAACAGTCATTTGATTGATCAGAAAATGATGGCACTACTTAGAAATACCGAATTAATCACAGCGACAGTTATCAATATTCCATAAGCCTGCTGTAAAGCGTAAAAAACAAACTCTCAGATCTTAAGACCTTTTGGCCCTTCTCTAAATACATATTCAACTAATCAAGATTTATTGATTAATATAAGAATTTTATTTACCGATAAATTTAGATAATGGTTTGTAGGTCGCAGATAATGCTCATTAATTACCTTAAATCTTTTCAACTTCCAATTTATGACTTTTCTAGATAGTTCTAATTGTAGAAATATTTCAAATTTAATGGGCGTTAACAAGTTCAATGCTATAATTGATGGTTTGGTCGCTACGTTTAACTGGTGGATGTTTAAAGAAGTACTTTTAAGAACAAGCAAAGATCATAATCTAGTTATCTTGGTTGAATCGCGGTGATTAAGCTACGCCCACAATGTTCAGTAATTGGATGATACTCTGAGTATGTGCTTTGATGCCCTAATATAATGTCTTTTGACATGTCTTGAAAAGATCGACTTTACTAAGGAATTATTTTGGTAATTGCCACGTCTGTTCTGATTGGGTCAGATTTTCTAAGTTTCTCAAATGTATAATACTGTCAGTAAAAAATGGGACATCGATATATTGAATGTAAATTTACCATCCTTTAAAACAAAACTGACATTGTTAAGCTAGGACATAGATATAGAATTTTCTTATTTATTATAGACTATTTGGAAGTACCTGTTGAACTTTTTTTCAAGTTTAGTTGATGCTTTATGCTCCCAACTATCTGTTATTATAATTCCTAATCCTTTTACAAAATTATATCATCATTTACCTCTTGTAAGAACTTACTGAGACGAAGAATGTTTGTGTCTATTCTCAATGGTATGTAGGTATAATATCATGGTATATGAGAAGCACTCATAGCCGAATGGCCTCAGGTGATTGGAAACAATCACCGAGGGTAAGCAGCGACGGCGCGGTCAGACCTAGATGGGTGACCGTTTGTGGCATGATACGTTATGAGCGTTCCGTAATTCGGAGGTCACGTTAAGCAGTCGGCTCCTGTTGTTATAATAAGATAGCAGTCGTGAAGCTTAGTCAGAAGCCTTTGGGATGTTTAAAAACATCCAACGCCAAGATTACGTAGCCACAACGTGTCTTGGCAGTCTTCAAGCCACACTCGGTCAGCGTGGGGACGTATGGCTTTAACCCTCTCCTGAGAGGAGACCCTAGCCTAGTCTCCCACTGCTCGGCTCGGGTTTTTCATTTCGATTAATGTAATCATTACAAAATACTAAAGGCGTGGGCAAGAATACGGTACTTACATCAACAATTTATTAAAAAAAAAAATGTAAACTGTTTATTCAGGCTCATCTCTGGAACGACGGGACCAACTTTGAACGGACTTTATTTTGTAGAAAGCTGATGATATAAGGATTAACTTTAGTTACTTTTTAAACAAGGTTCACACTGCGGCGTTGTACCTTTACTACAACAACCGTGGGACTCAGATAGTATAAACTAAAATGGTAACATACGAGTTGAATACTAGTTAAGGTTACTAATTTTGTTTTGCCAAGTTATTTGCTAGTCAGTCGAAAGAAGTATCTAGGAATTTTCCCAATGAGACGTTTTTATTTAGCCTAATCAATTACGTCCACAATCACGATACTGGCACATTCCTCGAGTCCAATGGTTCTCACGTTCACTGACCGATATTTCGGCTGCTTAATCAACAGATCGTTGTACTTCAGATTATTGATTGTGAGACTTACATGTCCAGCTGAACGATTTCCAATGGGCTTTCGTACTTAGAAGAAAGTAGGTGGCGATTGTCTCGGGGACGGAAGTAGGTACCTGCCTGCAAGCCGGTGCGAGGCGTGATTAATTTGTGTAGTGTCTATTCAAATGAGGCCGTTTATACAATTGATTTTTGATTAAATTAAAATACTTTTGTAGACAAATGATTTTAACTATCTGTGTAATGTAGTGGAATTCATTACGAACATAATAGAAAGTTCTATAATTATATTCTATAAAGCGTATCAAATTAAAACGAAAGTCTCTGAAAATACAGATTTACTAAATAAATTAAAATAAATAAATGATGATTTATGCAGTTACTGGTATGAAACTATGAAACAATAATTATTAAAAATGTGTTACTATTTTTATTATAAATTTGTAAATTGGACTGTACGGATGGCTTAGTGTTTTAAACAGTCACTTCGCCGTTGAGTGTTGTGGGTTAAAGCCCCACATGAAACAACAGATTGCGTGACCCACAAATTGTTGTTCTGAGTCTGGGTGTTTTTTGTGTCCGTTTCATGAATGTTTGTAAACATCCCCGTGAAAGATGATGTTGCATATTCCTAATGCTTGACATGTCTTTAAAAGAAAAAAACAATTAGGAAGTTTTAAACGAAGAAACATGATTTTGCAGTGAGTCATCTTTATTGTTCCCAATATTATTTAAGATCGATTACTAGTTCAATCGGTTTTACCTAAATATTAGTTAATCTGACAGGCTGATGATGATCAGTTAATCCACGGAGCGGCTGGTATCAGACCTTCACAATCTTGATAGCAAACTGAATACCCTGCCTCTCTGACAATGAATACCTATTGAACAAAAGAATCTAAAAAGTATTTTTAACATCTCATGACATATTTCTGCTTTTTAGGGTTCCGTTGTACTTGACTCGGAACCCTTATAGTTTCTTCATGTCGTCAAAGTCATACACACATCGTGTGGGGTCCCATTAGATAGGTACTTTAAAAACGTCGAGAGGTTGCTAAGACGACTTTTTGATTAAAGTATCCGTTTGCGAGTTATTAAAATTTAAAGGGCATTTTTTGTTGAAAGAGGGCCACCGCCACCACACTAAAAGCTAAACGTCTGAATCGTACAATTTGAAAAAAATGCGATTATAACTCCTAAAGACCTAAAGTAACAAAGTTATATAAGCCGTTATAGTTTTCTTTTAAAGTCCATTACTTTAAAAGAAAACTATAACGGCTTAGATAACTTTGTTACTTTAGGTCTTTTTTCTTATAGTTTTCTTTTAAAGTCCATTACTTTAAAAGAAAACTATAACGGCTTAGATAACTTTGTTACTTTAGGTCTTTAGGAGTTATAGAGACCTAACTTGTTAAATACGCTTACTTGGAAACATTTATATAAAATAACGAAATAATGAGAAAACATTACAATTATCTATTGGACACGATTTTAAATCCACGTGCTGTTATGAGTGACTACGGAACCCTGTTTAATGCATGGCCTGTCCCGCACTAGGTCGTTTTTTTTAATTATGTTGGGAAATAAACACGGACAACTTTACTGTCTTCTTCTCTGTTAACAAGTTTAATGTCCAGTCATAACATTAAATAGTTTGCTGTTACTTACTCACTTAATTTTTTTATTATTTCTAGTCTAGTGAATACTGGATGCAGTCAAGGATTCATCCAGCGTCCCGAAAAAGACGTATGGGAAGTACTGCAGAACAGTTCACTTCAAGACATGATGCCAAACAGTGAAGACAATGTTGTCCAGATACAGCCGCAGAAGATAAAGCTTTCTCTCAAACCACGTAAGCTAAACATTTCTAAACGACTGGGCTAGGAGGAAAATTAATTTTAAATTTTAAGCATGTGTGTATGTATGTGTGTGTATTTCGTTCTACGACCTAATTCATTTAAAAAAAATCCTCATACTAGGTGTAAATTAGTTCTTAAAGTATGTGTGTACAAAATTTATTAAGCACTTTTTTATTGCCAGCCTGTGACTCTACTCTGCCTGATGGAAAGCCTGAGTAGAATCTAAAAGTAGTAGTTCCCATATTCATTGCTAATGCAGACAATGCAGTATCAACACTATGGCGGCCTTTTGAGATGCTCCTGCATCGTTGGGTTCGCCTTCTTCTGTCCACTCTTCTTACATATCTAAAATTCAGTTTAATTTGAATACTACATACCAGTATTAACGTATTTAAATATGCACTCCAAATAACTAATGCGTTCCGTAGTCATTCACACACCACACATATTATTCGAGACTTTTTCTTGTCTTGTCAAAGGTATAAGAAGTATTCCTGATTCAGAAATGTTTTCTCCTCTCCTTCCTTTTCACTATAACACGAAAAATATGTAAGATAGTCATGCTTTTTTTCACTTTAGAAGACAACTCCCGTACTAACTAAATCAACTTAAAACTATAGTCCTATTAGTTTCGCGTGTGGCCTAAAAACACTCCTGACACAAACATACCGTCGCGTATGGATATCATTTTAAGTAAGTCAAGCTCATCCCAGCAGCACAAAAAACTCTCAGGGCGTTCATAAATTTCTAGTAATACCAATCAGGAATCTTACCTGTTAAGATACTTCTACAGACTTCGAGATAATAGTTTTAGTGCCAAATAAATACATTTTAAGGCTGTCTAAATTTATCAAAAATACTGATAAAGTTTATTTCACCAAATGTAAATATTACTTTCTCTTAATTCATAAAAAATATTAGTTATAGTTGCCATATTAGGACATAGTTACATGTTACATAGTGTAATGTTTATTAACTATTTGACAAAGTTATAGTCACAATTATTTTGAAATATCTATTCTAAGGTAATCTTCAGATTTATTAACGTCTACAACGTGGTGACAAATTCAACTAGGTACCTTTATTGAAGGTTCCTGAGTGCAAATATATGGCCTTGAAATATGATAAACTCGGAGAACTTGTTTTCCTGTTTTATATATTTCCTACTTCAGCCGACGTCATTTTATGTCGCAGTTAATTCATATCATGCTAATATAATACTTTGCATTTGGAACTAAAGTAATCTATTTTAGTTGTCATATTTATTTCTAAATCATAAAAGTACTATATATATAGTCAAAGTTTAACTAGCGTATATGTATGTATTTCAAATAAACAAATGTTTCATATTCTCTTTAAATTGAATGAAACACATCAACTACCATGTTTGCATGCATATGCTTATATAGCGCTATCGGGACCGGTTTTCTAATATAGTGAATACTGGATGCATATTTGGATAGCTATTACACAGGTCACATAAATGTTCAAGATACAAAGTAATGTTCTTACTTTATTATCGTGGATACTAAATTAACGATTCCAAATTAAGATCCTACTAACAGATTTCAATCTTAGATATTGTTATCATACAGAAAACGTTTAGCGTAACGAATGTTACCTTGCGTAAAAAACATTTCTATTGTTTCAGGTGAGACAAAAAAGATACCGTTTTCCTTCCGACCTGCCAAAAATTATCCCTTAGACTTATATTACTTGATGGATCTCACTTGGTCGATGAAGGACGATAAGGAAACTCTGGTGTCTTTGAGAGATGACCTGCCAATATTGTTGAAGAATCTAACCGACAACTTCAGGTAAGTTATTTCCAGAGTTTTGTAAATTCATACCAACAAGTTTTGTAGATTTTTATAACCAACATACAAACATAAAGAGACTGCTAAAACTATTAACAACCTAGACCGACTGCTTAACGTGACCTTCGACGAATCACGGAAACACTCTTAACATATCATACCGCAAACGGTCACCCATCTAGGTTTGACCGCGATGACGCTGCTTACCCTCGGTGATTGTTTCCACTTACCTAAGGTCACTGGGCTATGAGCGCTTGCGTGACATGCTCGTTAGCTATATATTTTTTATCAAAAGTTTTATGTAGTCGGGTAATAGTGTTTTAAAGTTATTCTTGCTATTGCATAATACATAGTTGAAATAAGAACTGCACAATTCGAACTTCTTAACGGAAGAACGATTGCTATGGAGTCCTTGCTTATCACATGGAGTGTGGTCTCATCCTTTAATAAAAAAGTCGCTATAAAACTTTACAAAACTTTTAATATATGTTAAATTTTATTAGTAACTTCTAATAAAAATACCTAGACTATTATTGTTCTGAAGTTCAATTTCAGAAGTTATCTCTTTCGTACTATACGTATTTCATACGTTGGCATTCGTTTCATACTCAAACCTGATTTAAATTTCTAGACTTGGTTTTGGAAGTTTTGCGGAAAAACCACTGATGCCATTTATAAGTACGGATGCTAGAAGGCGTGCAAATCCCTGCTCTGTCGAGGAAGTGGCTTGCGAAGCTACCTACAGTTATAAACATCATTTATCTCTCACAAATCAGGTATGTTCAAATTAAGCTTTTAAATACTGTATTGTAACTGTTTTTGGACTTTCGCAATTTTACACATACTCATGTTTTTTGTTACACAACAGGACTTATTTGCGATAAATTATTTAAAAAGGTTACGATACCTTCTTCTACTTAAAACTCAAGTGTACTTGTGACCACGAGTGGTAAAAAGTAGAAGGTATCGTAAACATTTCGTCCATAGTCCAGCTGTATGACTAAAAACATACTATACTTTCTTTGTATTAAAATGTAATTCCATTTGTGTACTTTGTGGATTAAAAATGTTTAATGGTGGATAAGTATGCAATCGTACTTTTTCTTGTTCGGAAAGTGTTTGATTTTGACCGGATGATGTCACAAAAAATTGTGGTCTTGTCTTCCCGATCGTATTTGTTGGTTAACGACTGTAAAAAACTTTGACTGTCTTGGTCGTGCATTAGTAGCGTAGCGTATTTGGCTGTTAAGCGAAGGTCTCAGGTTCTATGCTCGGGTCAAACCGAATATTTGTCTGACCTGTATAAAGCTATAGTGTTTGGGTGTTTTCTATGTTTAAATTTATACACTGATATTTCTCATGGCCATACTCTGATTCTTAAGGCCGACACACACGCGGGTGGAGTCGCGGGTATAAGCAAGTAAAATTTTATTGTTTCATATTTATTGCTAATTTTATTTTGTAAAAGTAAATACCAAGAGAAATTAATTTTGGAAAGAAGTTACCAAGGAAAGTTAGTTTTATTATCTGTATGTAGCAAGGACTCATTAGCAACGCTCTCCGTTCCACATTCTGACTTCTCATAATCCCTCTCTATATTAACACATGGATATCAAATTGAGTTTAGCTGTATAGTTGATAAACCAGAACATATTGGCCAGTATTCCTTTGTGGTTACTATGAAATATTTTTCTTGTCAGAGAGTACAGAGACCACGTTTTATTTTTATGTTATTAACTTACAGATAAATGAATTTATAGAACATGTGAACAGTAGTTCAGTGACAGCCAATTTAGACAATGCTGAAGCACAATTAGATGCTCTGGTGCAAGTTATTTCCTGTGGAGACAAAATTGGCTGGTCAACAAGAAGCCGAAAGATTGTTATCTTGCTCTCTGATGGGCTGATGCACATAGCAGGGGATGGAAAACTTGGTAAGTGACACATACTTCCTAAATGACAGCGTTAATGCTTTTAGCGATGTACGTGTCTCTTACTTAATGTGCTATGTTTATTTTTCCGAAAAAGGTTTGTGACAAGAGTAGGTTGTAAATATTTTTTCTTGCACTAAATAAGACCCGTAAAACGAATTTAAAAATTAGATGTTAAAATTCATTTTCTGAATTTTCTTTTTCTTAACAATTTTTAATACCTTTCTGTAGCACTAACAACAGGGTTTATTAATGAAATATGATCCTCCGTTAATTTTCGTCCAAGGTCAGTTCAGGTAAAAGTACAGCAATAACAATTGGCAAATGTATATATAGATTCTGGTGCTCCTAGGTAGACTAAATCAACTCCATGTGGTCAAACAATCGTAAAATGGCAATTAATTACCAATAACTACATTGTAGGTGGGGCCACGAAGAAAAACGACGAGAAATGTCATTTAGACGACAACGGGTATTACTCGGACGCAGCAACTTATGACTATCCATCGATTGCGCAAATGTTTAGACTCTTGGATAAGTACAAGGTAAATATTGTTCTATTTTTTACCTCTGGATTAAACCACACGTGTTATGTAAACGTAAACATACTGACCTATAGGTATGTATATCTAAACTTGCGTTCTTTACTCGAATCGGAAATAAGTACGTTAGCTGCTTTTTGTTGGACAATAACAGTTATTTAGGTCAATTTTGATTGACCTAATAACAATGATTTTCTCATCATAATTAGTTACCTAATAATTATTATGTTTTTGTTTTAAATTACTATCGTTTGTAACATCAGCAGGTCACTAATTACTCAAAATCCTATAAAGGTGCTAAGATTAATTGCAGTAATATACAAAATGAAGTATGACAACAGCACATACATTATCAAGAGATTTTCACAGTCCACTGATGAACTTAGGCTACTCCTTATTAAGGAAGCTTACTTAATAGGGTTATTTTTAAATTTTTTCTTCTCTTTGCCGTGATGTTGTGTTGAGTAGTAGTTTGTCCCACAGTCGCCTTTTTCGACACTCATGGGATAAGTAGGGGTGATGATAATATGTATTCTCAATCCATCAATACATGGACATACAGTGTTTAATTACAGTTAATTCTATCTTTATTCCTAGCAATACTTACACTACTTTTCCTAGTCTTAGTATTACTTGTGATCTTGTTATATTTCATGATGAAGAACCGAACGACTCCGTCTGTGTTTGAATAAGGATATAGTTCCCTTGTAAGAGTAAATTATCGTTGTTAATATTTGCTCACCATAATGTTTGTTCTAGGTCAATGTAATTTTTGCGGTCACGGAAGGCGTAAAAGATCATTATGATAGCCTAAACCAATTACTCGAAGATTACACCTATGTTGCGAAACTGGAAAGCGACAGTTCGAATATTTTGAAGCTAGTCAAAACAGGATATGAAGATATTGTTAGTGTTGTAAAATTTGAAGACGATTATGATTCTGGGCCCTTGAAGATTCGCTATTTTACCGATTGTGGTGTAAAAGGCGGTCCGTTGGTGGAGGAAACTAAATGTACTGGAGTAGAATATGGAATGATCCTTCGATATGAAGCGCATATTACTCTTGAATCATGTGTAGAATTTAAATCAGTAAGTAAACATTTTCATTTTAGATTTGTAAAATATTGCCAACTTTAAACAAGAAAAAGTTTAAAAAACCATAATCTGACACCGAAAATTTTTTTTACAAAATTATATTGCCTACGTTACACGAACTATTGTAACGAATCTATTGATGCCTTATTCATTATAATAGGTTTAGTAGTTTTAGCGCTACGATGAAACATACAAAATAGACTGCCGGAAGCATTTCCTTTCTTTTAATATAATATATATTTAAGTCTACCAAAATAACTCTACTTTGCCTGATGGAAAGCATGAGTAGAATTCAGGAGTAGGGGCCACCATCCTCATTGTAAGTGCATACAATGCAGCATGGTGACCCACTCCACGGCAGATTAGTAAGATGTTTCTGCTTCAATAATGCAGAATGATTGGATCCGGTCTCACACTTACTAACGAAGACCTGTAGTCTTGTAAAAGTATACTAGTTATATTATAATAATAGGAGCGAACGAACGGACAAGGAGACTATATAGTCCTCATGCTTCACAAGGCATTGTCTCTATTAGGAGACATATATTTCAATTTAGATTTTTGTCTGAATTTAACAGTGTTATGTTTCCTATCACAGTCTAAAGAAGTAATTCGGATATCAGAAACCCAACTGGGCCAGGACGCATTAACATTAGAAGTGGAGATTCAATGTGGATGCCAGTGCAATATCGAACCTTCAAAAACTATGACGCTCATGTGCCCTGTCAACTCGCACATGGTGTGTGGTGTTTGTCAGTGCAATGAAGGATGGTAAGATGAATCATTTTATATCTATACAATCATTACTTATTTGTATAAATACAAATAAGTAAAATTGAATTGTCTGTTGGTAATATCAAATAAACAGTTTTAATAATCGCGGGACTCAGAAAGCATATATACTAATGTCATAAATTTGAAGAGTTTATTTATTTATATGTCTGGTTCAACGTGTTTTTAGTGTTGAATACATCGATATCGATATCATACAACACGTTATGAAAAACAGGAGAATACTGAATAATGTTGTAAAATGAGGAAAGCTTTCTCATTTTGCATGACACGTACAAAGTTGCGCGGAGCAGCTATTAATTAATATCTAACTTGTTTTGTATGTTTAACTACGGATGTCGCAGGAATTACAAGCTCATTTATCAGGAAAGGCTATGAGCCATTACATAGCACACCACAACCTATAAGAGTGGTGCAATAACAGTAACCGTTTATCTTGCTTGAACAAGTATAATTATTAATTTGGTTATTGCCGTTCTCTATAGAACATAGTCCTCACCATCGGGTATCGCTATAGCAAGTATAGTTAGTATGTAATTATATACATAGGTATGTATCTTGCTTTTACACCATTGATACTTAGAGTACATAAATGTGATTAAGGACATTTTCAGAATATCTTAAAAAAATATGGATAGTCTCCTAAAAGCGTTTTCATGTAACTATAACCGTTAAGGTACCTACCCTTACTGTCCCGTCTCAAAAATTTACCCTGTATATTACAGCCTCGGTGTCGCTGTGGTAGTTTATGCGACTGTTGAATATGAGGTCCCTAGTTCAATTTCCGGGTCGGAATAAATCTTTATATTTTTAGCGGAGTTTGGGTGTTTCCCAAGTGCATATGTATTTATATCAGTTGTCTAGTTCCCATAGTACATACATACAAGCTCTGCTTAATTTGAGTCTGGATGACGATGTGTGTCAGATGTCTGAAATATTATAGTTATTTATATACAAATTAGGAAATATGAAAAGCAACCACATCTAATAAGTATTGTTGTTTTTTACAGGTCAGGACCGTTATGTGACTGTTCTATAGGTGATGAGAATGCGTCAGCTGAGCTCATGGCTCAATGCCGCGAACCGAATGCAACACGCACCATAGCTTGTTCAGGAGCTGGTGATTGTTTGTGCGGCAAATGTGAATGTGACCCAGGATTCAATGGCAAATATTGTCAGTGCAAGTCTTGTGACATAAGTATGTAAGTATTCATTAACCGACTTCAAAAAAAAGGAGGAGGTTCTCAATTCGTCGGAATCTTTTTTTTTTTTTTATGTATGTTCAGCGATAATTTCGTCGTTTATGAACCGATTTCAAAAATTCTTTTTGCATTGGAATGGGCGTAGCTTACAGGTGGTCCCATTGTCACTATATCGAGATCTGATGATGGGATCCCAAGGAAATCAAGGGAACTCCTCAAATATCATAGGTACAATGTCGCGAATTGGATACTTGGAATAGTTATTCATTGAAGTCGGTTCTTTTTTGTTAGAATTTTGTTTTTTTTGTCATCTCGATATTGTAAAAGATTACGGCGTGGCGGCGTCTGTTTACTCTGTTACTCTACTTCTATCCCACTAGGGGGGAGTATAAATAAAATGTAACGTGGGATACGTAGACAATTTGTTTTAGTAGGGAACCCTAGTGAATAACATCACAACTCAAAAAAAGAAGAACTCTAGAAATACCACTTTTTAATTCTGGTAGATTCAAGTCTCTTTGACAGCCTTTACTTCATAGAAAGAAAGGCCTTTCGTGTGAGAAGAAGTTAAAACAATCCATTCTATCAATTAACAAATACATTTTGTTAATTGAAAACAAGAATATAGCTTAATAATTAGATTTTGTAAATGATCATAAACAGATATTGGTAATAGAGTTCCGTTTCTATTCAGTTGCCATCAAAGGGTTGAATGTTTAAAAAACTGTTCCAATAGAAATAAAATTCTTTTGAATGAGTATTAACACATCACCATTTCATCTGTAGGGACATGATTAGACAATGTTTAGAGTCAGCATATTTGAGTGAGCCGAGCCATATAGCGATGGGCGCAAGGCAGTCGCTCTCGGGCCACTCTTCATTAACACATCCTAATGTCCCACTGCTGGGGTCGGGTCTCCTCTCAGGAGAGGGTTAAGGCCATACATCCCCAAGCTCCGACCGGGGCCGATTGCTTAACGTGTAATTTTTCCAATCACCTAAAGCCACTTGGCTATGAGTGCTTCTAAGACATAAGACCACTACCACTAAGACGTATTAAAACCTCATAACAAGTATTCGTAAGATTAGAGATTAAAGTAGAAAAGGAATACGTCGAAAATTGGGATTTTTATAACACTTCATAAATGAAAGTATTTCTTTAAGCCGGTAATTAATATACCTACTACCAGCGCTTCGGTAATAGTAAATAAATCTATTCCCGTCCATAACACCACGTTGATTTTAAACAGAAGGCGGAAATTGCTAAATTTCTGTGTTCATGTTATTGACTATGGGCACTCGACGATATTTCTGGAAATGCGGAATGTGTTTACTTGTCTCATTTGGAAGTACGTGCTGTTTGTTACGCTCACACTGATATTGATGGTTAACATCGTAGTAAAATATATGCTATTAGAGGTGTGCTCTTATATTACAATAGTTATACAATGTGTTAGTGTATTGAGAACTTGTAAACAGGAAGACACTGATTATTTATATGAAATGAAATGAAGTTTGTATGAATTAGTACTTTGTACTTCACCAAGGCCATTATTATTCATACATCATTCATGACAATCTGTTCAGTAGTTTTGGCGTTATGATAGTACATATGTCCATAAACATAGATTACCAAAGCTATTACCTTTCCTTTTAGCTTCCCCGTAGTCGGGTAATAATAAAAAAACCTGCAGTAATAATTGTCGGTCATGGACCTTTTCGCCCTAGTTCTTTTCGTCACGTTTCGGGTATCAATTGTTTAATAACTTTCGTTAATAGAGTTGATTGAAAGATTGGATCTATCTGAACCGATCGAAAGCATAAAATACAAATACTGCCACTTCGTGTAGTTAGATAGTTATTAACGTAGGTACTAGATGAATATCGACTTTGATAGAAAATTTTAAGCAATTCTTAGAGATTTTCCGTGTGATGAATCAAGAATACAGAGGGTCCACGACTCCGTTCATCCCATGGGTGTTTGTAAGAGACAACTAAAGGAGCAAGTTACGCAAGATAAGGTCACTGCACAGAGAAGAGAAACTTGAAACAAACCCTATACCGATCCGTATGGCCGGCGTGGGGTAGTAGGCTATGTTCAGCAGAGGATTGTTTATGGCTGTTAATTGTTTTTGGAGCTTCATATTGTTGTTAAGATGCTTTTAAAATCCATCTAAAGTTTGTTGAATTTATCATACTTTCAGTGAGAACGGCATTGAGTGTGGTGGCATAGGGCGCGGAGACTGCGTTTGTGGCACGTGTGCATGCGCCTCTGGTTGGAGCGGCGCTGCTTGTGATTGCATCGACAAGAACGACACCTGCGTGCCTCCTAACGGCGGAGATATGTGCTCCGGGCATGGAGAATGTGTTTGCGGTAAGTTACACAGTTTGAATACGGATATTTTATACTTTTATTGTTGTTGGAGTTGAAAGGGAAAAGAGTATGTTGTATTTAATTCAAACGCCGTTACTTATTAGAAAATCAGAATTAGCCAATTCAAGTTGCATCTACGCCTCCTTAACCTGGTCGAGAAGCAGTATAGTTTATAAACAATCATCATTGCTTTTAAAAAGCAATGCACCTTTCTATGTATTGTCTTAATTTCATATAAAGCTATCTACATATTTCAATAAACTACCCATTTTTTAATTTGACACTCAAAATGTCCCTTTAACTGCCTGTTAAAAAATTGTTTAATGAGTTCTTAATATATGTACAAAAGGGTAGTTCCATTAGGGATACAGGTTTGGTTGAAACCTCATAATTGTGCTTCATTAAATATCCATAGGGTAAAAGTAAAGAATACCACGGAATCCTATGGATAAATTTCTGGTACCTTTGAATATTTGCAGAAAAACATTAAAAAAAAACTTATAAGAAATACCTCGTTTTACGAAACAGTGGTTGTAAGTAAATTAACACATATTGTCTACCTATAATACACACATACTTAACAAGTCACAGCTTGTTATGGACTTAACGCGTCTAAAGCTACTCCGTGTCATCTCCATCACAAACCGCTAATTAACAAATAACATGCAATATCATTCCAGTCTGAGATACGGCACATATTTGTATAACGCATAAGAGAAGTACGATGCACTCTTGTTAACTTCGTAGTCGAATTATGTGATAATGGACAAAGTTGTCTCACGACAAAATAACTGCCATGTAAATACAAGTGTTGACAAATATTGTGATTGGACTTCTCGAGCATTGGGTAACATCTCTTGACATTAATGCTGGGCCCGAAATAATGTTGTTATAGCGACTATTCATGGTGTTTAACTGTTCAGTTTCATAAAAAGGTCATAAAGTTTGTCATTGCGTAAAAAACTGTTATGGGCTATTTAATGAACTGTTTATTCACGTGGCGTGTGTACTCTTAATTAAATCAGAAGTTAAATAATCAATCTTTTATAAATTTCTTCTATTAGGACTATAATTTTTAGCAACCTGCATGGGTGTTAAAAGACTAACAAGTTTGAAAGTACCGCATTTAGAAGGTAGTAGAGCCTCGCTTATTTCAGCACGAACGGGCCGGCTCAACCGGGTCGGTACAACCCTCGCATATAAGACCAACCTAAAATGACATAATCCATGCTATTGTATTTCGTTGGTGAGTACCGAAGGCCCAATGATGTAGAAGCATCTCATTAAGTCTGCATTCACATGAGTATGGTGACTACTACTCTTAAATTCTACATATACAAATATCAGGTAGAATAGAGGCTTATACCTATGCATATAAAAAAAATTGGGGAGAGTGAAAATGACACACTTTCACACAACAAAAAATTCAAGTTTATAGCCCCAGTGCCTTAGTCTCTGCGGTGATGAACTAGTCAGTCAGCTAGGGTATCTCGGCATCTGACACACAACTCCATCGAGCCTCAAACTAATATTCAGAGCTGGTACTATAAGTACTAGACAACTAATATAAAAATACACTATTTCGTTATTTTTAGTTTCATCAAATGTGTATGCATAATTCACTAAAACATATAATTTATTTTAACTTTCACTCCTTTTCATTTCAGGTCGCTGTGAATGTTCAATAGCAGACGACAACGGCTCCAAATATTCTGGACTATTCTGCGAAACCTGTGCTACTTGTGAAAATCCTCTGTGTGTACATGCTGAGCCCTGTGTCACATGTCATTTGTCACAGAACAGTAACTGCACAGATGTTTGCAACACTGGAAACGTCAACTATACTATCAGCGAGAATTATTTGGATGAAGGTGAAACAATTAACGAATTTTGATGTTTCATGTATAAATTATTTACTTTTTATAATCTCCATGCCAAATTTTATTGAAATCGGTGCAACGGTTTAGGTGTGAAAGTGTAACAGACAGAGAGGGAGATAGACAGAGTTACTTTTTAATATTCAGTTTGGACGGATGTGGGGTAGATGCAAAAAAAACAAATTGAATGAAAAAACATGTTTTACTATCATCCAAAGGAATCCCACCGATGAACTTCCCTACCTCAACGGTTAGACTGTGGCCTGCCAGCCTTGGTTACCATTTGAAGGATCCTAATTCCTAGCTTTGTTTTAAAGAGACATACGTATGAGGCTTGAAAAGTTTCCGACTTCGCCGTGAAACAAATACCACTAGACCAATAAGGCAGTCTGTTATTACATTTACCATCACCATGACTCACCAGCTCGTTTGTATTCTAAAATGACCTTGTAATAGTAATGACCTTACAGAAAATCAAAAAGATTATAGGCACAAGTAAAATATTCATTAACATACATAAATTATTTCTAGAATAGTGTCAAGTCCATTTACGTGGTATAATTTAACCGCACCAGTTGCGATGTAACTGGTGCGTATGGATTCTACGTTGGTACTTGTATTTTGTTTCGTTTCCGCGTTTGATTCGTAGAATCGTTAGTATAGTGGTACCGTATGTTACTGTCCATCAAGATGTTTGTCAAGATGGTTCATACCCGTGCAAGGAGAGTAAGGTTGAAAATCTATGGCAATCGCAATTATCGTATAGTCAGTGTCCTCAAATATACGCTGGTGGCTTTAAAAATTAGACGTGATCAAAAAAGAAATAGCACAAGAGACCGTTTCATCAATTCAATCTGATTCAATGTCTGCTGATTAATTGCCAAAATTATTTCTTCATCATCATCATCGCAAATTATTTAAAAAATATTAGTAAATTATTTAGTAAACTCTAATTTCTTTAATCCCTTTAGAAGGGCCAAAGAAAAAATCCACTTCTATGATTTACAAGGTTTTATTTCAAATAAAACCGATTACATCTCGTTATATGAGAATGCTAAAGTGACTACTTTGTAGACAACTAATTCAACAAATCCGATTAATCCAAGTTTCTTTCCAACTTAGTTGCATGAAATTCCAAATTATCTCTTTTCAAAAATGTAACTTAAAACGTGTGCTATAAGAATCAAAACAGTTTAACTTAACTTTTTTACCTTAAAATCAGTTGAAGAATTAAAAAGTAGGAATTTTACAGTTTTCAGTTACACAGTTATAACTAGTTTGTCAATGTCTAGCAATTAATCAGTAATTATCATAAAATTTGTAAGTCATTCGCGGTGTTGGAAAGTGCTTATTATGAATGCTATATAATTACTATGCGGTTTGTACTTGAAAGTTTAATGATAGTCGTTGTTTGTGTGACGCGGTTTTGCGGTTCTGGTATTATAACAGTGATGATCTTGAATCTTAACATCAGCTTTGTGTTATTAATTACAGTAGCTTTATATTTCCCACCGTTATTACATGATAAACTTAGATAACTGTTTGCTTGTGCTATCTTTGATATGAAATATGCATATGGTGAAATTTGATAAGTTTAAACTGAACGATAAGATAATTCAGAGATGCGGTAAAAACTAGAATGAAGAAAGATCGTCTGATAATTCAGTAGTCTATAGCTATTATTGCTAAGTATAAAAAATCACTTTATGTTAAGTTTTAGCTTTCTTTACTACACTAAGCAACTTTACACTCAGTATTGTAATTGGAGGTGTATTAAACTACTCTGCTAACCCGACCAACTTTACAATGAGTATAGTAATTGGAGGTGTATTGAAATACTAGTATTTCATCCACAGAAGCGAGTACGGACGAAACGACGTGCATATTAAGACTGCAAAACGATGACAGCGAAGGTCTGGAATGTCAGTACAAATACACTTACGCGGCAGCATCTGTCTCGACTGCGGGTGTAGATATAGTCATCAGGTCTAAGGAGTGTTACCAACCAACAAGCGCTAAGATCATGGCAAGTGGTCTCGTCATCATGGGCTGTGTGATAGCAGCTGGGCTGGTGGCTATATTGGCTGTAAAAATTGGACAAATTGTATCTGACAGAAGAGCGTACGCAAGGTTTGTGAAGGAAGCTCAAGAAAGTAGAAAGAACATGCAAGAATTAAACCCTTTGTACATATCGCCTATATCAGAGTTTAAATTGCCTGATTCTTTCCCTAGGGATAAAAGTGATTAGTTATCTAAATTAACTGGCTCGTTGATTCCCTAGTCAATAATCTTAGGATATACTTAAAAGTAAGTGTAATGTGGTATTGCGTGCTCGGAACGCAAACAATTTGAAATATATCAAAGTTTTCAGTAAAATTGTTTATTAAGTAGACGAAGTCTGATTAACTTCACACATTCACAGATTTAGAAACATTTTATGTTTTCTAACTACTACTTTCTATAATGTTAGTTGTATGTCTTGTAATGTGTATATATGTTTTGCCATTACTACTTATAAAAAAATCTGTTAAATTTTATTAGCATGTGTATGGTAATGGTAATAATCACTGTCGGGTTCTATATTATTTTAAATTAATGAAAATAAAGGAAAAATATGATGGACTCAAATTAGATCATACCTAATACACAATAATTAATAGAGATTCGTGGTCTTAAAGTCTCCTCTATCTAGTTATATTGTTTTTTGTTTTTGAAATAAGTTTTCCAACTGTCTTTAGGAATACTTTAAGAGTAAGTTATACTTAATATAAATATTTTTTACTAGTCCCGCAACGATAATTGTAAACTTTGTTGTTTATTTTATAAGAATAAAATTTTAGTTCTGTACAGATTCACAGATTAACAATGTCTTACAAGATAGTTTTACAATAGTTTTGTAATATCTTATTGTTTGTGTTGTAATCAGTTTTTTTCGGTTAATTGATACCCAGTCTTCATTTTTTTAGATATACCTACATACATTTATAAATGATGTGTAGACCAGAGATCGTAGATCGTTAGATGGGCCGCTCCATTATTAAAAGGCACCCAACTTAAATCATTACTCAAAGAGGTGCACGCACTACTTTTGTCTTAGTACCCGACAATTGCAGGTTGTGAGTGGACGCGGACTTATAAAAATATTTTAAGTTTTTTTCGTGTTTAAACATTTTAGTATGCCTTCGTGTTCATTTTGGAAGTGTAAAAACACAAGCCGAAACACAAATAAAGATAAAGGTGTTACTTTTCATGCGTAAGTATTTTTGTAAACAATTTAATTTGATTTATTTAAAACACACGTCTCGAGCGGTTTAGCGGGACGAAGGAGAGGCGTGAGGGGTGGAGAAGCGGCCGGCTGCCAAAGATTATATACTAAACAGAACAGTTACAGTTCTGAAGGTAGCGATCTCTATATGGCACTGTTTCTTTTTATGAAACTGGAATATAACACTATAATACTTTGATATCTACTTTAAAATAGCAATGAGGTAATAACTTTCATTATGATTGACTTTTGTTCCTATTTTCTTCAATCTTAAGTTCAAATGTATATCAAATGTATCATAAATTTTTAAACAATGCAGGGATTATCATTTATAGAATTCTTATATACAAAACGCCAAAAATTTAATAAATTGATGCTTTTTCACCGACTTTGATTTAATTAAGGTGATTAGCTGTGCATAATAACTTCTCACAGATTCTTTTGTTTACATTATATTATTATTTAACACATTCTAAATAAATGATTTTATTTCATTACTAAACTTCATCTTTTTATTATTTTCTATCATTCTTCCTAACCTGATTCCTTACAGTACTGTGTAGGTATAATACTTTAGTAATCAGAAGATTAACACTTTTTTATTTATTCTATGACGAGTGATGACGTACGAAACGTACGGAACTATGACCATTCCGCGACGCGTGAGGGCTTATCTAACGATCTACGATCTATGGTTAGACCAGTATTAACTGTTTTCACATTGAGTTTTTTTTTTATTTTGTTTGTAACCCGTTTAATGCTTCACACATTCACAGATTTAGATTTTATGATGTAATGCTGTTTCTCGCAGAGTTCTGAACATATGTATCGATATTTGGAATGATCAAAAACATTTTGTATTGAAGCTCACGTATGTAAAGCTTTAGGAATAATTTCGAGAGGTGGAAAAAATACGTGCAGCATTTAATTTCAACGAATTTTTTATGTACCTACTTAGTGTGCGTAGTGATGTGCAGAATGAGTATTGATTGTCAGCATATAATTAATTTGTAATAGTAACTGTGAGGTTAATATAATGTTTAAAGCTGTTTCCACGCCACTTTCTTCTGCGCTATGTTTTAGGTTGTTATGAAACTAATCTTTGAACAAAGATAAATTTTCAAATGACTTTTTGGAAGTTATTTGGAGTACTTATATAATTTTCCTGATATTTGAGGATCAAGAATGTATTTAACCAAAAATTCATACTTTTAGGATATTATTTACCAAACGTTTTATATTAAATTTTGTATACTTTAGTTTGTAAATTCCTGAACTAGTAATATCTATTCGTAATGATTTTGTAACATCAGGCGCGGTCAAATTATATAGGTAATCAGGTTGATGTGCCCTATCAGTTCTAGAACCCACCGGAATTTCGATGCCGTACTATGTACCAAATCCACTACATGTATTTCGAAAGTAGTGTGAACGCCGCCTTATGTCCATGGTAAATGAATGCATGAATAGTCCCGAAAACTGTACCTACTTAACTTGTAAATAACTAAACCAAAAATAAAACTTTTGTTATAATTTTTCATTGTTTTCTTTGTTATCCGAGTTATTAATTGATGACCTTTTAATTTACGAATGACGTCGAATGAATGGTTCCTTTTACTCTCATATTATTCAATAAGAGCCACAGCACACTAGCTACTTTTAGCATCGGCGATCGGCAACGCTAGTCGCTTTTTAGAAGCTAAATACGGCGACCGAACGCTCTACACCGCACACTTAAAAACGCCAAACGCGGAGATTGAGTCGCTTTTAAGAAGAGCGAGACAGCAGCTGAACGCTACTCTCCGCACACATTCGGATGCCGGTAGCATCGATTTGGAATCTGAGCAGTCGACAAAACGCGCGTTTCCGATACCGCGATTGAACGCAAGAAGTCGCTAAAACGCGATGCAACATCGATGCAGACGCCAAATCGCTGATCGCCGATGCTAAAAGTAGCTAGTGTGCGGTGGCCCTTAGCTGTCAGCACTAACAAATCATCAACTTCGTCTTACTAGTATTCTAAATATTTTAGTGGTGGGCTACTAGTTCAACCGATTTTACCTGAACGTATTTAAATAGTAAAGAAACTGTAATATTTATATTAACTGAGACGAGCAACGAGACGTTGCTGTATTCCCGGATCGGACCATTAAGTGTCATTACGAGAGATATTAACAACCAGGAGTTTTCTTACAAGAAACTCTCAATACCAGACCGGTATATAGAAGTTGGTGGTTATTCACTGCTTGAGCTCGGAGCGCACGTTAAGCCGACGGTTTCGATTCGTGTGAACATTTAAGACAATTCTTGTTATAAGATTAGTGATTAGATATAAAAACTAACTATTTTCCTTACTACGGGCTGCTATTAAGAATTTATATTAAGAAAAACCCAACAACAGCCCGACAGGAGCTTGTAATGTATACAATTATCAAGTAAATATAGACGTAGATACATTGCTATACCAAGCGTGCGACCGGTGATTCTTACAATGCCGTTGATTATGATGTGAGCGTGATCGAGGTCAGATTAACTCTATCTAATACAACAGTGTTTAATATTTATTGCCTTGAACGTAGTGTGTTGGAAGAGTGAAGTAAATTTTTCGGTAATTCTGTTAAAATATTAACTGTTATGGCTTAATGAACTAAGATAAATTATGCGACTAGCTCGTTGATTTTGATACTTACTTTTAAAATGTAAGACCAGTTCTAATTGAAATTAAGAAAATAAACATGAAATTCGTTCATTAGGACTAAATTATTTCATCAGTATAGACTTCTTAAGTTTCATTTAGGTTGAAACTTTTTAATCAACAAAAGAAAGATAAGCAACTTTCTTTTGTTGATTAAAAAGTTTATGTTGAGTTACAATTTCTGTTTACAATCAACATCACCACGACTTGACATTGCAGTATTTGAGTTAAACGTGGTTTCCCTCGATGCTCTCTAAATGTGTGGAGAAATTAAAAAATCTCATTTGCGATGAGAAATTGAGTATTAATACTAGGTGAGAGTTTTAACGTATTTCTTAAAGTAGCTTACGTTACGATTTATATTCCTTGGAATTACCATGCAAGCACTCTAAAACTGTTTTGTAACAAGCATGCATCGAAGCTACTAAAAAGTAGTTAAAGTTGCAAGTTATAACATCATTTATCTGCCAGTGAGTTTCTTCAAAATCGTTAAAACTGACAGATAGCATGACAGATGGCAGACTAACATAGTTTGAGAAAAGGTTCAGAGGGAGAATATTTATTCTGTGTGTGAATGTAAATCCTGAATGACAGAAGCAGAGTGAGGTGTTTTGAAATTGTAATTCGAAAAATATTCAAAGTCATTGGCTTCATGTTACAGTTATAATAAAAATATCCATCACTATTTTCGTTCTATATTTATCAATAAAAACGTATAATTTTAAACCAGTGTTTCAATGCACTAAAATTACATCAATTAAAAAGATACCATTTAATTAAATTTAATGTAAAAGATTATTACATTCTTATTTATAAATCACATTCTGATCATCTTATTATTATCTTAGTTTGACTAAGTACCGCAGGTTTAATAAGTACGTACAAAACTTCAACACTAGTCTTATTCAAAAATTACATTTGTCCCATTTAACAGCTAAGTATTCACACATAAACTTGCTTTCTACTAAATGAAGAGGATAAGATATTTAAAATAAAGTCAGATAGAATTTAATAATTTTAAGTTTAGGTGAGGGTTACACAACATTGTCAGTAAGTAAATTTTTGTCTACGGCTAAACATTGTTTGTTTGATTCCTCAGTCATATAACTATCTTATATTTGCAGATCAAAATTTTCAACACACCTTAACTACGAATAACATATTCCTTGTGTATTAAATACCCAAACATTTCTACAATAAGTCATAATAAGGCCGCGTTTATTCATAAATACACAATAAAGGGTATTCTAGTTGTAATTCAATTTTTACGTTCACAAATTGCATGAATTGTTTAACATTTCAATGTCAAGTCTCACCGTTACTTATTATTGTACCTTGCTTACGTAATTTTATACCATCTTAGGGTTAAAACTATTATCTTTATGCTGTTCTTGGACAGAAAGAACGACGAGAGGTCTAGTCAGTCACGAGGTAGCATGCAATAAAGTCGTTATCTAAAAATATCCGACCGACAGAAAAAGCACCGCTATTAAGAATTATAAAACACACAAGAGATTTGGAAGATTGTAAAAGTAACCATTTAGCGCTGGCCAAATAAATATCTTTTCGAATAGCGGATAGAAATTGCGTCGTGAGTCTGAATGATTATCTGAGTTGGCCATGACCGCTGATGTGAAAGAAACATTTATGACAAAAAGACATTAGTAGAATTTTGTTTGGCACTCATTTTGTCCTTTATGTGTTGATGAATACTTAATAAGGTACTCAACATCGGTCGTTTACGCAGTATATGAATAAAGATCCGCTTTTCCTTTTGATAGTATCATTAGAATGCTCCCTGTTTCAACTAAGCGTCTCGTCTTTCAAGTAATTTTTATTCTACAATAAAATTTGTACGCCGTATCAAACATGTCTGTCGTGTCTTGAGGGGTGCACCAACGTCATCGGTGCTGACTCTCTCTTGGTGCTACTCAGAGGCTCCTTAGTAGCGGGAGTGGCCGGTGTCCTAGGCGCTGGTGATATTGGCGCCGCATCCGGGACTAATCCTCGGATTAAGTCTGATGTGATTTGCCACGGCATTATCCTGTAGATCAGAAATACGTATTAGTACTTCACTGCAAAATGCAAGATAGTGGAGTTACGTTGATACAGTCACTATGTTGCATTGTCTGTAGTCATATTGAGGATGATGACCACTACTCATGGATTCTACTCATAATTCCCAGTAGGCATGGAGTCACTTTAACAGGCTTAAATACATAAATCACAGATAAAAACATGTTTATTATGTGAGAAACTGTTTTAAATATTTTGCTCTTTCATATCGTAGGTGTTGTGGGCGTTTTGACACTTAGGTAATGGCTAATAAAAACCAATACATCATGAATATTTTAGATAGGTAATAAATGATTATTAGAAATACCTAATAATGTAAGCGGTATAATGCATAGGCTTTGACAGAGGGAAACTCCTGCTTATTGCTAATCCTTAACGTGTTTCTTTACGCGCCAAATAGCGGCTAGTTGCCATCTCATCAAAGGAAGAAGAAGAAGAAAAATATATATCAAGTTGGGATTTATTACCTAGAATAAAGTTAATAATATTTATTGATTTAATTGACATAAACTAGATTGCAGTTTGAATTATCAACGGTTTCCTCACTAAGCTCGTGGCTTGTGTCGCGGCAACCAAGACGCGATTTTCCGTTATTCACTATTGCTAATTCTGTTTATTAAAAACTCTTGAAAGTAACATCAGAAATCACAAAATAATGGCTTTCGTCGTTTTAGTGACGCATCAACACAAATTAGCACCATTACAACTTTGAAATGGACAAAGAAATATCTTTTATGAATTTTAATTCTCTTGCCATTGATTTTTATCTTCATTTCGAAGTTTAGTGCAATGCTAAGGTTATTTACTATGAAAAATTGAGATAAATACATGACATGAAGCCAGGTTAATTGCATTTTAAGTGCAACTTCCGTGTTTCAACCGGCTATATTATGTTATAGAAGAAAATTTGTACAGCTTTATACGCACCACTTAAAAGGCAGCAGGGCACGGAAATACCCAGGGAGAAGGGCAAAGGGTTCATTGATGCGAATAGCGTGCACCACACGATCAGCTACGTCGTTAGGACTTAGTTGTGGCACAAACCTGAAAATAATAATAAAAACACAATGAGAAAATTTAAATCTCATACGAGTAATGTAAAAGAAATATAGAGGCTACCTAAAGAAGTAAAGGATTTGGGAAAATGATTATATATCAGATTGTCTGATTATAAAAAAAGTACTTCATAACTTCGCTCACCCTGTTTGATTATTTTGCGCGTATCTATGCGACTGCCGTACTAAGGTCTCGGATTTTATTCCCGAGTCTAACCAAATGCTTGTATGATCTGCAAATGTTTGTTTCGGAGTCAATAGACTATGTTTATAATGTATGTGTTCACACAAAAAGTATACAAGTATTACATGAGTCAATCCAGCTTTTATAATTCAAGCTCAAATTTTAAAGTAGATAGTATTGTGTGTTAGATGTTCAAAATATTAATCAATTTTTAAAGTAGTGCAACATGGAAAGTATAAGAAAAGAAGTACATTTATTTATATTTATAGTGGCAAACTATATTATTATATTTAAATAACTTAAATGTATTATCAGTAATTATTTCAAAAATACTTAATATTTCAATAAAAAATTACATTTTAGAATGTCGTTACAACAAGAGGTTTAATGTCTAATTGGCGTGCTTGAAATGTAAACTGCGAGCAATGTAAAATGGGCTATTATCACATCACCGCGTACCGTTTATAATATGTAATATATTTAAGTTGGATATTAGCCCTAAACTAATTACATTAATAACTAATATAGCAACAAACGCAAATAAACATCATCTCTAAGATTAGAAGTCTTCAAGTGTTTCATGTAAAATAGAAATTAAATGAGTAAAGGATCAAAACAGCAATAGTGGTTTTCTTATGATTTTTGGATTATACTTTATAATTATACTTTGAATATTAATAAATTAAAGTATAATTTGTGTTGTTAATTTATAAAACAATGGGGAACATGTGTATATTTTTTTTGTCTAATGTATTTTCTTGTTATTATGTTAACGGAAACAAAAACTCAGTATTCTGTTTCTGTTTTTTTTATTTCTCAGTAATATATAATTACTCACCTAGATTGAACCTCTTCAAACATTCCAGTAGAACGTATGAAGTATGGACATATCAGAGACGTGTGAACTCCTGTGATGCCCTGGCTCTCCAGTTCAACTCGCAAGGCTTCATCAAACCCACAAGCAGCAGCCTTAGATGAACAGTAGTCAACCAGCTTGGCCACACCAACGTGTCCGGCCATGGAAGCGATGGTAACGATGTGGCCATCATTATGCTCGATCATGGCAGGTAGGAAGGCCTTGACCGTCTGAAGAATATTGTTTTGAAATTAATTGGCTAGTCGATAAAAACGTTTAGGAAGAAAGTGTAGGGATTTAATATTTGAATATTCAACTATAGATCAATATACTGTTTTTTATATTTTGGCAAATTGGCACGCATTTAATATATGTAGAAGTAAATAGATTTGACTGCACGATAGGCCGGCCTAGTGGCTTAAGCGATCGCCACGCTGCTTCCTACTGCGCCAAGAGTCGAGGGTTCAGATCCCACGTGGGATAACACTTTGTGTGATTCACAATTTGTTGCTCTGAGTCTGGGTGTTCTTTGTGTCCGTTTATTATAATTTATATTCCTAATGCGGGAGCTGTCTTTTTTTTTTAAATTAAAAAAATTACCAACTTTGTGGGTAGTCCACCCACAAAGTTGGTATTTTTTTTAATTTATGCGATATAATTTTTAAAACCTTAAATTTATTGAACCCTTTCCTGAGAAGAAACTTTAGCCCAGCATTGGGATGTTACATTCGTAACTGATTTAATTATCTTGTCGTTCGAATGTAGTTAAACAATATATTGGTTTTATCGTTACAAGATTTAGTTCTGACAACAATAAAAATAATAATAATGATTAATTTTTATTTTATAATTTAGTATCATATTTTCTTACCCAAAAATGTGCTAAAATATTGACTTCGAAAGTTCTCTGGATAAGATGATCCGGAGTATCCAGAAGGTAATGTCCCGACACAACACCTGCATTATTTATTAATAAGTTCACCTGAAATAAAGAAGGAAAATAAAAACATCTAAATTCTTGTGATTTTAGCGTATGTTGTAAAATTCTCGATTTTACAACATATGCTAAAATCACAAATTTTGTGTTGCCCAGTTGTGTGAAAAAATATTTCGCAAATTCTGGTGATTTCAGTTTCTCGAAACTAATAACTGTGTTTATTCACTTTATATTTTGGCAGGGCAACAGTATTTACTTGTTTCATTGAGACAGTGCATCACCATTGAAGATACTAAAACTGTTTATTATTATATAATGCACATACAATGGAATCCGGGAACTATTTTACTGTCATATTCGATCAAACTATGAAAGACAGCATTACTCTAAGGAGAAAGAAAACTTGAAACAAGCCCTAAACGGAGGCCTACTCTAAATATCAACCGTTCACTGCTGAATGAAGGTCTCCTCGAAGGAACACCGCCCATCCCGGTCTTGAGCTGTCCGCATCCAGCCACTGTCTTCAAATCGTCGGTCCATTGTGCCACAGGACGACCTACACTACATTTACAGGTGTTAAGTTTTATAATATGTGATATCCTCCATAACTATAGAGTATTCTGTGTCAACTTACTTAAAATATTCATGTTTTTTTTTATGTAACTACAGTAGTACAGGTACGCTGAAGCAAGTCTTAGGAAAAGTAGCAGTCTTAGCAAAATGTTCCTTATAATTATCATCATCTATCTTCCGATGAAAGATTAAAATGAACCTCCTTTCTAAGGAGAGGCCTATGTTCAGCAGTGGACTGTTAAAGCCTGTCGATAATTCTAGTTTATTTTAGCACGCGAAGTGATTTCACACTGTATTTAGCATCAAACAAGATATAAATATAATAAAATAGTTTAAAACTTTAAAACTTTTAATTACGTCTTAGGGCCACCGCAGACTAGCTACTTTTAGCATCGGCGATCGGCGATTTGGCGACTGCATCGATGCTGCATCGCGTTTTAGCGACTTCCTGCGTTCGATTGTGGTATCGGAAACGCGCGTTTTAGCGACTGCTCATATGCCAAATCGATGCTACCGTCATCCGAATGTATGCGGAGAGTAGCGTTCAGCTGCTGTGTGCTTCTAAAAAGCGACTAAATCTCCGCGTTTGGCGTTTTTAAGTGTGCGGTGTAGAGCGTTCGGTCGCCGTATTTAGCTTCTAAAAAGCGACTAGTTGCCGATCGCCGATGCTAAAACTAGCTAGTCTGCGGTGGCCCTTAGGGTCGCTAGGAAGCAATCAAGATTAAAATAGCAATTACGTGAAATCCAATAACTACCCACAAACTGACTGACTGAACGTTGTTATCAGAAGAACCAAACATGTCAAAGTAACATTTTGTGTATTTGCATTGAGTATTTTTATAGAAAAGCTCAACACAATCACATCAAGGAGCAATAAAACGGTTATATCCGGTGATTACCAGAAGAAACCACTGTAGTAGTATTAATTATTACAGTCAATATGTAAAGACCAACAATAACGAAATAAACTAATAATAAAACACATTGGAAAGGCGTTAATGACTGTACCCAGCCTTTTTTCTGATCTGATAATGAACGTATTTTTATAAAAGCGTCATTATTAATGTACATACCCTTCCCAATTCTTCTCCCACCTTCTTAGCTACTCTGTAAACGTCTTGACGGTTTGTCAAGTCCACGGTGTAGCCGTAACATTTGCCGCCAATACCCTTGACTAGCTTCACTGTATCCTCGAGTCCTTGAACAAGAAACGACAAATTGAATTAAAATTTCAATTAAAACCATGATATGTTAGTTAATAGAAGTAATAATTGAAGCAGAAAGTCAATCTGCAATATAAACTTGTACAAAGTTCGGTGCCGATCTTCTCTGGGATGTCATAAATGGTATTCTGGTAGTAAAGGTAGTTATGGATTATTATTTTGTCCTCGTTTTAATTATAGTATTATTAGATATCGCATAAGCTAAAGAGTATCATAGGCAGTACTACCCTCGCACAGAAACACAAGGTATGGGATCTATTTATGGCCATAGACAACATTTGGTGAATGAAATGCCATTCGGAATCGTTGGATGTCATGTTAAAATTGACATAAGTAAAGAATTTAAGTTGGAGATTTCTGACGGAGATCGTTTTATGTTTTTTCGGAAGACGGTCCCCATTTCATCTCATCCACATTTTTAGAGACTTAATAATTAAAGACTTGAAGAAGAATTGAAGACATTGGCAGAAATATCTGATATTTGGCTGATTTCACCAAAAGAAGAAGAAGAAGCTTTCTGACGGATAATAATAAAAACTTTCTAACGTATATTAGATAAATTAACTGCCTCGGTGGCGTGCGAGGTGCGTATGCGACTGCTATGCTTCAGGTTTCGGGTTAGATTCCCGGGTTGGACTAAATGTTTGTGTGATCCGCAAATACTTGTTTAGGATTTTGAGTGTTCTATGTTTAACATGTATGTATTAACAAAAGAAAAAGGATGTTTATGTATTTATTTACAAGCTCTACATGACTTGATAACGTTGTGTGTAAGATGTCCGAAATATTAATTTGCTTAAGTACATTTTTTGATTAAAATGATAACTCCCACATTAGGAGTAGGTATATAAAAAGTGTCGCCGGGGACTTTACAAACAGAGGTAAACGGGACCCAAAGAAAATTCAGTACTGAGAACAACAAAAACTATAAAAAAATATAGTACACTTCTAAAATCTATAGCACTTTATCGTAAAATAAAATAAAATAATATAGTCTGATAAATATTTGTTATTCGTTATTTTTTATAGAAACTATATTTCTTTGCACTTCTTGCATTTTTAACAACATATAACCAAAATTCGTTGCCAAAGACCAAGATTAATCGTTCAGAGGTTTGTTTGTTAGATTTTCTTGAAAATATAGTACTTTTGCGTTCTATTTTTTTTTTCAATAATATATGGTACGCTGCTATTTATTATAGTAAGGTTGGCAACCCTAACTTGACCACAGCTATGTGACCCCCTTGCGCCAAAGCTGGATCCGCCCTTGAAATGGCGTCGCGACCGCTTAAACCACATGTCAATCATGCAGTTACAATCTGCGTTCAAAAATATCATACGTTTTAGGGTTCCGTATTTCACGACTCGGAACCCTTATAGTTTTGTCATGTTCGTCCTCGACTTACCGTCCAAATGGTTAGTGCTAGAAATATGAAACTGTGCATGAATATGTGATTGTTGATTGTGAAATTAAAAAAAACATTTTTATTTGGGGTACTCCCCTACACGTAAAGTGGGGAAGATTTTTTTACTCGCGTCTACCACATCGTGTGGGGGTAGATAGGTATTTTAAAATAAATTGCTAGGTTGCTGAAACCATTTTTGGGGTTCCGAAGTTCATCACTCGGAACCCTTATAGATTCGTCATGTCCGTCCGTCCGTCTGTCCGTCCGTCCGTCCTCGACTTACCGTCCAAACGGTAAGTGCTAGAAAGATGAAACTTTGCATGAATATGTGTTGTAATTACGCCGACAAAGTGTTACGATAAAATTATGAAAAATATTTTTATTTAGGGTACCTCCCCTACACGTAAAGTGGGGATGTTTTTTTTTCTCGCGGCTACCCCATCGTGTGGGGTATCATTAGATAGATCTTTTAAAAACAATAAAGGGTTTCTAAGAAATTTTTTTGATTTAGGTATCCGTTCGCGGGATATTCCACTTTAAAGGGCTCTTTATTGTAAAAACAGAGCGCCCCCCCCCTC
This sequence comes from Phragmatobia fuliginosa, assembly GCA_932526445.1. Classification (NCBI taxonomy): domain Eukaryota; kingdom Metazoa; phylum Arthropoda; class Insecta; order Lepidoptera; family Erebidae; genus Phragmatobia; species Phragmatobia fuliginosa. The sequence continues at coordinate 8,140,498 of OW052073.1, forward strand.
TAAAAGCTAAACGGCTGGCTCAAAAAATCTGGGAAAATTCGTGAAGGTGGTCCATATACTAAACTTTGAAGGAAAACTATAAGGGATTTAATGACTTAGTTATTTCGGGAGTTATAGAGGCTTAACTTGTAAAATGCGCTCAATTGGAAAACGTCATACAAAATTAACGCATTAAGGCCTCAATCACGAGAGTTTTTATAACGGACGTTAAAAAAGCGTTCAAGTATGAAGTTGCATAATATTATGGTCTATTTCCAACGCCCAAAGTTGAAAATGCAACACTGCTCGATAAAAAAGCGTCGTGTTTTAAAAACGCTGTCGTGTGAACATATACACTCATTAGCAAAAAAAACGGGTGGTTTCGATTTTCTTCCTGGCTGAAAAAATAAAATACCGAAAAGGTTTTAATCATTTGAACATGTTACTGGACAGTTATAAAAGTGGCATAATGTTTATAAGAGTACCTTCCAAATTCAAATTTTTGACTGAGCCTGGTTTTCAAAGAAAACAACTTTTAACTACATTTTGTGGCGCGAATTCCCTATAGTTAATATCGACTCTAATTAACTTTATGTCAATTTTTATTAAATTATCTGATGTCCTTGACATTTAAAAGTATTGTTATTGCTGTTTGGCAATCTCGAAAATGGTAGATAAAGTGATAAAAACGAGTAAAATTATTGCGCTGCTTGAAGAATGTCGCAGCCAATGCTTCGTGGCTCAGAGGCTAAATGTGAGTCGGTCGACAGTTCAAAGGACCTGGCAGCGCTATCAAGAGACCGGTTCCGTCAAGAGAAGGCCTGGTTCTGGCAGAAAGACATGTACCGAACCACGGGATGATTATTTTCTAGTTAGTCAAGCGTTGAGAAATCGCAAATCTTCTTATGTGGACCTCAAGAACAGACTCGAAGAAGTAAGAAATGTGCAAATTAATCTATGGACGGTCAGGAGGAGGCTTCTCGCTGCTAACTTACACAGTCGTCGCCCGGCACGCGGCCGTAAATTACTCAATGGACATGGAGTTGCCAGGCTTAGCTTCGCTCGAAATTGTGTGTCATGGACTCATGAAGACTGGGATAGGGTATTGTTCTCCGATGAAGCCAGTATATCTCTGCATGGTGAAGTCCGACGTCGAAGAATGCTACGTAGACGAGGAGAACGCTTTGCAGAGGCATGTTTTAAAGAAATCACACCTTATGGAGGAGGCTCTGTTATGTTTTGGGCAGAAATAAATTCTATGGATCGTACGGAGTTAGTCTTCATCGAAAACGGTACACTGACTGGACACCGATACATAGCGGCAGTTCTAATTCATTGTGCACAACCCGCTTTAACCGCTCTTGGCGAAAACTCACTTTATGGACGACAACGCTCGTGCCCACCGGTCTGGTGATGTGGAAGCGTATATGCTAGAAGTTGGAATTCGTCGTTTGGACTGGCCAGCTAGAAGTCCGGACCTCAATCCCATAGAGCATGTCTGGGACATTCTGAAGCGACGAGTAAGATTAGTGCAGCCGGCTCCGCAGACCATCAGAGAGCTAAAGAATGTGAATACCGCGGAGTGGGAACGTATTCCCCAAGAAACCATAAAAGATATATACTTGCTAGCATACCCAGACGAATGCAAGTCGTGATTTCAGCAAGAGGGGGTCACACTCAATACTAAACTTTTATCTGCTTTTAATGTATTCAACAAAAACAAAGAAATTAACGCGTTTCATTTTTTTCAACGAGCAGGTACAATAATAGTGTTTTGAGCTTAAACTTCTTTGCTTAAGTGCCCATTTTTTTTGCTAAAGAGTTTACTTGGGAATGTATTTGTTGAATATGAACGTTTTTTTAAGGTCCGTTTAAAAAACTGTCGTGTGAATGAGGCCATAAACGTAAACATAACAATTATCTATTGGATACGATTTTAAATGACTGAGGAACCCTTTTCTGTGTGTGGCCTGACACGCACTTGGCCGATTTTTTTTGCTAAAGAGTTTACTTGGGAATGTATTTGTTGAATATGAACGTTTTTTTAACGTCCGTTTAAAAAACTGTCGTGTGAATGAGGCCATAAACGTAAACATAACAATTATCTATTGGATACGATTTTAAATGACTGAGGAACCCTTTTCTGTGCGTGGCCTAACACGCACTTGGCCGATTTTTTCTATTTAGGTATCCTTTTGCGAGTTATTCAACTTTAAAGCGTATTTTTTGTAAAATAGGACGCCCCCCTCTAAAAAATCGGCTGGCTCAAAAAATCTGATACAAATCATGATAGTAGTCCATATATTGAAATTCAAAGGAAAACTATAGTGCTTTTCATAACTTTTTTATTTCAGGAGTTATAGGGGTCTATCTTGTATAATGCACTTTGAAAACTTCGTACAAAAATAAAGAAATAATAAGTAAACATAAGAATTATCTATTGGACACGATTCGATCTACCTACTGGGTGACTACGGAACCCTATTTTATTGGCCAACTTGGCCAATTTTTTATGTAGTGTTATTTGAAATATATTCAGTATTAGCAATTAAAACAATAACGGTAATTGTTACTGATCTTGTTAGTTTTAATACGAGTATAATATAATGCAGATGTGTATACAGTGAGTGAGTAACATGACTGTGTGCATCCACCGTGAGGCCATGTCATGGCTGTTAGAAAACTCCCGTGTATGCCTACTCGTACTAAGTGGGATAAAAAGTTGCCGACCTCAGCGTAAAAGTACCGGTATTCATTAATAAAACTGGTTAATATAATTGTGAATTTGTATTGTGCGTCGCTGGAAAAAGTTTAGAAAAATAAAAAGAAAACGTCTTGTGTTATCATTGGATTGGAAACTTTTCAGATAACACAAGTATACTTAGTCCAAAAGATTCCTAGTATGTTAGTGCAGATTGCGAATACAGTTCGCCCTCAGGCTTGTCCACCAACAGTAGGATTTTTTCGGATAATTTGGAACATTAGACACAATGCCATCTAGTCGCATTTACCGCGGTCGCAACCTTCTGCGAGGACGTAATGACGCAGAAGGAGGCGGCGGAGACGGCCCGAGAGGACGACAGCCAATTGGACCATTTGCTCCGGACAACCATCGGACCGGCGAACCGGGCGGCGGAGGCGCGAACATCTGCGCCTCATGCCGCCTTGAGTGTGGCCGCGGGTGGACGGGACGGATTTTCACTCCACCCGCATTATGTGGCCAGCCGCGAGGGGGCGGCGTCGGTGTGTGCCGGACGTCGCCTAAGAGAGGATCGTCGTACCGAGACGGTGCCCGCATCAGGAGCGGGCAGGCGCTGGAGAAGTTCAGAAGGAGATCCCACCCTGGACTTCTCCTCCTCCTAAACGGAGAAGCGCGGAGAGGGCACACTGTGTGGTTTTTAGTCGGTTCAAGTCCGACACACCACCCCGCAGTAACTTCCGGTGGGGTGACGGTCCATGATGATTTTCCATACAAAAAAAAAATGGAGTACTAGATGTCTGATATTAATTCTAAAAATAAACGTTCTTGGCCGTGTACCCTTGAAAACTTTGCAACAAAATACATATTAACGTAATATATTAAAATAAAATAATTTTATTTTTTATTATTTTATAAAAATACTGCATACTATGTAGATTCAACTAAAAGAATGAAATGATTCTGGCTGCCCAATCACCGGAATGCCGTTTGCCTTAGCAAGCACTTTCCTTTGTTGTATTAATTTAGATCACAAAATGATTTATTAAGTACTATATTTAGTTAAGTAAGTATCGTATTAAGAATGTCATTAAAATAATTATTCCAAAACTATATTAATCTTTTTTTTGGAACCGATTTGTGCTGACTTCAAAATGAATACTAGTCAAGTTAGGTTGGGCTAAACAGTTTTCTTTATGAAGACAAGAGAATTCTTTTGTTACAAAAAATACTAGTACGTTTTGGGAGAAAACAACTCCCGTCCTTTGTAAAGTCACCCTTGGCACAGTAATATTCTTATATGGCTGTGCCACGGAAGACTTTACAAACACATGAAATGGATACACAGGTTTGTCTGTTCCGATACATGGAACAACGTGTCGTGAGACTGTGGGTTGCTTGAAATAATTACTTTAATAATAAACCCGAGTTACTGTGCTTCATAGAAATATTACCGTTATTTAGTCAAGTTTTGGAGAGTCTATGTAATAGTTAAAGCACTCTTAATTCAAATGGCCACTTTTCCCGAGAACAGTTCATATCAACGAACTAATAAAAGTAATCGCAACTGAAGACTCGCTTTTAATATCCCCCTGTATCAACTTGTCTTTTAATGGCTGCGATTTTTGTTTGATTGATTGTATGGATTAAAATCTTAATAGATAAAATAAATATAGGGTAATTACAAGCACCAAAAAGCTATTTTTGCTAAAGGGCCAAAAATAGCTTTTATCGGCATATATTTTTTTTTAATATTAACTACGATTAATTACATAAATTTTTGTTTGTCTGCTGGCCCTATGGCATGCTTGAACAGAAATCTCCCGTACCCCGCAAGAAGTCAAAGTTACTCCTTATAATTATCATCATGTATCTTCCGGTGAAAGTTTCAGAGATTGTATAATATCTGAAACTTTCACAAACAGACAGACAAACAAAAAATAAATAAATAAATATTTACGTATCAATATTGCGGACATCTTAAACACAACGCCATCAAGTTCCAAACCAAGCAGAATTTGTATTAAGGGTACGGCGGATCACACAAACATTTGGTCTGACCCGGGAATTGAGTCCGAAACCTCAAGCACAGCTGTCGCACATGCTACCTCGTGCGCCACTAGTATATTGAAAAATATAATCATACTAGGATCTTTTATCTTTATATTGAACTAGTTTTCATGATCGAAATATAAAAGCACCATGAATATTTATCGAAATTTTAAAAATAAAAGTGCGTCTAAAGCAAAATATTAATATGAAATGACTTGTAATTTAAATGATGTTGTAACAAGTTACCTTTTTACGTGATCTTTGATCCTTAATTCCTGCGATAAAAAAAATATAAAACCCAACAAAAAGTTTATATTGCAGGCTTACGTCATAATGACAAAAAACGGACATAGTTTTGTCTCATCTCTAAAAGATTTAATTCTATGACAAAAATTTACTGAATCTATATTAGGGATAAAATTCAGGCCTCTACTAAGTACACTTGGAATAGTAAATACGGTACTTACATCAAAAAAGCATTTTTTAAATAGTTTTTGTCTGTCTGTTAGTTCGCGTAATCTCTGGAACGGCTAGACTAATTAGGATTGGACTTTTACTGACTGAAAGCTGGTGATATAATGAGTAACTAAGGATATTCTTTTTAAATTAGCTTTACTTTACTTTACAACAATAACCACGGGTGACATCGCGGGACTCAGCTAGTGTTGTAGTAAAGTAAATAGCGATTCATTATTATTCTCCATAGAGATCTACGCTAGGGAATGGGCAACTACAGTACTTTCACAGTTTTTATGTCTTGTGACTGGGACTGTAGCTACATTTTTGTTTCGACAATTCAAAAGTGCCTGTAACTGGCCTACTTGAAATAAATGCTTTGATTTTGATTTTTGATTGTCAATTTTCACCAACTGAACATATACAGTCTTCTTACTAAGAGACCTCAAACGTAGATAGCCCTAGAATTGCCCCCTAAAGGTATGCGAAAACGAGAATATCACTAGGAGGAGTTACCAAAATTTCTCTAAGTGGCCCCCTAAATTTAGGAATTGGTGAAAACGGCTATAAGACCTATAAAATGTGTGTTATTGTGTTATAAAATACCTGTATTTTATGATTAATTTATTTTTCGTTTTTTTTTTAAAAAGAACTCCGGCATAAGAATTTCAATTCCTGTGTCGCGGGGGACTTTACAAACATACATAAAACGTATACAAAGAACACGTAGACTCAGAAAAACAAATTGTGAATCATATAAATCTTATCCCACGTGGGATTTGAACCCACAACAGTTGACGCAGTAGGAAGCGGCGGCGGCGTGGCGACCTCTTAAAGCTCTAGGCCAACCGAGCGTTCTAACTTCTAACCATTCGTTTCGTTTTTAATCACAAACCGTGCAAAATTAACAAATTTAAACGTTCACAGCCAAGGACCTTACAAAAAACGAAGAATTTAGAAATAAATATCTTAAATATCGACCTTATTAACATGATATTGCTACATATGAATAACTGAATTTAATAACTATGAAATTAATTGGTTCGAATTAGGTTGAACGACCTTAACATAGCCGTTATTCCATTATTTTAGTATTTGATTTGCATTCTACAATGTTTTTCTACACTTGGTAGGTATTTCCCCAATTTTAAATAACACGATTATGTATCCAGATCAGCCAGTTCGAAATTTAATTTAAAGAAAACAAATCACTAATCTCTAAATGCGCGTGAGTGTGACTGATTTAGAATGGTGTGTGTCAGCAACCCTATTCATTCCACGATTGTCGTAAAAGGCGACTAAGGGACGAATTACTACATCACTGCAAGGAGAAGGAAAACTTGAAACCTCTACCAACTCGTCTGACCAGCGAAAATAGACCGACAGCGATATTGAAAGGGCTTTGCACCTGATTTAAGGAAAAAACCAGAAAAAACAATAAAAAATACAGAATGTCGTCTTTAGCTAAAACAATAAAATTATGTATATGCATCGGAAGTTTTTATAACATTATATCCATTTTATTTTCCCCCCGCGTCACTGCCCGGTCATGTGCTCCCGCACGACCTGGCATTGAAGCGCGGACAATATTTGAATATGAACTAGAGTACTATCGCCCCTTAAAAACAAGATATTTGTTTATTGAATTGAATTTATTGAAAAATACATAATTTGATAATTATGAAAAGTTTATTTAAGTGTTGCCGTAATGTAATGTAGCAACAAAAGTTTAATTTGATAAGTGCAACTTTATTGCAATGGTCAACACTTTTATAAATAATAAAAAAAACAGAAACAAAATATTAAAAAATAAGTAGGTACTATTAAGTTAAAAAAAAAACGTTTTATAGGTATTTTTATAATGCCTTAGAAACTTATCTTTTATAGCTTTAAGCTTTTTTAGGTTTTATATAGCCGTTTATAGCCGACTTATTACTTGGTGTTAATTTCAACTTGATATTTACATTCGTTTTTCGAAAAAGGGTCTTGACAGGCAGATAACCAACTAACCACTGTAAAGTGTCACTTTTTCCATTAAATTTTTAGATAGTTTTGACAGAGCTCATGAAAATCCATTTACTTAGGTATACCTTCAAAACTACGAATCATTTTGACCTCGTAAAACGTTGGCATAGCAATGTTTTTTCCAACAGTTTTTTGTTGTCGTATGTATTTAACTTTTTAATTATTAATTTACTGCTAAAACTATTTGTTGTACAACATTTAAATAATAAAAAAAAAATCTAAATTTCCTACAAAAATAACAAAATCATAAGTAAACATAACAATTAACAATTATTATTTATATATGTGACTACGAAACCCTATTCTATTCGTGGCCTGACACGCACTTGTACGATTTTCCGATTTTGTTGTTAAGCATAGTATAAAGTATACGAATTTGGTTATATGAATTTTGTAAACATACCATATACTTATTGCTTATTCTATGGTACTAGCTGGGCCCCGCGGTATTACTCGCTATAATTGTTGCCAAGACCATTGCCATGTCAATGACCTTTCAACGACGGCGACTACTTTCTTCCGGCGGTGTTACCACCTAAGGTAAGCTTATTCGCGGGTACTCAAGCAGCGCAGCTAGCACAGTTAGTTATAAAGTTAAAGGTTGTGGTTTATTAGGGTTCCGTAGCCAAAATGGCAAAAAACGGAACCCTTATGACCAAGTTACAACAGTATTGCTCTTACAGTTTCAGAAAAAAGTTGCTCTTACATACGGACGGACTGACAGACAGACATGACCAATCTTTCCGCTTTTTTGCCATTTCGCTACGGAACCCTAAAAATAATTTGTTGAAACTGTTTGGATCGGCGAGTTCCATTAAATTATTTTCTACTAGTAGTCGTTCAAGTAGAATCACGCTGATTTCAGCACATACGGGCCGACTCGATCGGGACGATGATACTCTCTCACAGAGTACACAAGAGCACCCTAAAATGACAGCATTCGGGCTGCAGTGTGTCCTTAGTAAGTGCGAGACCGCCGACCCAATAATTCAGAAACATTTCAAGAGTTCACCCAGTGTGGGCCAACAAGCTGAATTGTCTGCATTCGCACTGGACAGGGTGGTCGTCACACTTCGTTTCTGCCCATGCGTATAGTTACTTAGGCAGTCACATAAAAAAAGTAAGAAAAAGAGATCATCGCCTACTTAGACGTAATAAGTTCGAAGCTGAAGTTGCATCTAGCGTTATTGTTTTTTGTTTTATAATATTTTAATTTAAAAAAAAGTATTGTGACTGTCAATGGTTATTAAAATGATAAATTAATGGAACCGAAGTTATATGAACGGACAAAAAGCATTTTATTTATAATGACAAAGTTTTTAAAATCTCTGAACTAACTTGACGTACGTAATAAATACGTGTCCGTTTGAAAGTGGGTCTTATTTCGAATAAAATAAAACATGACAGATAAAAAATCTGACAGACAGCTCTCAAAATATAGAACAGTAGATCAAAGAAACAGATTAGCAGTTTTAAAAAATAATGTCAGCGCGCTGATTATAATTGGTGAAACAACAAGAACTTTGTTTTTCAATTGGGGCAACTCCATATTGGGGATTGGTATAGGGTCATTTTCAAATATATCTCCTTTTTGATGGAGTGATGCGTAGTTTATTTCCTAAGTCGCCTCTTACAATACCCACGGATTGAATAGGGGTTGTAATAAAGTGTACACAAGTCATATATAGTAGTACATTCATCACACTTGCAACATTTTGATATCAGCTTTCAATGCCGTTCGTTTGTTATTGCGACTTCTAAAACAATTGAGAAATTCTGAAACTGATATTCAAGTAAAACCGATTGAACTGGTAGACGATCTCAAATCTGTACCTCAGAGGTAGATAATAGTGACTGCACATTTTATCGAAATTACGTTTATCATACCATTAAAATCGCAAGAACCAGTTCTACATAATGGTGTAAAGCATTAAGTCCTACGTCGCCTATGAAAAGAGATATACAATGATGTATATCATTAATTGCACAAATATTAACAGGGTTTATTGTTAAGATAATAAATAGATTTATCATAATTATGTGTAATTCATGATACTTCCCTCTGCTTATTTTAAAGAATACATCTAAGTTAATTATTTATTATAACTATATTATAACTATCTTTCTTTACCTCTTTACCTTTATTATAACTATCTTTCAAAATTTCACTACGCGCATTTTTGCCTCTCCTGTAAAATTTTACTTTAGCCTCATAATGTTATATACCTCCAAGGTACAGAAATAATATGTTGAATAATATGAGCTAGGAAGATGATGAGAAATTATTACATCTTATTATATCAATTTATTGGAAAAGTAACGTTGGAAAGGTTCCTCGTTCAAAGATGTTTGTGAAGAAGATTTGAGATGAATATGAGATAATATGTAAAATAATGAAATGCTCGGAAAAATCGTCAAGACGAATTACATTCTAATAAGATTATAATTAGAATGTTGTCTATGACAAGTCAGTGCAACACAGGTGTTATTAAAGATGGCGGTTGATAGACGCTTCCTAAATTACCCTTGAATTAATGCACACTAGAATACATACTCATACACTACAAGGATAATGCTTGGGACATTTGTTATTTGTATAATCTAATCTACGGATTGCTTTACATAGTGAAAACCAATGAATTTATATTTTGTCTACTGCTGTAGTATAACTGTGAGTGCAGCGTACAGTTGATTGAAATAAATAAATAAATACTTGGTTTTAATTTAGTCATTACTCGTGAAGAGCATTTGCAATCAAATTTCATTAGACGATACATAAGTAGACGATCAGTCTCCAAAATTCCAAACATAGCAAAATGAAAAAAATACTCCATCTCTACTATCTTTTTTTAAAATAAAAATGATATGACAAGACTTTTTAGATATAAATACTAGCCATAGCCCTATATAAAAAATAGGATAAAATATAATCTTAAAATCTGTACACAAAATTTAACCAGTAAATTAAAGCTAATAAATAAATAAATGAATTAGATATAACAGTCATAAAGTTACGTAAAAGTACGGCTACTATTATGTATTCCGTGGTAAAAGTGAAAAAATGAATGAACACAACGAAATAAAGTTTGAACACTTTGAAGCGTCCGTTACCCCAGCAAAAAAGCAAAAAATATTGGGCTTTAGAGAGATGAGAGTATAACAGAAAATTAGTGTGTTTTAAGGAGTAATTTGTTACAAATAGCAAAATTTGTGCATGTAGTAGTTCAAAAGTTATTGGACAAAAACACTTTTTGCTGGAGTAACGTTTCAAACGTTACCCCAGCAAAAATTTTTTTTAAAAGCATTTCAGACCCAAACGAAATACATGAATAGATAGCTTTTGTTCCGCATTAAATGTTAGCAAACAGCAAAATTTGTGTATGCTGTGGTTCATAAGTTATTGACAATTTTGCTGGGGCAATATTTTGGGCTTGTCTAGAACTTGAAAATGACTGAACGCAGAAGTTTGAAACAAATACCATCGACAGACCTTCATTTGCTTAAATTTGTTTAATCATTCGTTTTTGAATTGTTTAATGAACACCGATGTAATAAAATGGTTTTGAAAATCAGAAAAAACTGTTTTGCTTGGAAACCAGTATACTTACAATCAAATAAAAAGCTGTAACATATAGCCATGGTTTACATTTATAATGCCTGTAAATTTGGATTAAGTAACTTTAAGCAATATGAAGATGTAAGTAAATATTATAAATTTTAAATGGTATATTTAAGTCATCGAATACGCAGTTCTTATAAAACAAGGAAACTTGGCAAACTCTAACAAATTTAAGTATATCATAAACAAACAAGCCTGTAAATTTCGGCTATCAATCACGAATATTATAAAAGTTATATGTAAAACAAGAATGTTACAACATTCTCCTATAACCCGAACAAATTAAAAGGTTACGTAAAAGCGACCGCGCCATACATTCGGCTGACATCTGAAATGAATGGTATAATTGAATATTTTGATGGTACAGTTACGAACAAAAAAAGTTAGATCAGATTGACAAAAATATTTAACTGAGTATGATTAATTTCTTTTATTTAAAATCAAAATCAAAAAAATCAAAATCAAAATTCTTTATTCACTTAGGATGCAATACATCTCTTGTGACAGGTCAAGATTCTACATGTACATTTATACCATGTTCGCAAACAATAGGTAGAGCCGGAGAAAAGAACATGGCAATAAAAACTCGCGGCCACTCCTTTCAAATCGCCAATGTTTACATAGTTTTAATGTTTATAAACCTGATATGGGGGTAAGGTGCTGCCACTAATATACTATACACCATGTTAGAGGACTGATGCAAATTTTAGTGATTAAAAATTAGAACTTATGCTAATTTAAAAAAAAAAAACAACAGCCTCAGTGGGTACAACATAGTAGGAGCATCTACTTACAACAAAGGTAAAAACTATATGTGCTCAAATATTCATAATCAGTCTCATACACTCGCATAAGTACTTAAATGTTTAGAAAAATCACAGATAGTTGAGTAATTTCAAGATGTTTAGATACTAACTTAGATATTTTTTTGTTTCTTTTTACAATGAATTAAATAAATATTTACAATGTTTAGTAACTTTTCTTGTGAAATTTTCCTTGTCCTTTCCTTGTAAAATGTCTTCAGTATTTTACACGCATTATTCTTTTTAAAATTACAATTGTTGCCTTCCTGTTGCTTCCATGGTGTCGCGGTGAATGTAACTTATTATTTTTCTCATGACAAGAACAAAAAAGGAAAAAATATTGCATACTATATGAAATTTTTATATTGTTTTATAAAACACTATTCCCAACTGAGTTAATGATATTTTGGTTTGCATTGATTTGAATTCGAATGAAGCTTTAAATTGTATGTATTGTAGACAAAAAAAATAAGTTTTTAAAATTGGTTTAAATATTTAAATTACAATCTGATAAAAATATTCTGTTGACTGTACAAAATACCAGATACTAAGCCGTTAATTTACGAAGATATGTAAATGAATGGCGCGGTCGCTTTTACGTAACCTTTTAATTTGGTCGGGTTATAGGAGAATGTTGTTACATTCTTTTTTTACATATAACTTTTATAATATTCATAATTGATAACTGAAATTTACAGGCTTGTTTGTTAATGATATACTTAAATTTGTTAGAGTTTGCCACGTTTCCTTGTTTAATAGGAACTGCGTATTCGATTACTTAAATATCCCATTTAAAAATAATAATATTTACTTATATCTTCATATTGCTTAAAGTTACTTAATCCAAATTTACAGTCATTATAAATGTAAACCATGGCTACATGTTACAGATTTTATTTGATTGTAAGTATACTGGTTTACAGCAAAACTGTTTTTTTCTGATTTTCAAAACCATTATTTACATCAGTGTTGATCAAAAAATTAAAAAACTAATGATTAAACAAATTTAAGCAAATGAAGGTCTGTCGATGGTATTTGTTTCAAACTTCTGCGTTCAGCCATTTTCAAGTTCTAGACAAGCCCAAAATATTGCCCCAGCAAAATTGTCAATAACTTATGAACCACAGCATACACAAATTTTGCTGTTTGCTAACATTTAATACGGAACAAAAGCTATCTATTCATGTATTTCGTTTGGGTCTGAAACGCTTTTAAAAAAAAAATTTTGCTGGGGTAACGTTTGAAACGTTACTCCAGCAAAAAGTGTTTTTGTCCAATAACTTTTAAACTACTACATGCACAAATTTTGCTATTTGTAACAAATTACTCCTTAAAACACACTAATTTTCTGTTATACTCTCATCTCTCTAAGGCCCAATATTTTTTGCTTTTTTGCTGGGGTAACGCACGCCACTTTGAACCATAATAATTATATTCTTTGTTGAAGAACTGTTGCTAGTCACTTATTTTAATATTTATTTTATCAGACATTTAGTCAGTTGTCTAATAGAGCTTGTGGCAATGATAAACTTGAATTTAACAAAAGAATAATGTTACGATATTTTACTACCGTTGTTTTCTTTCCGCAATAGACTTCAATTATGCAAAGGTCATAGTAATCTGAAGATTATAGTATTTTACTCTCATGTTTAAAGTCTAACCTTCAAAGTACATAGTTATTAAAAAGACGATAAATTAAAAATTATTTGCATCCCTGTAAGAAAAATGTGAAACACGATGGCATATTGTGCTTTAACATTACATGTTATATGTAGTAGACTGTAGAAGGATGCTAAAGTAAAAATTTGATAAATATGCCTAGGTACATGAAACTAAGCGGAGGACCTGAAGGCCAGCAATATCGCGCTATTGCGACAACCGCAGCGAGTGTTGGCCATCAGGATTGTTAGAGGATATCGCACAATCTCCTTTGAGGCGTCGAGTCTCCTGGCTGGAACTCCACCATGGTACCTGGAGGCGAGAGCCCTTGCGGCTCTTTATCAGTGGCGCAAGGAGGCGCAGGAGTTGGGTGGGAGTCCTGAGACTCGACAAATTGAAGATCAAAAATCCCAACTCCGCCAGGTCCTCGTGGAGGAATGGAAGGAATGACTTGGGCAACCGAGCGCTGGGCACACCGTTATTGCGGCGGTAAGACCCGTTGACTGGGTAGACACGCCTCTACCCAGGCCAGGGTAGGGGCGTGAGCGCTGCAAAGAGCGCGTGGACTCTCAAAAGAGAGTCCAAACCAAAGGGGAATTGGGGAAAGATAGGGTTCCCACTTCGAAGGGGGTCATGTACGGACCGTAGATGGCCCGAGGTATGGCGGGGTTCCAGGGATTTCCTTTCGAGGGTGCACCTGGTACCTCGGCTTCAAGTACCCGAGATGGCGTGCGGTTTTAGTCGGTTCGAGTCCGACATAACCACCAGCTAGTTGGCTGGTGATATAAGTGGGGATTTCCGCACAAAAAATAATAATAAAAAAAAACAAAAGAAAAAGGTACATGAAACTAAACTTATCTATTCTATATATCTATATATTTAATCAGTCATGGTACCAAACCATAAAGTACTTTAGGGTCTGCTGGTCATATACATAAATAAATAAAATAAATAAATAAGCAATTTACAATATTTAATAATATGTGATGCTACTAGTGACATGAGCGATACAATAATAAACTCTTTTGCAAAAAAACGGGCACCTAAGCAAAGAACTATTTTATAGTTACTATTTGTTTGTTTGACAATTTTAGGTATTGTAATCCTCAGAATTTTATAAATAAATTAGGAAGGAATAGTTTTCATCAGTTTTATCATAACATTTTGATTAAATTATTGAGAAATAATGTATAAGCTCAAAACACTATTATTGTACCTGCTCGCTAAATAAAAATGAAACGCGTTAATTTCTTTGTTTTTATTGAATACATTAAAAGCAGATAAAAGTTTAGTATTGAGTGTGACCCCCTCTTGCTTAAATCACGGCTTGCATTCGTCTGGGCATGTTAGCGAGTATATCTTTTATGGTTTCTTGGGGAATACGTTCCTACTCTTCGGTAATCACATTCTTTAGCTCTCTGATGGTCTGCGGAGCCGGCTGCACTGATCTTACTCGTCGCTTCAGAACGTCTCAGTCATGCTCTATGGGATTGAGGTCCGGACTTCTAGCTGGCCAGTCCAAACGACGAATTCCGACTTCTAGCATATACGCTTCCACATCGCTAGACCGGTGGGCGCGAGCGTTGTCGTCCATAAAAATTGAGTTTTCGCCAAGAGCGGTTAAAGAGGGTAGTGCATAAGGAATTAGAACTTCCGTTATGTATCGGTGTCCAGTCAGTGTACCGTTTTCGATGAAGACTAACTCCGTACGATCCTTGGAATTTATTCCTGCCCAAAACATAACAAAGCCCCCTCCATAAGGTGTGATTTTTTCAAAACATGCCTCTGCAAAGCGTTCTCCTCGTCTACGTAGCACTCGCCGACGTCGGTCTTCACCATGCAGAGATATCCTGGCTTCATCGGAGAACAATACCCTATCCCAGTCTTCATGAGTCCATGACACACAATTTCGAGCGAAGCTAAGCCTGGCAACTCGATGTCCACGGAGTAATTTAGGGCTGCGTGCCGGGCGATAACTGTGTATATTAGTAGCGAGAAGCCTCCTCCTGACCGTCCATAGACTAATTTGCACATTTCTTACTTCTTCGAGTCTGTTCTTGAGGTCCACATAACAAGATTTGCGATTTCTCAACGCTTGACTAACTAGAAAACGATCATCCCGTGGTTCGGTACATGTCTTTCTGCCAGAACCAGGCCTTCTCTTGACGGAACCGGACTCTTGATAGCGCTGCCAGGTCCTTTGAACTGTCGACCGACTCACATTTAGCCTCTGAGCCACGAAGCATTGGCTGCAACCTTCTTCAAGCAGCGCAATAATTTTGCTCGCTTTTATCACTTTATCTACCATTTTCGAGATTGCTAAACAGCAATAACTATACTTTTAAATGTCAAGGACATCAGATAATTTAATAAAAATTTACAAAAAGTTAATTAGAGTCGATATTAACTATAAGCGCTCATAGCCGAGTGGCCTTAGGTGATTGGAAACGATCACCAAGGGTAAGCAACGACGGCGCGGTCGGACCTAGATGGGTGACCGTTTGTGGCATTTTATATAATGAGCGTTTCCGTGATTCGGAGGTCACGTTAAGCAGTCGGTCCCGGTTGTTGTCATAAGACAGCAGTCGTGAAGCTTAGTTGGAGGCCTTCGGGCGGCTTAAAAACATCCAACAGCAAGATTACGTAGCCACAACGTGTCTTGCCTGTCCCCAACCCGCACTCGGCCAGCGTGGGGACGTATGGCCTTAACCCTCTCTTGAGAGGAGACCTGAGCCCAGCAGTGGGACGTTAAGGGTTGTTGATGATATTAACTATAGGGAATTCGCACCACAAAGTGTAGTTAATAGTTGTTTTCTTGGAAAACCAGGCTCAGACAAAAATTTGAATTTGGAAGGTACTCTAATAAAGATTATGGCACTTTTATAACTGGCCAGTAACATGTTCAAATGATTAAAACCTTTTTGGTATATTATTTTTTTCAGCCAGGAAGAAAATCGAAACCGCCCGTTTTTTTTGCAAATGAGTGTATGTATCATATATTTTCTTTTTTTAATGTTCTTTGCATTTTTACGATTTATATAAGAGGCTTTTATATTTTTGAAGACATTAATTAATTAGACGTTAGAAAACTTGTTCAATTTAAATCTTAGACTAATAACAATGTAATAATAGTTTAATTATAATTGCTAATTATAATAATATGCAAAAAAATAGTAGGTGTAGAGAATAGTGTATTGCTGCGCCTCCAATACAAATTTTAGAGTTTAGACTAAGTGACTTTCAGTGATTTTTTAACCTTCACGTATATTAAGTGAAAATACTTAATTCTTACCAATACTTACCCACATATATTATAAATGCGAAAACCAAAATATTTTACTGAATCTATTTAAACTAAATTTGGTACACAGATTGTCCATAGTCTAAGAAAGGACAGAGCCTATTTTTTATCGCGATAACTAAAATACACATGGGTGGAGCCGCTGGTGAAAGCTAGTAATATAGGTATTTATATTTCTATGAACAGTTACTTTCAAGTCCAAATCAATAATATTTTACATTTGGAAGTTATGGCATTTTTGAAAGTTAAAATACACACACGTTTTTGGTATAAGAGTTAATTATCCATAGTTTGTCCAAACTACCGAGTTACGACTTAACAATGGGTGTGCAAATCTTCTCTGAGGTTGTCAAGTTGAGGTAACGGCCGTGGCGTGTGACAGCGCTTTCCTAATGCACTCTACTTAATGTCATTGTTAATACTCGTATACTAATGTGGTCAAAATGTTACCAAGTTTCTCAGATTCTGTTACGTTTCGTAATTTTTTTAAGAGTTTATTTAGATTCAGAGTTTCTGTATTAATATTTTTATGTATAATAAAGATGGTTTGTTTTATTATATTTTAACTTAAATATAGAAGTCTATCATTAAAATGTAAATCCGTTTAGATTTTTTATTTTTTTTTATTTTTAGATAACTCGATGTCTGTCCATCTGTTACGCTTTCTCGCCTAGACCGCTTCACCAATTTCAATGACAGTCATGGGAGGTACTTTGATTCTTGAACAAGGACATAGGCTACTTTTACCAATACCTTACATGTACTGGGACGAAGCCGCGGGTAGAACCTAGTGTTTTATGTTTATGTATAAAATAAGTTGGAGAGTAATGAACGATATGATGATTTAATAGAATGGACAGGGAAATACTATAGTGTCCCATTAACTGCAATATTATTTGTATTGTACACTCTAATTATTTTTAAATGTGATTATAAGGGTTTTAAAAATAAATATTTTCGGATATCTTACACACAACGCCATCTAGTCCCTAACTAAGCATAGCTTCTATTATTGTTCTATCTATTGTTATTGTTCTAAATCGCGAGTAACGCGGAGCGAAGCTACTGTAACAAAATAGCCTACTTAATTAGTTACCTCATGTCAACAGTTTTCCGAGAGTGAAATGCCGTTAAAATTGGACCAGCCGTTCCAGAGACAAGCTGGAACAAACAGACGGACAGACGGACAGACGGACATACAGACAGACAAAAAAATAAAAAAAATCCTTTATTAGTAAAACTGTTCATTTGATATTAAATACAGACACTTTAAATTAATTTATTTGTACAGAATGGATGTAACATAGTTTCAAGATAATGTGCGTGTTGTAAATATTTCTTTCCCTGAATAGAGTAAATTTTTATACTGCTATAACTTTTAGCACAAATGTACGTACGTGTACGCATACTTTCTACTTGTCAATAAGGATTGCTTCTTGAGATTTCGAATATCCCAATGTTTGTCGGACAAAAGCCACACCGTATGTACTTTCACGTAGTTCATCACCGATGTCTATGTAGGGCACAGTTGACTTTTATCAACGAATCGGAGTTGATTAGAACCTTTAATTTGCTGAAATTCGAAGTTAGACAACATTGCTACCATCTTAGAATGCAATGAAATTCAAGTACGTTAAATGAAATTTAACGTATATAAGAATATAATTAAAATAAAGGTCAACTAACCTAGATCAGCTAACTAACTAAAGAAATTGAAATGTATTTATTAAAGGACTGGGTTTGCTTATGTAATTTGCTGAACCAGCTAACTTCATTCTCTTCTAAAAGTTATGCCGTACAAGTGGTTCTTGCCCGGATTGTTTTTGCACGTATATTGTTTTAAACTTTCATGGTCAGTAACATTAAAACAGAAATGTGCGGGATTGCTACCATGTACCTTTTTGTTGGTGAGTATCCGATATTTCGGCACTGTTGCAAGCGCCATGATCACGGAGTAACTGAAGATCTTGCGGGTGGGATGTTATTGGCAGACATATCGGTCTACCCTCTTTCGCAGTCTTTTTCTACGATCGTCCCCGGTACCACTGGTCACTAACTCACTACTCACTCGTAACTGTTCTCGACACACAACACTAACAGTATCCGATCGCGAAACTATAGTTTGTTGATTACGCCGGTTTTTGCACATTCGAATCACAGGATTCCAGACATTTGACAATTGAAACCCATCCTCACGATTGAAATTCTTGTATTTAGTAATTTCAATCGCTTCCCTGACCAATCTAGGTATGTAGTGGCGTTCTGTCGTAATTATCTGTGGGTTATGGAACTCAATCCAGTGATTTGGGCCCGAGTCAATCAAATGTTTCGCGATTGCCGATTTCTGTTCGTCATTGTTTTTGACCGCTTTTATGTGTTCGTTCATGCGGCATGCGATGGTACGTTTAGTTTGGCCGATATATGAACTCCCACAGCTGCAGTCAATCTTGTAGACACCAGGCTTCTCCAAAGGGAAACTGTCTTTAGGGGATCGGAGACATTGTGCCACTTGTCTGAATGGAGTGAAGACAGTATTGAGTGAAAACTTATTAAGTACGTTTGAGATCTTGTCTGTCACTCCTTTTATATATGGCAAAAATGCTGGTTGTCTGTCTACCCTGTCCCTTCTCTGGTGACTGACTTTGTGTCTAGGTGGACACTTCACCCTATATCCGTTGTTCCGTAGGACGCACCGAACATGCTCGAGCTCATGGTCTAGGTGTTGGTCGTCACACAAATCATATGCACGATTTGTCAATGAAGTAACCACGGAGTCGATGTGTCTAGGGTGATGGTGAGAGCTTGCATTGAGATAGCGGTCAGTATGAGTTGACTTTCGGAAGACAGAGTGGCTCAGTGAACCGTCGCTCCGCACACCAATTTTCACGTCCAAAAACGCCAGGCTTCTGTCGTCCTCTATCTCGTACGTGAAGTTAATCTTCGGATGGATGTTATTTAAATTTGTCAGATGGGACTCCACATCATGCCTGTTTCCCCTCAACACACAGAATACGTCATCAACATACCTTTTCCACAATTTAATCTCAGTGGGTGCAGTGGCGAGTGCCCTTTCTTCAAAAAACTCCATCCAAATGTTTGCAATCACTGGAGCTACGGGACTGCCCATAGCTACTCCATCTATTTGAAGATAGTATTGGCCCCGGTATATAAAGAAGTTAGTTGATAAACAATGATGCAGCAGTGTGACATATTCCATCGGGATGTTATTAGCTTGTAACTTCACTTTAACCACTTCCAGGCAATCTGCAACTGGTACATTTGTAAAGAGTGATTCTACGTCAAAACTGACCATCAACTCATTTACGTCAACCTTTTGTTGGTGCAAGATTGATATGAAGTGACGAGAGTCCTTGACAAAGGACGACGTCCCGCCCACTAGTGGCTGCAATACCCTCGCCACGTGTTTCGCTAGATCGTATGTAGGTGAGTCTATCTGACTAACAATTGGTCTTAAGGGCACATTCCGCTTGTGTATTTTGGGCAAACCATACAACTTCGGGGGTTGAGCATTTCTGGGGCGCAATAAATACTTGGACGTATCTTCATCAAGGGCGTCTGCGCATTGTTTTATAAGTGAGCGAGTGCTTCTGTCTGTTCTCGCCGTCGGGTTGTAATTCACCTTCTTATAAGTGTTTACATCACTAAGCAGACATTGGATCTTGCTATCATACTCACTGATGTCCATAATAATTAATAAGTTTTCACTCAATACTGTCTTCACTCCATTCAGACAAGTGGCACAATGTCTCCGATCCCCTAAAGACAGTTTCCCTTTGGAGAAGCCTGGTGTCTACAAGATTGACTGCAGCTGTGGGAGTTCATATATCGGCCAAACTAAACGTACCATCGCATGCCGCATGAACGAACACATAAAAGCGGTCAAAAACAATGACGAACAGAAATCGGCAATCGCGAAACATTTGATTGACTCGGGCCCAAATCACTGGATTGAGTTCCATAACCCACAGATAATTACGACAGAACGCCACTACATACCTAGATTGGTCAGGGAAGCGATTGAAATTACTAAATACAAGAATTTCAATCGTGAGGATGGGTTTCAATTGTCAAATGTCTGGAATCCTGTGATTCGAATGTGCAAAAACCGGCGTAATCAACAAACTATAGTTTCGCGATCGGATACTGTTAGTGTTGTGTGTCGAGAACAGTTACGAGTGAGTAGTGAGTTAGTGACCAGTGGTACCGGGGACGATCGTAGAAAAAGACTGCAAAAGAGGGTAGACCGATATGTCTGCCAATAACATCCCACCCGCAAGATCTTCAGTTACTCCGTGATCATGGCGCTTGCAACAGTGCCGAAATATCGGATACTCACCAACAAAAAGGTACATGGTAGCAATCCCGCACATTTCTGTTTTAATGTTTTTGCACGGGCTATATCGCTACAATAATTTATCTTGACTGCACGGTTGGCCTAGTGGTTTAAGCGGTCGCCACGCCGCTTTCTACTTCGCAGTGTTGTGGGTTCAAATCCTACGTGGGACAACAATTTGTGTGATTCGCAAATTGTTGTTCTGAGTCTGGATGTTCTTTGTGTCTGTTTCATGTATGTTTGTAAAGTCCCCCGCGACACAGGATTTATATTCCTTATGCGGGAGTTGTCTTTTTTTTAAGAAAAAAATAAAGCTTGAAGCTTGAAGCAATGCTTTTTGTCAAGGTAGTGGAGCTATGCTGATTTCAGCACAATTGGGCCGGGTCGATCAGAACAGTATAATGAATAACACAGAAGACCAACCTAAACAGACAGCATTTCTGCTATCGTATTTTGTTCGTGAGTGAGAAACCGGAGGCTCAATGATGTAGAAGCAAAAGAGGATGGTGACCAATACTCCTAAATTCAATTCATGCTTATCATCAGGCACAGTAGAGTCACTTTGGTAGCCTTGAATATATAAAAAAGTCTCTCTCAGACTTTTTCCTGATATTAAATTTATAACTAATAATAATAATAACTTTATTGTACACCAGGTAATTACAAAGAACTAAAATCTAGGTATGTAGGTACAATCGGCCACCTTATCGCCCGGAGGCAATCTTTTACAGGCAACCATATGATGGAGAGGACACGATTGGGAGAACTTGTAGGGTAGTGTCTAGTGTATTAAAAGTTGAGAAGAAGGGAAAATTAATGTACCTAGTAAAATGTAACACAGTGTGATAGTAATACGTAAATTAAACAATTAATTAAGAGATAAATATACAAATATTATGTCAATGTCATTAAGCGACTTATTAGAATAAGAAAGAGAAATAGAACGTTGGTTAAGGGACATTAATGTCTCCCAGTCCCAGGTAATGCTGTTTGACTAGTCGCTTGAATGTAGTTTGATTTTGTGCACGTCTTATTGCCAAAAAAGTTCTATTGTAGATATCTATTGTACGAATTAAATTGTTACAAGTGTAAAAATGCCACTGCTTTAGCAACTATTAATCTCTTTTTCAAATAGTAGCTATAATGAAATGATACATGGTAGTAAGCTCAACAGTCATTGGTACAAACAAAGAAGTACAAGACAGCTCATTAATTTAAACATACCACTGTATGTTTTGTACTAATGAATAGTTCTTTTTAACCGACTTAAAAAAAAGGAGGAGGTTCTCAATTCGTCGGATTTTTTTTTTATTTTTTTTATGTATGTTCAACGATAATTTCGTCGTTTATGAACCGATTTCAAAACTTCTTTTTGCATTGGAATGGGCGTAGATGGGATCCCAAGGAAATCGAGGGAACTCCTCAAATATCAGGCACAATTGTCGCGATTTGGGTACTCAGAATAGTTTTTCTATGAAGTCGGTTCCTTTTTGTTAAAATTATCACATGCCACATACAATACAAAATGTAAGACTGTACCAGCGTCCGATAAGTTAGTAGGTGTAATATCATCTTCCTAACCTTAATTATTCCCTAGAATATTTGAGTTCGGCTACTAGTTCACCCGGAGCGCCTGGCATCGGACCTTTGCGACCCTGAGGGTGAACTGAATTCGAAGGTTGAACTAGTTCTCAATATATTTTTTGTCCTATACGTCCCTAATCCATTGTATACTTTATAAAATAGATAAAGAACATCGAGACACAAAAAAATATTTTAGTTAACACGGTAAAATATTTTTTTGTGTTGTGGAGGTCCGATGCCAGTCGCTCCGTGGAAAAGCTGAAATTCAGGTAAAACCGGTTGAACTAGTAGCCGACCCCAAATAAACTTGGGAATAAAGGCTCGGAAGATATCCGTGTTAAGTTGTTAACACACACAAAGATAATTTTCAATGATTCTGCCTTGTTTTTAGGGTTGTGAAGTTCATGACTTGGAACCCTTATAGATTGGCCATGTCCATCCGTCCGTCCGTCCTCGGCTTACCGCCCAAACGGTTGGTTCTAGAAAGATGAAACGTTGTATGAATATTTGTTGCAATTACGTCGACAAAGTGCTACAATTAAATAATGTTTTTTTTTTTTAATTTGGGGTACCTCCCCTACACGTAAAGTGGGGATGTTTTTTTTTCGTCTATCCCATTGTGTGGGGTATCACTAGATAGATCTTTTAAAAACATTTTGAGGTTTTTAAAACCATTTTTCGATTTAGGTATCCGTTTGAGAGTTATTCAACTTTTTTTGTAAAGCGCATTTTTCCCCTCTAAAAGTCAAACGGCTGGCTCAAAAAATCTAAAATTTCATAATAGTAGTCCGTATATTGAACTTTCAAGGAAAACTATAGTGGTTTATTGGCAAATTTTTAATATGCAAAATCTTCTTTCATACACATTTCTACATCTAAGAACAAGTTTTCCTTTATTATAAAGGGTAAAAAACCAGTTTCCTTGAAATTCTTGTAGTTCTATGTACAAACTTTTAAAACAAAGGTCGCGATCTCACGCAACATATTTTCTTCATCATTGTTTGAACTCTAGCGTATCAACAATGTTGGTCATGGCTTATAGAAAACGTAATATTTTGAAATTAACTGTCAAAAAATTCACAAGTTAATGTAAAACTACCCTTATCGGAAACAATCTTAGGAAAATCGGCAATAGTCAATATCCTTTACATGGCGTTCGGTTTTATGGCACATGAATTTTGAATTTTTTTAAAGGTGCTAGTTTAAAAAAATCGATTTACTTTATCATATGAATTGCCTTGTTGGTCTAGTGGTTGGCGTATGCGGCTGCTGATCAAGAGTTCGATTCCCGGGTCGGACCAAATGTTTGTGTGATCCGCAAATATTTGTTTCGGAGTTTGGGTGTTTTCTTGTATAATATGTATGTATTTACAAGAAAAAGTATGTTTACGTATTTATATCAGTTGTCTAGTAACTCACAATACAAATTCTGCTTAGTTTGGGATTAGATGGCGTTGTGTGTACAATTTCCGAAATATTTATTATGTCCAAAATATTTAAATTAATTTATACGTACCTATGTTAAGTTGTGGTAACAAGAAACTAAAATTCATCAACAGTTAAGACTAACCCACTGCTGGACACAGTCCTCTCCTTAGAAAGAAGTTTCTGGTCTACTACAGAAACCAGGTACCAAATGGGTTTGGCTTGTTTTAAGCTTTCGTTTTCTTTGTAGTGTTGTTGTTTTGCGTAGTTTGCATCCGTATAAATAAATAAAATATAAAAACATAACGTGCCGCAAACGGTCACCCATCTAGGTACTGATCGCACCGTCGTTGCTCACTCGCGGTGATTATTTCCTATCACCTAAGGCCACTTGGCTATTAGCGCTTTCTTATAAAGACGGTGACACTCCATATTCTCAACCCCTCAACACATGGACACAAATTAACAGTACTAAACTCAAAACTCGATTTTGTTAACTTGTATTCGATATAATTATTTACACAATTTAGAAGAACTCATAGTCGACTTTCTAATAAACTGCAAAAATTACGCTATTTCTACATTTGCAACGACATACATACATATAATACTTTAGTAATGCTATGAGGCCAAACGTATATAAATATTAATGGAGTTGAGCTTATTCCTAATTCAATTTTCACTCATACTCATATAAATTATTACTCAATCTTACCACACTAAATATACGCAGAAAATAAGATAGAAGTTGAAGATTGTTTTAAGTTTACTTAAATAATATTTTCACACAAAACATACCTTACCTAGGTATGTCTAAAAAAATTATACACAAATTATTGATTTCAAGTTTTAATATAAGTTTTGTTTATTAATCCCTCTATACAAAACTGGGACTAAATACAATACGAAATAATACTACTACACTAATAAAATAAACTTTAATTTTTTTTTGGAAGTGATTAAATAGGAGGGAAATGTGTCGCATTGACATGTTATTGTACCATTACTGCTGATGCATGCCAGTTCGACTGCGTCTTCTCCATAGTTTACTCATCCTTTTCATCAGACAGTCACTTTGACAGACTTTAATTACAGGCGATTAAATTAAAAAAGTTTCGATGTTCATCCTGAGCAACAACATGACTTGTGAATTGGTGCCGGTTATCACGGTAAGTAGTACGCCTTTGTCTTTTCAGAAGAATCCAAGAAAACGTTATTCAATCCGGTTCAGCAGTTTAGCCGCGGAATCATAACTGACAGACAGAGTTACTTTCCAGTTTATAATATTAGTATGAATGTTCTAAATGTGCAAACTCCTTACACTTAAAAAATCATAATAGTAGTTCATGTGATAAACATTATAAAAAACTATAATAGCTTAGATAACTTTGTTAGTTCAGGGTTTATAGAGCCCTAACTTGTAAAATACGTTTACTTGAAAAACTGCGTACAAAAATATCAGAATACTAAGCAAACATTACATTTATACATAGGAAACGATTTTGAAATTACGTGCCATTATGGATGACTACGCAACCCTATTCTATGCGTGTCCGGATACGCACTTTGCCGATAAAATAATGAAGTGCAAAATAACGTGGCCTCATTTTATTTCACTGATTGAATCTAGTCAGAACCATAAATCATATAATAATTTTTAAATATGGAGATGCAACGAACTTCTACATCTAAAATAGGTATAATATTTGAATACAATTCTGAATAATAATATACTTCTGGGAAAACTCAAGTACTCAAATGTGACATATTCCTGGCTGCTAGTGGCTCAGTTTTAAATATCATTTGTGTTTGTAAACTAGATTGTAATATTTGTAATAGTGTACGAGCCGTTGATGGCCTAGTAAATAAACAAAGCCTAAACTAAAATAATTTTGGATTTTACTAATGTCATAAATAATTTTAACACTTCACACTTTAGCTTTAACGTTAAATGTAAAACCAGATATATTAAGATACACGTATCCGTGCTTTGAATGATGGATGGAAACTTCATGTCACGACCTACTATAATATCTACTACCGAGCTTGCACACAAAGCTCGGCTCTGCTCGACAAAACACGGCTCTCGAGCCGGTATTTCTTACAGAGAAGTCGAGTTTGTATCGATGAACTTGTTTGATTTTTTTGTTGACCGACTGAAAAATCTCTACGAATTTAGGGACACGGAAGGTCCGGAGTATGTAGTGCTTCGACCAAAAACTACCCTGACCACACCCGAGCCACCCTACTGTGAGGAAAACTCGGATCATGTGATTTCAGTCCACATTTCAGTTCCAATGCTAGCTGAGGTTCAGTATTTGAAACTACCCAACAGCTCCTGCCCATAGTTCATTGGTAATAGTTAGCTTATAAGTTATAGCTATATTGTTATAATGCTGAGTTCTTTTTCAAAGTTCTATCTGTGTAGTGAATGCAGACGCAACGTTAGCTAGTCTCTCCGCTAACATAAGAAGGTTACATCTTGAAAGTAAATAATGCAAAGATATTGTTATATTGAAACCACATACTACTATCGTACAGTTTGTATCATTTGAAGTAAATGTACTGAATAAGCATTGTGTAAGATGCGGTTTTCAATACACCAAAGCGCAAGTTGACGCGCAAGTAGCGACCGCTGGTTGCTAGATATCATTCTTTGGATAGAAGATGAAATTTGCTGTTATCTGTTATGTTTTTTCTATTAGTGTTTTAGTGCTGAGCACTAACCAGTTGTGCCAGCTAATAACATGGCGAACATAGGAAGGAGGAAGTTATAATTTATCTATGCTAATATTATATAAATTTTGTTTGACCCTAACGGACAAAATTTATTAAATATGTACTGCGTCCCGCGGTGTTACCCGCCGCGGTTATTGTTGTAAGCTGCGAATAACGACACGGAGTGTTGTTAGTCTAAAAAAAGTTATTCACAGTTACTCCTTATGTCATCAACTATCTGCCATGAGTCTCTTCAAAAAAGAGATTATCAGGAACTAACAGACAACAATTTAAAAAAATGCTGTTTATAGAGTAAGTATCGTACATATTGAATAAGTACCTATTTTCATATGATTAAATTTTAAAGATTATACAAAGAATATATAAAAGATTATACAAGAAATATTATACATATGAAACATATGTATTTAGTAAAAAACTGTTTTTTTTTTAGATTAAATATAAACATGAATTTTATTAATTTGTATACATATTTAAAATTTATTCGTAAATTTACTTCTATTTATAAAGTTTATGTATACTGTTTCCTGATTGAAATGAATACTAAATTATTTTCTTTAAACTTGGTCATATGTGCACATAAATGCAAGGGTAATTAACTTACGGCTGAATTAAAACAAACAAAGCTATTATCTATTATTTCAAGACTATTCCCACACTATTATTGATTTCTCTGCTGCGGGCAATTTTTCGCTTACCGAAACAGTAGAAACTAGTACCCATGGCCGAATTAACTACATATTTGTTGATTTCATGCGCTAATGTTTACGATTTATTTAATCAAATTGTACTACAAAATGTATTGTTTACGTCAATTTCGCACAATGAACAATTCAATTTACTAAGACGTATTAGTGTGAATACAGGCACGAGAAAAATTTAGGTACATTAGTTTTGATTGCGACTTATGAATGTGCTCTCAATAATTGACGTATGCGTAATGCAATATTATGTGCATTTTGCAATGGTCAATTGGGCTCAATAGAGCACATTGGGCTCTTGCAAATGTAAGTTAGACATTGGACGGCGAGATTACAATTTATAGAGGTATCAATGTTTTTTTATTTTATATGAGCCTCCCGAATTAACTGCTCTGCCTACTGGAAAGCATGAGTAGAATCCAAGAGATCTCATTGTGAGTGCACACAATGCAGCTTGGTGATCCTCACTATGGCGGCATATTGATATGCTTGAGATGATTGGGAGACCGATTTCACACTCACCAACGAGATGCTGTTAGTTTAGGTTGGTCTTATATGCGAGAGTAGTAACGCTCCGTTCGAGCCTGCCCATTCGTGCTGTAATCAGCGTGGTGCTACTACATGTGTATCGATTATCAAGGTTGACCTTAACACTGGACTATATAGATCCCATGCTTCACCCAGATGGAGAATGTAGGGTGGATGGAGATGACGGAAAGTTATCCTCAGAATTTAAGGTGTCATTTAGAGAGAGAGTTAACCCTTAGTTACATTTTCGTTTTCATCAACATTTAGGGGACACTCAAGTGCTTAAATATCTCTTAATATTTAGGGGCTACTTACGTTAGCTCATAGTAAGGTGACAGTTTAAGTTTAGTTGGTGAAAAAGGGCATCAAGTAAACCCTTCTTTTTAAGCAGACGAGGTCTATATCCACTAAACAAGTAAATACTGGTGATGATAATGATATCAAATCTAATTGTCATCGTTACGAACTATAACAACCTTGTGTGAACAATAACGACCTTGACGGAATCCATCAGTTATGTCTCGCCTCGTTTCATGGAAAATTATATGCAATTGACGCTCTCTCATGAAAATGTGCACAACGATTTCAATCTCGAAATGTGTTTTGTTTAATATTTTTCTATTTATAAACTAGAACAATAAACCTAAAACTAAAAACCTTATAAAATATAATATTACAACTAAAATACATTAATAAAGAAGTTCCTTTAGGCAAGGTTCCGAAGATACTGGCAGCGTTTGAATAGCTAGACTAATTTAAAAAATTCAAACTATCATATTGTATTAATCGTTTCCGATATATATAAATAATCTTGCTCATTAAAAAAGTACCCTGAAACTTACGCTATAAATAGTCACTCAGACTAAAGAAATTATAATCAGAAATGTTGTGCTGATTAAAACTACACTAAGAGTGATATATTAAGTGACATTGTGACATTGTTATTTTTATTTTATAAGAATGATATATCAGTGTTTTTTTGTGTAGTTTTCATTATAGTTCAAATTAAAACCAATAATGAAAAAACGTTAATAGTAACTTATTTTAATTACGTTAATAGTAATTAAAGTAAATAAATTTGTTTTGATTTATAAAAACACAGTTAAGTATGAAAGTACCTCTATTTTTATCAAAGAAATAAAATTGAAATTATTATGTTCTTGACATGCTTATGTCAAACAAATTACCTAAATTTTATTTCTAATTAAATTAAATGATGAAATCTAAGTAGACCTTGTCGTCTGACACAAAGTGTTATTTCACAAACTTTCCGGCTCAGTATATCGGAAATGTTAAGAAATTATTTTTAATTACTACTAGCTGTGCCCGCGACTTCGTTCGCGTGGTTGTCGAGAGCAAAACAACGTCGTTTAGATAAGAGTATATCACCTTTTTGATGATTTAGATAAGAGTCCTGACTTTGGTATAGTTGATTACGTTAATGCTTCTCTATATACTATGTTAGCGGTGGAATTACCCGGAGCATATACAAAAAGGTTGTTTGGGTTGCTAACACGTGATAGAGAAACATAGAGTTGGCCGTGTGAAAAACAATCAAAAGTAAGGTCTACACCCGCAACGGATAACGTCTGGCCTTGGGCTTTATTAATAGTCATAGCGTAACAGAGGCTTACAGGAAATTGCACACGTTTGAAAGTAAACGGAAAATTATTGGGGATAATGGGTATCCTGGGAATGAAAACAACATCACCGGAGCCGCAACCTGTTAAGATTTCGGCTTCGATGACATTTCGTTGGAGATTTGTTACTCTCAACCGAGTTCCATTGCATAGTTTTGGTGGGCTTAAATTTCTGAGTAGAATGATTGGTACTCCGACTTTTAAATAAATTTTGTGTGCTGGAAGACCTGGTGTATTTAGAGAGTCTAAAAACTCTACTGGATAGTGGGTGGCATCTCCTTCTTCTAAAACCGTGTTAATAGATAAATATTCCCTACTTTCTCCAGAAACATGTACCAATATTTGAGAATTTATTGCTGCTGCTTGGTCGTTGCGAGGTGCCAAAATAGCTCGTTGGCATAGCCAAGCAGCGTCATGGTTCGAGATCTCTGATGGATCTCCGTATACAGAGGAAATGAGTTCCTGCTGTGAGGCAACAGAAGAACACAGGCTTTCGACTAAAGTTACTTTACCTCCTTCTTGAGTCGGGTATGTGCCGTTACCAATTTGAAGTAGTAAATTTGAGAAAACCTGCGCGTTTGCGTCACCTCCCAAATATGCTCGCATATTAAAGCTCAAATTAGTTAATATGACACTACGCCATAAAATAGAGCTCTTTAAACAGGCACCTATTTCATCGGCCCTCGTTCCTCTGGGTATTATAGGGAGTGTCTGCCTGAAGTCTCCACAGAATAGCACCGTTAAGCCTCCCATCGGTCGGTCATTTTGTCTTATATCTCGCAACGTTCTATCTACAGCTTCCACAGCTTTACGATTTGCCA
This sequence comes from Phragmatobia fuliginosa, assembly GCA_932526445.1. Lineage (NCBI taxonomy): Eukaryota > Metazoa > Arthropoda > Insecta > Lepidoptera > Erebidae > Phragmatobia > Phragmatobia fuliginosa. The sequence continues at coordinate 8,170,882 of OW052073.1, forward strand.
TCGTACACTCGTCCCAAACGATAAGGGCGCAATCGCGTAAAACCCTTGCTTTATCACTATTGCGAGACACGTTGCAAACAGGGTTTTCTGTGCGGTCCAAGTCGATTGGTATTTTAAATGTTGTATGTGCAGTTTTTCCTCCTGGTAATAAAGTGGCAGCTATTCCTGAGGAAGCGACGGCAAGGGCAATTTTGTTTTGGCTCCTTATTTGAGCCAAGATAACTTTAGTGAGGAAAGTTTTACCTGTTCCACCAGGTGCATCTAAAAACAGCATTTCTCCTAATGAATGTTCTACACTACAGCATACTCTATCAAAGATTTGACGTTGTTCTGACGTCAAATTTGAACAGCCATTTCGCAATATTTCTGCTAACTCTTCGGGGTTGTAATTTATTTCAGATGTATACTCCCTATTAATTCGTTCCCCACCAACTGTCGGTGTCGGCAAGCCGTATTGACTGAGGGGGTTCCCTCCTATACTTGTAACTATATCTTGTATAGCCAGCAAAGCCCTATTATGGCAGCTTTCACGTACTTGGTCAGAAGTTTCACTATTTATATTTTGCTGTCTCAAAAAATCTTCGGCAAACGCGTCTTTATATTTTTGCCACAACTGCCCAGCGTCCGATAGGCCACAAAATGTCAACAAAATGGCAAATAAATGGCGCAAACGATGTGGACTATCACTGACGCATGCTTCGGCTAAAGCATCATCCCAATGCTGATCGCCATCTAATAAATGCCGTGCGCGGCAAGCAGCTTGAAATGTGGGATATTCTATATCGTCCACTTTGCGGAGCTCAGCAAAAGAAGTAGGTCCTCGCACTGTGTGAAGAAGAAGGCGTAAATAATAACACTCTGCATTATTTGGGTGCACCGTGTATACTCTTCCAATCACGTGTTCTTTAAAAATGCCGGACTCGCCTTCTACAGCAGTTCCACGTCTCCTGCGATTAAAAACACCTTGCTGCTTGTTATAAGTATAATAATGTGGCACTTCATTGTACAACAGAGACTTAGCGAAATTGTCTCTTTCGCAAAGGCGAAAGAATGCGAGCAAGGTGGTTTGTCTTGGGTTGTTCATTCTTTCTGCCACATTTTCTGGCTGAAAGTAAACTCGCTGCCCGCCTTCCAGGTGCACGTCAAGATGGATGACTGGCGGATACCTTTCATGAATAGGGAAACTCAAAATGCGCCAAACTGCCTCCGAAGAGCTTATGTATCGGCCAGATTGATACCTTGTCACTTCATCAAATTGGTTGTTATTTCTTAGTGCTATCATGGCTTGATCACTACCTTTATTAACATATTTACATATATATTTTATAGATTCGACGCTATTACAAATTTCAACATTAATGTGTGCTTGAAAAGCGTTTGACAAAACTGGAGAATACGGTACCACCCAACTATTATTTAGAATTATTTCTTGTCCACGGAATCTGACAGTAGCTGTGAAACCACCTTGTGACGGTGATCTTCGCCGGTATTGCGGATACCCATTTTCCCCAGCCATAGTTAGTTCTTTCAGTGCTCTGGGGTATTTTTTTGAGCATTGACCATCTTTCATGCACGGTGATTCCCTGTTTAAGAGGCCACATGGCCCGTGAACCATATGTGTTTTTACTATGTCATGCAAAATCGGATCTGCATTATAGTCCGGAAATTCTGCACTTATGACACTGTCTATAGCATCGGGACGAATTTTTTCTTCCAGCCACAGAAGAATGTGCGCGTGGGGTAAACCACGCTTTTGCCACTCGACGCTATACATAAAACAAAGAGTTGAACCGAAAACTTTCTCCTTTGTAAGTAGATTAATCAAGACTTTGAGTTTTAAATGAAAAATCCTAGCAATAATGTCATGTCTGTCGTATGACGCCTGTCCTGTGAGAAGTGCCTGGCAAATCTCCGTCCACTTTGGATTTGTTGTAAATGTTATAAAAAGGTCCGGCCGGCCGTATTTACGGACGTAACAAAAAGCATCTTGCGTTCGTTCGTGCATATACCGCGGACCGCCTGTGAAACTGGATGGCAAAATAACCAATCGACCCAAGTTTTCGACGTTATTATCTGATTGCATGGCGTCCCGCAAGTGCACGTATTCTTCAGCGCGTAACCGTCGCTGGTTAGTGCGAATATACACTAAACGTTCAGTTTCTATTTTTGCGTACATGTCCACAATAAATTGGCTGAACAAACCACGAAATCGTTGCAAATATACGAAACTGTTTTGCCTTATTTGTAAAAGGTAGGAATAGTATTGTTGAGCAGATATTTTTTTTTGATAATTAGTGACTCTCGTAGTAGGGTTCACTTGGTACAGCCCAAAATTGTACCCATCTTCACCATGACAATAGATTAGTGGATATTGCAGGGCGTCGTAAGCTCGGTGGGTTTCCAAAATGCGTTGAAGGCGATCGTCGCGTGTACGCAACACGATATCACGTCTCTCACACTCCTGGTCGACTAAAACAACTGCAACTTCATCTGCGACGGGTGCATTGTGTCTTCCACGGTGTTCACCCACAGGACGTCTATCGGCACTTATAACAATTTTGAAATCATTGCTGCCTTGTGGAATTGACTCCAATGCAGCTTTGAATTCACGAACGTACTGGTTAACGCGATGCAGCAATTCTTGAAGTTGACCCAAAAGCTCAGCATTGAGCTGGGGAAAATTGTGATTTCTAACATTGAGCTGTTGCGTGTAATCGGATACAAAATAAATTTGGAGAAATTTGGGTTCATTTTCTGGCAGCAAAGATCCAATAAGGTGATAAACTTGACCTTGTACTTTGAAGGTTGGCATGAACGGTCCTTCCGTTATTTGTTTTGCCCCAAAGGAAGTCATTTGGAAAGCACTGTTATATAAACGAATATTATCCAAAAAACGGTTCGACTGGGGATGATCGCCATTCAGGAGACTTATAAGTAAGTGTGGTGGATCTTGGAAATTTGGAAGAACAATTTTTCCATTTGAGCAGCACATTCCATCTGTCTCTTTCCTCCATTTCAAAGCATGACAAAAATTACAAATTTCTCTCATGTCACCCACGAAAGTAAAGCCAGCATAATTAATTCTAGACGAATATGTGAACCCTGATTTTTCCCTATTGTCCCAAGGTAATAAAATATTTGCATCGTCATTTTCCATGGACTCATCAGCTCCGCTATTTGTTTCTCTATTCATATGGTATCGAGCTCGTTCTATTTCTAGGCGAGATTGACGTTGTTCTGCTGTTTCTGCTCGTCTTAGTTCATCTATTCTTTCCCTTTCAGATGCAAGATAACTTTCATTGTTTCTTTGTACACCTACATAGTTATGTCTAGCTATTTCTAATCGTTCTTCTCTTTGGGAGAGAGATTCAGACTCGCGCGAGAGAGCGTGTCGCTCTCGGTCAGATGACAGACGTGCTTGGCGTTCCTCGATACTCTCTTGAGAACGCAAAGTCGCGGTCCGAGTTCTTTGCGAACTTAAGCGCGACTCCCTTTCTGTGAAAGTCTCTGACTCGCGTGAGAGAGACTGGCGCTCCCGATCAGCAGACAGCCGAACTTCGCGTTCCTGGATATTCTCTTGAGAACGCAAAGTCGCGGTCCGAGTTCTTTGCGAACTTAAGCGCGACTCCCTTTCTGTGAATGTCTCTGACTCACGTGAGAGAGAGTGGCGCTCCCGATCAGCAGACAGCCGAACTTCGCGTTCCTGGATATTCTCTTGAGAACGCAAAGTCGCGGTCCGAGTTCTTTGCGAACTTAAGCGCGACTCCCTTTCTGTGAATGTCTCTGACTCACGTGAGAGAGAGTGGCGCTCCCGATCAGCAGACAGCCGGTCTTCGCGTTCCTGGATACTCTCTTGAGACCGCAAAGTCGCGGTCCGTGTTCTTTGTGAACTTAAACGTGACTCCCTTTCGGTGAACGTTTCCGATTCACGTGAAAGAGCGATGTGCTCTCGGTTAGCAGATAACCGTGCTTCACGATCTTCTTCCGATTCCTGAGACCTACAAAGTCTCATCCTTTTCGCATTTCGGCTACGCAGCGAAAGGTTAGTTTTTTTTCTTTGAGGCATTTTCAAGGAAAATTAAAGCAATAAACAAAACTAACAACACTTATGACTGAATAGCCTACAAACTTAAAAGAACGGTGCGTCGAACAGTCTAGTGTGACAACGTATCGTCTGTTCGTGGTCGTGACTCAACGAATTGGCAACACTAACTTACTGTATAACGATTGGCACTATTGGATTCAAACTACGAAGTAAATCAAATACAATCTTAACTTCGTACTTCAAACCAATGACCAAAGTTGACCAAACGAAACCAATAAGATAAGCAAATACTTTTTTTTCGACCAATTTAGAAAATCGATAAACCAAGCAACCAAAGAACTTTTACGACACACGCAAGAACTTTTAAGACACCTAACGAAACCCAATTTGCCTAGTAAACACGGTGGACGTCATCCTCGCGCGGAAAATCTTAACACCGCGATTCAGAAAATGACGTCATTTGCACAACGCCATCTATCGGATTTAGATTTCAACTATCAACATTAGTTCTATTTTTAGTCTTAAGATGTCGTTGCAAGTACTATACTTAATTGCGTAACGTAATATTTTACTTCTTGAACTCACTAAATTAATCATATCTTTTGATAGAGTGAACCGATTTCGATGAAACAAAAACTAAGTTAAACCTCAAGTTGCGTATAATTTTTGTATATAAACATTGTCAGCATTGAATTCGTAGATTTTACGTGATGTGCGCACAAACAAACAGACAAACAGACAAACAGACAAACAGACAAAAATTTCAAAAATGATGGAAATGGGTTCTGTTACTTATCTTTTCACACGCTGGCTATTTTTTGTTTCAATTTCTTCAATGTACAAAAATGACTTTTCTACAGATTTATTATATGTATAGATTGTAGACGAAGCCATGCAAAACGGTTAGTAACTTTCCACCATTTATATGTATGAACGCAACTAATTAATAAATTTGAACACCTCTAAACTTATTCAAATTCACTGTATAAAATATAATACGAAAATTATATTAATATCATTTCACTCTAATCCAGCAGGCAAAACAACTTTTTTCGTAACTGACTACGATGATTTATGTATTTTTTAATTTTATAACATTGAAAAGAAAACTTCAAAGTTTGAAATCAGTGACCTCTAAATTTTGTTTGATTTAGAATACACTTAATATTATCTAAAAGTCTACGTAGATGTAAAACTTAGCTGATTAGCTCCTCAGTTGGCGAGCACATGAAATAAGATGTACTATCATTAGTACAGTACGACTGCTAATCGAAGACTGCGTTAAAATTAGAGAAAAGAATTGTCATTATATTATCAGTTATTACAGTCAAAATTTGTGACAATTTACATGTACAATGTACATTTAATTTAATATAAATTAAACCAAAAAATTAAATAATGTACATATTTAAATTAATGAGATGTCAATAGGCTATTAAAATTCTTTCAATTTCTTACGTAAGTAACGTAACGATTGCCGCAGATTATAATAATAAAAGTAGCTAACTCGCCAGTTCAAACCTAAGACATGGGCAATTGAGAATGCAAATAGAGTAACGGTGACTGCGATCAAAGACATTGTTGATGTCTGGAAGGAATATTGCAAATCTCTCAAACAATTTCAAAGCAGTTCACCAATGTTCAAAGCAGTACGCCGGTGCCTAGAACCCAATATTTTGTGAGACGAACTACGAGCGGCAATAAAACTTGAAAGTAATAAAGCGGTAGGCGTAGATGAGATCCCAATCGAAGTTTTCAAGGCGATGGGAGAAACGGGAGGGGACTTTTTATATACCATGTTGACTTTTTATATGGGAGTATCTGGCCAAAACACTGGTCTCGGTCAATATTTATCCCATGCACAAAAAAGGTTCCACCAAAAAGTGCAATAACTACAGGCCCGTCTCCCTGATATCGCATGCTAGTAAAGTGTTACTTCACATAATCAACACAAGGCTTCAAGCATACCTACCGAGCCAAATCGCGCCCGAACAAGCAGGATACGTAAAAGGGAAAGGAGCGCGGGAGCAAATACTTGTACTGCGTCAGATAATCAAAAATGCCAGAGAATTCATCTGCTTTGTTGATTTTCGTAAGGCGTTCGACACGGTGAAGTCGATTGTGCAGTTGCGAATATTGAATTTTTTTTTTATTTTATTGAAGTTAGAAAGGCAGATTCCATGGAGAGACTTGTTGTGCAAAGTAATATTGAGGTTCACGGATCACAAGATCACGGGTCGGTCCCCAACCCGATGGATAGACCTAATAAAAACTACGACGAAATAGACAGCAGTACAGTGTGCCCGCAATACAGCAAATTGACAACAATGGTGAGACATCGCAAGACGGGCACCGGTCCTGAAATTGAGCGGCGACGACGAGTCGCAACATTATCCATCAACTGCCAAGACTACTCTGTCAAGAGTGTTCGACTAAGAAGAATAATAATAATAAAAAAAGCGGCCAAGTGCAAGTCGGACTCGTCCATGAAGGGTTCCGTAGAAGCAAGTAATCATCATATAAAATTTCGTTGTAACTTTGATCGATGTTTTAATAATGGTGTATTGATTGAATGAAAGGTAAATTGCGGTTTATGATTTATGACGCATTACAAAAAAACTACTAACTAGATCTCGTTCAAACCAATTTGCGTTGGTAGTTTACATGATAATGTACAACAAATTTTTTTTTAGTTTTATTACTCTCTTATTTTAGAAGTTACAGCCCCCCCCCCCCCTGTAACTTCTAAAATAAGGGGGACACACATTTTTCTACTTTGGAAGTGTCTCTCGCGCAAACCATTCAGCTTAGAAAAAAAACTATTTTAGAAACCTCAATATTATTTTTGAAGACCTCTCCATAAATTCCCCACACGTATTAAAAGTAAAAATTTTTTTTTGAGTTTCAGTTCTAAGTATGGGGACCCCCAAAATTTATTGCTTTTTTTCTATTTTTGTGCAAAAATATTAATGCCGTTCACAGAATACATCTACTTACCAAGTTTCAAAAGTATAGTTCTTATGGTTTCGGAAAAAAGTGGCTGTGACATACGGACGGACAGACATACAGACAGACATGACGAATCTATAAGGGTTCCGTTTTATGCCATTTGGCTACGGAATCCTAAAAAATTTGTTTCTCCTCAACACCGAAATACATTATTTGGTTTACAAATTGCTAGGTGTTCACGCGTATAACCAAAACCGTAAACACCACGTAAATATTGTAACCAATCAGACCAACAGGGGATGACGTGATACAGCGTCGTTCCCATTGGTCGAATTAATGTTCCCTACCTCCCTACTTTCCTCGAATTATGTACAATTAATTTATTCTCAATACAGACTTCATCTAACTTTGCTACTGAACACTTGTTTTATTTAATCACCTAAAAACGCAAACCTAAGTTCAGCACACGGGCTACCAAGAACCCTAAACTTAATTCAAGTGCCGACACAAGCCGGTACATGTGGTCCTTCGAGCCGGATCAATCGAATCAGCATCCTGTGGATCTCCTGGTTGTACCTGCTGCTGCTGAACCTAAACGCATAACTACATTTAGAGCGAAGGCAACTGGAGGCTAAGCGCGCATTGGACGAGAGCTGGATTGGCTGTTCATCGCAAGTCATACGCAATCTGGTGAGACCAACCATCCTCTCTTCCCCAATCACCTCCTAGTTCTCTTTGTGATACCTGTACCCAACCTGATTTCAGTTAGATTTGCCGCATCGGAGTCTCGAACTGCTTATATCATCTAGTCCCGTGGCTGGTGATATTACGGCTACACGTCGTTCAAGCCTTCTACTGTAAGTACTCCTATTCTTACTACCCACCAAAATGACGACGGAAGGTGCTAAGTCAGGCGATAAATCTCCTCTCGTGTTAGATATCAACAATGCTACAAGTAAATCACGCGATAGGTCTCCTAATCTTGGGTGTGCCGATCCTACGGCACTTCGTGAGCTTGTGAGAAAACGCGGCGTCATGAAAGGTAGGCTTACCAAGTTTTCCAACTACTTAGATACGTTGGAAGACCGTGATAATTTAAGCTCGTCTCGAAGTCGCATAGACTTAAAATTACGCATCAAAGGCGTCACTAGTTTGTGTAACGAATTTAACGCGATTCAAACCAAAATTGAAGAAATCGTTTCCGATAGTGAGATACCTGACCAACTAGATAACAGAGAATCATTCGAAACCTCATACTACAGCCTCTTAGCCCGCGCGGAAGACATGCTAACCGATGACGAGGTCACTGACGGTACCAGCAACTATCTCTGTAGCGAACAATCGCAGTCGGTTAAACTTCCAACAATTTCACTACCCACTTTTGACGGATCGTATGATCACTGGCTGGAGTTTAGGGACACTTTTTTATCCCTAGTACATAATTCTAAACGCATCAGTAATATACAAAAGTTCCACTATTTAAAATCGTCTCTAAAAGGCACCGCCGAATTAGTCATTAATTCTGTAGAATTCTCTTCTGATAATTATCAAGTCGCATGGGAATTATTGCTAAATAGATTTAATAATAATAGACTTTTAGTGCACAATCACGTAAAGGCTTTGTTTAATATAAACGCATTAACAAAAGAATCGCCGTCTAGCATTAGAAATCTTATTGACGTTATATTAAAAAACTTACGCGCATTGAATTTACTTGGCGAACCTACCGACTCGTGGGATACGCTTGTGAATTATTTGATCGTTTTGAAGTTAGATAGGACAACAGAACGCGAATGGGAGACGCGTAAATGCACACTAACATCGGGCGAGAATAATTCTAAACGCATAATCAAAGTACGCGAATTGATTAGCTTTCTTAAAGACAGGGCGGATGTGTTGGAATCGTTGCATCTGTCACATAATAAACCACAAATACAAATTGAAAATAAAAAACACTATTCACACAACACATCTACCTGTAATATGTCGACACATAAGTCTAACGATAGCCGTTCGTCTCGCTACAAAAGAACGTGCTTAAAATGTAACGCGAATCACCAACTTTATTCTTGTCAGAAGTTCATTGATAGTGACTTAAGTTCAAAGCTAAATTTAATTCGCGAGAACAAACTATGTGAGAATTGTTTACGTTCGGGTCACACTCCTAATAAATGCGCGTTTGGGCCGTGTCGTAAATGTAATCGCAAACATAATTCATTAATTCATAATGAAAGCGGCGAGAGTTTAGTTACGTTGCATTCCAATAATACGACTGGCGGCCTAGCGAGGAGTGAAGTCGTGGGCGCATCGATGACACCCTCCGGCCCCGCCGCCTCAACCGTCGCGGACTCACGCCCTATTCAAGTAAGCAACGCACAAATGCATAATAATTCTATAGATATGCACTCAGTTCTATTATCGACAGCTATCGTGGAAGTGCCTGACGATCACGGTGTTTATCATCGGGCACACGCACTACTTGATAGTGGCAGTCAGCGGTGTTTTATAACAAAATCCTTTTGTAAATTAATTAACGTTCCCGTGATAAATTCTTCTTATGTAATTAAGGGGGTAGGCGATTCGGTGATACAATGTTCGGAGACTTGTGACATCGAAATTAAATCGCGATTTGATAATACGTTCAGAACACGCATTAATTGTTTTGTATTATCACAGATAACGTCTATATTGCCGGCCTTATGTCCACTAAACGCACAATTCTTGATTCCAAACAACGTAAGTCTTGCGGATCCACAGTTTTTGGAATTAAAAAATATAGACATTTTAATAGGCGCAGATAGGTTTTGGGACTTATTATTAGAAGGCAGAATGAGACTGTCCAGCGGTCCCTACCTACAAAATACTAAGCTGGGCTGGATTATCTCTGGCTTAGTTAGTAATAATACGCAAAATGAGAGGCGCGTTCATTGTAACTTTAGTAGTTCTATAGATTCGCAACTTCGCTTGTTTTGGGAGGTCGAAGAGCTTCCTAAGGTTAGGGATACGCGGACTCAGGAAGAGCGTGCATGTGAAGATCATTTTCTTCGTACTACTACGCGCAATAGTGAAGGAAGGTTTTGTGTACGCATTCCATTTAAGGAGTCACCTGATCTTCTAGGCGAATCATATACGCAAGCTGAACGACGCTTCCTTGCATTGGAGAAACGTTTACAACGTTCTCCTGACTATAAATTATTATATACGCAATTTATGCAGGAATACCTGTACTTAGGTCATATGAGTCCGGTGGACTCTTATAGTCATCCGTGCTACTTCATGCCGCATCACGGCGTATTTAGAGAACATAGCACTACAACTAAGCTGCGTGTCGTCTTCGACGCAAGCGCAGCATCGTCTTCCGGCATGTCTCTCAACAACCTACAACTTGTCGGACCTCCTATACAAGGTGATTTAATAGCCATTCTTCTCCGCTTTAGACAGCACAAATTTGTTGCCTGCGCTGACGTCGAAAAAATGTTTCGAAATTGTTTAGTAGCCGAAGATCAGCGCCGGTTTCAAATGATTTTATGGCGTGAAGATCCATCGAAACCTTTGCGGATTTATCAATTAAACACCGTTACATATGGTACCGCGTCCGCGCCTTTCCTTAGTGTGAGATGCTTAAAACAGTTGGGAGTTGAGTCTTCCAACCCTGAGGTTCAACGAGCTGTTTTAGAGGACATATATGTCGACGATTTTTGTCTGGTAGTAACGATAAAACGATATTAATACAGCTATGCACTGATATAAAAAATACATTACAGTCTGGTTGTTTTTCCCTTCGAAAATGGGTTTACAATTTTCCATATAATAATGACCATACCGACTATTCAAAGGAAATTAAATCCAACGAAAATATCAGCTCTAAAACGTTAGGACTAGGCTGGAACAATGTTCGCGACGTATTTTATTTTAATACACAGTGTCATAATAACAATGCGTTGGTAACAAAAAGGGTTATTTTGTCTACCATTTCACAAATTTTCGACCCTCTGGGCTTGCTAAGCCCTACGATTATTACCGCGAAGGTGTTGTTACAACAATTATGGCTTCTTAAAATAGGTTGGGATGACACGGTTCCATCCGGCGTCGCGCGAACCTGGAACCGGTTTGTTATCTCTCTACAAGCGCTCAAAACAATAAACGTTCCTCGGCACGTTATAGGTAGCGAACCTATGTATATGGAGTTGCATGTTTTTAGTGACGCATCGCAGACGGCGTACGGCGCTTGCATTTATGTGCGTACTATAAATATAGATAATACAATCACCGTAAGATTGTTGTTTTCTAAGTCTCGCGTCGCTCCATTGAAACCACTAAGCATACCGAGACTAGAACTTTGCGGTGCACTGCTGGGTGCCAGGGTACTCGAGAAGGTACGCAGTTCTTTACGTTGTGAGTTCAGAAACACAGTATTTTGGACTGATTCAACCATCGTGTTAGGCTGGTTGCGCATGTCTCCAAACAAACTTAAAACGTTTGTTCAAAACAGGACGGTGGAGATTCATGAGCTCACACAAGATGTACTTTGGCGCCACGTGAGTGGCAAAGATAATCCTGCTGACCTCGTTTCGCGGGGCGTCTGCTTGGAAGAGCTGTCTTCCTGTAAGTTATGGTGGGAAGGCCCAGATTTTTTGAGCACTCCTAGTTTTACACTGGACAATTATTATACGGACATAGAAACAGATGTAGAACTTCCCGAAGTTAAATCAGCTATTTGTTCTTTCGTAACTCATTCGCGCGATTTATCTCCTTTTTTATTTCACCGTTTTTCACAATATAATCGTATGAAGCGTGCCGTCGCATATATGTTACGTTTCATACACAATATTCGCAATAAAAATAAAAATAATAAACAGTTTGGTGTTCTTACTGTTGAAGAGTTGAGCGAGTCTCAGATGATTTTAACTCGGTGGTGCCAAATGGAAAGCTTTCCTAATGAATACAACCTTTTAACTAATAACGCAGAAATTAAGGGTAAAAATAATTTAAAACGATTGAATTTATATTTAGACAGTAATAAAATTATTCGCGTAGGAGGCCGATTAGGTAATTCAAACGAATTTGGTTATGATAAAATGCATCCTATATTGCTTTCTAGTACACATCATTTTACTGAATTGTTGTTCCGTCATGAGCATCTACAGCTCCTTCACGCTGGACCTCAGGCATTACTTTACCATATACGCGAAACCTGGTGGCCTTTAGGGGGCAGGAGTCTGTCTAGGCGCGTAGTGAACGCCTGTGTTAAATGTACACGCAATAAGGGTAACACTTTAACTCCACAAATGGGTAATTTACCGAAGGAAAGGATCACTCCTGCTTTTCCATTCATAAAATGCGGAGTAGATTACTGCGGGCCAGTCTTCATACTGAATCGTAAGGGTAGGGGGGCTAAAACATCGAAAGCGTACATTTGTTTGTTTGTATGCTTTGTGACGCGTGCAATACATTTGGAACTCGTCAGTGATCTCACTAGTGAAGCATATTTATTGGCACTTAAACGTTTTATTTCTCGGCGCGGTAAACCTAAAGAAATATATTCCGACAATGGGCGTAATTTTGTAGGGTTGATGAACGATTTCTCTGACTTTTTACGTAGGTGCAATTCTGAAATCAAAGATTACGCGATTAGTCAACGAATTGACTTTAAATTCATTCCGCCTTATTCGCCTCATTTTGGTGGTTTGTGGGAGGCAGGAGTAAAATCTTGCAAGTTCCATCTTCGCAGAGTGGTAGGAAATGCACACCTTACCTTTGAGGAGTTTGGTACAGTGCTATCACAAATAGAAGCAGTTCTAAATTCCCGACCACTTTCTCCGCTTTCTTCGGACCCCCGAGACCTTTCTCCCCTCACTCCCGCTCATTTCCTGGTTGGTCGATCGCTGACTGCACCAGTTTGTGACGACGTCAGCAACATTCCCGAGCATACGCTGAAGAGATATCAAAGGGTGGAGCAAATTCGCCAACATTTTTGGGCTCGTTGGTCCAAGGAATATGTGTCTGAGTTGCAGGTGCGAACAAAGTGGACGGAGAACAAAACGGAGTTGAAGGACAACTCACTTGTCCTTATTAAGGACAGCAACCTTCCGCCTTTGAAATGGTCAATGGGTCGAGTACTTCGATCCATCCCAGGAAAGGATGGAATTTCAAGAGTCGCAGACATCAGGACGGCTTCAGGCGTTGTACGACGGGCCTTTGCCAAGATCTGTCCTCTCTTCGATGATGACCACGAGGGGAAGTGAAGCTGCTGCACGCTTTATTTTGAAAGCGCCTGCTTTCAAGGCCGGGGGCATGTTCACGCGTATAACCAAAACCGTAAACACCACGTAAATATTGTAACCAATCAGACCAACAGGGGATGACGTGATACAGCGTCGTTCCCATTGGTCGAATTAATGTTCCCTACCTCCCTACTTTCCTCGAATTATGTACAATTAATTTATTCTCAATACAGACTTCATCTAACTTTGCTACTGAACACTTGTTTTATTTAATCACCTAAAAACGCAAACCTAAGTTCAGCACACGGGCTACCAAGAACCCTAAACTTAATTCAAGTGCCGACACAAGCCGGTACACTAGGTATACTTTACACTATGGAAAACCAATTATTATGTCGCTGAGTGCAGCCAACGACCTTGAGCAATGGATACGCCCCTTTTTTTCGGTAAAGCAACGCCGCGTTTGAGACGCGGTTCGTTATCGGTACTACTACAGTCTCTGAGAACCAATATTCGTCTTTGAATTTGCACTCTGCTTTTAACACAGGGCCTTAGAATATTTTAGATAGGGCAAAATTAAAATGCTATCGTAATGGTATGATAAAAAAAGTCATGTAGCACTCGGAGACTGCCGCGGTAAAGCTATTGCATAGCATTTTTTATCAACTGCAATTTAATTATTTTTTATTTAAGTACTATTTTTTTATTTAATATTAATTCAAGTTTACAAAACAATATACACTGTCTTTTTACCAACATACATTCTAACAATATTAATGCCAAACAATACAGTCATAGTATATAATATGAAACTATTCTGAACGCGACGATACCGTCAGAGCTCAGCGAGTATGTGATTTGTGTATGATGCAAAACTAGATTCTGCGGTCCATCTCCTTCAGAGCTATTTTCCAATAGTCTTCTTTTGCTGTAAATAAATAGTCCACGAATTGTTAGTTAGATTTGAGTGACATTTCAGGACGTGCAGTATTTTACACTGTTCTTACCTTGGAACTTCAGAACATTGAACGTTTAGTGAGAATTCCACATTTTGTAACCTGTGATTAAATAATAGTATTTATTTAATTTGATATCTTTATTTCTTAATTATTATCATGATAATATTATGCGGTTAGATACACTATCAAAAATGACTATGCATAAAATAAGGTCATCATATGATACATTGTGTAACTAAAATGGCAGAGTCTACGACTTTGTAAGTCTATGTACGTTACGTTCTTCAAGACTAAAGCTGGAAACACATTATCGGACGCGGCTGACGGACGCGGCTAATAGCCGCGACTGTAAATTGTACATTATTTTATTAAAACACTAATAGAGTGCCTTGGTAATATATTTTTATTCAATGTATTAAAATATTGACTCAGTAATATACATATTTATGATAATAAATTGATTTTAGTGGAAAAATAAGTGAGCACAGTCTCGTCAGTCGGTCTTGTGCCAGATTTTTGTCGGACGTCCGAACGCTCAAGGTCAGTCTGTAAACGACTTACGTCCGATAGTTTGCACAGCTCAGTGTATGTTCATACTCTAGATCACGGCTATAAGCCGCGTCCGTCAGCCGCGTCCGATAATGTGTCTCTAGCTTAAGCTTGTTCCACTACACAGTCGACAGTTTTTAGGGTTATGAAACTACATTACGTCTTTGTAAGGATATCTAATTAAAAAATCTTACATGTCAATCAAATTATAAGTTTATTAATACAACAAATTATTCTTACCTTATAGCCTCCATCATAATATGATTTTGTTTTGTTTCTTAATAAAGTTTTTTAGATTTATCAGCTAAATATAGCGCGCGAGTCGAGCGACATAGGTCCGTTTAGCAGCGCGCCTCAGCGCTCACTGTCGTTCTCCATAGGAGTGACAGAGAAAAAGCGCTTGAAATAGAAGAGCGTAAGTGCCAAACCACAAAATTCGTTAATTTTTGTAAAAGTTGCAATTTTAAAAAAAATCAAAGTTAGCCATTTCCTTCAGTTACATATGATACACAATTTTACTTAATTTCACTTACATTACTTAAAGCACAACTGTGTAAAGTCAAAATTCAACTATTTTCAGAGGCTACTTTGATTATTATTTTTATCGAGTGGAGTTTTTCAAATCGTGTTTTGGAAATAACCACTATGTGAGGAATATGTTCAATTATAAAGACATTGATTTTGGTAATGATATGAGCGATAGATTTTTATACAAAACGATCTTTATTTACCTCTATTTTGGTTTTCAGCGTCTTAACTGTAATTATTTAGTATGTAGCTATGTACAATTAGGGTCATTTAAATAAATACACTTGATTACCTGTTATTATCAGGAGTGTATGTAAATAAAAAACAAACAAACACTCAAAACGAACCATTGCGTGATTATATTTACACATTTATATTTAGTATAGGTATGTGTATACACATGAATACACTTGACTAACTGTGACTATCACGTGTATTAAATAATATAAAAATAAATAAAATACACTCATCATCATTGTTTGGCTATATTTAGCTTGATCATTAACAAGATAACTAATTTAATATGATAATAACATGGAAGTTTTTTAAAAATATTTTAACTTTGCTACAGTAGCCGTGACGAATCCGGCGTCCTTTCTTTATTTTTAAAAGACAACTCCAGTATTAGAAATGTATAAACATTCTGTGTCGCGGGGGATTTTAGAAACATACAGGAATGCGTTTTGCACGGTAAAACAGATCCCAAAAAATACTGTTACTCGCATTGATGATTGGATGGCGGTGACGACTGTAACACAATTTATATTAGTACGGTCGCCGACGGCAACCTCTTATTCAGCGCTTACAATTGTTTTTAAATAAGATTAGTAGCTATAAGAGAAAATTGAAAATTATTTAATGAATAAACTATTATTATTATTATTTACATGAAACGGACACAAAGAACATCAAATCTCAGATAAAAAAATTCTGGATCGCAAAAAGTCTTGTCCCACAGGTCCCACAACTAGAAAGCGACATGGCGACCGCATAAACAACTAGGCTAAACGTAGAGGCTGCAGTCTATTGATGTGCTAACAGTTTTTTTCTATACTGTAAAAATCTGTGCAATAAAGTTATAATAAATAAAATAATAAAAAATATTATTTAACACATTGCTGTTTAAATAAAAACGCTAGCATTGCTTTAGTCGTGTCGGACTTGCCTTATCTATTTATCTGCTATATACATAAACATACATAAATATAAATATACATCAGTCATTACGCATAAACCGCTAATCAAATTTTGCTTATTTTTATTACTGGCACTGTTATGTATTCTGTGTTTTTAGTATTGAATAGCAAATTATCGAGGAGGTATCATATTATAATAGGTTATAAAACATAACGCTAACATCAATAGGAGTTTGTGATGACTATGAAATGAATTCTAAAAATGAGTATTGCAGATGATACAAACATTTGGTCTGAACCGGGAATCGAACTCGAGACCTCAAGCACTGCAGTGGCATACGTTACCACTAGCAAATATTACCAGATGTTGCAAGGATATTCTGTCATTGTATTTAACTTGACAAATATTTAAGTATGGTATTTTTTTTGTTCTGTGGTTGTAACATTTTATTGATAAAATTTTAGGAAGTTTAGTGATTTTGCTAATACATTGTATTTGCGATTACTAATACGCCTAATTAAATATTAGCACGATAATTGCTCAACAAATATGTTCATAAAATTACCTTTAAGTATTGTGTACCTATACATGTACATCTTAAATAAATATAGGCGTAGTAAAAAAACCTTACTCAAAAGCGTCATTGATCACAGGAAATATAGATTTTTTACTTATGTGTATACGTATTAAAAGGATAAATTTCAAGTTAGTATGACAACGGTCGCCACAGCGCTTTCTTCTGCGCCAAGTGTCGTGGGTTCAATCCCAAGTGGGACAATACTTTGTGTGATACAGAAACTTTTGTTGAGTCTGAATCTTCTTTGTGTCCGTTTCATGTATAATATGTTTGTAAAGTCCTGTATGTTCCTAATGCGGGAGTTGTCTTTTTAAAAAACTAAAAGAGTATTTCTTCATCGGATCTTGTGGCTATATCACAGAATACATAACAGTAGCTATATTAGCAAAAGAGAATCAGTCAAGTGTGAGTCGGACTCACGTAGGAACTGTTTCGCATCTATATTTATATATTGCCTTTATTATTATCGAGAAAAAAATCAGCTTCCTGACAGTGAAATTCCCGTCACAATTGGTCCAAGATCAAGGAAAACGAGTAAGAATCGAGAGAAGTCGTAACAAACAAAGATTAAAAAAAAAATATCCGTATTTATACTTTCGTAGTTTTTACGTCCAGTAATAAGAGCTTGTTTAGACTGTCGTTCGGTGAGGTTATTGTTTTTTTTTTGGTAACAATTGTCTTTTTAATAGGCACTGGTAACAAGTATCTATTTCACTTAAAACTAGTCGTCTGTTTAGTGCAATATTGTGTTCATGCATGTGACAACTAAAAACAGTAGTAGTCAGAGAAATAGTGTATAATAAAATAATTCTATAAGCTCGACTACTTCGACATTGAAGACATTGCTAAAAAGATAAATATTGTCAATAGAAGATGTCTCTTGAAAGAATGCTTTTTAACGTTCCGTACCCTAAGGATAAAATGGGATCCTACTACTAATACTCCGCTGTCAGTCTGTATATCCGTCTATCATCAGACTGTGACGCATGAACCGCGATAGTTAGACAGCTAAAATTTTCACAGATAATGTATTTCTGTTGCCGCTATAATAACAAATACTAAACCCAAATTAAAATAAATATTTAAGGGTACGTTTTTATGGATAATGGAAGTTAAATCCCTCCTGCGCGAGTCCGACTCGCACTAGGACTGTTTTTTTAATTTGCGTTTATGTTACACTTAGCACTGTTAATGAGTTATGAATAAAATGTAATTCAAATAAATGTAATGTCATGAATGTGTTTTCAGAAAACACATTTATTTTTTCATCAATTGGCGATAATCAGCTTTTTGCTCATGATTAATATATTTTGAGTTTTGTTTTGTCTGCTAATAACATGTTTTTTTGCAAAAAACAATATAGTTATTAATGTTGTGTGCAAAATAAATGTCTGAAAAATGATTACATCGCCTTCCAAACACTCGTTTAAGGGTTTAATGTCCTTGATAATATTGTTTCTAATTTAAGTAATAGGTACATTAACAACAAAGAAGCTAGAATTAGAAGCCCAAAATCGATCAGAGTGGTGTGCAATGGGATAGGTCTATGTCCATCAGTGGACTTCGATAGACTAATGATGATGATGATGATTAACAACATACACATGAAAATATAGACATAAAAACGGGATCTGTAAACAGTGAATTTTAGCACGCATAGATATTACATACATTCAAATTTTCAACAAATTTCTGCAGAACTGCCTTGTTGGTCTAGTGGTTAGCATATGCAGCTGCTGATCAAGAGGTCTCGGGTTCGATTCCCCGGTCGGACCAAATGTTTGTACGATCTGCAAATATTTGTTTCGGCGTTTTCGAATTATTATTGTACTAGCTTTGCTCGTATTGGAAGCAATAACTTTAAATTTTTGGCTTAAATTTTGTAGCATCAGCTATCAATCAGTATAATAATAATAAATGGCTTTATTGTACACCAGACAACTTATCATGGATCTTGACGCTAGGTCAGTGCACGTGGCGGCCTTATCGTTCCACGGCAATCTCATAAGCAACCATAAAAGTCGTTTGAAAATCAGTTTACCCGTGCCACAGATTAGTAACGCGTTAACAAACCGACATATTTAAAAGTGCCAAAGGTTTATTTGTATTCTTCCATAAAAAATTGTGACCTTTTTGATAAAAAGTTTTTATTGTGGCATTACAAACAGATTTCTTTTATTTTGTTTGTTTGTATATACCTAATGCATGTACATACTTAGATGACAAGACAACTTTTCTGTGTATGTTTCATTACTTTATATTTTTAAAACGCGCACTATGAACTACGTTTATATTTTAATCTTCTTATCTCATTACTTTTTGCTTAGAAGTTTTTATATCTAAATATGTTCACACAGTATATAACGAAGTCGCTTCCGCTGTCAGTTTGTTTAAATCTTTTAAACTACTCAACGGGTTTTAAACGCAGTTTTCAGCAATAGATAGAGTGGTTTAAGAGGAAGGTTTATATTTGTAACTAGATGAGTCCCGCGCTGTTACCCGCGGTTAAGCCCGGTTTCCACCGCGAGCGGAACGGACCCATTAATTACTCCTTACATGTGTTTCCACCAACAAAGAGTCGAGTGTAAATGACAACGAGGGTGAAAAGAGTAAAAATTAGCTGCGGACTCGGACCGGAGTCATTAATGAGTCCTTTCAACTCGCAATTTAATTTTACAAAGTAGTGTTTCCACCGAAAAAGAGTTAAGCGGAGCGGACCACACGAGTAAAATGTGTCCGCTGCACTCAACAAAACACAAAATGTTATATACAGTCGCTTCGATTTTTTTTATTTGTTAGTGTAGTAATAGAAGTTAGTTTAGGACATAGCGCAAAGATTGATGCGGATGGTTAAATTATTAGAAGTATATTTGTAACACATGCATATTGTAATAGAAGAAATCCGAAAATTTTGCTAGTTTTATGTAAATAGCTTAGGACATAGCGCAAAGATTGATGCGGTTGGTTAAATTATTAGAAGTATATTTGTAACATATGTATAGCATATTGTAATAGAAGAAATCCGAAAATATTGCTATCACAGTTTTATGTTACGACATAAAGCAAAGATTGATGCAGTTGTTTAAATTATTAGAAGTTATGATCGTGCTTATCATAGAATATTTTGTTATCATCATCATCAACAACAACCCTTAACGTCCCACTGCTAGGCACGGATCTTCCGTCGTCACGCTGGTCGAGTGTGGCTGCCATACGTAATCTTGCCGCTTGCTGTTTTAAACTGCCCGCCCGGAGGCCTCCAACTAAGATTCATGACTGTTACCTTATGATAAATACATAATAGTTGTCATGGATGAGAATTAGGATCGTGATCTCTGATCATAACACTAAGAGGTTTACCTAGTTTACCGACGTACAACACTTCTAACATATATGCTTAGCTGAAGTGCTGAATAATTTAATCATGGTCCGAGAATATTACACGAAGACTTTTTCTAAGAATAAGAAACAACATTTTCTATACAATATTATAGAAAGTTTATAAACAGTTGAATGTCAGTATAACAAAGGCGAAGGTTCAAACCGCAGCAGATATATCATCCCCACACGAGGTATATTATAATAATAACTAGCACTAGCGTTGTTACCCGCGGTTATCTTTGTTGACCGCGAGTAACACCCCGGAGTGGAGCTAGTCAAAAAAATATCCTAAGATACTCCTTGCGTCATCAGCTGATCTGCCAGTGAAAGTCCCGTCAAGATCGGTTCAGGCGTTTCGGAGATTAGCCGGAACAAACACACAGGCAAGACAGACAGTAAAAATGTTAAAAATACTCATGTTATTACTGTAAACGGGACTTATTCGCGATAATATTAAAGGTTACGATACCTTCTATTTTCCGACGTTTCGAACGGGTTATACCGCTCGTGGTCACGGGTAGACAGTCTACCCGTGACCACGAGAGAGTAAAAACATGAGTATGTGTAAAAGTCGCGAAAGTTTAAAAACATGTTTAAAATAGTTTTTTTGATATAACTGCTGTCAAATACACTAAGTAAAAAGTTATTTTGACATTACGAACAGACACTCCAATATCATTTATTTGTATAGATATGTTTTAGTAACGGTCCTGCGCATATGCAACGAAGTTAGACTTCGAGATTGTTTCCCAACACATTTGTTCACACTTCCCGCAGTATCGCAATTTGGTTTGAGTACAATACTCGGTTGGTGTTGGTCAATTACATTAACGTTACCATACGTTACATTTGTATTACAACTAATAGTTATTCGTATTCGTATGTAATGATTGCTAATGTAATGTTTTCTGTCATTATGTTGGTCACACAAAACTGTTATGACAAAAATATGACATTTAACTTAGAGAGAGTACCCGATATTTTGAAAAAAGAATGTTAATGTGATATTGATTAGATATTTCATTACTTTTTTTTTATCTAATTCCGATTTTATTAAATTTACTCCTGCATACAGGCCTATAATTAGAAAGGAGGTATCATTGACCTACACGACGCTGGCATGATGGGTTTGTGACAAATTTAGTTTCTCTTTGACAGATTTTCTTCGAAAGTAACTCACGTCAACCACGAAAGTCAGTCAGCCAGCCACTCAGAACTGTCAAAGCTGGTACAAAATGATACATTAATGCAGTTTTAAGAGATCACTGTAGATAAATTATCATCATTCCGGTGGGAGAGATATCTTGTTATTCTTTTCATAAAATACTAGTATAGAAGAATATAATATTTAATAATACTACTACCGTCCAATAGAAATTCAATGTTCAATGTCAATACAACTGAAATCGCAATTAATGTGTATTGAAGAAAGTTAGAGTTTCTCTCTGTTTCATTTCTTCGGTAACTTCATATACTCGATTAAATACAACGAAAGAATTGACTTACAATGACAATAGTCTTGAGTCATTTCCCCAATTTATATAAAAGTAAATTTCCTATTAATAGCTTTAATTTTATTGCAATATTAGTAAGGACTAAATCATTATTTATGTTAACATCAACAGGAAAACTTCCTCCTTTATCTTAAGATAATACAGAACTTTCCGACAATAACTTGACAAGGTTACGAAGCTCATTGCTCTTCTGACTTCATCCGCGACCTTTTTTTATTGTTTATACGTAAATAATTACATTATAATATCGAAGATAAATACTTCAAGTTGACTTTTACAAAGTAAATCCTGCACCAAGTCGATGTGTAGACATGGAATGCACATAATACCAGCAATTAACGTTGTCCCCCGACATTAATAACCTATCTAAAGAGTGAAAGTACGATACTAGCTATGCTTCTTAGACACTGCCTTCAAAGTGTTTATCGCAAAGAGTCCAGTAATTTCTCATGCAAGGATATTTCGCGCTCAAGCAAAAGGCTTGAGCGCGCTGCGTGTATGTCAGTTATAGCGACCAAGATTCTTCATTAAGAGTCAAAGTTTCTCCATGTTAAATTTAAATGAAATCGGTGGAGCGGCTTGACCATGAAAGCATAATAGCCAGACAATTTCTTTCGAATTTATAATACTAGCCTCGGCCCGCGGCGCGGTTCATGTCGGATATTGCGGTTTTAGCGATTTTGGCCGTGAAAGTGTAATAGACAGACGAGATGTTAGAACTATGAAAATAAGGATTTCAATACAAATGCAAAATACAAAAGTATTAACACAAGTCTTGGTTGGTTTTTATTCATTATGATAAATGATATATATTTTTGTACTCAAATCTTTTACAGATATTTTTACACGTCGAACTTTACAGCTAGGAGGTGCCGGCATTTCCTAATAATTACTTTGGGAAGAAATGCCGAAATAAACCACAGAGGTCTCTTTTTTTAAGTCCGTGAACATTGATTAATAGAAAAACTGCGAGTGTATCATGGGGTCTGGGTTGGCCTTTTGAACAAAGGCCTGTCCATACAGATGGCACGTGGGCCAGCCATCGTGTTACCTACTAATGACTATAGTAATTTCATTATTTACATTCATAACTAAGACTATTAGGTACTCACGTAGAGTCACGCTTATTTCATCACGAATGGACCGGCTCGACCGGGGCAGTATTACCCTCACACAGAAGACCATCCTAATAATGACAGCATTCTTATGAGTGTGAGACCGGGGGCCCAATCATTCTGCATCATTCCACAGGCCGGGAGAATGATGCTGAAACATCTGACCAAGCCGCCATGGTAGGGGTCACCATGCTGTATTGTTTTCCCTCACAATGAGGCTCCTACTCCTGGATTCTACTCATGCTTTCCATCAGACAGAGTAGAGTCACTTTGGTAGAATTATAATATAAAAAAAACATACAGTCCTACGATTGTTTTAATTTTTTTTAAGCTTCACGGAGACTCCCGTTCCGGCTTGTTCCTGGTGCAAAGGTTGACCAAAACTATATAACAAGGCATTGCTACTAGTATAATGGACACCTTTCCACCGGAATCGATTAGACACGGGTTTATTTGCCTTGTTGGTCTAGTGGTTGGCGTTTGCGGCTGCTAAACAAGAGGTCTCGGGTTCGATTCCCGGGTCGAACCAAATATTTGTGTGATCCACAAATATTCGTTTCGGAGTTTGGATGTTTTCTATGTATAATATGTATGTATTTACAAAAAAAAAAGTATGTTTATGTATCTGCTTAGTTTGGGACTAGATGATGTTGTGTATAAGATGTCCCAAATATTTATTATTTATTTATTTATTTAACTAATTATTTATTTATTACATGACTTACATTTAATTATTATTTTAAATGTTATGAGACTTCTTACTGGTAAATCGCGTACAGTTATACCATATTTTATATTACACAATTAAAATACAACATGCAAACGTGTTGCAAATTAGTTATGATTACAATCAGCCATTATGTGCGTTACATAGCGGTGTTTTATGGTTATTAGTTGTATAACCTTGAATCAAACAAGCTTATTAACATTCGCAGATTTAACGTCTGAAATTGCCTTCACGAGCCTTACTATCGGTTACAATAATTTGACTGAAATTATATAAGTAATATACGCCGAGCTAGATTTAGCGAAATTTAATTAAAGTACTAGGTACATACTTAAATAAATTCATACTTCTGTACTGATATATCTAATATAATCTCTAGAACAAATCAGTTTTTTTTTAATGATGTTTCTGTTGAAATGTTTAAAGAATAAACGGCAGTGTTAAAGCTTTTTAAAGTGTTATAATGAAATTGATGTGTTCCACAGTAATACATTTTCTGACTCTAATTAGGTACTTTTAATTTTATGAAAAATATATTCTAATTAATACCCCATTAGACTCTTAATTTTTTTTTAAATTTCAAAACTATCGCAATTCGTACAAAGCTGGTTTGAATTTTATGTCAAACTTCAAAATAGCTCAGCACTGATTTAAATCTCATGCTTCAACTATTGAAGAAACAGTATTTGTAATGTTTTTCTTTGAGATTTTAGGGCCTGTTTGTGCACGACCACGCCGGTTGCACATTTTAATCTGATTAAAGATATGTACTGAAATGTACACACTCGAGCCACATCGATAATATCCGTAAACATGTGTATTGTTATTAATATTATATTACTATATTAATATAATTAATATGAGTTTTGTTTAAAGATTTGCAAAAGGAGATGGAACTCACCTTGTTTGTTGATATCCCATAAAACAACCGTACAGCCGAGACGAGATAGCCTCAGGGCAATGAGGCTACCCAGGCCGCCGCCACCACCAGTCACCACGGCAATAGCACCCTTCAAATTCTTTTTCTTATATCCTACGATAGTTCTATATATAGCTTGTACGACATATCCTATACCGACGATGACAAACATTATAACGTCTATAATGGCTTGCACGACGGTGTACTTGTTTCTCATACATTCTGGAATCTCCCTGGTAAGGGGTCCCGGCGTCATTCCGCTAATATATTCTTGAGTTTCCACCGACATTGCTGTTTATTATGTTAATTTGTTCAACTACTAAGCATCACTTCTCACTATTTCATTCACTACACACGTCTTGAACCTGTAACAAAAAAGAATAATTAAAATAGGTACTTAATTTAGAACAACTGAGCACTTATAACTATCTGTTATATAGGTCCATGCGAGAACGAAATATTTTTTTGTTATATTCTATAGTTGAGTCAACCGAGGTATAAAATTTCCGAGCATTATTATCTCGCAAAGCATATATTTTAGTACCACCTACAGTTAGAGATCAAAATAGTAATTCAAGTAAGTTTTATTCACTAATGAACTTCCTTTGTGCAATTCTATGTAATACCATTGTCTATTCTTAACTCTTTTCTTTTTCCAATGCCTTTTTCTAATATTTTTACATTTCTTTCTTTTTTCGACGCTTATTATTGCCGCATCTTTAAGTTTCACACATTCCAAACCCTATAAGTACAGAATATTTTCATTTCAGCAAATATTTCTAGAAGCACATGTATTAGTGGAACTGCTCAATATTATCATAGCCTGACTGTAATGTTTTCAAATATCTATGAACGCTTCAGACTGTTGAACCATAATATGTTATATTAAAGGTTTGTTATGGAATTCTTAAGGTTGCAGTTAGGAATGTTATTCCTGAACAATGTTCGTAATTATTATTTTTGTATTCAATTGTAGTAAGATTTAATATAAATATGGCTTCTTTAAATGGAGCAAGAAATGTATTGATATACGTAAGCTTATTACGTAGGTCAATTACAATGTCTGACAAAAATATTTAAAATAAGAACAAGGGCGAGTCTGACTTATGAACGCTGAGGTTTCTGAAGTAACTTTTACACATGTTCTTGTAATTATTATTATTATCAATAACATGTAGTTCGTATAAAGTCGGGAATTGGTTCTTGACGATTGTTCCGACCGGTAAACTTATCGTTTAAATGCATTTCATTCTTTTTCATATCGCATATTCATCTCAAATCTTCTTTACAAACATCCTTGAACAAGGGACCTTAAATTCCATATTTTCGCTACGTTACCTTTCCAATAAATTGACATAAGATGTAATTTCTCATCATCTTCCTAGTCTATATTATTCCCAATATTATTTGAGGTCGTCTACCAGTTCAATTGGTTTTACTTGGTTTTCAGTTTCAAAATTTTCAGTTATTTTAGAAGTCGTACAAAAAAGGACGGCATCGAAATGTTGTAAGTATGTATTATGAATGTACTAATATAACATCACATTATCTGAATCACATAACATTAAGAGAGTAGATAACTACCTCCCTCCCTCACACACAAGAAGACAGAGTTACTATCATCTCTTTTTTTTTATAAATAAGAGATTCATTCCGTGGGTATTGTATAGAGAACAAACTACGCATCACTGCATCAATAAGACGGTCAATTTGAAACGAACCCTATACTAATACGTGTGGTCAGCGTCGTATAGCAGGTCAGAACGTCCTTTCAAGAAGAGACTTATTTCCAGCAGACTATAAAAAGCTGATGATGGTTGACACTTTCGTACACATTTAAAATCTTTTATAGCTGTGAACCGAAATTTATGCGATGCACAATGATACCATTTGTGTAAAAGATATTAGATTTACTTCAATAAAGCTTCAGATTTCTTTAAAAATTCTTTAAGAAGCTTCAGAGATTATAAACTTTAAAAGACAGAAACAAAACAAAGTGAAAAAATGTTATTAGGCAGCATTGTCCAAGATGTAAAAAAATAAAACGTTCTACAAAAGTGGTATTGAAATGTTAGAGCGGCGCTGGAGTGATTGCGTTGCTCTTGACGGAGATTACGTTGATGAATAAAGGTAATTTTGAACCAAAAAAACTGTGTTGTCTTTATTAGGCCCGGGACTTTTCAGCCCATGTAATATTACGTTGGTGTCGATCTTCTTGTAATATAGCCGTCTAGACGTTGTCGCAGTTACATGCCAATATAAAACTACTCAGAAAATGTATTTATAATAAGTGTTTAATGCGTGTAAAAGCTAAATATTTCGTTTTATTTTGTTAAATTCTTAACTTAAATTTCATAGATGATCTTATTAGTCTAAGCTAAGAAATGTTATCTATCATTTCTTACGTTATAAAACACAACCAATATTAAAATCTATTAGATAGTTTCGGAGTTTTCGGAGTTCATCACGAGCAACAAAATGACAAGATCATTAGGTCTTGAATGATAGATGTGGCCAATGGGATCATTTTTAAACCTAAACGACACTTAATGACTGATTGGAGAAAAATTTAAGTGACTTAAAATTTTGGATTTATTTTAACATCATTGTGAACTATATATAAAATACAGATTTATATCAGATAACTAGACATGTTACTTCATAAAGAGATTTTCACGGAAGCATTCATACGACACAATTTCAATATAAACAAATAAAAATTGGCATTTAAATTTAAAGTAATTCAAACAATACATAAACCAAACAGACCAGAGTTAATATCCAAAGAGGATGTATCATCTGAGATTACCATTTAACATTAGATATAAAAAATAGATAAAAAAAACGCTAGAAGAACATACGTGTCAATGAATACACAGGAAGAATTTTGAATGAATTTCGATTCTATTTCGTCGTCCATGCCTAGCTACCTAGTAACTTAAGTATGACGCACACACTGCCGTTTATTGGCTACTTGAGCGTGATCTGAATACGAATGCACAACTCTTTGGGCGGTGCATCCATTCAATGTCATATTGACGAACGTACCATTGAACATTTCAAGGACTAAATATGACACTATTAACCACAAACTGAGACCGCAGAATATCTATAACTTTGAATGGTTTGATTTCGTGATCGATTTATTTTGAGCCAATGTGCCAATGATGGATAATAAAGCTTTAAATTAGGTACCAACAATATGTCAAGACTATAATTAGCTGATTCTGATTATTCGTGATTATTTTATATTATGATTTCTAGTGTTACACAACTTAACTACAATAATTTCGCTGTATGACAAGGCAGTTCGTTAAATAGACTCGCGTAAATCTAGAATCACGTCATTTCAGAAACATTAAAGGGTGTTCCACTAGTACGATTAGTTCTCGACATTATAACCATGGCATAGTTTACGAGTACATACCTTCTATAAAGTAAATTAGTTTTTGTTATAATGTACAACAAGACCTCTGATTGAGGAAGAATTATTAATTTAAAATAAATTATATCCAACAAAAAAGAATAGATGATATAAACCAGGTAGATTATAATAAAATAATTATTATATAAATACAAAACTCGATTGCTTAAAAGCAATGAACTGAAAAGAGAAAAACAAGTATCATAATGTCTATATAAAATTCGACTGACTAATGATAATGACTTGTTTAGTAAACTTATTATACACGTTATGGTAGGCCGTACAAAGAATACTTTGTTACCTACGGGCAAAGGAAAAGTTCCTAAAATTACGTTTGTCACCATTATTCATTATCACCACTACGGTTACTTTCAAGCAGAAGGGTTTTTTATTACATAATAATTGTTTTATTTCAACTTTTTTAGTTTTATAAACCAACAAATTCTTAGCATTTCAATGTTAAGAGTTCAAATACCGTAGATATCCCGATTTATATTTGTACATTTTTTGTCAGTTTATGTTAAAATATGTATATTTGCAATAATATTTTTAAGTCCTTTCATTTGATACCCATATTGTTAAGGTAAGAAAAAAATCAAATCCATACCCCCCCTTGTTTCCGTTTTCGCGCATCATATTAAAAATTATATAGCATATGTAACGGTATCTCATATGTCAAAAGCAGTCCAGCCATTTCAGCTTTAGGGCGTGCCAAAGAAATAGACATACATACGCTCAAAAAACTTTACACTCCTTCTGACGCAGTATTCTGATACACAGATAATTAACGTCTTCATACATCTTACCAAATAGGAGTAGTGATGGAACATATTCATTGTACTATAAGCAACACATAAGAAGACTAAGAACTTCAAAGACAGGTTTGAATTTACAACTACGTTTAGATAAAAAACCATAAGAAGCTGTGTTGACTGCCATATTATATACAAAGCATCTATGGAAGATACACTGAACAACTGAGTAACTACTCATTCTGTAGTATTCTCATTCTCATTCATGTAGAAGTTCTCGTATCGATTAGCACATAACAACTGCTCATCATCAAACGTTGGGCCGTGGCCAGCTTTTCCTGATCACCGTGCCTGTAAAGGATCCTCCCCCATGAAGGACATGCCACTTCCTTCACAAAAGTAATTAATTAATATTTGTATCTAATAAATATCACTAACCTAAATGTTAAACCTTACAACCCCAAAAGTAACATTGATCTGCACCTTCATCTCTCGTAAAGGTCCTAAGCACGTCGGGTTCCAAGTAATTCCTTTCTAGGGTACCTGGCTCCGCAGCTACTAATATCACAGAATACATAATAGTTGCTAATATCCAAGACTGCATGCGTATTTTGTCTATTCGAGTCCTATATATCGGTATAAGGTTAGAATTTCACACAGACAAAATTAAGGCAGAAGAGACCGTCGAAACTAAACTGTATAATAAGGGTAGCTCTTGTTAACAATTTCTTTTGCATGTTTATAAATTACTAGCTGATGCCCGCGGCTCCGCTCGCGTTTTAGAGGTGTGAAAAATAGATGTTGGCCGATTCTCAGACCTACTGAATATGCATATAAAGTTTCATAAAGATCGGTCAAGCCGTTTCGGAGGAGTATGGCAACGAAAACTGTGACACGAGAATTTTATATATTAGATATTTATCCACTTTAAAATGTGTCTTGGAAATCGTTCTACCATGATTATATTTTATCTCTCTGTATCTTCTCATGATGATCGGCTAACTCGTAAAATTACGAAAGCGTAACTAGCAAGCCTTTGCGTGTATAACATTAGTTAGGATGAAGGTTTTATTATGTTTAGAAATAATACGCATAGTATTGACCTGATACATCTCTACTCTCTACGTATTATATACTCTATAAATTTTGCCTTCTAAATATAATATTTTTGAAATTCCACACATAATGCCATCTATTCTCAAACTAAGCAGAACTACTATGAATCTATTGACTACTGATATAAATACATATAATATAGAATTAAATTCTTTTTTTAAATACATTCATTTTATTCATAGACTAAAAAACACGCAACTCTAGAGCAAATATTTGCAGATCATACATATTTATTTATGCTGAAACGAAATCAGAAACTTTCGTAAATGTAATCTCAAATTTTGTCTTTAAGTAATGAATTTTAACTAATTTAGTGTTTGAAATATATTTCCATCCATATCACAGTACCAAAGCAATCCAAACGGTTTGATTTGATACTGTTAGCATCGATGCATGTCTTGAAGAGAACACGGTTCTGTGGCTTTGTAGTTAAAAAGTAAGGTGCAACTAAACGGGCTGTGTTTAAATCCGTCCGTATACACACGATTATACACGATCTAGTAAAGTACAGACCATTCACTCATGTTTATTCCATATAAAAATGGCATCACTGAACGAATTAATGTTAAAGTAAGCATACATTTTCCATTTGACCTTGAAATCGTAAGCTTATCTACTCGTATTATGAAACCGCAAAGAATCTGTTGCGGTACTTTCAAGAACATTAAGAAAAAAACAAATTCAGATTCATTAAGGAACAGTTATATAAAACCGAAACTATGTTTTTATGATTGCTTATTTCTTAGTAGCACCTTCGCAATAGATGTGAAATAATATATTCCTACATGTACGATGGGTGGGCTATGCTGAGTTACTAAGCTATCACAGTTCATTCTTTATATGTAAAACATTAAACTTAGTCTTTGGATACTCTCAAGATTGTTCTAAATAGTTCTAAATCAAGATTGTGCTAAGTGACAGTCGTGACAGACCCTATAAGAATAATACAGAGCACAATTCTCACTCACTGCTGTGAATACACGCCAAGTATTATGGATGCCTAATAATCTAGTTAAAGCAAGCTTAAGGCAATGTAACCGTCCTCGCCTTTCCAAATTGAAGGAAAAATTCTTCCAAACGTTTTAATATTCTGGTTTACGACGACGGACGGTCAGATCCGAGTTCCTGCAATTGTAAGTCAATTTATTTGTTCTTGTCACCGTGAACTGTACGGGTTAAATCGGTTCGTTACCGTGATAACAACTGCCAATATCTTTTACGATGTTTATTTGTTTATGATCAAACAAATTTGAAGAACATTCAGAAATTTGTCGGGCTTATATTCAGTATGGGAGGTTTTTAGGTTTCCGTATCACAACAGGAACAGGAAAAAACGAAACCTTTTAGGATCACTTTAATTGTCCGTCTGTCAAGACTCTATTACTCAGGACCTTGTATAGGTATCTTAGCTGGAACTTCTCACAATTACTCATATCTATAGTCCCCTGAGGCTGTGAAAAAATCAAACTTCTAAATCAACGCTATCAAAAGATACAGCCTTTTATGTATAAAATAAACGACAGGTTTGCACGGAACCCTCAGTGCAAAAGTCCGACTCGCACTTATACTTTTTTTTTAAACAAGTGCTATATGATACGTGATTCAAATATAGTGTCACCAGTGAAGGCTATTCATTTTTTTCCCTCATAAAGTTAAAGCCAGCATTTTTATAGCTTGTTTTTAATTTCCGTGTGTCTAGTCTAATAAATTAAGAATACGTAAAAATACATAAAAAATTGGCCAAGTGCGTGTCAGGCCACGCATAGAATAGGGTTTCGTAGTCAGCCATACTGGTAGGTGAATTTAACATTGTATCCAATACATAATTTGTTATGTTTACTTATAATTTCTTTATTTTGGTACGAAGTTTTCCAAGTGAGTGCATTTAACAAGTTAGGCCCTATAACTACTGAAATAAGTTAAAAAGCGGCCAAGTGCGAGTCGGACTCGCCCATGAAGGGTTCCGTATCGGCAAGTAACATCATATAAAAGTTCTTGTAGTTCGTTGTAACTTGGATCGATGTTTTTATAATAGTGTATTGATTGAATGAAAGGTAAATTGCAGTTTACGATTTATGACGTATTAAAAAAAACTACTCACTAGATCTTGTTCAAACCAATTTTCGTTGGTAGTTTGCATAGTAATGTACAACATATATATTTTTTAGTTTTATCACTCTCTTATTTTAGAAATTACAGGGGGGGGGACACATTTTTGCACTTTGGAAGTATCTATCGCGCAAACTATTCAGTTTAGAAAAAAAATATATTAGAAACCTCAATATCATTTTTGAATACCTATCCATAGATAAACCACACGTATGGGTTCGATGAAAAAATTTTTTTTGAGTTTCAATTCCTAGTATGGGGGTCCCCCCCAAAATGTATTGTTTTTTTTCTATTTTTATGTGAAAATCGTAATGCGGTTCACAGATTACATCTGCTTACCAAGTTTCAAAAGCATAGCTCTTATGGTTTCCGAAAAAAGTGGCTGTGACATACGGACGGACAGACAGACAGACAGACATGACGTATCTATAAGGGTTCCGTTTTTTGCCATTTGGCTACGGAACCCTAAAAAGTTATCACAACCGCTATAATTTTCCTTTAAGTTCATTATATTGACGAATGGCTTTATCAACCTCGCAATATGTTTAAAAGATCTATCTAATGATAATGTTAGTATAGCAATAACCTATAATAACTTACTAAGACTAATACAGTACTCACTAAGACTAATACAGACTAATACTAATATATTATATTTATAGTATACTCGTAGTATATACAAGGTACTACTGTAATGTAAACTACAAATCAAGTACAATACAAATAAAAAAAAAATAGGTTTGAAAATAAACAAAATAAATTAAAATGAATGCAAGAAAGAAACAAAAATATCAATGAGGAATAGACGATAAATACTTACACTACTCATTTGAATAGATCGTTAAATATATAAATGAATTCAAGACTTAAAAGTACTCTAAAGTTATTCTTTATAGATGTCGCTCGCATACAGACTAAATTTTACTTTCCATGTATAGCCTGTGTTGTAACAAAACCATAATTTGCATTGATACAAGCATATCGATTGTTATTGTTTTCAGATTTTTTGAGCCAGCCGTTTGGCTTTTAGGGGGAAGGGGACGCTCTGTTTTTTCAAAAACTTGAGCTTTAATGTTGAATAACTCGCAAACGTGTACGTAAATCGAAAAATAGTTTTAGCAACCTTGCAATGTCTTTAAAAGACCTATCTAATGATATCCCACACAATGGGATAGACGCGAGAAAAAAAATCATCCCCACCTTACGTGTAGGGGAGGTACAATATTTTTCATAATTTTACTTAACACTTTGTAGACGTAATTGCAACACATATTCATGCCAAATTTCATCTCTTTAGCACTAACCGTTTGGGCGGTAGGCCGAGGACGGACGGAAGGGTTCCGAGTCATGAACTACGGAACCCTAAAAATTAGTGTGAGCAAATTGAATGTGTTAATTATGTATTGGTTCCATAAAATGTTAATTACATTAGAAATATATCACGTCACGGTGTTTGCACTCCTCCGAAAGGATTCGTCAGATTTTAATGATTTTTTGTTTATTGTACAAATATGAGAATGTATCGTAAAATATTTTTCCTCTCCTAGTCCCCTTAATGTTTTTGTCTGTTTCATAAATATTTGTAAAGTTGCCGAGACGTTAATATGTTTTTTTATTGCAAAAATATGTGATGCTAGTTTGGTAGATTGTTGTATGTTATACAGCAAGCTATCTAATAAGCTAGTGTCATATTGAAATAATAACGTCTAATAGTGCTGTAGAAAGTAAAGAAACCGAGTTGTGAAACCAACCAGCGGCCCTGGTACACAGAATGACGTAGTAATTGATGCCGGCTACCTAACCACCGTGACATGTCCAATGACAGACCTGTGTCATTACCAAAAACTTACATACCGTAACAAATGTTGTGTACACTTTACATTGTTCGACTAGCATGCAAAAAGTTTGGTAATATTTCATGAACAGTCGCGTTTAGAACGCGTCCTTTTGGGAGGAGAAAGGATACATCGGGGTTCCCATTCCAAATAGCTTCGTTTGCCACAAGCCGTAAGTAGAGCCCCGAAGTACATCGTGGTACAATATTTACTAGTTATCAAGCTGCTAGCACCTGAGACGGCACGCGGTTTTTGTCGACACCACCAGCAGGTTACAAGTACAAGTTACAAGTTTCAAGTTTTCCTTCTCTTTACACGCTGCTGTTCCGTGGGATGGACGTAGTGGAAAGGAGTAGTGATACTTCGTATTCTTAATCTGTCACTACACGATATGCTTGTAATATATTTCAGTTGAAATATGTTACTACAGAACCGTATCTACTTCGAACTACTTCTTATTAATTACTAGCGGCCGCCCGCGACTTCGTACGCGTAGACCTTTTTTTCTTTTTAAAAATACATCACGTCGGACTACGCTAAAACACTTTTTTGTTATAATAAAACATCCCTCCATAAATAGTAATAAAAAGTAATTGTTTACAAAAATTCTTAAACTTAAATACCATTTAAAATTCTTCTGCCATAATTACTTTAACTTCAATAATATTGGACTTATACAAACTACCATCCCTCGTTTTAACCCCACAAGGGCAACCCCCTATTTATCTTTAGTTATTTAAATAAATACATATAAATAAGTTTACTGGTTACCGGATAAACTGAGTTTAAGGATAATTCTACTTTTGTCCTTAATATTTTGTTGTTGTTGGTCTGTGAAGAGTTGTCACATTATTTATAGTCACTTTCAAGACTTTTCGTTGCACAGAGAATTGGACACGCAGTACGAATTCTTTAACGTCTAAACCAGTTTTGCAACTTTTTTCGGTCATAATAATTGCCAAATACTTTAAAATCTATACATTATTTTAATTTGTATATTTGGCAATGTTTAGCAGCTGAGTTTTTAACGACTTCCAGAAGGTTAACATACTAGAATGTATGTATTTATGTACTAGAATACTAGATACATGTGATTATTACTCTATTATTTTGGAGTCTGGAATCTACTCATGCTTTCCATCAGATAGAGTAGAGTCACTTTGGTTAGCTTAAATATAAATAAAGTCTATCGCTATTCTTACTATACGCATTAGCATTTGCAGAAGCCATGTTTTCGTATATTCGTTTCACGTTAACCGTTTAAACTGCTCAGTGTACCGTGTTAATAAGAAGGAAATTACTAAAAATCAATATTTTATCCTGGTTTCATCGTAACTGAACTAATAATATATACTTGTAGATAATGTGTACTTAACGTTCAAATGAAGGCAATGAGCTTTGAATATTGACCGCATGGTTTCGGGGTCAGTTAACTATGTGATATTTATTTTTTGCTCGGTCTAATGAACAATAGAAGGTCACTTAAACACGACTTCGTTAAAATACTAACTGAAGAGCATAACATTGTAACATTGATTGGCATTGATTACTAACTAGGTTAATTTTTACTTAACTGTTAGAAAATTACGAGTATGTACTTGAAAATAAGCTGCAACATCCTGTACAAATTCGTTTTAAATATTTAATTAAATATATTTTTACTATCGCCGCAACCTGATGCGGGCCTTATCGGGACACACCAGTTTCAATATGTCCACCCTTTTATTGGAGAACTACTTTTTAGAGAGAGAATTTAGAGTATATCTTGTACATCTTAATATTACAAAATAGAAGAGTTTGTTGAACGAGCTAATCTGCGATATTACTGGTTCAATTTGAAAAATTCTTTCATCGCGAAACTCCAGTTATATACCGTCTCGCTGTGATCAATTGAAGTGCGATCAAATGTTACAAAAACAGGAGTATTTTTTTCATTTTGTGTGTTTCTTCTTCTAAATTCTGTTCATGCTTTCTATCACGCTGAGTAGGTAGAGAAATTTTGGCAGATAATTTATAAAAATAAATACAGGGAAAACAGAAATGTTCTTCTTAAAATTTTTAAAAAGTTCGCAACAGCATATGACTATCTTTTAATGTTGGCTCTCTATAGCCTCTTCATAATCATATTTCGACACCCATCGACCAATAAAAGTCGCAGACGAACATGTCGTGTCAGCTATACATATATTTCAATACGTTCGGAAATGTTTACCCCGCTATTTTTTTAATGGGATAAAAAGGAAGGATTTTTATCATTGACCCGTGATCTTGAACATAAGGAAACGAATATATTAAATAAAACCGTAGTCGGTAGTATTTGTTAAAACAAGGTGTTATTAATCAATATAAGGAATTTTGTTTAATGTTAGCAAACCTTTTGGCTTGCAAATTTTGTATAGCCTTTGTCTGCAAGTGACGTTTTATTTTTTGTATGCACTAAAGAATAAATTGACAGAGAGGTGTCATGTTTTAAAATTGTTAAACATGGCCGACAAATACTCGAGTCATATAAAAGGAATTCAAAATTTTGAGAGTAATAAGGGCTTTATTACTCTAAAGATTAATTTGGGGTCCGCTTCTAGTTCAACCGGTTTTACCTGAGGTAGACTACACACAATAATATTAACCTAATATAACATGAATGAATATGTTAATAATGAATAGCGTTTGATTGGAAACAATTAGCGAGATTATGGTGAACGCACACTTATCCGCGCCAAACACGCCGAACGAATCGAAGTCAAGGAGGCCTCGCACACTTATCCGCACCAGAAGAATCGACCGCGCCGAGAGCATCGATCGCGTCGAAGAAATCATTTCAAGAAATAGTACTCGTGCGTTGCTCTGTCATACGCAACTGATAGAATGCGGGCGCATCGATCGAGGCGACCGCATCATCCGCGCCGAATTTTATAACGTCATCCGAATTCGTCTAGGGTTTATGGGGTTCTTCCAGATGCGGACGATTCGACGCGGATAAGAGTGCGAGGTTTCATGAGATTTCATATAAAGAATTCTAAAATTCGTTTCGTTCGGCTCGTTCGACGCGTTCGCTTCTGATAAGTGTGCGATTACCTCTAAGCAACAATGGCGCGGTCAGACCTAGGCGGGTGATCGCTTGTGGCATTATATGCTATGAAGGTTTCCGTGATTTGGAGGTCACGTTAAGCAGTCGGTCCCGTTTGTATGTTATCATGAGGTAGCAGACATGAAGCTTAATTGGACCAACTCGCACTCGGCCAGCGTGGGACATTATGGGTTTTTGATGATGAATATGTTGTGATTTTAATTTTTTAAGACTTTAAAAGATTTATAAATCTAATTGCCCGTCAACCTCTTTACGAAGTTCTTTTATGAAAAAAATAAAATCTCGCATTAGGAATATTCTTGTGTCACAAGGGACTTTACAAAGCATGTATAAAATGGACGAAAGAATACTTAGACTCAGAACAACAATTTATGGCACACAAAGTGTTGTTCCATGTGGGTTAGCGCAGCAGAAAGAAGGGTGGCAACGTGGAAACGAGGATATAATGATTATGATTACTAATTCCCACGGTGTTAGCTGCGGTAAATGTTATAAATAAATAGCGAGTAACGCCGCGAAGCGAAGCTAGTCTAAAAAACTAGGTCTAAGTTACCTTGTGTTATCAGCTATCTGCTAGTGGAAGTTCCGTTAAAATCAATGGAGCCGTTCTAGAGATTATCCGGAACAAACTGACAGCCATTTTTTTATAAATTTATTTTATGATCGATCGTATTTACTTTCATAAACATATAATAGAAAGCTGTTCATTTGAGATTAGAAACAGGCACTTTAATTTTAATTATTTGTATGAATGAATTAAGTAGGTATATATCTATCTCGGAGTCTAATGAAAAGTATTCACATATATATCTAATTTGGTAGGATTTTACTTAAAGTAGTAGAATTTATAATTCTCTAGAGACGATACCGTCCGATTTTGGAATGAATAATTGATGCCGAGC
This sequence comes from Phragmatobia fuliginosa, assembly GCA_932526445.1. NCBI lineage: Eukaryota > Metazoa > Arthropoda > Insecta > Lepidoptera > Erebidae > Phragmatobia > Phragmatobia fuliginosa. The sequence continues at coordinate 8,208,732 of OW052073.1, forward strand.
TCAACACACATATATTTCCAGTTTGACTACTCTGACGTTGATAACTTCGGAACGGTTTTTTGGTACTACTTTCACTCGCGTGCTTTCACCGTGACGAACCAGCTCAAGATTCTGATTATCATCTGACGTGAGAATGTTAGGTTTGATTACTGATTCAGAAACGGATGACATTTGTATTTATTTAACAGTAGGTTAGCCCGGGTTAGTTACCCGCGTTCGTGGTTGTGAACATCGTGGGGCGAAGCTACGTTGAAAAAGAAGTAGCCTTGGTTACTATTTATATCATCAACTATCTGCTAGTGAAGGTCTCGTCAAAATCGGTCTCGCGGTTCCATAAATTAGCCGACACAAACAGACTGACACCAAAAAATAAAAATAAATCTTTCTTTGATGCAAGTAACGGATTTATTTTCGCAAATAAATAATACCATATTTCGGACATCTTACACACAACGCCATCTATTCCCAAACTAAGCAGACCTTGTATTATGGGTACTTGTATTATGGGAACTGATATGATATATAAACATACTTTTTTTGTAAATACGTTTATACATATATTGATATACCACGGATAAACTCGTGATGGTTTGTGTGGTATATAATGGATAACTGTATGCATGTATGAATTTTATATTATACAATAAATTAAAAAAAAAAAAAAAAAAAACATATTATACATAGAAAACACCCAAACTCCGAAACAAATATATAGTACTCGGGAATCCAACCCGAGACTTCTTGATCAGCAGCAGTGTAGGCAGTCAGTGTTTCCTAGTAAAAAAAACTGTTTATTTGATATTACAAACAGATACTTCAATTTTATTTACTTGTATGTTTAGATTTTGCAAACTAACTTAAACCGACATAAACAAATTAAATAAAACTGCCCACTTAAATCATTTAAAAGTAAGTTAGCGTCATAAAATTTCTTAAACTCATTGGCCTATAACTATTTCAATACTAAGACGTATCGCAATCGTTGCAAGATGATCGTAGATCGATGGCGGCCGGTATCTACGCACCGGGCGACCTTCTCCCAACCATTTCTTAACCTAACTATACCGTCGCGATAACATTACCAACCGATGTACCGACTTACACACACTAAATAACTCATGTACAGTTTTTTATTATTGCTGTATTGTGATACACGCCAAGATGCTGGTCTAAAAAAGGCCTAAGTTACTCCTAAAAATCGATCCAGTCGTACCAGAGATTAGGCGAACAAATAGGCACCCAGAAAGACAAACATTTTTTAAATGTTAAATCTACCGTATATACTTTCGTATGCATTTAGTGAATAGCTGTTAGTTTGAAATCACAGACAGACATATAAATTATTTTTTTGAATTGATATGTATTTTTATTATGTATAATATGGATATTTATTACATTAATTCTTTTGCAAGTTTTAATAACTCATTCCGCGGTCGGTGCTAAATGGTCAATGACATTCTGTGTTCTTTTTTATTTTATTGATCAGTTTAATGTTGTGTGATTTATTTAATTATTTCGTGATAGTCATTTTGTTTTTATCCGACTGGATAATCAATCATGATTTGCAATAAAGTAAATTTGCAATTAAGTTTTTTTTTGGTTTTATACTTGATTTCGTAAAGGTCACTCGAATCAATTTTAATATAATTCATAACTTGCAACACTAAAACTATTTAAAGTATTTAAGAATTTTATAAAAAAATACAAAGATTTTATAAATGTTGTGCACTTTTTTAAATTAGAAATCGGCATTACAATACCTGCTGAATCTGGCACTTTCTTCACGTAAGAAGTTTATGAGTTAGTTTTAAATTAAATATTCAATTAAAAATACAAAATACACACTTAAAATATTAAAAAAGTTAGTTACAAAGCTAAATTGTTAGCATGTGTAGGTATACAACTTGACTATGCAAATGTTTGTATGAAATTGAAAATAATTGAAATAATAGATCAAAAGTAAATATGTAGACCGGACACGGTTACCTTGAGCAATATACCTACTCATACTGCATAGAAGAAATTAGTAAGTTACTAAAAAAAAAGATAAGAACTTAAAACCAATTTAACTTTATAAAAGGTATTCACCAGTAATTGTGTAAGTTTTAAAAGGAAGCTACTGAAATATCTAAAGAAATCATAATTCAAATTAGTCATAAATAAAAATAAATAAATATTTTCGAACACCTTACATACAACGCCATCTAATCCCAAACTAAGCAGAGCTTGTATAATGGGTTCTAGACAACTGATATAAATACATAAACATCCTTTTTTTGTAAATTCCAGAGGAATTATACATGTTATGTTATGGAAGTCCAATGCCAGTCGCTCCGTGGAAAAACTGATTTACTTTTTTTACTGTTGAACTAGTTGCCGACCGACAAATTGATATTGGGAATAAGGCTAGGAAGAAGAAAATACATAGAAAATATATCATACATAGCTGAATCCCGAGGTGTTTCCTGCGGTTAATATTGTAAATTGCGGTAAACAGGAGTAGCTAGTCTAAAAAAGCAGCCAAGTGAGAGTCGGACTCGCCCATGAAGGGTTCCATGGCATCAAGTAACATCATATGAAAGTTTTTGTAGTTCGTTATTGTAACTTTCATCTATGTTTTAATAATGATGTTTTGATTGAAAGAAATGTAAATTACGTTAAATGATTAAATGACGTATTAAAAAAAACTACTTACTAGATCTCGTTCAAACCAATTTTCGTTGGAAGTTTGAATATTAATGTACATCATATATTTTTTTTAGTTTTATCATTATTTTATTTTAGAAGTTACAGGGGAGGGGGAACACACATTTTACCACTGTGGAAGTGTCTCTCGCGCAAACTATTATGTCGAGAAATAAATGATATTAGAAACCTCAATATCATTTTTGTAGACCTATCCATAGATTTAGTTTTGATGAAAAAAACATTTTTGAGTTTCAGTTCTAAGTATGGGGACCCCCAAAATTTATTGCTTTTTTCTATTTTTGTGTAAAAATATTAATGCGGTTCACAGGATACATCTACTGACCAAGTTTCAACAGTATAGCTCTTATAGTTTCGGAATAAATGGCTGTGACATACGGACGGACAGACAGACAGACAGGTTCCGTTTTTTGCCATTTGGCAACGGAACCCTAAAAATAGCCTAAATTAAGTTATATGTCATTAACTTTCTGCCAATGAAAGTTCCATCAAAATTGGTTAAGTGGTTGCAAAGATAAGCCAGAAGAAACCTACGGATAGACTGACGAACAGTGAAACAGACAGACAGACAGACACAACAAATTAACACAATTGCCGTTTTGCATGTAAGTACCGTATATACTTTCATATGCATTTAGTAAAAAACTGTTCATTTCATATTACAGACACTTCATATAAGACTTCATGGAGGTATAAAGTATTATTTTTTTCAAATAAGTAGTAAGAAATTAGTACGCAAAGGCTTCGATGGAGGGTACCTTGCTTTTATATGTACTTAAACAACAGGTTTTTACGACCTGATCACGACAATGAGTGCCACCGATCAGTAACAAAATTACTAAACGAGACTTGTACTGCTGATATAAAGTCAATATATCAGCATTAAATGTAGGTAATTAGTTCAAGTACATTTATCCGAAGTGGCAACTTCTCGTTGCAAAGCTGACACGATTTTATGCTCAACAAATTCCTTATATAGCATTTTTGCAGCCACATATTGATGTTTAGAAATATTAAATCTGCAATCTGTAAACCTTTCCGTTCATCTTTTGTATATTTATACAAATCATTTATGTTTTCTTTGATAATTACTTAATAAAGAGTCAATTGGAATGGAATAAAATTGTTGGCAATCCGACTAGCAATCAATTTATTTGATGGACATTTTAATCGATTTGAAATCCCTACTAATATTATAAATGCGAAATTAACTCTGTCTGTCTGCTGTCTGTTACGCTTTCACGCTTAAACCACTGAACCGATTTTGATGAAATTTGGTATGAAGATAGAACTGAACTTGGGAAAGGACATAAACTTTTTACAGCGATAACCGACATACAAGCGGCCGTGCCGGGGGCGAAAACTAGTGGGTTATAATTCTTTCATCAAAATTAATTATATATCATAAAAACATATTTTCTAAATACAAACACACACACATAAAAACAAAAAATACATAATGATGTATACCGATTGACGTCACCATGTTAAAAATAGTTTTCAACTGTGGGAGACATACTGACCATCGGGTGGTCCCGTCGTGCCCCCATGGCCCATCTCTGAAATTTGGGAACCAGGACAAAAAGTGCAAATTACCCGAATTATAGAGTTCAAAATACGAACATATCAACAGTTTTTTTCATTTAGTCAATTCTCTCGAATAAGTCTCACATCTTATATTTCTTAAAACATAAATTGTACTCTTTTGGAGTCTCGTTTGAAGTTCTGGTTTGACCCGGATTATAACTGTAATCTTGCCCAGATGTTCTGTGGTGGTCATTAAACTAAAACAAATCCGGGAAACCCGGACTCATGGCAGTCCAACCCCATGGTGACTGCTCAATTGCCAGTATCATAAAAAAAATTTTAGCACTCAATAAATGTTTATCACATTTTTGGATTTTCCAACAACAATCTACTTTTGGCTCACTGTAATGTGCAATGACAAATTATATTTATGTTAATTTATATAAGTTGACCTATTTGCGAAGTGCAGATAATATAATTTGCATAGATATGTTATTATGACCGAAATGGGTGTACATATCTATGATGACATAATTATTCGGTATGTGTGTGTAAAGACATTTTTTATTATGTTCATTTAAGTGCATAATGTGTGTTAAATTTAAATGAAATATGGTATGGAAATATCAGTAGAATATAACTATGTAATTGTATTATTTTTCACTCAATCACTTTCATCTCCACTCATTATATCGAATGTTAGCTATATCTATATCATAACAAATTATAGTTTAACTATTAATTTCAATATGAACTGACAACTTGTCATCTTCTGTTTTACTCACTCATAACTTGAGAAGTGATAAGTGTAAAAACCGTTTATTTCACATGTTGTTAAGTTGAGCAATTTTAATAAAGTCTTATTACAAATTGACCCCTTAGTGCCTCGGAGCGCACTTTAAGCCGTCAGTCCTCGTTGCCATTCGAAAATATTTATACAACCGTTACAGGTTGTCAGAGCCCTAAAAAGACCGAGATTAGTCTTAAGCTCTGCTTGGAAGGTGGAAGAATAATCGAAAAGATAAAGATCTGATGTATCGTGTAGTAAAATAGTCTTATAGCTGACTCCAGTGCTCAACCCAGTTCGGAATAGTTTCCGAAGATGAAAATATCTACATAAATCTTATTGTCTACTGGCAATCAATTTTGGCAATCTTGACTGTGTTAACCGCACGCAAAATTCGTATAAACACACATCCGTGTTTGTGAAAGATTGTTGATTTCTTTTTTTATGTAATATTATGTAGTTGCTACTCTATTCAATAAACTAAATAAGAAAATAGTGCGTAATTAGACGTTACGTAGTGTGGATCAGCATGAAATGCTAAAGATTTAACTAATCAGCTATTTAAACTAAAGAAACTTCTCTATAAGGTGTTGAAGCATATTTTTACATCACCACTGATGTAATGTTGTTAACAAAATATCTTCAATGCCTAGGCAAAATTCATAACTGTTTATGAATACTTTAGGAGTCCAAAGTTCCGTTGTATTTGCGGACATTATACATTGTTTTATATTTGCGGTTATGGTTTTGATTAACATCTTATGAAGAGGTATATAAACGTTGTATAAACATTGTCTTTTAACTGTATTTGATCTGATTGGTTAAAAAGTTTTAACTTTACAACGCTTAGCGTAGTCAATCATGGATGTGAACTGTCCATTCACTAAACTTAATAACGGAAATGTGCCATGAAAACATGCAATAGATAGAACTAGTCCGGTGTACGCGTATCTTAGACCAGGTATGTTAAAAATCTGACTTGCTTAATATTAGAAAGTATGATTTTTTTTAATATGTAGGCAACTCTAGTAGTCCAATATAACGTACCCTTGAATTACTTACGTAATGTTGAGAACGTTTCTCAATGAAACTACCATTAATTGATTATTATACAGACTTAGCAATAGATGTTGGAAAGATATTCAAATTATTGGATTCACTACGCCAAAATACGCGTAACTAAATTATAGAAAATATAAAATTTATTGTATAGATTACTCAAGTTCTTATTCTATACATTTTTAGGGTTCCGTTGCCAAATGGCAAAAAACGGAACCCTTATAGATTCGTCATATCTGTCTGTCTGTCCGTCCGTATGTCACAGCCATTTATTCCGAAACTATAAGAGCTATACTGTTGAAACTTGGTCAGTAGATGTATTCTGTGAACCGCTTTAATATTTTTACACAAAAATAGAACAAAAGCAATACATTTTGGGGGTCCCCATACTTAGAACTGAAACTCAAAAAATTTTTTTTCATCAAAACCATACGTGTATCCATACGGGGTATCTATGGATAGGTCTTCAAAAATGATATTGAGGTTTCTAATATCATTTTTTTCTAAACTGAATAGTTTACGCGAGAGACACTTCCAAAGTGGTAAAATGTTGGTCCCCCCCCCCTGTAACTTCTAAAATAAGAGAGTGATAAAACTAAAAAAAATATATAATGTACATTACCATGCAAACTTCCAAAGAAAATTGGTTTGAACCAGATCTAGTAAGTAATTTTTTTTAAATACGTCACAAATCATAAACCGCAATTTAGATTTCTTTCAATCAAAACACTATTAATAAAACATTGATGAAAGTTACAACGAACTACAAAAACTTTTATATGATGCTACGGAACCCTTCATGGGCGAGTCCGACTCGCATTTGGCCATTTTTTTCATAACATACTCCAGGTATATCACTCCAAAAATTACTGAAAATTCTACCACCATGTCACTATTATGACCAGTAAATTACAGTTTTCAAATTTATGACCACGTATGCCATTCAAAAAATTAAAGTTTCTCCGGGCTAAATATTAAAATCTATGTACTTAGTGGTTTAGCTGTGAAAGTGTAACAGGCAGGCAGAGGGAGAAAAAAAAGCGGCCAAGTGCGAGTCGGACTCGCCCATGAAGGGTTCCGTACCAGCAAGTAACATCATATAAAAGTTCTTTTAGTTCGTTGTAACTTTCATCGATGTTTTTATACTAGTGTATTGATTGGATGAAAGGTATATTTCGTGTTACGATTTATGACGTATAAAAAAAACTACTCACTAGATCTCGTTCAAACTAATTTTCGTTGGTAGTTTACATGGTAAGGTACAACATATATTTTTTTTAGTTTTATCACTCTCTTACTTTAGAAGTTAGAGGGGGGGGGACACACATTTTTCCACTTTGGAAGTGTCTCTCGCGCAAACTATTCAGTTTAGAAAAAAATGATATTAGAAACCTCAACATCATTTTTGAAGACCTATCCATAGATACCCCACACGTATAGGTTTGATGAAAAAAAAAATTTTCAGTTTCAGTTCCAAGTATGGGGACCCCCAAAATGTATTGTTTTTTTTCTATTTTTATATAAAAATCTTAATGCGGTTCACAGAATACATCAACTGACCAAATTTCAACAGTATAGCTCTTATAGTTTCGGAAATAATTGGCTGTGACATACGGACGGACAGACAGACAGACAGACAGACAGACAGACAGACAGACAGACAGACAGACTTGACGAATCTATAAGGGTTCCGTTTTTTGCCATTTGGCTACGGAACCCTAAAAAATTGTATGGATTACTACAAAATACAGAACACGACATCACTCTCGGCTTTGAAGTATTTTTTTAAATTGTTTTCCTAACTTTGTACTGTCTATTCTTTTGTTCCTTAATTGATCCCTTCAGGCTGACATTGAAAAAATCTCGTTCAACATAAAATGATAAAGCTGCAAAAATTGAAGTTTGCATTCCCCACACTCTGCTAGGGAGAGATCAGATAATAATTTAAGGGCAAATACTTTAACACAATATCTGCTAGTGCGCGCGTGAAATATATTGTATGTATTTACAAAAAAAAAAGTATGTTTATGTATTTATATCAATTGTCTAGTACCCATAACACAAGCTCTGCTTACTTTGGGACTAGATGATGTTGTGTGTAAGATGTCCAAAATATTTATTTATTTATTTATTTATTTATTTATTGTAATCAAGTATCTTTTTTCAACACCTTAAAAAACCGACTTTAAACGGACGGACGTTTCATGAATGATAACTTCCACCAATATTTCAAGACTAAAATTATACAAAAAGGTTCAGTCACTCTTGAATTGTATTAGGACTAACGAATGGCAATTTATTTTTAAATATAAGAGTACTAATAATAATGAAATAAACTTTCTATGATACGCATAGATTTAGATACGACAGTAAAGCTTACGTGATAACTATTTATTAATCTGTGGTAAAGCTGAGCTAGTCAAACAAAATTCACACTTTATACCTACCTCTCATTTTTTTTGTTTTGGTTTTAATACAATACCCGCAATAAGACCGCGACTGCTACTTTAATATGACATGTCTTCATTGGTTTTACTATTAAATAGGACTAATGTTGTCGTTAACTACCTATCTCTAAAATTAATTAAGCTAATTATATCTATTAGGAATCGAGAAATTATTGACTGAGTTTACGTTAAGTAGTTGATTACTGGGAAAGTTTTCTCGAGTCAAAATGATGGAAAACATGGTACAATTTGTAGAAGAGAAAGAATTGACGTCGAATAATGAATTAATAGTCGATGTTGTCTGTTCGATATTTATTCCATGTATGTTTATATATTCGACGACGATAACTATAATGATTGAATATTTAAAAAACCCTTTATAACTGTTATTAGACTTTCGCCACCTTTAAACATGCAAATTTTTTTTTTACTGTAAACGAGACTTTGTGTTTACCCGTAACCACAAGCGGTATAACGCGTACGAAACGTCGGAAAGTAGAAGGTATCGTAACCTTTTTAATTTTAATCGCGAATAAGTCCCTCTTACAGTAAAAAAACCTTTATTTCTTTTATTCAACTTTTAGAGCATTAGATATGTACTGTTTTTAGTACGCAGTTCATTATGAACATTCCACACGTCAGTAACTTAAGTTTGTTAAAGGTATCTACAAGTACGTTATATTTTATAGCTTCATGTCCTAGAACATTAATGAACCCCATAAAAAGACTGCACAAGAAATAATAATAGCTTTGAATTTTGCACTCTTTCCATGTATTTATAGACGTTTGTAGATAGATACTGTACCTCAACTTGAATATCAAATCTTAACATGAAAAAATAAATAAATATCTAGTTTATCTAGCAACGCTATCTAGTCCCAAACTAAGCAGAGCTTGAACTACGGATACTTAAGATACAACTGATATAAATAAATTTATACTTTTTTTATATTAAAGCCCTTAAGATTAGGTATGTACTTGTGAAAGATTTTTTGCTCTTAGTTTTATTTAAATATAATATAGTCTCAGATCACCCTTGAGATGAAATCATAAAATAGAATTAATCAAAAAAGTATAACATTTTTGAATATAAAAATTGCAGATATTTCCTTATTGTTATTTAACCCTGAAATACCCATGCACCAATTCATTAATTAAGTTTTAACACAGCTAACCGGCAAACTTGACATTGTTATCGAAAGTAGGTATGCAGGCAAATACAAACGAAACCAAACTGTATTTCGGTTGCCCTTGATATTAATCGATTGCAACTAATAACGTAACCTTTATTTGACAACACGAAACCAGATCCCAAGATTAATTTGTCGAAATATCTGGTTGTCTAACACGAGAACACATAGAGGCGATCGCCTTGAAATACTTTCAAACCACGTGAACTATGCGAAAACGTTTACCTAACAGAATCAACATTTAATTAACACTATAATATTGACAACTAGACTTACCCAATTCACTATCGATAAAGGAAAGGTTCGATGACACACACTGAATAAATTTTTCACTCGGTAGTTGTTATTTTGATGTATTATTTATGTTAACAGGTGGTTTGGTGGGTTTATGGTGAACTAAGCGCGCGGCGGTATTCCTGTAGAATGCACGTCGGCCAGTGTCGGCGCGCGACGTTGCAGATCGACTGGCGGACACGAACGAGACGCGACCGGCTGCGCGCGCACCATGCGACCCTCAGATCCTCACTAGACGACCTTCGCTTAAAGAACACACAGCGGGGTGATTTCCTATGCCCACAATACACGCTATTAAACTTTGACAAACAGCGTTATAGATAACGCGGTAAAATAATAATGAGTTTACGTGGTACACACGCGAAGGTATAACTACAGATAGAAATACAAATAAATTTGAAATGTCTTTTTGTAATATTATGGGACTAAGTTTTTGTCTAAATTCATACAAAAGTAAATTTATAAAAAGCTACGCTGATATGGAGTCACTCCATGGTGGGGGTCACCATGTTACATTGTCTAGGCACCTACTTACAATGAATAATCCCTTCTCCTAGATTCTTCTCCCTCTTCCCAGAGAGATTTAAAAAACGATATTTACATCAGAAAAGGAATTTCAAATTATTTTAGTTTCTGTTTGTTTATTCCGGCTAATCTTTGGAACGGCCCGACCAATTTTAACGGCACTTTCAATGGCAGACTTAACACATATGTATAATGAATTTTGTAGACTTCGCACTCGCGATCTATAACAATAACCGCAGGTAACATTGCGGGACTCAAGTAGTACAAAATATAAATTGGTACCTACTAGATGCAATGTAGGTTACAGCGGCCTCTAAATTATTCAATGTTTGAAATCTTTAGGAGCGATTACCTCTTTGAATAGATATTTCGAAGATTGAGATTCATAATGAGAAAAACTAAGATTTTTATAAATTGTGTCTTTAAAATTGGTATTAAGAAAAAACATATATTATAATATACTAATTATCCTAAAAGGCTTTATGCGGTCATAGAGGAAAAGTATTTGTATATATTATTTAAATGATAATAAATATTACGGACATCTGACACACAACGCCATCTAGTCCCAAACTAAACAGAGCTTGTGCTATGGGTACTGGATAACTCCGGCTGGAGACTCCACGTGCTGGCTTCGCCACCGTAGAGGCGCTTCAGCCGGTCATCGGCGAATGGGCAGTGCGGCAGCACGGGACCCTTACCTTCCGACTGACGCAGGTTCTTTCCGGGCATGGTTGCTTCGGAAAGTACCTGCACTCGGTCGCCAGGAGGGAATTGAGTCCCGCCTGCCACCACTGCGACTGCAGTGAGGATTCGGCTCATCACACGCTGGCGGTCTGCCCCGCATGGGAGACGCAGCGCCGGGTCCTCAGTGCAGTCATCGGAGGGGATCTCTCGCTGCCGGCCGTCGTTCGTTCCATGGTCGGCAGCGAGAGCTCATTTACCGCGGTCGCAACCTTCTGCGAGGACGTAATCACGCAGAAGGAGGCGGCGGAGAAGGCCCGGGAGGACGACATCCAATCGGACCAGATTCGCCGCCGGCGACTCGGGCGGCGGAGGCGCGAACATCTGCGCCTCATGCCGCCTTGAGTGTGGCCGCGGGTGGACGGGACGGGTTATCCCTCCATCCGCATTATGTGGCCAGCCGCGAGGGGGCGGCGTCGGTGTGTGCCGGACGCCGCCTAAGAGAGGGTCGTCAAACAGAGACGGTGCCCGCATCAGGAGCGGGCAGGCGCTGGAGAAGTTCAGAAGGAGATCCCACCCTGGACTTCTCCTACTCCTAAACGGAGAAGCGCGGAGAGGGCACACTGTGTGTTTTTTAGTCGGTTCAAGTCCGACACACCACCCCGCCGTAACCCCCGGTGGGGTGTCGGTCCATGATGATTTTTCACACATAAAAAAAAAAAAAAAAAAAAATGGGTACTGGATAACTGATATAAATACGTAATATATACTTATTTGTAAATACATACATATTACACATAGAAAACACCCAAACTCCGAAACAAATATTTGCAGGTCACACAAACATTTAGTCCGACCCGGGAATCAAACCTAAGACCTATTGATTAGCAGCCGCATACGCTAACTCTAGACTTACGAGGCAGTCAAAATAAGTATAGGACGTAGGTCTAAGTTACTTACCTAATCATCAGCTTTGTGCCAGTAAAAGTCCTTTAAAAATCAGTCCAGTGTTTTAGTGTCACATCATATCAACAGCCCTTTTATTGCCCATTAATGAACATTGACTTAGGAAGTAGGTATTGTACAGTACATTAAATTCGTATACTCCTTGGTTGACCTCGTTTAGCGGACAGCGCTATTGCCATCTCATCGATGTTAAATGTAAAAGTTAATCTCAATGCATAGTTGGCCGACTACTTTACCTAATGAAGGGTCTATTATAAATTGTATGATAAAAAACAACAGTTAAATGAACACGTGATTGATTGATAAATGAATATTTCTGGCTTAGTTTTAAAAAAATAAGAAAATGTTTAATTAATACTAAGTATATGTCCACCTTATGAAGAATTCTAACCTTTTAAAGAATTAAAATATTAAAATATGAACTGCCTGAAACTCAGGCAGTATAACTCCAAATAATTTGTAATATTTTTATTCCACTTGCACATTTTAGATTAACCATATATTAGTTTTAAATAGCTTTAGTAACAAACTTTATTTATAGGTACCTAAAAAATACAATAATATATATTATTCATTTTATTTAAAATGATTTGCACATAAATTAAACTGCGTAAGGAATGCCATACCGAGAATATAAGGATATAAAGTATATAACTTACTTACTTAATTGCTAAACCGATTTAAATTAAGGTCATACAAACTTACACAAAGAGTCTAAAGCCTGAGAAAGGACATCCTGGTAGGCTGCTTTTTACAGCAATAACTGACAAACATGCAGGCGGGGCCCGCAGACAGTAGTAAGCTATAAATCATAAAGGATGTAATTATCAAGGAAGGCTATAAGCCATGTCATCACACTACAACAGAGGTTTCAATTAAAAATTAAAAAAAAATCGTTTTTAGTTCGTGTCAGGCCATTAATAGAATAGATTTCCGTAGTCAAATACAATATCAAGTGGTATTAAAATCGTGTCCAATAGATACTTGTTATGATTACTTTTTAATTTCGTTATTTTTGTACGAATTTTTTCAAGTAAGCGTATTTCACAAGTTAGACCTCTATAACTTCTAAACTAACGAAGCTGTCTAAGCCCTTATAGTTTCCCTTGAAAGTTCATTACATGGACTACCATTTCAATTTTTAGGGTTCCGTAGCCAAATGGCAAAAAACGGAACCCTTATAGATTCGTCAAGTCTGTCTGTCTGTCTGTCTGTCTGTCCGTCCGTATGTCACAGCCAATTATTTCTGAAACTATAAGAGCTATACTGTTGAAATTTGGTCAGTCGATGTATTCTGTGAACCGCATTAAGATTTTTACATAAAAATAGAAAAAATACAATACATTTTGGGGGTCCACATACTTAGAACTGAAACTCAAAAATTTTTTTTTCATCAAACCTATACGTGTGAGGTATCTATGGATAGGTGTTCAAAATGATGTTGAGGTTTCTAATATAATTTTTTTCTAAACTGAATAGTTTGCGCGAGAGACACTTCCAAAGTGGAAAAATGTGTCCCCCCCCCCCCTCTAACTGCTAAAATAAGAGAGTGATAAAACTAAAAAAATATATGTAATACATTACCATGCAAACTACCAACGAAAATTGGTTTGAACAAGATCTAGTGAGTAGTTTTTTTTTAATACGTCATAAATCGTAACATGCAATTTACCTTTCATCCAGTCAATACACTGGTATAAAAACATCGATGAAAGTTACAACAAACTACAAGAACTTTTATATAATGTTACTTGCTGATACGGAACCCTTCATGGGCGAGTCCGACTCGCACTTGGCCGCTTTTTTTTACATTTTTCGAGCCCGCCGTTTAGCTTTTAGGGGGGCAGCCCAGTTTTTACAAAAAATATTTTTTAAAGTTAAATAACTCGCAAACAGATACCAAAAAAAAACATGTTAGCAACCTCTCCATATTTTTAAAAGACCTATCTAATGATATCCCAGATGATGGGGACGAGACGCAAGTAAAAAAAATATCACTTTACGTGTAAGGAAGCTAGCCCGAAAAAATACATTTCGTGATTTTATTCTAGCACTTAGTCGATGTGATAGAAACACATATCCATGCACGAAACTTTGCATTAATACTGTTTGGGCGGTAGGTCGAAGACGGACGCACATGTCAAATCTATAAGGGTTCCGATTTATTTTGACAGCTTTCATTTCGTGCGCAGCTTAAATGTCTAAAGATTGGTGAATATAATGTATGAAAGAATTCTTGCTCTTGAAAAGTTCTTAGCAAAGTCCGTTGACAGCATATATCTATCTTTTAATGTTAGTTCACATTAAGCTCATTTATGGTATACAAATTATATGGTTCCGCGGTATACCATTACGCTACGGGTAATAGAAGACGCAGACGGAGCTGCGTGGGTTAGCTAGTACATACATAATTATATCGTAAACATATTTTTTAAATACGACTGGCATTATTGCTTGAACCAAAAAGATGAACATTGAAGCCCGGTAATGTAAACTCTACTCTTTGTAACGAGGTGACGGCATGTAATTGCGAGTTTTCTGTATCATTTTGAAACGAAAAAATCGGCCAAGTGCGTGTCAGGCCACGCACAGGAAAGGGTTCCTCAGTCACCTATAATGGTATGTGGATTTAAAATCGTATCCAATAGATAATTGTTAAGTTTACGTATTAATACGTTAATTTTGTATGACGTTTTCCAAGTGAGCGCATTTTACCATATAAGCCTTTATAACTCCTGAACTAAGAAAGTCATCTAATCGGTTATAGTTTTCCTTCAAAGTTCATTAGATGGACCACCATCACGATTTTTTTCAGATTTTTTGAGCCAGCCGTTTAGCTTTTAGAGGAGGGGGGACGCCTTGTTTTTACAAAAAAGTGCCCTTTAAAGTGAAATATCTCGCAAACGGATACCTAAATCAAAAAATCGTCTAGGAAACCCTTTATTGTTTTTAAAAGACTTATCTAATGATACCCCACACGATGGGGTAGCCTCGAGAAAAAAAAATCATCCCCACTTTACGTGTAGGGGAGGTACCCCAAATAAAATTATTTTTCATAATTTTATTGTAGCACTTTGTCGACGTAATTACAACACGTATTCATGCAAAGTTTCATCTTTCTAGCACTTACCGTTTGGACGGTAAGTCGAGGACGGACGGACGGACGGACGGACGGACGGACAGACGGACATGACGAATCTATAAGGGTTCCGAGTTATGAACTTCGGAACCCTAAAAACGGTCATAAGTAGGTAGTAAACAAAAAAGAATACAAAAAGTAGGAAAACCAATAGTATTATCACATCTTCTTTTGAAATCATCGATAGTGTTACAAAGCGTAGGTATAATTTGTTGAAAAACTCCTTATTTGATTATAATTATCAAACACTTATTTACTATTTTCTGTATTACATATGTGTGGCTATATTGAAGTTGGAACATAATAATACAATTTCGTGTCCCTCCAACGCAAAGGGAAGCTCCTCCGACCAGGCGACTTGGTCGTGCCTGGCGCTGCCTTTTCATCCCTTGTTAGAGGTGGAACGCTAGCGCATGAGGTAAGTGTTGCCACAAAAGAAATAGAGTACATTAACATACACAGTTGTGCCAGTATGAACCAGCCCATTCGTTCTGAAATCATCGATGCTCATCACCTTTTGCTAGCTTAAGCATGCGTTGTACGACATTTTTAAATTTATTTCTTGTTAAACTGTAAAATACTGACAACCTTACTGCTTAACACCAAGGCCAAATAACTTGAGATAAGTAGTAGCAGAGCATGACAAATTTTCGTTCTTCACATTTGCATATTTCATCTGGACATGTAACTAACAAAACTGGTCAGGCCACTTGTCACTGTGAGTTGGTAATTCCACAAAATTTGAAGGATAGGACAGTGACATTGCATCTATCATCCGACGGCCAAGTCTAGCACCGCGTGCACTCATTGGTCGTAATGGTTAGACACTATTCATTATAAGGGCCACAGCACACTTGCACACACAGCAGCATCGATGCTGCATCGCGTTTTAGCGACTTTCTGTATTCGATCGCATTATCGTTTTTAATATCATGCAATCACCTGGCAGGTGGTCTACCAACGTTTCGACTTCCTGTTCGAGATCGCCAGGATAGAACTTTATGGTTCCATCTGTCATCGTTCCTTCGGCATAGCCATTTTAGTTGCTCAATTCTTCTACTTATATTGAAGACTTTTGTGCGTTTGCGAATGTCCTCGTTTCTGACCATATCACGCAAAGAGATACCTAACATTGTTCTCTCCACCGCTCTTCACGCGACTTTCAGACGACGTATTAGCCCTACAGTAAGTGTCTATGCTTCGCAAGAATAAATCATCACGGGATAATAATTCTAACAGAACACACTGCTTGTAGAACCTTGTCTTTAGTGTTTGTGAGATTTTTGATATGAATACATCTTTGAGTTTGCCGAAAGTACCCTAACCCAGCTGTATTCGCCTGTTTATTTCAGCATCTAGTATCCTTCCTCGATGCTAATTTTGTGTCCTAGGACACAAAATTAGGAGTACCTCTGTACTTCTTTATATTTTCTATCATTGTGCTATCCATCGTAATCAGGGTGATATTAGTCGAACTGATTCACTTTGTCTTATCCGAGTTCATTTTTAGGCCAACTCCCACTGAAGCCCCATTTCGTTCTGTCAGCATTTTCCGTAAGTCTTTAGGTGTCTCCGCTAGTAGAACGATGTCGTCTGCAAAGCGAAGGTGACTCAAATACTTAATACTTAATATATAAAGCCGAGTACCTACATAGTTCATTAAAATCGAATTGACTTTTGCACTCGTCATTGTAAAGCTAAACATTTAAATAAGAACTAGACATGTAATAAGTTTGCTAATAATCCAGCAAAAAAGTCAAACACATAATACCTACACCGATACGATATAAAATTTGACGCTAAGACTATGCATTCTATCCGTTTAAGCGTTTCCTCTACAGGCTAATCGTGGGAAGCATTTTCATTATTATTATAACCAAAGCCACAAAAGGCATAATAGTTTTAGAATTATCATCTTGAACAAAGTCAGAGTAGAAAGCTAGGTCGTAAAGACATTTAATAGCCGTAGCCAAATGGCAAAAAACGGAACCCTTATAGATTCGTCAAGTCTGTCTGTCTGTCTGTCCGTCCGTATGTCACAGCCAATTATTTCCGAAACTATAAAAGCTATACTGTTGAAATTTTGTCAGTCGATGTATTCTGTGCACCGCATTAAGATTTTTACATAAAAATAGAAAAAATACAATACATTTTGGGGGTACAATACTTGGAACTGAATCTCAAAAAATTTTTTTTCATCAAACCTATACGTGTGGGGTATCTATGGATAGGTGTTCAAAAATGATGTTGAGGTTTCTAATATCATTTTTTTCTAAACTGAATAGTTTGCGCAAGAGACACATCCAAAGTGGAAAAATGTGTGTCCCCCCCCCTCTAACTTCTAAAATAAGAGAGTGATAAAACTAAAAAAAATATATGTTATACATTACCATGCAAACTACCAACGAAAATTAATTTGAACAAGATCTAGTGAGTAGTTTTTTTTTAATACGTCATAAATCGTAACATGCAATTTACCTTTCATCCAGTCAATACACTGGTATAAAAACATCGATGAAAGTTACAACAAACTACAAGAACTTTTATATCATGTTACTTGCTGATACGGAACCCTTCATGGGCGAGTCCGACTCGCACTTGGCCGCTTTTTTCCGAAACTATAAGAACTATAACTGTTGAAACTTTTTAGGCAGATGTATTCTGTGAACCGCATTAAGATTTTCACACAAAAATGGAAAAAAAAAACAATATTTTTTGGGGTTGCCCATACATAGAACTGAAACTAAAAAAAATTTTTTCATCAAACCCAAACGTGTGGGGTTCTATTGATAGGTCTTCAAAAATGATATTGAGGTTTCTAATATCATTTTTTCTAAACTGAATAGTTTGCGCGATGCGCGAGAGGCACTTCCAAAGTGGTAAAATGTGTGTCGTCGTCCCCTGTCACTTCTAAATTATGAGAATGATAAAACTAAAACAAATATATGATGTACATAACCATGCAAACTTTCACCGAAAATTGGTTTGAACGAGATCTAGTAAGTAGTTTTTTTTAATCCCTACTCCCTACTATTATTTATTATTTATTTATTTATTAATATTATAAATGCGAAAGTAACTCTGTCTGTCTGTTACGCTTTCACGCCTAAACCACTGAACCGATTTTGATGAAATTTGGTATGAAGATAGAACTGAACTTAGGAAAGGACATAGGCTACTTTTTACTGGAATAATCGAGATACAAAGGCCAAAGCTAGGTGATTATAAAAATACATAGATCGTAGATGTCAAAATGTATCACTGTTTATCTCCTGCCAAAACTTCACAGGTTGCTAGGCATAACACACTTGCATGGCAACCATAATGATAGTTTGTAAATGACATATAGACCTGTAGACCAGGGTAGATATTTTTTAAAAACAAATAAAATTATAGTAGGATGAAACCTATCCGTGTGGTGACGGATTAAGAATACGTCACCACCCCTATTCATCCCGCGAGTGTCGTAAAAGGCGACCAAAGGGTTGGTTTCAAGTTTTCCTTCTCTTGGCATCGATATTGTCTTGCGTAGTTTATCACATACCAACCCGTCTGGCCAGCGTGGTATAGTAGGCCAAAAACTCCTTTCTAAGCAGAGGCCTATGTCCAACAGTGTACTGTTAAAGGCTGTTGATGACGAAACCTATTGGAAAAGGAGGGAAATATGATAAAAATGAAACGAAAAATAATTAACGATCTGAGGTCGGGAAAGGGTAGGGGGGGAGGTTTTCGGGTCCTTTAAGCGGGGCGTGTAAAAGCATCTCACTGAGCCGACATAGTGTGGGCCGCCATACATTATTGGCTGCATTCGCAGCAAGTGTGGTAGCCTCGACTCTTGGATTCTGCTCATGGCTTCCATCAGGCAGGGTAGAGTCATTTTGGATGGCTTAATATATAAAACAAAGGGTAAAAAACGGTTTATCTCGATTTCCGGCAAAACTACAAGTCCTATGGAAAAAAGTTAAATGGCACAGTTGTAGGTAATTAAAAGATCTACAACTTATTAGGGTTCCGAAGTTTATGACTTCGAACCCTTATAGATTCGTCATGTCCGTCTGTCTGTCTGTCGTCCAAACGGTAAGAGCTAGAAAGATGAAACTTTGCATGAATATGTATTGTAATTACGTCGACAAAGTGCTACAAAATATTATGAAAAATATTTTTATTTAGGGTACCTCCCCTACACGTAAAGTGGGGATGTTTTTTTTTTTCTCGCGGCTACCCCATCATGTGGGGTATCATTATATAGGTCTTTTAAAAATTTTGAAGGGTTGTTAAGACGACTTTTTAATTTAGGTATCTGTTTGCCAGAAATTCCACTTTAAAGGCCACATTTTTGTAAAAACAGGGCGTCCCCCCTCTAAAAGCTAAACGGCCGGCTCAAAAAATCTGGAAAAATTCGTTATAGTGGTCCATATAATGAACTTTAAATGAAAACTATAACGAATTAGATGACTTTCTTAGTTCAGGAGTTATAGAGGCTTAACTTCTACAATGTGCTTACTTGGAAAACGTCATACAAAATTAACGCATTATTACGTAAACATAACAATTATCCATTGGATACAATTTCTAATCCACGTACCATTATGGGTGACTTGGCCGATTTTTTATTTACCTACACTTTTTTCACATAACCTCAAATTACATGTGAAAAATTAATTTTTCTTTTACAAATAAAATTATTTTTAAACGAAGTTTAGTGAAAACTTACCTTTTTATGTCCAGAATACACTGTAATTTATTTGATTTGAAATATTTATTTTTTTACCCTATTTTGACTTAATATCGAAAATTCACCCGTCGAAATATCAACTTTTTTCAAAAAATTGGGGTGTTTTCAGTTTCATGAAATCTCTACTTTCCGATGGTGTAATCCCTACTAATATTATAAATGCGAAAGTAACTCAGTCTGTCTGTCTGTTACGCTTTCACGCCTAAACCACTGAACCGATTTTGATGAAATTTGGTATGAAGATAGAACAGAACTAGGGAAAGGACATAGGATACTTTTTATTGCGAAAATAAAGGTAGAAGGGTTTGAAATAGGGGACGAAAGTTTGTGTCGAAGTTCCTTATTATCAAACATAAAATCATGTAAGATTGTTAAATGTACCCTTACCGGGTCGCGCGATATAAACGAATTCTACGCGGGCGAAGCCGCGGGCGGAAAGCTAGTACTTCATAAATCGTAAACCGCAATTTACCTTTTATTCAATCAATACACTATTATTAAAACATCGCTCAAAGTTACAACGAACTACAAGAACTTTTAGATGATCTTACTTGCTGCTCGGAACTCTTCATGGGCTAATCCGACTCGCACTTGGCTGCTTTTTTTTTACATAATATATCTACAAAATATACAAAGAAAACACAAAGACTCCGAAACTAATACTTCCGGATCACACAAACATTTGGATCGACCCATACGTTAACAGTCCGTGTGGTGACGGATTAAGAATACAAAGTGCCACCACCCCTATTCATTCCATGAGTGTCGTAAGAGGCGACTAAAGGAAAAAAAATAAGCAGCTAACATCACTGTCAAGAGAAGGAAAACTTGAAACAAACACTTTACGAACCCGTCTGGCCAGCGTGGTATAGTAGGCCAAAACCTCCCTTCAAAGGAGAGGCCTATGTCAAGCTGTGGACTGTTAAAGGCTGTTGTTAAAGGCTGTTAAACTTGTTCTTGTAAAGACAATATTGTATACAATTGTTTTTTGAGCAAATAAAACTTATTATTTATATTATATGTTGATGATGATGATTGATGATACGCTAACCACCAACAAAGCAAGATGTAAATGTGTCGTATCGATTCTCTTCAATCGCGAACACCTTTTATTCTCTTGTATTATTGGTTAGTATTTTACTTTCACTAGAAGGACTTAACTTGCAGATCACAGAACATAGATATATACAAATCCTTATCCTCTTATTCTGTGTTTCACACTTAGCGTTGAGAATTTAAAATGACATTGTTCTCTTATATTTTTTATTCATGCATGCCAACTTGACTCAGGGTCAGATTTTTTTTTAAATTTTAATACAACCAAGTCAGCACAGATAATTTATTAACGTGAATATGGTATAAAGTTCTTAAAATATGCATCCGGAATCACAGTATTTCTGCCACAAGTGGCTTACGTATATTAAAATAAATCTATATATCTATCTATCTATATATCTATAAATCTATATTTAAAGTACTTTACTTTGGCTGTCAGGTCCCGGTTGCCATAAACATCTACAGCAATCGTAAGTGGGAAGTTAGTGGCCTCAAATATACTGACGAGTTTAACCTTCGAATTCAATTCTACCTGAGGGTTGCGGAGGTCTGATGAAGTCGATTCAGCTAGTAGCCGACCCCTAATAATCTTGGAAATATAAAGACTCGGAAGATGACAGCTAGTTGTAGCAGCATCACTGACTAGTACAGTTATCTTTATCATTGTGAAAAATCCTCCTCTGAAGCGGACCCGGTCTATGTTATTTCCAATTGTAATCCAGGAATTTGTTGTAACCCAGAAGTATACCGGAACACATAGTAATCATAACAAATATAATATAGGAGTCTCTGCCTTAGCATAGTCATAAATTCCTTCATTGAACGCCATCTATGATTACATAAATTGACGAACATTTCGCTGGAACCTTCCAACACGCTCAGTGTTCTTTACACTCTGAGCGTTAGTTATGTAGAAAACAATGGTTACGTTAGAGGGCTCTGTACCATGTTTAATGTAGTTCCAAAACTATACAGTGCTCTAATCAAACTAAATTAGTTTTGATAATAGTGCCTTATATCATCTTCAACTGATTGAACTCCTATTAATACGTGGCCATAAGAAAAACACATAGGGTAAAAAAATTGTGTTTAATTGTTCATGGCGCCTTAAATAAAAAGAAACTTGTTTCTAACGAAATTTTGCTAAGTGTAAATATACGATATATATTTACTTTTTATTATTATTCTATTTGGATCAGAGGATCTTTATGAGAATAGAGGATGCAACAACATTTAATTTGTTTAAATAAACTCTATTGAAGGGCACTGGTTCGTCAATAGAGTTTACTAGATATTCATTATTTAAAAAATGTGTATAAGTATATTATATAAATATGTATGTACTTCAAGTTAGAAAGCGCATATTCTAACATGTGCAAAGAGACTTATAACTGATCATGTTTATTTATTAAAAAACTCTTACAATATTTTAACAGGGTTCATTCCCGAAACAACATTGCAAGCTTAGTACGACGATATATGCGACATTGATTATGATTATTATTATTATTACATATTGATTATATTGCTCTATTAGTATCATCAAAGTAATACGTAGTATAGTACTTTAAACAGGCACATACATTTACAAACCAAAATTTACAACGATAATGCAACTTTGCGCTAATTCTGTGAATTTCGTTAAGCTACAATTATAAATGACAATTTTAGTATTGATTACGTTTATAATGCGTATTGCGCGTGTTAATGGGGTAAATTTGGAGCAAGTTGGTCCTCGCCACTGCCACGCCACACCATGTATTTCAAATAATTTATAATTAAGATCTAAGTTAACTATTATTTAAAAAAAAACAATATTTTATATCTTAATAAGAAACAATACGTAATTGGTGATTCCAATTAGTTTTAAATCAAAAACGTTAAAAAAGAAAAGTTATCGTAAGGGGTAAATAAAGTCTTTAAACGACTAGCAATGAGTCGTACAATGTTTATTAGTACTAGTTCAAGAATAGGCACTAAAAATATTAGAAACAAAGAAGAAAGTTATTGAAATAAAACTATTAACGTAAAAACTTTCTTTTTTTTTAATCAATCAATATCTGTCAGTTGTGACTGGTCATCTCTTAGTTGCCACGGCTTATTTGAATCAATTATTTTATTTTTGAATTGTATTTTTGTTTTGTTGTACTATGGATACTTTTAACGTGCACGTCTTGCTACATCGTTCTCACATAATGTACCATCTCAACATGAATGATGTAACCAAGATTTTGTAAAATACATTTTGATTTAAAAGAGTGTCCATCAATGATATTATAAAAAAGGTGTCCATGGAGTTTCTTGCCTGTTCTTCTCCATAGAGATCTACGCTAGGGAATGGGCAACTACAGTACTTTCACAGTTTATATGTCTTGTGACTGGGACTGTAGCTACATTTAATTTTCATTTTTGTTTCGACAATTCAAAAGTGCCTGTAACTGGCCTACTTGAAATAAATGCATTGATTTGATGATTTGATTTGATTTGATTTGATGATCAAGAGGTCTCGGGTTCGATTCCCGGGTCGGCTAAATATTTGTGTGATTCACAAATATTTGTTTCGGAGTCTGGGTGTTTTCTATGTCTAATACGTTTGTATTTATAAAAAAAAAGTATGTTTATGTATTTATATCAGTTGTCTAGTACCCATAATACAAGCCCTGCTTAGTTTGGGACTAGGTGATGTTGTGTATAAAATGTCCGAAATATTTATTTATTTATTTATTACGCAGCAGTTGATGCCATGCAACGTCCCTTCCAGTTCAGCATCTTAAACATATCCTCGATTGCATTAGTGCACAATTTCGGGGAAATAACGTCCACTTGTCTCATTCCTTGATTCAATTGCTGTTTCTATATTTGGTCGGACATGGTTGCGCGGCACCGTAGAGGTATCTATCATCTGTGTAACACACTAAATAGGCAATATTTTAAATACCCTATAGCCAATATAGAAGACGTTAATGTAAAAGAAAAAAGCATGTGACGGAATAGGCACTAGTTTTAGGAAAAAAAACCACTTTACTCTTACTATATTACTATCTATAAATATTTTTATAAGGCGTAACTGTATAAACACCCTACTTATCTCGTTTTTTCCTCCACCCTATTTATCCCACATGGTGGTGGGGTCAGTTTTCTTCATCCGTCCGCCATATCTTTCACGTCATTCTTGGAAATACTCTATACTATACCCTCTCTCCTAGTCCTCAATCTACCTCTAGTTATACTTATGTTTTTACATAAGTATAACTAGAGGTGATTGTGATGTTAACTTTCACAAAATGAGGTAAAATTATGAGATGAAAATTAATAAACATTTTAAAAGATACCCAAAACTTATATACATAATAAATATCATAGAAACCAAAAACTCGACTGCTTAAAAACTCTATGCTTTTAAGCAGTCAAGTTTGAAAAGAGAAAAACAAGTACCACAATCTTTATATATATAATTCTTGTGTGAGTGTGTATGTCACTGAACTTCTCTCAAACGACTGGACCGACTTTGATGAAATTTTTTGTGTGTGTTGAAGGGGATCTGGGAATGGTTTAGATTCGCAATTGGACCCGGTAGGTGGCGCTGCGATCAAGTTCTGGAATTTTAAAGTTGGGCGGTACGAAGTTCGCTGGATCAACTAGTATCTATATAAAATTCGTATGTCTTAAATTATTTTATCTCACACTTTATAGTTTTACAGTTTTTAAAACTATACAGTTTACCCTACAGGGCGTGCCAAAGAAATAAATGGATTGAAAAACACACAAACATAAATACGCTTGAAAAGCAATACCCTCTTTCTGATTCAGTCGGTTAAACATTAATTTGTTTCTTACATTTTTAGAAAGATTACGCATTTTCTCTTAGATATCAATTCGTTATTTCATCCGTTTAGTAAATCATTTTTTATTTGACCTCATTGTAGTGACGCAAATTTTTGTTTACATAATACGGTGCTTAGAGTCGCAAAATCACTGTGTCGAATTGTCGTACGTGTGTGTACACTGTGTACATATTTGAATTTGCATAATAACGCCGACTAAGAAATATTTTACAGTTTTACATACTAGGAACTTCAGAAAACAAAGTCAACGTCAAAAATAAATAAGATACAATTAAACATACTTTTCAAAAATCGAAAAGTGTAAATATAGGTGATATAATAAGTGTTCATCACTCGCTTTTACATACTATAATGTGACCGTATTCACCTTTGTTTGTATTTTCGCAGTTTGGAAGTTCGGGTCTTAACCCCTGTGCCTCAAAGATCACGTAAAGCCGTTGGTGTTGCGGCTGCTCTCTCCCTCGTGTCGGATTATGAGAATGAGGGAAAAAACAATCGTCTAGGTTTGCGCACACACTTGTGCACTAGAATATCTCCTGCGTAGTTAGCTATTCTCTGTTGAGACTGGCCGTCGTGACCAAAATCAGTTAGGAGAGCGTCATTCAACCAGCTCTAAGTAACTGTATCAAAAAATCTTCCTGTCGTTATTTAAAGATCGGCCCCAGTAAAACCATATACATATGTAGTTCTTTGTATGATCGATTATAGATTGAAATTTCAATATACCCATCAATACCAATTCTTAACGTCGAGGACATTACAAACGCGTGCGGCCTCGCCTAATGAGCATTTTACCAGACCTGAATACAAATAGCTTTATCATTGGTTCTTGTAACTTAAACGCATTTTATAGTAGTATTACACACGTACTTCGTTCGAACCATTTGGCTGCATTATAGTGTGTTTAGGAGCACCTAGGCTAGGAAGAAGAAGAAGGTGGATAAAATGATATGTGTTTTATTACCCGACTACGGCCAAGTCAAAAGGAAGTGTTTTTGGCAGTCTATTATATTTGTTTCTATGTTCTACCGTAGCGCCTAAACTACGGAAATGATTTTAATTATTGGGGTGTCAATAGCTTCATAAGAATGACCCAAATGACATAGGCTACCTGAATTTTATTAAAAGTTTTTACATAGTGGATTAGGAGCTTTTAAATCTTTTTATGCATGCAGTGTCAAAGACTTGACAGATTAAGTTTATTGGATACATAGGTGAAAAAATGCAAATGCAAATTCGATAACAGATGGAAACGATTCTATTCTTGTATAAATTTTACTAGGTTTCGCCCGTGGCAACGCCTGCGTCTATGTCGGTTAATGCGGTAAAAAGCCTAGCCAATGTCCTTCCTGCTTATATTATCTAGGTGCAAAATTTCATTTAATTCACTGCAGTGGTTTAATCACAAACAGACAGACAGACGTGGAGGAGGACTATATTTTATAATATGTAGTGATGCTTATATTTACTATACAATAATCTGAATTCCGTAAGCCATAATTAGTACTTAGTAGCTAGCTATTGGTTATACTACAAGTATAAATCCATATGTATATTATATATATATATATGTATAGTATATATAATATACTAATATTATAAAGAGAAAAGTAATATTTGATTGTTAGTTTGTTTGAAATGAATATTCTCCAAAACTACTGGACCGATTCGAAAACTTCTTTTACTATTAGAATCGTACATGATCCCTAACGGACATAGGCTATAGAATGTTTTCAAAAAAGTTAGGGATCTGAAATCTGGAATATAAAAACTTCGATAAAATGGGTAAACCAAGGTATAATAACAATACCCAATAAAATCACTATTTTGCGTACACTGCGGTACTACGTATTGACAACAGAGCAAAGTAGTGTACCACATTTTTATAGAAAACATCAATATCTACAAAAAAGTCAGTGATACCATATGACTCACTAATATTAGTAACATAACTACATATTTGGTTATGTTACAATAACTACTTTTTCATGTTTTTTTTTATATTTACGTCCGAACAAACTAAGGATGTATTAACACCTTGGTATTATTATTATATATCAGATAAATCATTTAAATTCAATTTTGAATTGTTGTTTTGTCAAAAACTGACTTAATTGACTGTTCTAAGCATGGAAAGAGTGTGTTTTAATTTATACATTTCAATTTATTTAGATATTGGCGGCTAGTCCATATTATAATATTATCCAATTGAAGGTCGACCAGTAACCTAATACCCATTCCAAACGCGACACAAACCATTCTGTACTTTGAGACTATAGTTTTATGGTGCCGTGATCAAAGTCATAACACTTTCTATACTTGACTTTCTTCTTCCATTCAATTGAATATTAATTTTAGAGCAGCAGGTTATTTTTTTTATAACAGCCCGAACATTACCTTGATAATCTTCCTTGTATCCGTTTCATCTTAGTGTAGAAATACAAGTCTACAATGGTGACGGCGACAGTGGCACACGCTAGAAGAGTTGCTGGAAAAGTAATGTTTACCGTTATTGGAGAAAGCTAAGTAGAACAGCGCCGGCACAGGCGTTAGTGTACTTTCGGTGTCTGCGCACGCGTCTTATAGCGCCTTGGAGTCTTGTCACTTTTATTTACTTGTGTTAAGTGTAAAGTGAATTCTACATACAAGGTATAGTTATAGTATAACCAATTTTTAACTATAAATACATATTTCTCAGGTACATTTTTTTAAAACATTTGGTTTCTTAATATGTTAATATATAATATTTTTTTCCCAAATAAATGGTGGTGCTATGTCCTGTAGAATGATCAAATTACTTTCAGTAATAATAATGCATTTAACCAGGGCTTTTTAAAATTTACCAATTATTGATAATAAATAGATTAAAAATATTAACATGGCTTTAAGATTTACTATAAACAGACTTTGGCCTTAAGTTTAGTTTATATTCTCTGTTGTCTTAAGTAGTAAAGTCTATAAACTTAGTCTATAAACTTAGTCTATAAACTTAGTCTATAAACTTAGTCTATAAACTTAATTAATTGATCGAACCGAAAAGTAAGTAGTTCATGGAGTTAATGTACTATTTGTTCCACAAATTTCACACAGTACAAATGCCATTTTCTTTTACTATTTTTTTATTTTTAATTACTTTTACTTTCAAAATTAAGGATAAAAATTTAAATACCCAATATCATGTCCTAGCTTTTGTCAGCGACTCTGCCGGCGGATAAGTCAGTTATTGCGGTAGATAGTAGTCTATAACATTCTTCAAGAACCCAATATCCCCATTCCAAATTCGTCCTAATTAGTTCAGCGGTTTAGCCGTAAAAACGTAACAGACAGAGCGATAGAGTTACATTCTAACGCATAATATTTTCATCTGCAAAGTAGTAGTGTGGTAAGATGTTTGCAGATGCAGACAAACATTTAAAATACATACAAAAGATATTCGATCTACTTTTGTGCTCGTGAATAAGTACGTTTATTATTTTAAAAACAAAACAAAAAATCTCAGAAATGTAATAAAAGACTTTTATAATAAATTGTCTACAAATAACTTGTCATAACGCAAATAATAATAAGTCTGTCTGAATTCATATATAAATTTGAATGTTGAGCAATCAAAGAATGAAGGAGCCTACACAGAGGGGAAATTGTGAAAGTGATTGGAAAAAGTGACTATTGTTTTTTTAGAGAAAACCTGGAAGAAGTAACTGTGGAAGAATTATACATAGGAAAAACCCAAACTCCGAAACAAATATTTGTGGTTCACACAAAACATTTGGTCCGAATAGCAGTCGCTTACGCTACCACTTCACCGGCGAGGCAGTAATATTAGGTCTTTACCTATGAAATTGACGTTTTGTATGCAATAAGTGAAAGTACTTATTTTTTCTAACTTTTTTATTTCTGTTACTCGAAGTAATCACCCATGCAATCGACGCATCTTTGCCAACCCATTGGCAGTTTATTGATGCCCTTCTTGTAAAAATCAGCTGGACTGGAGGCAACAAACTCTTCAAAGGCATTTTGTACTGCCTCTCGGGAATTGAATTTTTTACCCACTAAAAAGTTGACTAAATTTTGGAAAAGTAACAGTCGGTAGGTGCAAGGTCTGGTGAGTATGGCGGATGAGGGAGAGCTTCCAACCCCAGCTCTTGCAGCTTGGAGACTGTCTGTTGCGCAGTATGGGGTCGCGCGTTGTCGTGAAGGAGCAGTGGGGACGACCGATTGACCAAAGCTGGTTGCAGATGTGCAAGCTTCTCCATCATTCTCTCCAGTTCTTCACAGTACATATCTGCATTAATGCTCATGCCGTTTTGTAAAAAGCTGTGGTGAATCACACCAGAACGGAACCGATAAAACCATTAACGGGTTATGCGTCCGTTCGTACAGTTCTCTCCGTAAACGTTTTTGATGTTACGTGCCTGCTAAGACGGAACTCATATTCCTTAATTACACGAATTTTTAGGGTTCCGTAGCCAAATGGCAAAAAACGGAACCCTTATAGATTCGTCAAGTCTGTCTGTCTGTCTGTCTGTCTGTCTGTCTGTCCGTCCGTATGTCACAGCCAATTATTTCCGAAACTATAAGAGCTATACTGTTGAAATTTGGTCAGTCGATGTATTCTGTGAACCGCATTAAGATTTTGACATAAAAATAGAAAAAAAACAATACATTTTGGGGGTCCCCATACTTGGAACTGAAACTCAAAATTTTTTTTTTCATCAAACTTATACGTGTGGGGTATTTATGGATAGGTCTTCAAAAATGATGTTGAGGTTTCTAATATCATTTTTTTCTAAACTGAATAGTTTGCGCGAGAGACACTTCCAAAGTGGAAAAATGTGTGTCCCCCCCCCTCTAACTTCTAAAATAAGAGAGTGATAAAACTAAAAAAAATATATGTTGTACATTACCATGTAAACTACCAACGAAAATTGGTTTGAACGAGATCTAGTAAGTAGTTTTTTTTTAATACGTCATAAATCGTAACACGCAATATACCTTTCATCCAAACAATACACTAGTATAAAAACATCGATGAAAGTTACAACGAACTACAAGAACTTTTATATGATGTTTCTTGCTGGTACGGAACCCTTCATTTGCGAGTCCGACTCGCACTTGGCCGCTTTTTAAAGTATCCATTAGGACGAAAAATGTTCAAATGTAATGAAAATACAACGCTAATCAAAATACAAAAGACTGAGTTTGTAAATAAAATGTCATAGAAGTAAAAAATAATTAATTTGAATTTAGAATACAGAGCCATTACAAACTTTTTTTTATTTGAAATGACCAGTACCTACCTAAGAAAGGTAATTTCATAGGTAAATATATAGAAACATTAGGTAGATAGACATCGCTTTATTCACACTACAATTTAAGACATTGGTATAATCTTCTTATATATAAAATTCTCGTGTCACGGTGTTTATAATTAAACTCCTCTGAAAAGGTTCGACGGATTCTCATGAAATTTTGTGTACATATCCGTTAGGTATGCGAATCGGCCCACATCTATTTTTCCCCCTGGGACACGAGCAGAGCTGTGGGCATCAGCTAGTATTGAATAGAAACCAATACAACGGTGCAATATGCGGTCTTATCATATTGGTACTACGAGTAAACACTATTCTTTAACATAGAAAGATTTATAACAAATAAGTATTTTTTATAATCTTTAACAGTTATCTGCTTTCTTAGGATTTACCAACAGAAGAGATTTTGCCATGCAAGCGTGGCATGCTGAACAGACGGGTTTATAGATTGGGTTTGGATCAAGTTTTCTATCTCTTTGCGTTGTTTTACAATGTAGTCTCCCCTTTTTTGCGAAAATCGAATCT
The DNA here is from genome assembly GCA_932526445.1 of Phragmatobia fuliginosa. Lineage (NCBI taxonomy): Eukaryota > Metazoa > Arthropoda > Insecta > Lepidoptera > Erebidae > Phragmatobia > Phragmatobia fuliginosa. The sequence goes on from OW052073.1 coordinate 8,239,526, forward strand.
AACCAACCAAAAACCGCACGCCTTCACGGGTACTAGAAACCGAGAAGTCAGGTTCCCTGGAAATCCCTGGAACCTCGACGTACCTCGGATCACCTACTGTTTGTATATGGTCCCCTTCATTCTGGGAATCCTACTGTTCCTCTCTGCCCAAAGGAAAGGGGTAGTTTGCTCCCCTCTTCGACACTTACGTCACCCACGGGATAAATTACTGAGTAATCTTCCTTAGTCCCATCAGCCTTATTCCCAATATTATTTGGGGTCGGCTACTAGTTCAACCGGTTAAACCTGAATATCAGTTTTTCCACGGAGCGACTGGCATCGGACCTACGCAACCCTAAGGGAGAACTGAAATTCGAAGGTTGAATGAACTAGTTGTCAGTAAATTTGAGGGCACTGACTTCCCCATAACAATTGCCCTAGATGTTCTTAACAACCGGGACCGACGGCTTTACGTGCTGTCCGAGGCACGGGCGTGAATGACCGCCAAACTTACAAAATACTGACTAATATAGAATAAAAAAAATTAATCCGTTGCTACTCGAATCTTTTTACATAAAGTTAATCTTTTATTTTGATATCAAACCTTCAAATCAAACTCCTTGATTATGTAACTAAATGATTGAACTTGCTTGCTGTCATCATCCTTCACCTTCCATAGGCATATCACATGCTTAAGTTAAACAGGGTAAACAAGATAATGAGAAGTTTATGGGTAAACAAATACAGGTTTTTCAAGACGTTGCTTAGTTAAGACCCGTCAGATTTGATGATATGAAACTAGAAAAAAACTAATGAAAGTAATCAATTACATTTTAGCCGTTATTTAATCACAGTCTGTGCTGTAAGCATGTGGTTTATCTATGCCCCAATAACTTAATGTATACATGTTACTTTGTTACTATGTTACTTTAATTTATGACTACTATACAGAAGTAACAAAGTGGGCGATAGACCGAAGCCCTTAGGTCAAATCAGAGGACGCACCGTCGCAAAGGGCTCCAATGCGACGTTGGTGAAGGAAGGCGACGACCGACGATAGGGAATAGAATTGGGTTTCGTTTAGTTTTAGTCAACCTTAATGGTAGGTAGATTTAAAATCGTGAATACAACTATTATGTTAATTTATTATTTCTTTAATTATTTGTACGAAATTTTCCAAGTGAGTGTGAGTGAGCATTTTACAATTTAGGTCCCTATGACTCCTTAAATAAAAAAGTTATCAAAAAGGCTATATATATATATAGTTTTGCTTGAAAGTTCATCATAATAATATCACTATCATAATTTTTTTTAGAAGTTTTGAGCCAGCCGCTTAGCTTTTAGAGGGGAGGGCGCTCTGATTTAAAAAAAAATACGCTTTCAAGTTGAATAACTCATAAACGGATACCTATATAAAAACCAGGCTTAGAAACCTCCCAATGTTTTTAAAAGACCTATCTAATGATACCCCACACGGTAGACGCGAGAAAAAAGACATATTTTTTTTACAGGTAGGGGAGGTACCCCAAATAAAAATATATTTAATAATTTTAAAGTAGCATTTTATCCACGTAATTATATATATACACATATTCATGTAAAGTTTCATTTTTCTAGCACCAACCGTTTGGGGGGTAGGTCGAGGACGGACAGAAGGACGGACATGGCGAATCTACGAGGGTTCCGAGTCATGAACTCCGGAACCCTAAAAAGTAGTACTATACTTTTTTCGCAGTATTACCGACATTATTACTGTTGCAGCATTACCGACAAAAACACCTTCCGAGGACAACTGTTTTGAAATAATGAATGCATCTAGATACCGGTATTCTTGTAGCCATAAATTGAGGAACAGCGGCTTGATGGCTTCATACGGTTATATATATTTCTAAACCCTTGTGTAATCCTCCTGCCGATACATGTCCCTTGCGGATATTATTTTGTCCTAGTGGGTAAACAGGGTAAAACTAAGTCACTGTAATTATGTGCTAGGTAGCTGATGGCCAACCGTAATACTGAGTATCCGTTCACTATAATCGCTGCAAATTAACTTTACGAAATACGAAACATGGGTTTTGTGCATCTAAAATGCAACTTGGAATTTTATTATTACTCGTACCGTGTCGACCAATGATACCTTTTTTTATAATATCATTGGTGTCGACTGTTTAAAAGTGAAAGAAGGCATTTTACTATCAACAGAAGATTTTGCCTATTAAGTAACTGTTGGATAGGTATAGGGTTAGTTTTAAACACTAGAATTTGAAAATTTTGTCTATTATGTAGAATTGCTTTTGAACAAAGACGGCATCAAAATAAATTTAATCGTAGAGTAGGTACATTATTAGGGTTGCGGAGGTCCGATGCCAGTCGCTCCGTGGAAAAACTGAAATAAAGGTAAAACCGGTTGAACTAGTAGCCGACTCCAAATAAACTTGGGAATAAAGGCTCGGAAGACGAGGTACATTATTTTGTTGTTAACTTACAAATAGCGTAGGCAAAACGACCTGTCACGATTTTTATATGTATGAATGCGATTTTTTACAACGATTTTTGTAATCAGGTAAATAACCATTGGAACGATACTGAATGTACCTTAAAAATTTGGTTGAATACCGACTCTCCAATTGATCATATAAATAAGAGTTATAGTGTGTATAGTTAGCATATGCGGCTGCTGATTAAGAGGTCTCGGGTTCGATTCCCGGGTAAGACCAAATATTTGTTTGATCAACAAATATTTGTTTCGTAACCTGGGTGTTTTCTATGTAGCATATTATGTATATATTTACGAAACAAAAGTATGTTTATGTATTTATATCAGTTGTTTAGTACCCATAATAATTATGAGCTCTGCTTATTTTGGGACTAGATGACGTTGTGTGGAAGATTTCCGATTTTTTTTATTTGTTACACATGGGGAGACTTCGAACAAAAGAGCAATATAAGATTTGATTTCAATGTTTAATTTTTTTATTAATATGTATTAGCATAAAACTAAGGAAAAGCCATTAGTAGGTAGGTAATTTTAATAATATTTTATTTTTTATTTTTTATTTTTATTTATTTATTATTAAAGTACACAAATGGATATTTTTTTAAAATAACGTTATGCATATGTGATCCTTGACTATTTTAACACTGCTGCAACCAGGAGCGAAAATTTAATTCCTCTTTGGACTCTGATTGCTGTGGAACACTTTGCTTTTAAAGTATCCCCTAAGAAAGAAGTCCATTGAGGATAATTCCGATCTAACAGGTGGCCAGTTAATGGCAACTCTTTTGGATACCACAAAATTCTGATAAGAATTGATATTATATTGTATTGGAAACTGAAATCATTATTCTTTACTTTTCGCATGTTTCCACATTTACTCACTTTTGAAACCTTTCCTAGAATGTTCTAAATGCATACATTTATTTATATGGGAATGTTATTATAAATGTTATATTTATATTTACATAATTATTTAATATCAATTAATGTTAAATTCTGACATAGTTAAAAACAAAAAAATAAATATAAGTGTGAACTTCCACACATAAAATTAAAGTCGAATGTCAGGAACAATAAAATATATCTAACGTCATAAGTAAATATGTTTTTAATTATGTAATATATATATTTGAGTTACACACCTATGTATGTAACAAAAACTTGAACATTTATAAAAACACATCCGATTCAGTTCTTCGCTCGTGGGTTTCGCAAAGTATCTGTTTCCAACAACAAAACATTTTGCAATATTTTATACGATTCTTACTGCGTTTGCAAATAATGCATGCAAATAGCTGAGCCAAGACCGAAGGAAATCATCAATTTGTAACAATTAAAAGTCCATCCACGTTGATGAATAAGATAAGACTACATATTAGATATACTACTTTACTACACTTACAGCAATATCATGAATATTACGAGTTTAATAGATTCGGTTTGCCAATCGAATTCTAACTAAACATTTGCTATTGGAACCAAATAATCCAATTGTAGGTACTTGTTTCTTCTTTGTAGGAATTAAAATTAAAGTGACTATTTGTGATATCAAATGAACTTTTTTTACTAAATGTAGGTATTTGAAAGTATATACGGTACGTACTTACATCAAAACTGCATTTTTTTAAATTTTGTTTGTCTGTCTGATTGTTCCAGCTTATCTTTGGAACGGTTGGTCCGATTTCACTAATAGTTAAGGACATAAAGAGTAATTTAAACATTTTTAGACTAACTTTGGTTCTGGTAGAATCCGTAACTTTAAGGGTACGCTGAAAGAAAATCCAACCCTGAGTTTGGTTTCCAGCGTAACTACGTTTAAACTCGCCATTTTATATGTAATTACTTCCTTACTAAATTGATCATAATGAAGAAATATTAAGGATACATTGAAAGAAACACTAAGCTACACACAATTTGTATGCGAATCTTAACCAGATTCGAATCCTTTTGTAATTTGGTGACCCCCATGTCTGTATTAGGGGTTTAATATCAATTTGTATCCTTTGGATATCCGATGATAATCATTATTTCGCCTTCATGTACTTTTAAATGCACCTTCTTCACTCTTTTCTAAATCATTCTAAAGTAGATCTTCAGAGAAAACTTTTATCTTTTAGTGCGCCTTTGAATACTTTTGACATAAAGTAAGTGTTACATGAATAAATTAAACGATACATAAGAAATGATTGGTTGTTAGTAAATAGCTGTGTCTTTGTCCTGAAGGTAAAACTTTTTAAAATGTCTAAATACTATGATGCAGTAGGTAGAACGTTAATTTTGTAATATAGTGTTGCTTAATGTTATTACACAACTTTAACTTAATGTTATCAAGCTACAAATTAATGTTATTTTGGTGCTTGGTCAGACCAGACAGACATAATTGAATTCGTGTCTGTAAATACACCACAGTATTGAACTTAAATGTCATCGTTTTATATTATCCTTACTAATAATAATAATGCGAAAATCACTGTCTATCGGTCACGTTAAAACTGCTGAAGCTTTTTAAATGAAATTTTGAATACAGATAGACCTGAGAAAGGACATATCGGGATAACCGTTATACACATGGGCGGAGCCGCAGGTAAAAGCTAGTATATTTTAAATTTTAAATACTGTATGTACAGCATTATCTAGTAAGTGAGAATGAGTATTAGTAACTTAAGCAAAAAATTATCATAACTTAAAACGTTTTTCAAGAAAATACAAACTCTACATAGTGGTATCTTTATATTTCTTCATGTAAACTTTGGCTCACTCTGACTTCTTTGTTTCAGATACAAACTATGCTAGAAGGAACCAAGATCAATTCACCGTCACAAATGGCGAGCGTTTTCGACATTGCCAAGGACACCGTCCTGTTTCTCGTACTATCTTGCTACTACATCCTTGAATCACTATTCTGGACTTTAATACCAAATGTAATAAGGCCTATGAAAAGTCTTAAAGGTGATGTAGTATTGGTGACTGGTGGCGGAGGTGGAGTTGGACGCCACTTGGCGGTGAAACTTGCCAGACTTGGAGCTAAAGTGGTCGTATGGGATATCAGCAAAGAAGGTTAATATGAACATATTTCATTTATTTACTTATAAACACACACTTAGCTTAGTAGTTGACCTTATTCTAAATATTATAGTATCGATGCAATCAAAACTGTTATTTTTGTCCACTACGAAACTATTTTTAGATATTTCTTTAATTAAATAACTAAAATAGTTTTTATAACAAAAACGCACAATTTAATGCAAATTTAATAGTATAAAAAGTTACAGACACATTTGAATTTAAAATATTGCCCAGTGTCAAGTAAGCAAGCGTACTAAACAATGCATTAGTCAGTTCAGTTTTATGTAGATGTACTTTTGAACAATTGGGTTTTTTTTTTCTATGATAATTACTTTATTTCAGCCTTTTTATTTTTATAAACCGACTTTCTTTTTTTAATATAAATTTTTAGTTAAATCCCATAGTCGTCCCGAAATATTATGGACACTTTTGTCAGTTAATGTTAATATAATATGATGTAAATATGTCTGTAATGGTACTTTTGAGGTTTTTCATTTAATTTCCATCTTGCTACATTAAGAAAATAGCAAACTCAAAAATGGGGGTGCCCTTTTTTCATTTGAAGATGCTATTCTAAATATCTATATAGTCTGTCACTACAACAATTCTAAAGAATTCAAAGACACCTCACGTGTCAAAACCCGTCTAACCGTTTGGGCTGCAAGGCAAATAAAAATTGCATACATTCGTACACGTCGGGGAATTTTTTTTATCTTTTATTGGGAAAACTCTCTCTCTCTCTTTTATTGGGAAAATGTAAATAGTTAAATAACTATATAACTATGCTTCCTTTGTGTCGGCGTTTAATGCCCTATTGCTCTTTGATCTAGGAATTATGTCCAACTATGCCAAGGTTTATTAAGTTCACTAACATTCTAAAACTGCATGCATTAGTCTAAAATCTATTTATAGAATTATGCTTGAACGGCCCAACCTTGTATCTTGGAAGAGGTTGTAATTTAAAAAGTTATATTAAACGCACATAGCCAATCACCTAATGATTGGAAATAATCACCGTAGGTATGCGACGACGGTGCGGTCAATACCTAGATGGGTGACCGTGGAGCGTCTCTGTAATTCGGAGGTCACGTTAACCAATTCGTCCCGGTTTTTATAATAAGACAACAGACCACTGCAAAAAATAAAGTCCTAGACTCCTAGATAGTATCAAAGCATTTATTTCAAGTAGGCCAGTTACAGGCACTTTTGAATTGTCGAAACAAAAATGTAGCTACAGTCCCAGTCACAAGACATAAAAACTGTGAAAGTACTGTAGTTGCCCATTCCCTAGCGTAGATCTCTATGGAGAAGAACGGGCAAGAAACTCCATGGACACTCTTTTAAATCAAAATGTTTTTACAAAATCATGGTTACATCATTCATGTTGAGATGGTACATTATGTGAGAACGATGTAGCAAGACGTGCACGTTAAAAGTGTCCATAGTACAACAAAAATACAATTGAAAAATAAAATAATTAATTCAAATAAGCCGTGGCAACTAAGAGATGACCAGTCACAACTGACAGCGCCCGTTCACGAACATGACGCATGGATCCGCACCATACAACTCAACCATTTTGAAGGGAATTAAATGATCAGACACACGTGCCACCATCAGCGTAACATTTGAGTGAGCATGACATACTCTCAACCGCCAGTGCAGATTCAAGTCAAGAAAAGACGTAGGTTTCCAGTGAATGATAGCTTGAATAGCTTCCTAGTACATAGTACTCACACAATATGGTAATCTTCTTGACTCTGAATTGTGTACAAAGTACAAACCTCTGCACGAGATTTGGTAATGGTCAGTGAGGTTAAGTAACTACTTCAACCGTATAGCCAATTTATATGAATTTATAAGGTTCTCAAGAACTTGTATTTCAATGAATTTAATATGTATGTTGTGTTAAGCAGGTTTACAAAAGACTTGCGCAGCAGTAATAGACGAAGGCTATGAAATCGCAAGCTACGTCGTAGACCTAGCTGATCGTAGCGCTGTCTACGCTGCCGCTGAAAAAGTAAAAAAAGAGGTAAGCATTTCAGTATTATGATAATATATAATGAAAAGCAACAAATACTTGGTTTGACAAAAACCATTGATCAACAGCCTTCAACGGTCCACTGCTGGACATAGGCCTCTCCTTAGAAAGGAGGTTTTGGCCTACTATACCACGCTGGCCAGACGTGTTGGTAAAGGGTTTGTTTCAAGTTTTCCTTCTCTTTTCATTGATATTGTCTTACGTAGTTTATCCCTTAGTCGCCTTTTACGACACCCGCGGGATGAATAGGGGTGGTGACACTCTGTATTCTTAATCCGTTACCACACGGACGCAAAAACCATTATATGAAATAAATGTAAACATTCATATATAATTAGGCCTACCAAAGTAACTCTACTTTGGATCGATTCCAACATGCAACCGTGCCGTTATAGCGGTGAAGTTTTGATTCGGTAAGGTGGTGGTTTGTAACGCTTTCACATCTTAACGACTTAGGTGATTCACACACTGGCCACGCGCCCACGCGCATAGGCGCGGGGCAGCAGATCACGCGCGCGGCGACGTAGGAGCAGATCTGCCTCTTCGAACAGATTTTACCGCGCTTCCGCGCCTAACGGCTTTGTACATGGCCCTCACCAAACTAAAGGTTACTTTCCATTTGGTCGTCGTCGTCTGTATTCTTTGCATTTCATGCCCCAAATTGCTGGGCATTGTTCAATTTCGTATATAAATGTGTTTACTGCAGCGGCCCGCCCCGCGGCGGCAGAATCTGCCAGAGGCACGAGCTTACGCGCCGTGGCGCGTGTTCGATGTGTTGGACCTGCCGTGTTTTCTATACTAATCGATGTACTTGCATACAATATTAAAATCTGCCACTCCGCGCTACGCGACGTAGCGCGGTGCAGTGTGTGAATCGCCTTACAGGTCACTATTCAAATTTTGCATGCCAGTTACCTCAGATATAGTATGAAAGAGTTGTAAAGAACGTCTATTACATCTAATGTGATTTGTGATAGGCTACCACTTATACCTAATAACTAAAAATTTATTTAAATTAAGTAACTTTTCTCAGTACGCACCGCTGGTTTTATATATCACATGGTTTAGCATATGTTATCATTGTTCATCGATAAACAAATCAACGATGTTTAGTATAAACCCTAGGATAGACAGTCGACGAGTCTACAGTCGTTAAAACCAGCTCGCGTGCGAGACTCCAAATTCAAAAAATGTCATCTTTCACAATCTTTACTCACAAAGTAACATGACATGTATATTTACAGGTCGGAAAAGTAGACGTGTTAATCAACAACGCTGGCACAGTTTTCGGTGAAACGCTATTGGATCTATCGGACAACGCTATTGAAACAACTTACAAAGTCAACATACTCTCTCATTATTGGGTACAGTATTATGTATTTAAAGTGGTTGAATTATCTTCATGGTTATGCAAAGAAGTACTCAAAAGGTCATCTTTAGATGTTTGCCACATTTATGTTGTAACGTTTCACACTAGTTGATGGTTTTGAAATTGATTTTAATAGCCGTTAAAAAATTGATTGCATGACAAAGCATGAACATGTGACGATTAAAAATGAACATTTCTTGTGGAGTAGGTTTATGGTGTACCTACATAATTATGCAAAGATGTACTCAAAATTGTATATTAAGCTCAATCTGTTAGAGATTTTCGACTAAAGATATTAATAATCAGTGCACGGGTTGAGTGCATTCAAATTTTGACACGAATATATGTTCGCTTCGAAAATGGTCTTTATTTATTCATAACTAGCGACCCGGCCCGATTTTACACGTAAATCTCAGCTTTATTTCTGTTACCATAATATTCTTGAACGTTCCTCTGAAATTTCTGAAAACCGCATTAAAATTCATTGAGTATTTAAAAATATCTAAACGAAAAGACAGTGGAAGAGACATTTTACCAAAAAAATAATCGATACCATACCTATTCACGCATATCAAATACTCTATATTATTATGAGATTATGAAAATAATATTTTACTTAAAACTATATTTGACCAATAGGATATTGACATTAAACATTTGCTTTTATTTTCAGACAGTCAAAGCCTTCCTACCTGAAATGATCAACACCGGTAAGGGCCACATTGTGACGGTTGGTTCTGTCGCCGGACTACTGGGCACGTACCGCTGCACAGACTACAGCGCTACCAAATTTGCTACTGTAGGCTTCCATGAAAGTCTCTTCACTGAGCTAAGGGTATGTACCTAGTTAAAATAGATAAATATCACAAGATTCTAACATTATCTTAATTAGAATACAAAATTATTATAAGCGCATCCCGCTTGAATGGTAATTAAAAATTATGAAAAACTATAAACCAGTTTTTTCAGAGACAAAAATCTTAATTAGTAATAATATTTGGGTTTTCAGAAAGTACACAAAAATAAAATTTTGTGATACTTATAAGTAACAAATACTGTAGTTATAAATATGGTCCAGATGGCTACTCAAACATTTCAGTCCATCTTGCTTCTTGTTCTAGTTATTAGTGACCCTGATGCTAAATAGCAAATGTGCGTTTGATTCCCACCCAGGACGGACAATATATTGTTGTGTGAGGAGCACGATCATTTATTGTGTTAACTATATATTCAGAAATCAATGCAAATAAATCAATTTGAAGTGTCTATTTGTAATTTCAAATTAACAGTTTTTTACTGAATGTATCTAAACCAGGATACTTAAATAAATAAATAACAGTTTTTAAAGTTTTTGTCTGTACGAGTATTTCTGTCCCGGGTCCGATTTTGATGAGACTTTCACTGGAAGATAGCTGACATAATGATATAAGGAGTAACTTGGGTACTTTTTTTACTTTACTTTTGATACCTAGTTCGGGTTCAGATAGCCGTGTGTGCGATGTATGAAGTTTGTGACATCGCACGGATAATCAGTACGCTGAAGTGAAAGTGGGCCGCTGAAGCGGAAATGTTATAGAATGGAATGGAGACCGCGATTAAAAGACTTAGTGTAGGGTGACACGAGCCACCGATGATTTCGAGAAAGTGACTGATAGCGGATGGATGCGAATTGCCAAGACCCGGATAATTGGCGCTCCTTTGGAAAGAACTTTATTCGAATGAAAAATGATATCAAATCCAAAAGCAATTATTGAGAAGCCTTTGCATGCTCAACGTGTCACTGTATGGTGCGCTGTGTGGTCTAGAGGCCGTGATTTGGCCGTTTTTTTTTCGAAGATGAGGCTGGAAATGCGGTAACGGTCAATGGATCCCTATAAATAGAAAGAATCGACATCTGTCAGCGAGTTCAAGGTGGACATTTGTCAGATTTCATTTTTCATTCATAATTGCCAAACTTTTCTCTTCGTAATACAATAAAAATTTCAGTCGTCTTCATAAAAATTCTTTGTTTTATTTTATTTCGAAAACAAATTTCTTGTTGAAAAACTTGTTATTTATATTTGTTTCTAATTAGTTTAAGAAAATTCTGTTTCTTTTTCAGGCTCACGGTCACAACACAATCCACGCTACTCTGGTGTGCCCATATTACATAAACACAGGAATGTTTGACGGTGTCACTCCTCGTCTGATGCCAATGTTAGAGCCAGACTATGTGGCGGAAACCATGATCGATTCAATCAGGAAGAATGAAGTCAATTGCATAATGCCAGGTTCTGTCAGATACCTTTTGCCTTTGAAGTGGTAAGTTATTTAATTTGTTAATACACGTTTTACGTCTGAATGGAACAGAATTTAATTATATTGCCTCTAATACGACAAAATGCCTAAAGACGTGGTTAACTGATCTGTTAAACCAGAATACAGCTTTGCTCGACGGCGTTACCCGCGATTTACAACAATAATCGCGGGTAACACCGCATGACACAACTAGTTAGGATATAAAGCAGTTCTTTCTCATGATCTATTTAGTATGGCTAACTTTATGGAAAGGTCGCCACATAGTTTAGCTCATACTAAGTGTAAGCTACTTAGAAAGTTGATCAGTTTCAGGTAGGAAACAGATACATAGATCGAAATACTACTTTTAAAGGATTTTAACACAGTTAAAATGATAATGTTATATTTTCATTGCAGTCTCCTCCCAGCGAAAATGTGTTGGGATCTCATGCACCGCGTGATGAAGGGACCACAGTCTATGATGGAGTTCAAGGGAAAGCCTAAAGCTGTAACTCAGTAATTTCTCTGTTAATGTTGGGCCTAAGAGTACACTGGAAATAATTGTGATGATTTAAGAAAAGTAAAAGTCGACAACCTGTATTTACCATAATTATTGCGTCATAAAATATATTTGCGCACATCTGCAGACAGATGTTAGGGTAACATTTATTTAAATTGTCAAAATTTTTATCAACAACTCATGGGTATAATGTTCTAAAGTCGAATTTCTCTAAAAGCCTGCTTATTATATGTGAATTTTCACATTGGATCACATAAGTAAGTGGCATGGCACAGTACTGCCCTTTAATCGAGAGGGCATTAACTCAATGCCAGCCTTTTTTATCCATATGTACATGAAACAAGCCTATTCCTTTTGAGGTTTTGTATGTCTACGTAAATTAGGAATACAATTTCGTATTATAACTTGCGCTTCTTTCTCGAAGCCCCTTTTTCTGACTTACTGCCCTCTCGATTACTTCGACAGAGTAAGAAAGTGACTTTACCATCCATGAGGACAACCATTTACAGGTTAACTAGATAAGTGGTTTATTAGGTTTTACTTACCTTGAAATATTAAGACTGAATAATTTCAGTAGTGTTTTAAGGTTAAATAATAAGTAAAAATAAATGTACGATATATTTAATTTATTATGTTTAATTAAAACCCCGGAATGAATATCACAAAAACAATAATATCTTAAGATTAATATCACACATCAGAACAAATCATAGAAGTAATCTAGACCCTGTCCCAGCTCCCATATAGCAACTCCAGTGCCATACTCATTGGCTAATTCTAGACGTTTATGTATAGAATATAAAGTAGGATAGAATATCTTCTTGGCACCCTGTGATGTTCTGTAAATAAAACAAGAAAATACTTAAAAAAAACTATAACCCGAATACATAAAAGCTTTTAATAAAGTTTATATAGGCTATGTCACCTGGCCTATTATTACGAATCTGGTCAGTTCGCTTACGCCCGTAGTAAAAATAGTTTGAAACACAATCACACTTCATACAACAATACAACAGATTACGGACTCACACATCCGTATAGTCTCTGATAGTGCATCGGTACTTAAATCCCTAAATAAAACCCATGTCACTTCGAAACTCATAATGGATTGTCACAACGCGTTAGAACGCGTTGCGACCTCCGGCCGGAATTCAGTGACAATACAATGGATAAAAGGACACAGCGGATCGCTAGGTAACGATGCGGCCGATGAGCTGGCTAGAAGGGGGGTCTGGCGCAGTGGTTTTCGGACCCGAACCCGTGGTGCCCGTCCCATTCGGCCAGCTCCGTGGTTGGCTGCAAGAATTTACCCGCACACAAGTACAACACCACTGGCTATCTGTCCCAGGCTGCAGACAATCAAAGGAAGCCATGCCACTTCCTAATGATAAACTAACCAAACGCTTATTGCGTTTGGATAGGGACAGTCTGCGGCTGGTGGCAGGAACTATCACCGGACACTGCTCACTAAACAAACACTTCCACACCATAGGCATAACTGACAGTCCCCTATGCAGAGCATGCTTAGGGGCAGAGGAAACGGTGTCGCATGTACTCATCGAGTGCACAGGTGTCACCGAAACACGGAAAAACACACTTGGATCTCCTAAATCTGTTGCAGAATGTCTGGACAGACTCGGAGACCTTATCCGCTTCTGGAGGGAGGTGGGCTGGCTGGAGTGATGGCCGCCCTCACGTACAATGGTCCACTTAAAGGACTAAGTGCGGAAACCACCCACATAACATAGAACAACAGATTTTTCAACTGGTAGATTGTACCTTAGTAATTCACCACAAGTGTGTTTCTATGCAAAAAACACAGAACTAATCTATAACAATTTCATTAATTCGAAAGTAACTATGTTTGTCTCTCTCTTTTGCTTTCACGGCTTAATCACTGAACCGATTTGGATGAATTTTAGTTTAGAGATAGATTTACCTTATGGTAGAACATAGATAACTTTTTGTCGGGACACGTGATGTATATGTACGTGGCCTAAGCCGCAGGCAAATGAAAGTTGATAATAATTTTCCTTCAAAAGCTGTCTTATCACACGAACAGGAAAATGAATATTAACAATATTATAAAAAATATGAAGATGCATTTCTTTGTAGCAAGTTATGCTTTTGATGGTTTATCTATTCAATTGTCAAAATAAGTTTACACCCAAAGGATGCAGAATTGCTTAATGAAATCATTACAACATCACATTCACACAAGTGTAACCGAGTCCCTAGACTAGTAATATTGTATAACATAGTATAATATAAGGCCATACAAGTACAAAAAAAGTTTCTGTAATTAAAAGTTACCTGATTTCAATATAATTTTCAGCAGTGTTGTTATTATATGACAGTGCTTGGTTATGTTTGGCATTCTTTAATAATTCTATATACTCTGTACCCACGATTGGACCACCACCATTGGCTGTATAAGAGTTGCCATAAAAGTTCAATCCAAGCAAGATCTTGGATCTCTTTGCTGTTATTTCATCACCGTCAAGTAGCTTTTCTACACACAATCTGATCCAATATAAGGGTGCATTAGGACCTGCAAGAGGGAAATATAGAACTTTGAATAAACCACCTTTTGTAATTTAATTTCGTAGCAGAAAAAACTAACAGCAACCCTATTCTACAACTGGCTTCTTCGTACAGTCGGTAGCGTAATTATATGATCAAGAGGGAGATCTAGAGGGATTGGATTTGAAACCCAAGTGGGGTCAAAAAGTGTTATTGAGTTTTTGATTGTAGAAATACTTTATAACAGCCTCGAATTTGGGGTCTTAGACCACATTCCTCGGAGAGCTCGTAAAGCCGCCGGTCCTGCGCCTGACCACTTCCCGGTCGAGTCTTATAGCTGTCCCATCAGATTATGTGAGTGACGGAACATCAACTGCACCTCAACATCATATAGCATCACTATTTAATAACAATTCATTGCATACAGTCATTCATTTGTTTTATAAACATGCATAAACATCCTTTTTAAATTACCTGGTTTCTGTGGATTTGAAAAATCATAAGTCATAATAGAAACAGCTTCCACATAAGGATAAATATCATTAAAAGCTTTAATGAAAAACTCATCAGTAGGAAATCCACGGAATGGTGGATAGACTAGAATTAGACTTAGTTCATCGTCATTCATCTCTAGACCTGAAAATTAAATAGTTTCATGAATTTTTATAAATATATCTACTGCACTATATAGGTCATAAGGGTTGATAAATTGCTCTTGCCCTGATTTTGCTTCATTTATTTATTTATTCTCCAGCACACAAATAAATATTGAAATAATGTAAGTTATGTTTTTTAGCTTACCAAACTGTTGTATAAATTTAACAGACTTGTCAACATATTTGCCAATTTGAGAGAGCATCTCTAAAACCACTCCATCAAACTTCCACTGCTTACAAGCTTTCTTTATTACTTCAATAAGAGCCTTTTGTTCCGTGTGGGATGAGGGCTCCATAAAGAAAGCCTTGAGATCTGATGGTTGCCAGCTTTCAAAGATGATTCTTGGTAAAACTAAAAAAAAATAGTCATTAGTTTGCATGTGATAAAAATTTATTTTATTTACAACTTACTTAGTGACTCAGTTCTTTATTCCTATGATTTTATTTTTTTATTTTTTTACTGATAAGAATGTTGAATTAGAAAAATATTTTGTTTTTTATTCGACATTCATAGATGTAACCGATATCAGAAAGGACTACAGTGGAGCCCACTATACCATTTAAAAATAATGAATTAACACCTGATAACAGTATATGAGAATAAAGCATGGCTTATCAGCATTGGAACTAATTGCGTTGCCATACACATGCAGCAATAATAAACAAGTACATACTCTTTAAGTTGCTAGTAGATCCTTTCTGCCGAACATTCTTCATCCAGGCATGGTCAACATCATGTAAGCCTGATATAATATAAATATTCGGCGACTGACGCTTTATTTGAAGCCAAACAGGAGAAATATAGTTAAACTTAGGAGCCCAAGACTTCGCAACATCGTAACCCTTGTTGTTCCACTATAAAATAGAAAATACAAATTGAGAGAACGTTTTAATTGCTTAGTAATTCAAATGATTCGAGGAATTTCCGCTTTACACTTACGGGCGTAACGTAACCCAAAACAGAATTCTTGAAGTTACGTGCTACAACGTCCTGATGGTAAGTGGCATGATATTTTATAATATCTTTCACTAAAGGTGTTTCATTCACTAGTTTACGATCCAACACGTTATTCTTCCTTGGACCTTCTTGAGGCTTTACACCTTTCTGTCCTTTTTTATCCGAGGGCGGCGATAACGTAGCTAAACACACATTTAACAGGAAAACAACTTGTAATATTGTCTTGAAACATTTCATCGTTACGTTATGGCACAGATATATTAAGTCTCTATCATAAACTTTTTGTAAAACGTGCACAAAACTGTACCTATTTACGAAAGCAGTCGGGAATAAACAATTCGCCGGCTTCGAGTCGAGGCAAAGGTGACGAAAACGTCAATCGGTCAATAACATTAATGAAATGTCAGTGGTTTTTTTTTTTTTTAGAATTTAATGACCTGGTAACATGTCAGTGGTTAATAGTGCGTATCTTTGCTGTGTTACTACTGTCATTCTGACAAATTCTGGTTGCAGATCTGCGATTTGATTTGTGATTCGATCAGCAATCGATTTTCGTGTATGTTTTAATGAAAATGGCAAGCGAAGGAATGTACACTTTGATTAAAAATTGTTATTTGATATATTTTTCTAGCATATAACTCAATTAATAGTTTAATTTTTCCTGTAGAAAATAGGATATTTTAATTTGCAAAGAACATTAAAAAAAATGTGTCATATTATAATTTTCGCAGTTTAATAACCAAAATACTGACTTTTAGTTGCTTAAAGTTCGCGCGTAAATTCAAATTTAAAAATCTGAAGTAATGGAGTTTTCTGGGAAAGGGAGGAAGAGTTTATGGGTATTAATAAACACATGAAGGATTAAAGACTAGTTTTGAAATGATGTCAACTATTGCCGTGTAGCACAATAAAATTACAGTAGGTAGTCTCTCAATATTACTATAGGTAAGGCAGAAATAAAATAGGCCTGAATTAGTTTTCTGTAGTGAAGAGGAACAGGGCTTGCAGTGTCAGTTCCAGTCATTAGGCATGTGATATGTCTTGGTTTGCCAGTTGCTAGAACTAATCAGTTTGTTTTTCGTTGTAAAATAACATTTTACTACACTTTCATGTTTCTGATCTCAAAAACACATTTTTGTCACATAAATTAGATCTAAAGTTTTGAATACCGCTAAATGTAAACAATGCTTGAATAAAATACATCTATACTTACTAGGTATACTAACTAATAGTAATAACACTTTAAAAACGCGTGACTACGGCTTTTCTAACTTGATTATGTCGTGTATCTCTGTCCGAAATATTTATATTTATTGATAATTGTGTACGAGTACAATGTTGTTTAAACCTTGTTTCATACTTTTTCAGCTTCGTTTTTTGTTAGTTGGGTTTTGGTTTTTATTTATTTTTCTAAAGTGTTGAGTGCCGTTATGAAATTAATTTATTTGTAAAGTAAAACAAACCAAGCTGACCGTAGGTAATAAATTTTCTGAATAGACTAGCATACCATAGTATTATTACAATTATCGAAGAAATACGGACAAAATCACTAGCAAATGCTAATAAAATACAGGTAATAAAATACAAATAAAATACGGCCTTTCCGATGATTTAAAACACGACATAATTATCTCAAATTACTTTCATAACATAGTAGAGGGCGCCACATAAAAGTCATTGACATGTCGTGTTAAGTCGTGTAGCTTATAACCAGCGGATGGTCAAGACGCTTTTAACGATATCTCAGTTCTAATAAGTAGGTAGTTGAGGAGCTTTGAGAGAACAGACAAAAATACATACCCTGTCAAAATCATAACCCTCCTCTGGCTTTGCCGTAGTCGGGTAAAAATTGGTACTTTGTGACGTTGTAGGTAGGAAACAATTACTGGCCTATTTCTTTGTTTGGAGTTTGGCTGATTTATATGTATAATTGATATTAATTATAATTAATTATTAAATATAAAAAAGAAGAAGAAGAAGAAAGGCTCGGAAGATAGAGATGACATAATATATGTCATCACCATTTTCCTAGCCTTTCTTCCTGAAATATTTGGGATCGGTTACTAGTTAAACCGGTATACCTAATACATAATATATTAGAGGTTAAAGTATAAAATTGCTGATTTGTACTGAAAAATTTAATATATTTATTTAATTAAAATATCCACCATTATTATCTATATATTGCTGCCATCTAATAGGAAGGTCATTTATACCTTTGCGATAGAGCTCTAGTGATCTAGATTCTACAAACTGTGTGAAATCATTTTGTACTGCCTCCTGGGAAGAAAACTTTTTATCACGTGGAAAATTGTCCAAATCACGAAAAAAATAGTATTCCGTTGGAACATGGTCTGGTGAATACGGAGGGTGACGAATGTTTTCTGATTGCAGTTCCTGTAGAGTTAAAACGATTTCTCGTGCTGTATGAGATCTCGCGTTAACATGATGCAATAATGGTGTTGATGAAGATTGATTCATCATGAGTCAGGGCTGTTTTTTTTTCGGAGTTCAGCACACGAGACATCTGCCGTTATTGCTTGAACAGATCGGAGAAAGTTATAGAGGGAAAAAGACTGTCGGTCCCGCAGACGGAAACTGGCTATGCGCAACCCGCCAACCCGCTCGGTCGCATGAGAAGAAATGCGTACACGCTCGGTTTGATTCGTCGCAGAAGCACGAATGCCGCTGTGCATCCTCAAACCCAGCTGCCCGAGTCCCTTATACGGAACCCTTATAGATTCGTCAAGTCTGTCTGTCTGTCTGTCCGTCCGTATGTCACAGCCAATTATTTCCGAAACTATAAGAGCTATACTGTTGAAATTTGGTCAGTCGATGTATTCTGTGAACCGCATTAAGATTTTTACATAAAAATAGAAAAAAAACAATAGATTTTGGGGGTCCCCATACTTGGAACTGAAACTCAAAAATTTTTTTTTCATCAAACCTATACGTGTGGCGTATCTATGGATAGGTATTCAAAAGTGATGTTGAGGTTTCTAATTTCATTTTTTTCTAAACTGAATAGTTTGCGCGAGAGACACTTCCAAAGTGGAAAAATGTGTGTCCCCCCCCCCTCTAACTTCTAAAGTAAGAGAGTGATAAAACTAAAAAAAATATATGTTGTACATTACCATGCAAACTACCAACGAAAATTGGTTTGAACGAGATGTAGTGAGTAGTTTTTTTTAATACGTCATAAATCGTAACACGCAATTTACCTTACATCCAATCAATACACTAGTATAAAAACATCGATGAAAGTTACAACGAACTACAAGAACTTTTATATGATGTTACTTGCTGATACGGAACCCTTCATGGGCGAGTCCGACTCGCACTTGGCCGCTTTTTTTAAAAGAAGAACCTCATACTAACGATTTTAAAAAAGTTACTCCCAAAAATCTCAAACCATGAAGATTATATATATGTCAATTCGAAGTACCTACCTATTACAATAAAACAGTAATTTCTTACTTTAACCCCTATTATTAGTATTAAACTATTAGTCAATCTGGCTTTCAGTACAACCCCATCTTAATTTGAAGCTAGATGGCGTAGTGTGTCAGCTTTTCAAATTATTTATACATTATTATTTATTTAGATACCTTCGCCGCACCGTAAAAAGAAAATAAAATCAGTCTAAACAAAGAAGACCTTTTTAAGAATCGATTGACATCACGTATGGTTTTCTTACTCTATTACATACTCTTTTCTGTTCTGGGTTCTCTGGACCTAGGTGGTCCTTTTTCCGCACTGGGGTGCACAATTCAGTTCCATTGACAATCACCGTATATCGGTACTATAGTGGATCTGCCAAAGACGACAAAAAAATCCTAGGGATGCAACAAGCACCTGATAGTTTTAGTGCAAATTGTCGACATTGTATTTAAAATATGTGTACTGACCACGCTAATGCTCGTTTATATTACTTATTATTTTGAGTTTACCTTTAAGAGTTAGTTTACCTTTAAGAGTTAGTTTGCCTTTAAGAGTAGAGTGAACAGGTTTCTTTTGGATGGGCGTGTACCATCTTCGTCTTCATCTACACTTTCCATCAGGTGAGATGGAAGACAAACGCCTATTCCATTACAACTATAAAAAAAAAAAAAAAAGAATGTTCATGGGATACATCCCTCTTTTGTAGGGCAGAAATGTATAGTACCTACTCACTCACTAGTTTGCATTCTTCTGCTTTCTGTATGTGTGTGTACAGTGTGTATATAGGTATATAGAATAAATTTAGATAATCATAGGCATCGCTGTTGTCTACAACAAGGAAAATAAATTAGAAACAAAAGAATACCTAATCTCGATAATTACAG
Source organism: Phragmatobia fuliginosa (assembly GCA_932526445.1). NCBI lineage: Eukaryota > Metazoa > Arthropoda > Insecta > Lepidoptera > Erebidae > Phragmatobia > Phragmatobia fuliginosa. The sequence goes on from OW052073.1 coordinate 8,259,737, forward strand.
TACTCATTTTGTTTCCGATTTGTTTTTATAAACCACCTCTCACTTCATATTTCCTATAAAATAAAGTCCTTCGCCGCGTTTGTCTGTCTGTCTGTTCGCGATAAACTCAAAAACCACTGCACTTGTTTAAATAAAATTTTGTATCAAGATAATCTAAAGTCTGAAAAGGATATAGCCTATATCCTTTCTCAGACTTTTACCGCGATAACTGACATAGCCGCTAGTGTAGCCGAAAGCTAGTAAAATATCTACAAGAATAGAATCGTTTCCAGCTGTCATCGAATTTGCATTTCACAGATCCAATAAACTTAACCTGTTAAAAACCAATTCAAATACATTATTTGCCGTGCCTTTTAAGACGTAATAGATATTTTATCGACAAATTTCTCACTTCGAAACTTGTATTCTGACGCCAAAACGTCTTTCTAAACATAAGTTCTAAATGTTGACACTTGTTGTGACTCTCTAGAAACTTGTTGGAGTCCATCTGATGCACGTTACAGGGAACCTCTTAGATACAAAATAAAGATCTTTACACACTTATGTAAAAACACAAACATAAAAAGTAGTTTTATTTTCCTTTCCTTTTGTTACAACCGTCATTGCCTACAACGGCGTAAAAGAAAGTAATGCTTGCGGTCGACGATGTATGCGTTGTTTATTGATAAGTCAGTTAGTTCTGCGACAGAAACCGGGGCTATAAGATGGCTCGTCATCTTTTGCAAGTACAAACCGCTATTGTATTTGTATTATTAGTATTTTTATTAGGTAAACAGTGACTAATTTTTTTTTCTTGTTCCGTGTTGTTACGTTTATTATTTCGTGCGTCTTTTTATTTTCTATTTTATAATTTATGTGTGACTGAAGATGGAATATAAATAATACTTTCACAGGAGTACAAGGAACGCATCGCCGGAAAAGAAGCTTATCAGATGTGAAGTGTCATGAAAATGGAAGATTCTACAGGTAAGTTTATTCTTTACGTTATCTGTGTTGTCATAGTGGATGATATAGAGCAGACTTTAATGAGCGTACTAGGTAATAGTACGACTCTCTATTATTGTATTCATCGATATAAATGGACAACCAGCAAAGGTTTTAAATAAGGTATCCCCAAGAAAACAGGATCAGTGTGAAGGTATAGTAATTCACACGAATAAGCAGTTTTCGCTTTACGTATTTTTTGTTATTTTCCAATCAAAGTTACACTTACTGATTGTTTTTCGTTCTCATCATCAACCTTTGTCAACTAATGCTGGATATGGACCTCTTATGAAGTCCATAGAAAGGAGGATTGGTTTCAAGTTTTCCTTCTCCTTGCAGTGATGTTGTCCTATGTAATTTGCTCCCTTAGTCGCCTCTTACGACACTCATGGAATGGATAAGGGTGGTGACTGCTGACACTCCGTATCATCAAATCATTAGGTACCACGCGGATAACAAATTCTTTTAATTGTATTTTTTTTTAATTGAATCTCATTTAGTGATCCTCTCCCTAAAGGTGTAATTAGGTATTTTGCCACTACAAGATATAAACAACTTAAGTTTACTAACTAACTAATAGTATCTAAGTAAAAACAGAAGTGAAAAATCGTTTAAAAAAAAATTTTTAAACTGAAACTTTTCGTACTTAAAATATTTGACTTCTTGCTCAATTAATATCTCTCGAAAAAAGAAAAACTAGCAAATAAGGAAATTGTAGAACTAAAACGTTTATTGCCTTTTAACAATAATATCTTCCTTAAAATAATCAATATTAATAAATAAGTTACTGTTTTTCTTTTCTTTTTTGGATTGTCTAAAAATACGTTACTAATTTATTATACCTTAGCGTAATATATAATAATTAAAACGATTAATTTAAAAAATTAAGCAAATTTTGTTTTGGCTTCGCTAAGCATTAGCCAATGATGAGTGTTAGGGAAACTATTGTGTACAGGATAGAATTTGAAACAAGGAAAAAAAAATATAACTATTAAATCGATATATTGAAGCCAAAATGAAAGAAATGCAAAAATTTGCAGAAAAAAATAAATACACCTGATATACACTACACCCCTCCCCTCTGTGAAATTTCTTAATTTTGTGGGAACCACTCCCCCTCCCGTTTCGAGCCTCACGTGATTAATGGCTAATATGTATGTATTTACAAAAAGATAAATTAATATAATAATATGTGTATTTATGTCATTTATGAAGTATACATTCACGCTTACAAGCATACAAGCTCTGCTTAGTTTGGGAATAGAGAACGTTGTATTAAATGTCTGAAAAAAATATTTTTATTTATTTATAGTATGGGTCTTTAAATGTATGTGCCTATACAATTAAAGTGTACGACCAAGATACGGCTTTCTTTATTCTTTAATGTACACACACATTTTCTCATCTAAGCTACGAGGAGATTATGTACAAGGGCGAGTTTTCTTCCAGCGAGGCTTACCTAATGTTAAACGGTTTCAGGAGGCCGCGACGCTCTCATTATGAAATCAGTTAAACAAATAAAAAAACCGACTACCCAAATCGCGACAGTTGTGCCTATGCTATTTGAAGAGTTTAAACGATTTGTCCAGGATCTGTATCCTGGTTTCCTTATCATGAGACCACGTCACCAGAGGCACCAGCTTTCAAATGAAAAATAAATATCAAAATGGGTTTACCCAATCGAAAGTACTAAGGTAACAAATATAATCCTCCTTTTTTTAAGGCGGTTAAAAAGTATGTCTCTATATTTTATCAGAAGCTTATTTTACATGGCAGTCGGCCAGTTTCTAAGTCAGTCAATATGTACTACGTATATAAAAAACTATCTTACCCCGCCACCTCGTCTGCGTTTCCTGTTACCTGTAGCGCGATGTTATAATAGCATGAACAGATATTTTACCATAAAAAAGGTGATAGAAAGCCACCCATCATCAACAGCCTTTAACAGTCCACTGCTGGACATAGACCTCTCCTTAGAAAGGAGGTTTTGGCCTACTATACCACGACCACTGACGGGTTGGTATAGGGTTGGTTTCAAGTTTTCCTTCTCTTTGCATCGATGTTGTCTTGCAAAGTTTGTCCCTTAGTCGCCTTTTACGACACCCGTGGGATGAATAGGGGTGGTGACACTCTGTATTCTTAATCCGTTACCACAAGGGAAAGCCACCCATAAAAGATAGAAAATATGCTGTTGCGGATTTTTATTTAGAACTTTTAAACGAGAACAATTCTTCGATGCAATGTTATTGTGATATTATAACCCTTTACGCTCCGCAAGGGAAGATTCCTAAAGGAATTTATTTTCCGCATTTTCGTAACATTTTTATTGTTACACTGGTCCTTTTGGTCGCAGCGTGATGATAATGAACTAAGATATTAGGGTTCAAGCAAACAAATGAACTTTTCAGAATTTTAAGTAGGTAGGTAGGTAATTAGGAAATTATAAGTAGGTAGGTAATATGTATGTATAGATAGGTAATTACGTGAACGAAATCACAGTCATTATGCTAGTTGTTTATACGCTTAATCTTAATTGGCCATAAATGAATAGATATAAATCTTAATGAAGCGTAATTAATGATAGATAATTTAACGGTTTGTGATAATATATTAACCCATTTTCTGCTCATCATATTTCTTACAACGGAAACTAGAACTTTTCATCAGTTCCTAATGAAATATTAATGATGACATTCAATTCCGTAGAATATACACACAGTCACGCCAGAAAAAAACATACTGCGTGTATACAATAGGATTATTTTCCGCCACATGTATTACCAATGCGGTCGATGACCCCACGAGACTTTCGCCGCAACCTTGACTGAGGCTAGTCATTCGGTTTGTGTCAGCATTAGTTTCCTACTACGCTTTGAGAAATTTACTTTCGCTGCGTATTCTATAATTCTATAGTGAACAATGCGAATTTTAATTAAATACTTTAGAAGGTATTAGCTTAGCTAACTTAGCTGTAGGTATGTATAACCAAGTGAGTACGTTCAAAATTACAATAAATGACTACAAAAAGATTTAAATAAAGAGTTTTTATTTGTAAATTGATAACACAATAACATGTCCATAATCATCATCATCAGTAACACCATCAAAAGCCTATAATAGTCCACTGTATAAGCCATTCATTATGAAAGGGATCATTTTAGCGTATTATGAATACCACGCTTGTTGGTATAGTCAGTTTGTTTCAAGTGTTCCATTTCTATAACAATGTTGTTGTCCAGCGACCAGCATGGATTACTCTAATAGTCGCCTCTTGCCACTCCTACGTGATGTTAGGGGTTGTACTTAATAAGTTAGCTCAGCATATTCATAATCAGCCATCACACGAAGATTAAATGTATAACTTTGATCTATAGGTATATCTACACATTTCTAATGAAGATCATGCTCAGCACACAATTATACGATTGAATTTTATATTCTGCCGCAAAAATTAAATTTAAACAATTCACTATGAAGCTTAAGTGCCTACTTTAGTAATATTTTGTTGTTTTTTCTTACGGTTAAACGTTTTTTTACGTCTACTAGCCGATATTTCAATAATTCGATAAATATATATGCACTTTCTAAAGTATCGTAATTCGTAACGCAATTATACCTTTTTTTCAAAAAACGCACCTGACACCAATATAATATGAAGTCTTTGAAATGGTTTCTAAAATTCAATGGTTTATTAAATTGTAACTGTTTTAATTACTTACTTACTTAATGACAACTAATTGTTTATAGTAGTAAATCTACTTACTGCAATAACAATACACGTTATTTTCTCGTCTTACAGACCAATATTTGTTATTTAAGTGAGAATTTCATTAACAATTAACTTGTAGAATCCGCCTGCATGTATGTCGGTTATCGCGATAAATAAATATTTGTCTTCTTTGCCTATGTTTTCCTCAAGAATCAAAGTAAATCCACGGCAAATTTCATTGTAATCGATGCAGCGATTCAGCTATGAAAACGTGTAAGATAGACAGACAGAATTACTTTAGCACTTTTATCGCAATATATAGATACAATGGTCTATAAAACATTTCTCATTACTGCTTTAGTGCCAAAGCCACTAGCCTGCATTCATTATAAATTATAACACACAAGTTATGTAAGTAATGTAGAAACAACTCAAAAAAGTGTTATGTACTTATATGTATATGTTTATTATTAGTGAAAAATGAATATTATTATAGTCCATTAAAAACGGTTTTACTTTTAAATGTATTAACAAATATTAATAACGTATTTAATTAACGTACCTAATTTGTTCGAGAAGCATCGAAATATTACAAGTACAAGAAGACTGCTCGAATGGTGTAGCGGTTGAAGCGGTCGCCAGCGCTGCTCTATACTGCGCTGAGGGTGGTGGATTTGAACTACACATGGAATAAAACTTTGTGTGATCTACAAATTTTTGTTTTAATATCTTTAAAAATATATTTAAATACATGGCTTTATTAACTAGATAGAGAACTAGATGTTTTCTTGATATGATAATAGGTGTCACAAAAATAGGTTGATAGATTTCATAATAACATATTGTATCTTCTTCCTATCCAATCCAAGATTATTAAAGGTCGGCTACTAGTTCAACCGATTATATCTACCTGAATATCAGTTTTTCCTCTTCAGTCCTCCGCAACACTGAGTTCTAACAGAATTCGAGGGTTGAACTAGTTGCCAGTATTTTTGAGGACACTGACTTGCCAATACAGGGACAACGTGCTCTTCGAGGCCCGTGCTTGATATATTCAATTTCCAAGGAATCGAACCAGAGCTCTTGATCTGCTGTTGCATATGCTAACGATAACGAAAAATCAACGAGATAGTCGTAATAATGTATAACATAAATATACGAGTCTAAATGATTATGGAGAATATGCTTATTAATTTACATAAGTATGATGTATTTCTATCTACAAGATCGGACATAAAATATTTGAAAAAATAAATGAGTGCTTGCGAAACTGCCTCGTTGGTCTAGTGGATAGCGTATGCGACTGCTAATCAAGAGGTCTCGGGTTCAAATCCCGGTCGGACCTAAAAAGTGTTTTTGGGTTTTTCTTAGGAAATTTCTAATAGAAGCCCGGAGTTTGGAAGTTTGGCGGTGATTCACGCCCGTGCCTCGGAGAGTCGTCGAAAGCAGTCGGTCCCGGTTGTTATGAACATCTATGTGCCCTCAAATTTACTGACAACTAGTTCAACCTACGAATTTCAGTTCTCCCTTAGGGTTGCGGAGGTCCGATGCCAGTCGCTCCGTAGAAAAACTATTATTCGGGTTAAACCGGTTGAACTAGTAACCGACCCCAAATTATATTGGGAATAAGGCTAGGAAGAAGAAGAAGAAATGAGTGCGTGCGTAACCGAAACCCCAATGATGTAGTATCATCTCAATAGGCCGCCAAAGTGTGGGTCACCAATAGTCACCACACTGCATTGTCTGCATTCACAATAAATGTGGTAGCCGCTACTCTTGGATTCTACTCATGCTTTCTATCGCGTAGAGTCGAGTCACCTTGTCAGGCTCATACATTAAAAAGAAGTGACTAGCGCAGTCTATTGGACACTCATAACTAAAGTTACATGTGCGTTACTGAGCTATCACGAGTCCCATTCCAAGAACTAGAAGGTGTCTCCTGCAAATTAATTCAATAAGCACTCCCCGCGACAAAAAGGTAATAGCAACAAAAGAATTGCTTAGTCTCACACCCGAGTCGGCATATGTTTCGATTCCCTCGAGTTTTTTTCGCCAAGTCACACGATTCATTATTTCTCACCACATTTAAATGATTACAGGAATCCAGACCGGCCAGAGAACACTATATGGACGATCGACGAGTGTGCCAAATATTATCTTTGTTTAGATGGGGACGTCTTCGAGTTCCGATGCTCGTCGAATTTACTATTCGATGTTAACAGACAATTGTGTGACATGCAACAGAATGTGCACAACTGTGATCTCACTACAGGTAAATAGTAATGAATATATAAATAAATAGCCTATTGTCTAAACTAAATCTCACTTATCATTGACATTATTTCAATTATATTTATAAAATTATGTGGTTGGTCTACTCTAGTATAAAGAGTAAACTATAGTTTTGTTAACTATAATAATTTGTAATTTACACAAATAATTCTAAATAAAAACAATCATACCATGTCTAAGAATCAAGCACTAACTATGACTAAAAAACGAAATTAAGCAGGTACTTTTGCGTTAAATGAACGACAGTACGCGGCCATCGGTACTTTGTGTAACTGGGCGTTTTTCAAAATTTTGCTCAGGACTATTTTGCTATGTCCTACGAGTTTGACCATTGATTAAAAGGCAAAAACGTAGGAAGTGAGTATCAAATTATTTTATGTTAGGGTAAAATGTTTAACTTACTGTGAAAAAAAAGATAAACATAAGACATAAGCGGAAAACATATTTTAATATTTAATAAAATACCAAATATTATCCTACTTTTTTATGTGTCCTTCATCATATCCTGGATTTTGATTACGTATTTTGGAGAATATATAAGCTATATTTGGATATCTATAGTATTACTCGAATGAAATAACTCATTTTATTTGTTTTTAAATAAAATATAATAAGGTTGTAGTATATTTTTCTAATTTAAATACTGAAATTATCGGATTTAAAAAACTGGCCACAGCGGACAGTCCGGTTACGTAACGGTATGATTTTATAAAGAATAACAATAACATTGTATTTGGCTCTAACTATTTTTAAGCAATGCCATATTGACAATGTTTTTATCATTCATTAGTTCTTTTCCTTTGAATTAAAACTGAAGAAATTCAATCGTCAACACTTGCGGTCCGTGACGTGCGTGACGGGTCTGTTTTGTTTGTCCGGTACGAACATTGATTTTGAAAGGTAAGACCCACAAATTTTATATACTACTCGTGTTAAATTATAAGTAAATATGTTGTAGATAATGAATGTGTACTAGTAAACTACTATAATCAACTTTTTTTATACCAAAAAAACATATGATGACAAATCCGCGTTATACGTAACGTCCAGGACGTGACGTGATGTACTATGTGGACTAAAAACGTTACGTACTGGACTCGTAAAGATGCGTTCATACTGTCTTGTGCAATTTAATATAAATTAAAAATATAATCCACCCAGAGAGGTAAACTCATTACCTTTATAGGATCTAGTCACCTCATGGTGAGCAGGTTTCCTTATTATGTTATAAATATCCTATTTAGACTAGCGATAAAGAGGGTGAACCCTAACATTCCTCACATCCTCGGCACTTCCTTACAAATTAATTTATTCCTACTCAGGTAAATTATGCCGTTGACTGGTGCCGAGAGAGACAAAAACAACGGCGATATGGACAAAAACAAAGAAAATGAAGAAAAATACAACAAAAGAAAGAAGTCGAAAGACTGAAGAACATAAACTCAAGGTAAGTGAACTAAATAAGGAAGAAAAGGAAAAAAGACGGAAAATTTGAAGATAACAAAAAAGGAATAAAAGGGAAAATAAAAAAGTAAATAATACTAAGCCAGCTGTTCCAGTGACAGTGCCAGAGATGCAAGATAATACAAAATTGAAGAAAAAACAGAGATTGAATTACCGAAATTATAAAAGATATCAAAGGACATTAAAAACTTGTGAAAGGTTAAAGAAAGTTATTAGTAGTTTAAGTAAAAATAGATTTCGCCTAGAGACTAAACACAAAAAGATGATTGAGCTATTGGAAAATGAAAAAGTTACTCTAAAAGAAGACCAAACAATCACGCAGAATTAACTACTTATTGGTTCCCTATTTTATTTTTGTTACTACTTATTTGTCATTTTTTTGTATCTGTTGGATTTTTTTGTAAGTAAAGAAGTATTGTTACCTACTTAATGTGAAAATGAAACTGAGATAGACTTGAATCCCCTAAGTTTTTTGTAAAATATATTTTTAAAATGCTCAAATCAAAACAGTCTGTGATATGATATGATATGATATATGTGACTAATTTTATAGAAATAAGTACAGTAAGTGATGTGACTTAAATAATATGTCACATCACGACGTTTTTGAAATGTTGAATAATATTGTATTGTTTCTAAAATGACTACAAATTGTGCTCATTGTAAACATAGCTTTAGAGTTCCTAAACGTAACGACTGTTGTCCACATACGTAACTGTCCTGTTTTGGCTGTTATAGTTTTTATTTTTTTATGAAAAAACCTTTGGGAGTTATGTTTTTGTTAATATATATTATATGTCTTTTTGTTATTTTTTGTATTTAAAAAAACTTACCTATAATGTTAGTCTTTCAGAATAGTTATTTATTCACAAAGTTTGATAGTCCAGAGTGCCATTTAGTTACGTACAAGACATATTTTATATTTTAAACAGCACTAAGAGGCAAGATATCACAAAGTGGTATTAAATTTTAGAAGATTTTTATGTTGTTGATTAATTATAAATAAAGCTGATTAACTTTGATATGATTGAGTTATTATTTACTTTGAATGAAAATGTAACGTACAAGACCCCTGTATTGGCAACCCTCACTATAATAATACATTAAATAGAAATTATACTCATTTAATATTGTTTGATTATGGTTTTTCTTAAACCTTAGTTCATTGTCAATGTCTACATTTCATCGTTTATTTAAAATTTTGTTATGAAAATAAATGGACATCCTGTACGTAACGGAGAAAAATTTTGAAAAACGCCCAACTAGTAAGCAAGGTCGCCAGTACATTACAAAAAACTTATGCTTCGTTTAAATGGAAAGAATCTGTTTATTACCTAGTTATCATATTAATAATAAATAATAAGTCTAATTCTAATTATTATTTTGTTTTAGAGACGCGCATCCCAAAGCCGCTGTTAGACGCAGCAGACTGTGCCAATGACACACACATAGGTTGTTCAGACGGTACCTGTGTTCCATCAGAATACTTTTGCGATGGCTCAATTGACTGTCAAGATGCGTCAGATGAGGTACATATTTAGTAATACACCAGAGGAACGTGCAGAATTTCTTACTTATTGTGTTTGGTTTAGCGTTAATTCTATACCTGACTCTAGATGCAACTTCTGCCACAAGTAATGAAATGAAATGATTCATTTCACATTAAATAAAGTACATTCAAAGGTGTAAGAAATACATGTTTAGATCTATGAAATTTAAAACAAATGTCTGCCAATAAAGATCCGAATAGCCGACCGTTTGGACGTAAAAACCCAACCCTAAAAACAGGTGATGAATTGAAAGTCCTTTGTATGGAAATCGATAAAGGAGATAGCTTTGCATATATTGCGGGAATTGACAATCTTATAGTAGTTTTACGCAGTATCGGCAATAGTTACAAACAAACTTACAAACTGTTTATAATTTCACAACACCACACTTCATTTTCACTTGCAAGTCATTGAAGCTATTATGTAAAGAAGCGTTTTCTAATCTTCAATGTAATTTGTATTTTCACAGTAATTAATCGATGATTTACCGACTCCGGCGAAGTCAAGTCAAAAGGCAGGCTAATAGTTTGGCAATGCATCTTTGTATGATGCATTAAAGCGTCTAAACTACGGACCATTTTAATGTATGAGGTGTCAATAGATTAATAATAATGAACCGAGTGATATAGACTATATCATTTTATCAAAAGTTCTTACGTAGTCGGGTTATAGTTTTTTAAACTTTTTTATTATACGTTCGGTGCTTTATAACGATAAGTATCTTATTCAGGGCTGGTGTGATGTTACGTATGATCCGAATGCAGCAGAACCTTGCGATGTAAATATGTGCCAATTGCCGAACTGCTTTTGTTCGAAGGATGGCTCTGAAATACCGGGTAACCTTGTATCCAGTGAGGTAAGTTAGAATAAAATAAAGAAATAATAACATTATAAATAAACGTGATCTCTGTAGGAGATTTTCCCTTACCTAATAGTATATTTCAAGAATTATATTTTTAGCAGAAAATATATTAATAATTTTAACAAAAAGAAACCGACTTCAAAGAAAAACTATTCCGAGTACCCAAATCGCGACAATTGTGCCTATGATATTTGAAGAGCTCACTCGATTTCCTTGGGATCCCATCAATAGAGCCCGATATGGTGATGATGGGACCACCTGTATGCTACGCCTATTCCAATGCAATTCATAAACGACAAAATTATCGCTGAACATACATAAAAAAAAAAAGATTCTGACGACTTGAGAACCTCCTCTTTTTTTTTGAAGTCGGTTAAAAATCTTACAAAATGAAGTTGTATTACATTACTTAGCTATTGTAGTTAACTATTTCCATGGTTATAGACTATTTGATTAGGTATCTAAATGGGAATTAACAATTCTTAATATCGTTTGTGTTTGTTATAGACGCCGCAGATGATAACCCTAACATTTGATGGTCCTGTAAACCATGAGAATTGGGAGGCTTATACAAAACATCTATTTACTTCAGAAATTAAAAACCCTAACGGATGTCCGATTAAAGCAACTTTCTTTATTTCACACCCGTATACAAATTACAGACAAGTACAAAAGTTATGGAATGACGGACATGAGATTGCAGTAAATTCAATAACGTAAGTCATGCCAGAAGAAATCTAATACATTCTTTATAAGTCCGCTAGACATTATTGTTAGTACATACATACTTCTGATGAAATTTTTAATTGAAATTCAAAAATTTAGAAATCTAGATTCTTGCATTGTTGATAAACATGATCTAGTGAACAGGAAAAATGTAAAGACTTACGTTAATGTGCAGTATGGTAACCTATACTTAGAACATTACTAAAGATACTACTACCGTTAGATACTCTAGAATTTCTTAAAGTACTTATTAGGGATATAAAATTCTATTTCTACGTAGGTTCTATATTTAGGTAGTAGAGCCACGCTGATCTCACCATGACCGATGTGCCGGCTTGACCCTACGGTACTACCCTTACACAGAAGATCAATCTAAAACAATAACATCATTCGTACTGTCGTATTTCGTTTGTGATTCCGGAAATCCGGAGGCTCAATGACTGCCTTGTTGATTTATTGGTTAACGTATCCAGCTGCTGATCAAGAGGTCTCGGGTTCGATTCTCGGGTAGGATTTTTTTTTTTATTAAATATCTGCAAATATTTTTGCAAGTTTCGGAGTTTGGGTGTTCTATGTATATGTGCTATTTTGTATAATATGTACTATTTATTTACAAAAAAAAGTATGTTTATGTATTTATATTAGTTGGCTATTATACCTTGGCTATTATTAAAGTACCCATAGCACAAGCTCTGCTTAGTTTGGGAGTAGATGATGTTGTGTGTTAGATGTTCAAAAATATTTATTATTTATTAATTAATGTATGTATAGAAGCATCTCACTTAGCCGCCATAGTGTGGATCACCATGTTGCGTTGTTCGCTCTCGGTGCTCTTGGATTCTACTTATGCTTTCCATCAGGCAGAGTAGATTATATGTTATATTTAAAAAAGATATGTCAATAGGTACATTATCTACCTTCTAAGCCGTTAACGTTATTTATTTCTGACCAGTAAGTTACTTTTAAACTCTAGGAAAATAGTTTTATCTATGTTCTGACGTGACCCTAATTTGATTTATAAAAGAGGTACTAAGTGCTACACAGATTTTTACCAGAGTAAACATTACTCGCAAAATATTAAAGTACTTTCCTCGTAGCAAAATGAACATCGGTAACAATAAACTCATTCTATCATTCATCCATCCAAAATATCTTACAGAAAAAAAAAGATAAAAGAAAAATTCATTCTAGATACACGCATTGCACCTATTTTTTCAGATTAAAATCTGCCGTATTGTGCTCGTAACATCCGTTTAATTTGATATCGATTCAATAAACTATTAAAATGTTGCAGCCATCGCGGACCGGAAGATTGGTGGTCCAAAAACGCAACCGTGGAAGATTGGTTTGACGAAATGGTTGGTCAAGCGAATGTTATAAACAGATTTGGAAGAGTCCGCATGGAAGATTTCAGGTCAAACAATTGTTAATTTATTTCCCTTGCTTTTTATTCGAATTCACTCACGCATTGCGATATTTTAAGTCGTAATTAAAAACAGGCTACATACATATTTATGAAATAGATGTGCATAACATAAAATTTGAAATATTTATTTTAAATGTTGTAATCGGGGGTCAGGAATATTTTGAAGTTACAACAGGTATTACTTAAATGTTATTGTACTACGCAAACAAATTATGAAGAAAGCTGTTTATGTTCGTCAAATACAAGTTCAAATAAGAAAATTATATAAATATAATAATACGAACGTACATAAGTAGCTCAGTAGCTTAGATTAATAAAGCTCTGGGATGGTCTGCTATTGAGCTTTACAAAATTCGAATATTATTTTACACAACTGCTAACTAATAATAATGTGATAATTTGTTCTGTTCTTAATTACATGAGATTATTAAATACTAAAAAGATGTATTTCGTAATCAGTAAATATTCATTAATGATTACGAAACTTTCCTACCAGTTTTTGATTAATGTTATGATCAATATACACTTACATATTTTGTATTTAATGTCTCCCCAAATATTATCTGTACGGAGATCAAGATACTTTGATTGCACTTTTAAGTTTCATCTTTATTATTTACTTTGCAGAGGACTGCGAGTTCCTTTTCTTTCAGTAGGATGGAATCGTCAGTTTCTGATGATGCAGGAATTTGGATTTGTGTACGACGCAACAGTGGTAGCACCGTTGGCTGATCTTCCATACTGGCCATATACTCTGGACTATAAAATGCCTCACAAATGTACAGGTAAGATACTCAGTGACCTTCAAAGTAGATAGTTGAGCATCTTCCTATATTAAAAACTTGTACTTACTCTGTACGAGCTCTGCCATGTCCTCAACATCATTCAATGTCGATAACATCGTATGCATTAATAAATTAAAATCGGCCAAGTACATGTCAGGCCACGCACAGGAAAGGGTTCCTCAGTCACCCATAATAGTACGTGGATTAGAAATCGTATCCAAAGGATAATTGCTATGTTTACGTATTAATGCGTTGATTTTGTATGACGTTTACCAAGTAAGCGTATTGTAAAAGTTAAGCCTATAAAACTCCTGAACTAACAAAGTCATCGAATCCGTTATAGTTTTCCTTCAAAGTTCATTATATGAACCACTATCTGGAATTTTTCCAGATTTTTTGAGGCAGCTGTTTAGCTTTTAGAGGGGGGGGGACGCCCTGTTTTTACAAAAAAGTGGCCTTTAAAGTGGAATTTCTCGCAAATGGATACCTAAATCAAAAAATCGTCTTAGAAACCCTTTATTGTTTTTAAAAGACCTATCTAATGATACCCCACATGATGGAGTAGCCCCGAGAAAAAAAAAACATCCCCACTTTACGTGTAGGGGAGGTACCCCAAATAAAAATATTTTTCATAATTTTATTGTAGCACTTTTTCGACGTAATTACAATACACATTCATACAAAGTTTCATCTTTCTAGCACTTACCGTTTGGACGGTAAGTCGAGGACGGACGGACGGACGGACGGACGGACGGACGGACAGACGGACATGACAAATCTATAAGGGTTCGAAGTCATAAACTTCGGAACCCTAAAAATGATGTTATCGGTAGAGGTAACTTATAAAGTTGATTATTCTTTTTACGTTAGGAACCTACATTTTTTAGGGTTCCGAAGTTGATGACTCGAAACCCTTATAGATTCGTCATTTCCGTCCGTCCAAACGGTAAGTTCTAGAAAGATGAAACTTTGTAGACAAAGTACTACAATGAAATTATAATAAATATTTTTATTTGGGGTACCTCCCTTACACGTAAAGTGGGGATATATTTTTTTCTCGCGGCTACCCCATTGTGTGAGGTATCATTAGATAGGTCTTTTAAGAACAATAAAGAGTTTCTAAGACGAATTTTTGATCTAGGTATCCGTTTGCAAGAAATTCCACTTTAAAGGGAACTTATTTTTTAAAACAGGGCGGTCCCTCCCCCCCCCCCCTCCCCCTCTAAAAGCTAAACGGCGGGCTCAAAAAATCTGGAAATATTCGTGATGGTGGTCCATATAACTTTAAAGGTAAATTATAACCGATTAGATGTCTTTGTTAGTTCAGGAGTTACAGAGGCTGAACTTGTAAAATGCGCTTACTTAGAAAACGTCATACAAAATTAAAGCATTAATACGTAAACATAACAATTATCTGTTGGATAAGATTTTACATCCACATACCACGTATTATGGGTGACTGAGGAACCCTTTCCTGTGCGTGGACTGACACGCACTTGGCCGATTTTGTTTAGGTAATAAGGTCATTTAAAAATTAATATTGTAGAAACATGTTTGTATCTACTACGTCTATGGTATTTAATAATTTGAATATAATGGTAAATTATAAAAAGTAATTTTTTTACAGCCGTAATACCTATCTACCTATTTGACTGCACGGCTGGCCTAGTGGCATAAGCGGTCGTCACGCCGCAATCTACTGTGCCAAGTATCGTGGGTTCAAATCCCACGTAGCATAACATTTTGTGTGATTCACAATTTGTTGTTCTGAGTCTGAATGTTCTTTGTGTCCGTTTCATGTATGTTTGTAAAGTGTCCCGCGATACAGGAATTTATATTCTAATGCGGGAGTTGTCTTTTTTAAGCACATGAATACCTAGCAATAATATTACTGTTACGCATTCACGGCTAAACTGATGCACGTATTTTATATTTAATATGGCGATACTTTGGTTCTAGAGGAGGGACATGGGCTATTCTTTACCTCGACATCGACATACGTGCGGGCGGATCCGTTCGAATAAAACGTTTCATTTTGAACTATCAGAATCTTAAATCCTTGTTAAAAGTGGTTCACTGTGTACGATTTTACCGCAATCGTATATTAATTAGATACCTATATACCTACATTTAAAATCAAATTTATTATATTACTTTCAGCAATTAAAAAGTGGAGCGTGTGTATGATTGAGTAAGATGTTATGCACTGTGATTGCCGATGTCGACGATGAACGACAAGTAAAGAGAGATTGCGTTTGCTTGACACCTTAAGTATTGTTACTTTGTGACGTAAATACTGAGAATGCGGAAATATCTTCGACTAAAGTTGTTCCTTAACGAGTTCGTCACGATTTACAAGCTCAAAATAAATTTAAAATATACGCATGTTCATTGAACTGCATTGATTCTTGTGTAATTGTGAAAGTTTTTGATTACGTTCAGAATTCAAATTAAAAGAGATAAACACGACATGATTATATCTAAAGTTTTTGCATTAAAATTTTAATTGACATTTAGTAGGTGGCAAGCTTCAATAACAGAAGTAATAGATAGTAAAACAATTTTTAAATACACCAAAATATGCTGTTTAAATATGTTTCCTATTCTCCTCTATGTTCTTGTTACCCTTTTTAAATTATTTCATTAGCTATTAAGGCCTAAGTACAACCTTTTTTAGGGTTCATGACTGTTCTTGTTCATGACTCGGAACCCTTATAGATTCGTCATGTCTGTCCGTCCGTCCGTCCGTCCGCGACCTACCGCCAAAACGGTCGATGGCAGAATTATGAAGTTTTGCATGAATATGTGTTGTAATTACGTCGACAAACTGCTACAATAAAATTATAAAAAAAAAATTGGGGTACCTCCCCTTCACGTAAAGTGGGGATGATTTTTTAAAAACATTGTGAGGTTGCTAAAGCTTTTCGATTTAGGTATCAGTTTGCGAGTTATTCAACTGTAAAGCGCATTTTTGGGAAAAACAGGGCGTCCGGGGGGACCTCTAAAAGCCAAACAGCTGGCTCAAAAAATCTGAAAAAAATCATGATAGAAGTTCATATATTGAACTTTCAAGAAAAACTATAGCGGCTTAGATAACTTATTTATTTCAGAAGTTATAAGGGCCTAACTTGTAAAATGCACTCACTTGGGAAACTTCGTACAAAAATGAAGAAATATTATGTAAACATGACAATTATATGTATATTGGATACGATTTTAAATCTACCTACCAGTATGGTTGTCTACGGAACCTTATTCTATGAGTGGCCTGATACGCACTTGCCCAATTTTTAAATATGTATAAGTATACGTAATGTCTTATGTAGTATTTTTAATCCCACTGAACGATAGGATATGATGGTAATTACCCTTACTTATCATCATTATTTTCCTAGCGTTTATTATTCCCAATACCTGAAAATCAAGTTTTCCACAAAGCGACTGGTATCGGACTTTGCAACCCATATTTACCCTTGTTTGTGGGTAAATCTAAATATAGTATTTTTAAATTAAATCCTAGTTTTAAGCCATCAGTATATTGTGTAAAACTAGGTGTAATACCTAGGTATCTACTGCGTAAAACTTACAGTTAGTTTTACGTTAGTTTTAAAATAATATATAATAAATGATTTTATTATTTTAAATCGTTATGGAAATTATAGTTTCAAATAAAAAATAAATAGCGGAAAAAATATACCTAGTACGTACCTAATATAATAACAACCCGAAATGCACTATTTCGATTACATTAGTCCAGTCGTTTCAGAAAATTACATTCTTATTCGAAATGTGTTTAACTCTTTTTTAATTATTCTAACACACATCTACTTAATAATGTAATTTACAACTTAATAAAAATACAATAATAAGTAGGAACTTCAATACTTTATGGTATGTTGCCTTAGCCACATAATGCCATGTTAGATATTATTATCATGAAGTTATATCACCGACATAATTGCTAACTACACACATTAATTAGTTAAGACTGTGACAATAATTAACTGATTCTACTTAGAGACTGATTAACACACTCATAAAGGCTGTTAGTTGTTACTTCGATGTGAAAGTTTGATAGAAACCTACTAACGCTAAATTGTAGATATTTGTATTTAAAGAAGTTCGAAAGTTTATTTATTTATTTTTTAATTATTATCAAGGACACAGGTTTGTCATCTGTGTAGTTATTTCGGAATGGTGAACTTATGGCCAACTTCCTCTAAATTTATTGCTACTTAGAAAGAGTTAGGTATCCTTACTAGGGACTACTTATGTTAGGCCCTAGTAAGGAAACCGTTTAAGTGTCATTGGTAAAAATGGGTACTTATTTCCGATTCTGCCTTAACTGAACTGCCTGCAGCGTCCGATAAATTGGATAAGCGAAACACGGTTGTGGAATAAGTGTGCAATTTTTTTTTGTAACTTTATGAGGTCAATAGGCAATCAATGTAAATAATAATAATAATTTATTCATTAGTCCCATGAGAAACCCTATTCTATACTATTACATATAAATATTTCCGATCTTACAGCAGGTTTAACTTCAACATGACATATTTAATACCATTCATACCTATACTAAATGTTTCAGGCAATAACCAATACTGCCCAACAAGGAGTTACGCTGGGTTATGGGAAATGGTAATTAACCCACTCTATAACGGCCATCACACTTGCGCCACTTTGGAATACTGTCCATCAACTGCTACCGGCGAAGATGTCTACAACATTCTCGTGAACAATTTCAAGAGACATTACCTAACGAATAGAGCTCCATTCGGAATTCACTTAAATTCGACTTGGTTCAGGAATAATGATTATTTACAAGCATTCAAGGTAAAAACTACATTTATTAATACAATAAAAATCAGTCCATTCCTCCAGCAGGATAACCCGCTTAATTTTATACGAGACTTATTAGAATTTTTACTCCACACCGATTCCTTATGGGATCTTTCTTCTATATTCATCCCCAAGAGGAGTTATTTGTAAACACACCGTCTAATAGGCTCCATTGGTTAAAACCCCTAGGGGATAACTTGGATTTTGTCAGTGGATGATGTAGGATGGCCAACGCTATGAATTCAAAGATTGAACCAATTGTCAATATATTTGTGGGCACAGATTTTTCAATAACGATTGTCATAGATGTTTACGTGCTCTCCGGATTGTTATAAAGAATTCCTTATTATGAAAACTCTAACAACCATTTTGGCCCAACCCGGGAATCGTACCCGAGACTTTGATATGTCGCATACGCTAACTGCAATAGCAACGAGCCAGTTATTATGCAGTATTATTGCAGCATGCAGTATTATGCATAAAACAAACGTGGTGCGGGGACTCAGTTTAGATTATTAGATGAGAACTGACGGGCGGCGCAGCATTATACCTAATGGTTGATCGTTTTACGAATTAACAAATGCTGAAACTAGTAGAAACGTTTCGAGACTACCCATGTTTATGGAATGTAACAAGTGCTCCTTTCTATTTTTCTTCTTTTTCAGTAATTAAACTTCGCAACCAAAATCTTTTTTTCTTTTTCTTCAGTGAAGCTAATATATTTTTCTTCAGTAAGTCACAAGCAGATAAAATTGCTCCACACAACATTTATTGTTGATCCACCGCAGTCAATCTGCTCAGTACCACTCTTTCAAAACGAATTTACGGCAAAGAATATTCCACAATCCGCAAGCGGGCCCTATCGACTAATGAAAACGGCTATTGCATGCTGGCCCTACGGCATGCTGAAACATAAACCTCCCGTACCCCGCATGCGCACCCTATCGACCAATGAAAACGGCTATCGCATGCTGGCCCTATGGCATGCTTGAACAGAAATCTCCCGTACCCCACATACGGGCTCCAACGACCAATGAAAATGAGCCTTTACCTCAATCCTCAATAGCACAAATATGTCGATAATCGGAACAAAGCAGATAGTTGCTTTGAGCCAATCATCGTCTAAAATATCAAAAAGTTTCAAAGAGATAATTGTTTTGTTTCAAATTCACCAATTCATTTTCAGAAATTCTACAACGAAATATCACAGCTACCAGATGTATACTTCGTAACTTATAAACAACTGATTGACTGGATTAGAAGACCAACTCCCGTTCTACAACTGAAGAAATTCCTACCATGGCAGTGTAAAGAACTTGTTTTCGAAGAATCTGAGATTGCATGTTTTAAACCAAAGACTTGCAAGTTGCATTCGAAAGTTTTAGAGCATGATAAGTACATGATCACATGTAGTGATTGTCCAAAGACATATCCTTGGATTAGAAATGAATTTGGTTATGATTAATTTTCTCTAGGAATTATTTATTCAGAATTAAAAAATAGTTACCAGTTCTAGATTAGTTTAATATGATGAGATTATTAATATCTTTAATAGATTAAGGGGTTTAGAAAAATGTTTTACTGTTATTGAAGGATTACTGTTTTGGTATTTAATCATTATTAATATCTTTAATAGATTGAGGGGTTTAGAAAAATGTTTTACTGTTATTGAAGGATTAGTGTTTTGGTGGTTAATCAGGTTATTAGAATTAATCAATTAAATACTACATACACTTAAAATATAAAACATTAACTTGTATGTCAAGCATATCAATTGTCTAGCTATTTTTTTTTTTGATTCCCAATGCTTACTTGTAAAATATTTAATGTTTCATTACAATAGTTGTTTATAGTACTTTACTTTTGACTGCCTATAAGTTATTGTTTAGTGTAACAATAACTTAAATGTAAGCCCCATAAGGTTTTATTACACTATGCTACTTTATACATATTATAAATGGATATTAACTGTTATACAGTTGTTGGTGAGCCAATGAAATAAATAAATTATCCACTAGTTGATACTGTCTACAATAAGATCGCTTTTTATTACAAGTTGATCACTATTTCTTTCAAGAACACTTTTTGTTACAATTTGATCACTCTTTCTTACAAAAGCACTTCTTAATGTTTTTCCTTAGTAATGAGTATTATTAATAACTGGGTGGAGAATATTACATCCTCAAAATATCTAACAGTATTTTATTATTAACTTCAAACATAATTACATGTGCAATAATTTGTTAGATAGTGAAATGTTTTTGTTAAATTATATCTAACATTTATAGGTAATAAAAAAAGACCTTTTTTACTTATGTAGTTTTACTTAATTTACATTAATATCACTTAAAACCAAATACACTTTATATCAATGTTACCCATCTTGAGTTATGAAAGGATTTGGTATCGCCTCCATGCCATCCATGGGACATATTAAAACAACAGAAGTTCCTCTACATACAACTAGACCTAGTGCTCTTGTGTCATCCAATAACTTGTATGGGTCATCTGGATCTGTAAATATAAGAGGCACATCAAACACTTTATAGTACATTTTCTTTTAATATAATATTTGAAGCCAATTCTATGAACCACTTTAGAAATACATATTATAGTGCATAGAAGATAGTGTCATATTTGAAATGCTTAAAGCTGACATGCTGAAGTGCTTAATTTTTTTAACAATGTAAGGTCTAAAAAATGAGGTTATTGAGCTAAGGGCTTCATAGGTATGTATTTAAAGCCTAAGATGATACAAAATTAAAATTGTAATACTCAGTTCAAATTTCATTGATCATCATATTAAAGAATAACACTCAATTGTTTATACATCCATACACTTTCACTTGGTGTCAAAAAATAAATGTATGTTAGAATTAGTTGGGACTAGACAATGTTGTGTGTCAGGTGTCTGAAATATATATTTTTATTATAAAATATAAAATTTTAAAAATTACAAATATAGACTCACCTCTCAAGAACTCTGTAGTATTGTCTAATACAAGATTAAGAAGAGGGTCATAACCTTTCAATATTCCCGCTGCTTCCCTACCTCCAGCGAATTTAACACGAATGCTCTTTTCCAAGTATTTACTTAAATCTAGAATAGATTCTTTTCTTCGCTTCTCTTTGTTGTCCCCGGCGCCCTGGGAAGACTGGATTGTAAACAAGAAAGTAACGTAAGTAACTGAAATAGACACAGACTAAAAGAAAAGGTAAACACAAAAAAAAGTACCTTTCCTTTGTCAGCTCCATCTTTTGAAGACATTTTAGGTGATTATACACTTTCAAAGTACACTATACTATTTTAATTCTTTTAACTCCCAATAGCGCCCAAAACAATGCTATGACGATTGTCAAACTTTTGAGGTTAACTGTGGTTAACTAGACTACGTTCGTAAATGCACTTATTAAAGCTAATGATATAAATAATAATTATAGTAAAAAAAAATAACAATTTTACTTATAGTAGAGACTTCACTGATGATAAAATACGTACATTTTATAAATAAATATTAAAATAAAAAAAATAAATATTTCGGACATCTTACACACAACATCATCTAGTCCCAAAGTAAGCAGAGCTTGTGTTATGGGTACTAAACAACTGATATAAATACATAAACATACTTTTTTTTTTAAATGAATATTAATATACAATTTTTATTTAATGATTTAACTGAGAAAATTTTGAAGAAAAATGATGTTTGTTTTAACACGAACATTTCGTTCGGAATTAACTAAACGTCTTAATAATTCCGAACAAAAGTTTTGTTGTCAATGTCAAAAACGCCCTGTTTAGCGAAAAAATCGCGACGTAAACAAATATCAAAATAATAAAAGGAAATCGTATTTTCAGCGTAACATCACCAAATTCACATTGGAAAGAGGAATTTAAGGCGATGGATAGTGTTTTTAATAAAAAATCACTTAAATATTCTTATTGATAAAATCAAATGAGGTATCAATGCGATCTTCGGTGAGCTACATCCTATCACACGCACCTGGGGAGTCGGTGATGTCGCACCCTGATTATTCCCAACATGCCCAGCACCATGCCTGCCTACTGGTGCTCGTTAAGGGCATCGGTGGCATGCTTAAAAACTTTAATAGGCTTTGGGAACGCATACAGAGAGTCAACAACATCAAAGTCAAAGGTAATTATTAAATGACATTTAGAGTAAGTAAAGAATGTTCTAAACTTAATCCTAAAATATTTTTATATATAAATTTTAGATCCGTCTGGCCAAGTGAGAGATATATGGGTTAGATATGTCAGAGACTATCCTGTGGAGAACAATGACTGGGGTGACTTTCAGACTCACCGGTAAAGATTTATATTTTATTTAATGGTTATCATAATTGTAACACTTTGTCTTAACCCTAATACACACACAAAAAAACACAGTTTCCTCATATAAACATAAACTTAAAGTACTAAATTGCAAGTTACAACACATTTAAATGCAAACAAAAATAAATTTGAACAAAAATAGTAACTAAATACGAAACTTGTGAAGACATAATAAAAAAGAGAAGAAAAAACAAGTAAAATTTCAAATTTTAAAAACCCCAAGAACCCTCCCACTGATTCACCTTTCAAAAACATAAAAAAAAACAAAATCGAAATCAGTTGCTATGATGCCACAGACAGACACAAACAGAGACAAGTCAAAGTTATAACACCCCGTTGTTTTTGCGTTGGGTTAGCAAGAAAGTAATTTTTACATTTTAAGAGAGGCTATTGCTGCAATGGACTTGGCTCTTGAATTAGTAAATAGATTGGCCAAGATATCTTTGACACAAATTGTCAACTAGATATAGAGAGTTGAAACCAAGCACATTTATATCATTATATACTTTTATAATACTTTTTCATTTGCAATCAACTTGGCTATATGGGTCTAGTAATTGTTGTTATTTACCAATATGGATGAAAGTTGCCAACATATTCTACTACACTGTCTCTACTAATCTTTACCACATGATAAGCACAAAAATTCAAAAGAGTTTTATGTACCTCTTTCAACATGCATAATATGTTTATAAATATATCTTTGACAATAAACGAAGATATAATTAAATATTACATGACTAGATATGATGATTATTTGTTATTAGTAAGTATTAATAATATGAAAATAAATCTATGAGACAATTTACATTGTAATTTTTAATTTGTATCCTATTTGGGGATACAATCAATAAAGGCTAGGAAGATGATGTATGAATTAAATAGTGTTTGCTACTAATGTGTACTATGTATAACTACTTATAAAAAAAATAAGTTCTTTTTAAAACTAAATGCTTCTATTTAGTAAATTTCCAAATACATTGGGAATTGGGATTGTATTTACAATACAGGGAAGTTGCCTTATCTCATCAAAAGAAAATACAAAATAATAAATTAAGCTGTTTATTTTAATATGTATAATATTTTGTGTATGTAATCTTTGCAGGAGGTTACTAGGTCTTATAACATTGAGTAAATTCATGAACCAAGCAGAGTTGAATGAAGTGTGCCGTGTACATGAATCTCTCAAAGTGAAATACTCAAACACCCTGTATGATTCTCGGGCATTCATGTTTGGACCTAACAGCAATATGAAGAAACCAGAACAGGAACCTGAAACCTATAGCTACTATGAAGAGGAGAGGCCTTTGAGAGATAGTTTGAGTGACAGGTAAGTTACAGTAATAATTAGAATCAAAAATATATAAAAAAATGATGAAATAATAAACAAAGAGTTAGTTTAATAATCATTTTTTTTTATTTATTAACACTTCCTGCATTACATTTGCATGAGGCGGACTTAATGCCATATGGCATTCTCTTCTCATAATCATCTTAGTTTATTTCAACTCCTTGTAATAAATTCATAGCTGTTTCATTTCATATAGTCATTAAAATATTTAATTAAATCCAAAATTTGTATTAAACTGAAAAAAAATTTTTTGTAATTTTTTTTTGTTTACCATAAGCTAATAATTTTAAATATATTGTAAACTATTAATCTATATACCTTTTAAGCATAGGTAGTTTATATCTGTTGCATTATCACTTTTATATTTAACTAGCTTTCCCCCTCGGCGTTGTATGTCGTTTATTGCGGTAAAAAGTAGCTTACGTCCTTTCTCAGGCTCTAGTCTATCTGTGTACCAAATTTCATTTAAGTTAGTTCAGTGGTTTTGCTGAGAAAGCTGGAAAGACAACCAGACAGAGTTAATTTCGCATTTATAAAGTTAGTAAATATGAATAAGTCTTTCTTGACTAATGCCTTTCACTGCTTCTGTTATGTTTTAGAACTTCTCTACCGAGTGATCTAGCTGACAGCCTGTCCTCTTCAGAAAGCTTTCCACAATCTGTTTCATCCAACTCTTCATATCCTGTAGAAGAAAATTTCACGACGCCTTCCAACTTTAAGACTCATGCTATGTTCTACGGTGAAAACGACCCAGTGCCTGATTTAGAACAGTGTGTAAGTGACCTTATCAACTCATTATTCTGGGTTGTTGAGTCAAAGAGATTGGAGAGGTCAAAGGAAAAGGGGTCACTTCTGCTGGCACCTTTTGAAAAAAAAGATTTTGTTGGTGAGTATTAATATATTTTCTTAAACTAATTGTTTCGTGTCCTATAAAATGTATGTGCTTTAGAATATCCATAGTATAGTAATAATAAATGTTATAGTTGCATTTAAAAAAAATATTCATACAGATAGGTACAAGTAAAATAATAAACACTTATTCTAATTAGAATGTAAGAGACAACAGTAGCTATCATGTTGTATATAATAGCCTTATTTATTAATTAAGGCACATTCACAAAACCAGTCACATACAAAATCTGTTTAAAACTACAAACACATGCTATCTAATTACAAAGTATGCACAGCAGTCACATGTAGACAACATATTATTGTAACAGTTTGATGATAGTAACTTTACACTTAACTAAGACCTTACACAGGTACGAGATTGTACACTAAATTATATAGGGTTTTTCAAGTAGAACTTTGTTTTCTAAAACAAAATAAAACAAAGAATTTATGTGAAGATGGTTCAAATTTTTATTGTAGTACGAAGAGAAAAGTTACGTAATTACCTATAAATTAAAAATGAAATCTGACAAATGTCCACCACGAGCACGCTGACAGATGTCGACTCTTTCATTGACCGTTACTGCATTTCCAGCCTCATCTTCGAAAAAATACGGCATAATCACGCCTCCAGACCACATAGTTCACTTTTGCATCACGTTCGCAGTTCGCACCATCAAATCCAAGAGCAATTATCGATAAACCTTTGCATGCTCAACGTGTCACTGTATGGTGCGCTGTGTGGTCTTCGTAATACAATTAAAATTTGAATCATCTTCATATAAATTCTTTGCTTGTAGTTCTTCTCGCAAACCCTAAATAGGGTCTCGGGGTAACTTATCCTGGCGTTAGGCCTGCTAAAGTAGTTTTTAGTAGTAGTTAGTCCGGTAGGGGGGGGGGGGGGGGGTCGTAACCAACGAAATCGTGCTAGTAACGCCCGGGTCATGTCCAGTATGATGACCAGAGATCGGAATTGGGTGTGTGAAAATACCTAAAGTTTGCAGTAAGTTTGCAATAATAATATGAAGCTGTTACAACCACTGTTCTTGCAATTGAAATAAATGTTTTTAATTTATTTTTTTAAGCAGTGCAGGTTTAATAATTAAAAAAAAAAGCCGACTTCAAAACTATTTAAAGACGCGAAAATGTTCGTTTTCCTTGCATCAACCTGTAGCAAAACTTTTTAACTTAAGATACAGATCAAAAAAAGAAATTAAAACCGCATTAGCATTTTGCAGATATATAAAATTCTGTGTTTGACCGACAAAGAACAATTGGGACTAAAAGACCGAATTTTAACCGGAAAAGTACAAAACGAAAATTTATTTAGCACTGTATTAGCAGAAAATTTATTTAGAACTGTATTAGCAGCTTGTAAATGTTTATAGTTCGGTGTTTCAAAGGTAAGGAACATGTAAAAAAAAAAAAAACTAAACCGGTAAAATTCAAACCCGGTTTAACTTAAGTAGTTGTAACAGCTCCATATTATGTCCCGCTGCAAACTTTAGGTATTTTCACACACCCAATTCCGATCTCTGATGATGACCTGTGCTTAGCGAGGTCGAGCTATATAAATTCTTTGCTTTACTTCGTTTTAGAAACTAAAGTTCTTGTTGAAATCCCTTTATTATAGCAAAATATTATAAAAATAAAATTACAATACGAAAAAAAATACATGCATTTAAAGCCTTCCATTTATGCCAGTACATATAAATTGTTTTTAATTCTTACCATGTTTTTTTACTCTAGGCCTTGACATGGAGTCTCGTAACAACAAGAAGCGTTGTATGGGTCGCGTTACGAAGAACTTGGCAGATCTGACATTACAAGCCGGCTTAGTCGCTGACAGTTTGAGCTTGTACAATTCCTCTACTGAAATGCTTAAGAGTGATTGGCTGTGGCTTGCTGCGGCTAAAGAAGGTAAAATTATAAGTATTACCACAGTATTATAATTATCATGATGGGAAAATGAGTTGCTCCTTAATAACTATAAGTCAAGGTTTTGACTGCCTCGTTGGGCTAGTGGTTATCGTATGCGACTGCTGATCAAGAGGCTCGGGTTCGATCCTGGGTCGGTCCAAAGTTTGTGTGATCTACAAATGTTTGTCTCGTAGTTCGGGATGTTTTCTATGTTTAATATGTATGTATTTACAAGACAAAAAGTATGTTTATATATTTATATCAGTTGTCTAGTACCCATAATACAAGCTCTGCCATGTTTGGGATTAGATGATTTTGTGAAAAAAGTACATACATACTTATAATTTGTAAACTTCAATTATCTAAGTTACTGAGACAGAGATAGCTAAGGAAGTAGCTCTAAAAACATAACTGCAGACAAGCAAACATAAGATCAGTTCGCATCTCAATTTCAATTTATACTTCACTAATTTGCAGTTATAGCTTTATTTATTTTACAAAGGAAACACAGACACTTTCTGATTAAATAATGATACAGTTAACACTTTTCGTCATTTTTGAATTTATTATTATGATATCATTTATCTAAATGACTTAAATACACATTAATGAACAAACATTTTCACTGTCACAATTTAAATTTTAAGTATAGGTAATATATTATTTTCGGCATAAAACATCCCATGATTGTTCATAAAACCAAAAAGGAGTAAACAAAGCTCAATATTCTATTTGTCGGTTAATTTTTCAGGTCTCTGCACGGCTTCAGCAATTCTTCTCTATCCAAACTTACGCTATCCTACCCCACTTCACAGAAACGCCAGCCTTCAAGAAAATTCTCCCAATAAAGCCAAACAACTTTCACTTTTCCAACCCGCAATAGAGCCTCTCAGAAAGTATAAACTTAATTCATCACCTTTAAGAACTTCGAAAACATCTAGTCCAGTAAATCCCCCGAGTGAATTAACTCCCACTTCGTCTGACAGCCTGGAAACATCATCTAGACAGTCAGAAACTGATAACGCTGACTCTGAATCTCTAGCTTCGTCAAGTGATATGGAATACCAATCTCACAGGTCTTACATAGGACCAGACCTCCCTTCCATTCCTCGACAACCTCCTTCACAAATAAATAACCAGTACTTACTAAACGGGGAAGAAATCGCTGAAAAATATCGTGAAGCTATTATGGATTACAGTAAATATAAGAATGCTGGAGTTATTGAAACTGAGGCTTGTTTCAAAGCAGCTAGAATTGCAGTTGAACAGAATAATAGTCTTCATGCTTCCAGTTTCCTTCAGAATGTGATATTTATTAACCTGACCTTGAGTGAGCAAGAGAAAATACAGCGGTTTGAGACTCTTGCGGAACTTTATAAAGAAATTGGTAAGTTTAATTTCTTGTTGACTTCAAGAAGCTACAATTTGTGAGGAAAAAATTTCGGCCATAAAAAATCTAAGGCCAAGAATGATTCCATTAAAAATACATCTATTTTTAGGTTTCCATCGTAAAGCAGGCTTTTGTCAACGTTTAGCAGCAACTAGACAAGTCAGTCCTAATAATCCTAGTCCGGACTGGCAAAAATGTTATTACCTGATGCTGCACAGCTTCCCCGGTTACAAGCTGAGTTTAGATCCTAATTATGTCATTCAACATCAAGTTGGTAAGTCTTTTTATCAAAAAAAAAATTATTTCTTTTGGTTTACTTAGTAAATTAGAATCGGTAAAGTCTACCGACCCCAATCAGCCATAAATAAATGATGTCTCCTATAAAGGCATTACAAATCCCATTTAGCTAGATCGCTGATTTGATCTAGCTACCTTGTAATTGTAATGTAGAATTTCCACTACTTATCGATATCTTATCAGGTTGGCCGGCTCTGCAGATCCAATTACTCCAAGAGCTAGTAGTAGCTTCACGTCGTATGGGCCATCCTGCACTTGCAACGCGTCACATGACATTCTTACTGCAAACGATGTGGCTACACCTGTCGAGGCAAGAACATAGAGAATTGGCCATACAGTTGCAGGTATAAACACAGTGTTGTATTAATATTAATTATATTATTATATTAATTTATTTGTAAATCATATTTTTTTTTCTCTGTGTTAACGCGTTAAATTTAATACAATTTTCCAATTCGAATTGTTCCTTGCTGTGAAAAAGTTGATGTTTTTTGGTTTTGTAGTAATTAAAAAATGACACTTGTTTATCAGATGTATACGAGTATTTGTCTGGTTCATAGCTTTTCGGTTATTGGAATACAATAACCCTATTTCAGAAATATTACAGTGTAAAACCTCAGTTAATTGTCGAAAAAATAAAATCTAGATATCATTAAATATATACTAAAAAGTTGAGCGGGTCATCCCAGTATGTTATATAAATGGGTGTGGTGTGGTGTGGGCAGGCGCTGTCTGCGCAGTGCGAGGGCGGGCCGGTCCCGCTGGTGCTGGAGAGCGGCGCGGTGATCCCGCCCGCCAACCTGCACCACGCGCCCGCCTGCGCCCAGTTCGCGCCCCGCCCGCTGCCCGCGCCCCGCGCGCCCCACGCCCGCCGCGCCAAGCCCCACACCGGACCCTTCATCTTCACCCCCCTGCACTTCGGCAGCCTAGAGAGGAACGCCAAGAAGGATGAGGGCAAGATGGGTGAGACCTCACGAATATTACTCACCTCTGTTGAACCCACTTATGCAACGTAAAAACGATCCACACTTATGACAAAATTGAAATAAGGACCTCATCTATAAGAAGACGAGGATAATATCTCGATTTCATATGTGCATGGATTGGTTCCTTATTGTATATATAGGTCCATTATTCATAAACTTCTTCATATCCGATCCTATATACATGAACTAAACTTTTATCGTAATTTTCTAAAATAAAATAATCAAGTTTTGGGTAATTTTTTCACGCTTAAATAACATTCCCTTAGTGACCCTCTAGGTCTCTAAAACAATTTAATTTACAATTTTATAAATACCGATAGAACAAAACAATACTGTTATGATTTTATATCGTGTCAAATGATTTCCTGCCACCTGTTTTTGAGACAAATCAGCCAGTATGGGTATACCTACTCGATCGATCGATACCACGATCTCATTAATTCTGCGTTACTACTACAGGCACTACAAGCGAATAGCACAAAATTGTATTATGAATAAGATATACGATAAATAGTAAATTTACGCACATTTACAACTTCAAAGAATCGTTTTCTGTTTTTTTTTCAGAATATTTATGGGTAGAAGACGATATTTGCGAAGTGCAAATGAAACTGACCAACCCACTCCCATTCGAATTGAAAGTATCCAATATGAGACTTCTGACTTCAGGCGTAGTATTCGAATCCATCCCAGAGACGATAATTCTACCTCCCGATTCTCCCACTACAGTCAATCTCCACGGAACTCCTAAGGAAGGAGGCGAGCTTCAAATTCTTGGATATTCGACTCATACTCTTGGTGTAAAATCAAACTGTCGACTGAAAAACATGCCCACTCCTCACAAATTTCCAGCTGCGTACACTATTGAAGTGATTCCAAGTCTACCAACAATTACTATAGAAACGACAGTAGCGCCATCTGGTAATTCAAGTTTATCGAGTATGGAAAATGTTGGTAGTACTACAAAGGTATCGCTGTATAATGGGGAAAGTACCAGCTGCTCTCTAAAGATTACAAATACTAGTAACGTGCCTATTGAATACCTGGAATTGTCTATTCAGGTAAGTGACGTTCATTTACGCTAAAGGAATAAAAGATGATTCTTTTGGATGATAAATTATATGGTATTTTAGAGATATTTTCACACGTCGTACTTTACATCTAGAAGGCGCTATCTTTGATTTGAACCTGTCCTGCATACAGATGATATCTAAATATATGATCTATAGCTACAACTGTTATCGTAATCATTAATATTACAGTCAAAACCTGATATAGCGACATTGATGGGACCGTGTAGTTGCCGACGTTATATCCGATAGTTGTTATAAGCAATACATACATGTAGTTATATTATTACTAGCTGATGCCCGCGGCTCCGCTCGGGTCCTAGGGGTATGAAAAATAGATGTTGACTGATTCTCACACCCACCCGAATTTCATGCAAATCGGTCCAGCCGTTTTGGAGGAGTATGGAAAAGAACATTGTGACACGAGAATTTTATGTATAAGTTAAGTTGTATAGCTATACTATTAAAGGTATCTATCTACTATGGGTATAAGTTATGTATGTGAACTTGTTGTCAAATGACTTGTCAGAAAAGAAAATATTTATTAAGAAATAATTAGAATACTACTAGTTCTTAAAGTAATCAGTAATTTTAGTCTGTTTTTTTAGCCCAGTCAGTTTTAGCGCACTAAACAATTGGTGTAAAATATGCAAGGTCAAATGACCGGGAAGAGGTTTGGATGAGGTGGGAGAAATTGCGTAGGTAATAATACGCCTAAATATATCCTTCAATGCTTATCAATAAGATTTAAAATCGTACGTATTGTTTTGTTTTGCTGGGATAAGAAGCGGTTGGTCGTTATAGTCGATGAATATCGATAAAGTTTCGTCGTTGTAAGCGATATGTCGCTGTATTCGATGTTGTTATAGGCGGTATGTTTACTGAATACTTTACTAGAGATTCGGGCGGGACCTTACAATCTGGCTGTAATAACCGATCGGTCGTTGTAAACGATGTCGTTATAATCGATTTCGACTGTAGTTACTTGCGTTAATATTATTGCTATTTATACTAAAACTAGAAGATATTTTCCATGTCTGTGTAACATTAAAATACCTAGTCATATTTAGTAAACTAATACATCGCTATAATTTATTGCTTTGCAGTCAAACATGGATAACCAACTACAATCAAAAGTTTTCCAATTCTCAAACGACGACATTCAGTCTCAACTTCCAATACCACCAAACGAAAGTACAATAATTGATATCAAATTGTATGGTGAAGCTGATTTCTTAGACCTCGGAGGTGTGGGAGGAGAGAACCTGTTTCCCAACAGTCTTACTTCGAACTACCCTTCAAGAGTAGGCTCACCGGTACCGAACACACAAACGTCTTTGCCTACCCAAGGTTCTAATCCTCAAAATTCTTTGAGTAGCGGATTTATGGCTAATAGGACATCTGGAAGCTTCAGGTGAGACCTCAGTACAATTCCTTTAAAAAAATATAATATATTATTCAATTAAAAAAAAATATAATTTAATATATATATTCCCGTGACACAATTTTAGTTTAACATACTCCTCCGAAAAGGCAGGACTGATTTGTATGAATTTTTATGTGCATATCGGATAGGTCTGAGAATTGGTCAATATCTATTTTTCATACCTCTACAATGCGATCGGAGCCGCGGGCATCAGCTAGTAATTATATGACTACTAAACCTCCTCCTAAACCTATTAAACTCCTATTAAAAATTATGGGGTCCTTGTTTTTTGCAAAGCTAAAATGAAAACGAATTCAGAGACTAAAATGGCTGAAAACATTATTAAAAGAAATTTACAAAACTATTTAAAGTTTCACTAACTCTTCTAATGTATATTTTATTTCCGCTTTTTTGAGGATTTAGTTTTTCAGTATGTGTTAATTTGGTTGTTTAGGTCTACAAATTCTCATACAACAAGTTGGTCGGCACCTCTATCAGTTATGTCACCGTCCAGGGGCCGTCAAGTAGAATCTCAGGTAAATGGATGCTAGGAAATTCAAATTGTTAAAGGAAAAGCTACCTATTTATTGCCTAAATAGCCTCTAAATTGAGCTTTCGAATCTTACATTAATTTTCAATTTACGATGAATTAAATTAGAACCCAAATTATTTTTATTACATTTAGATGACAAAAATTTACATACGACAAATAAAAAGGCAGGGTAATACTTTTGGTTGTCTTTGTATTTTGTAACACCTCATTCACTAAAATCGGCTCTATAATTTGATCCGATTTTAATAAATGAAGTGCCAATAGATTCGTAAAATAATTACAAATTGTTAATTAAAATTGTTAATTATAAGTAGTCAGCATAATATTATTTCTTATGTTTCTTTTAGTTTCAATAATTGTTTTTTCAGTTACGTAGATAACTATTAATTTATTAATTAACATTTATATTGGTACGTGTTAATTTTTATGTCTTCAGTTGATTATAAGATACTCAGGCGGTGAAGGCAAGGAGGTCCATTGTCGACAATCAACGCTGCAAATTAACCTGGAACTGCTTCCGAGTGTTTCGATTACGCACTGGGATGTTCTCCCAGCAGAAATGTAAGTTTACAGTAAATTTTCTGGCTTAAATTCCACATGGGTTGTCCGGATCACCGTTGGTGACGATTGTAGGATGCTGTTTGTAGCACAGACAAACCTTGACGACGCCTATGTTAACAGTGGAGGTGTTCAGGCTAAGGTAATGATGATGAGTTCTACATGACAATATAAAAAGTGCATTAAACTATTGCACCAACCACTATGTGCCATTGCTTTGTTTCAACTTTCCGTTCGCTCGTTGTACTTTACAAAGTAGCCCATCAATACACATGTTAAAAACATGTCGTTAAAATTTAACTGTTTTCTACAGCCCATCACAACTATATTTGGTTCTCGACGTCACAAATCTGACTCCTGAGGAGATGGACTTCCACTACGCTCCGAGCAAGCACATACTGATCGAGAGCAAGGAGTCGTGCAGAGTACCAGTGCCTTTAGACCGATGCCCCTTTAATTCTACACCTACTAAACCAATTGAAGAAGGTTAGTCAAATCGCAGAACTAAAGAGTATGCAAGTTGTTTTGATTAGCTAAGAAATAGTCCGACTCGACGGGGCGGTACTACAGAAGACCAAGCTAAAGTGACAGCATCTGTGCGGTCATATTTCGTTGGTGAGTGCGATAACGGAGGCACATGCAGGAGCTAGGCCTATCTCCCTAGGCCGTCATGATGTGGGTCACCATGCAACTTTGTGTGCACTCACAATGTGGATGGTGACCACCTTTCTAGGAATCTGCTCATGCTTTCTATCAGGCAGGCTCGTTAACAAAATAGTATTCGTAACTTTTATCAAAATACTGGTCTGTGCTTGCAATAGTATAACATCTTAATTTCAAGATTCATCTAATAATTTAGAGAATTCTGCTAATAATTAAATAATATTTTTAATTATGGTAGCCACTGGTATCTGAATGTTGTCCAGGCTATTATTAATATTTATATTACTATTATTGCAAACAGAATCAGATGATCAAAAATCATTATGACGAATCTATTTGACAAAAAATATTTAGCTTAAAATAATTTTAACACATGAAACTTTTTCAAAATTTATGGGCAGTTAAAAATTGATCCTACAGCCTCACTCTCTTAATCAGGACTTGCAATAACTAACTAAGACATATTTCACTTTCAGATCTGGTAGATTCCAAATCGACGAACACGGGCGGCTCCACAAACAGCTTGGAGCTGATGTGTTCTGAACACATCACCAACAACATTGACTTGCGCTGGCATCTCATGCAGTCCGACATTAACGGCCGAGCTTCAGTCAAGGGCATCACTCTCTCGCAAGCCATGATGGACATCGTCAGAATGTCACCGCTTAACTGGGGTAATATACCTATACCGTTATATTTTAAATCATAAATTGATACAATTTCCTAGTATTCCTGCGTCATATATTGTTTAAAATAATTGATGGAATTATATAGAGATATGCTTGACCAGCACATTCAGATATGTGCCTATTATCTAGCACGTAGGAACTCGGACAATCAAAAAATTACTTTCACTCACAATTATACTTATTCTTGTTACTAAAGTAGAATGTTGTGTTATACAGAGGTGAGCTTGAACAGGCAGTGCATCAAGCCCCAAGAGGAATACAACTGTACGGCGGGTGAGTGCCTGTCCCTGGGCGTGACCGTGTGGAACCACCTCACCAGGCCACTGCACAAACTCTGTCTCTCAGTGCAGTTTTACCAAGACTATAATAATGGAGTACATAACTATAAACTAGACAATCGCGTCGCAACCGCTGGAAATAATAAGTAAGTTTTTATTATTTTATTTATTTTAAGACTTTATGCACAAATGTGACAAAGGCGGACTAATGCCATGGGCATTTTCTACCAGTCGACATTAGGGCGATGCAGAGACTAACGTGGTAGATGCACAATAATGAGGGATACGTTTTTAGGGTTCCGTAGCCAAATGGCAAAAAACGGAACCCTTATAGATTCGTCATGTCTGTCTGTCTGTCTGTCCGTCCGTATGTCACAGACACTTTTTTCCGAAACCATAAGAGCTATACTTTGAAACTTGGTAAGTAGATGTAATCTGTGAACCGCATTAAGATTTTCACATAAAAATAGAAAAAAAAAACAATACATTTTAGGGGTCCCCATACTTGGAACTAAAACTCAAAAATTCATACGTGTGGGGTGTTTAAGGATAGGTATTCAAAAATGATGTTGAGGTTTCTAATATTTTTTTTTTCTAAACTGAATAGTTTGCACGAGAGACACTTCCAAAGTGGAAAAATGTGTCCCCCCCCCTGTAACTTCTAAAATATGAGAGTGATAAAACAAAAAAAAAATATGTTGTACATTACCATGCAAACTACCAATGAAAATTAGTTTTTTTGTAATACGTCATAAATCGTAAACTTTAATTTACCTTTAATTCAATCAATACACATTTATAAAAACATCGATCAAAGTTACAACGAACTACAAGAACTTTTATATGATGTTACTTGCTGATACGGAACCCTTCATGGGCGAGTCCGACTCGCACTTGGCCGCTTTTTTAAATTGAAACATCTATACGGAACATAATATATAAACATTTATATACCCACATGTATACATACATATTTACACACAAACACATATATATATATACTTGCACATATATACTTATACCTACATAAAAACATTTTACATAGTTTTTCATTTGGAATAGTTTAAAGTTAAAGTTCAGTTAATGTTTATGTAAAAAGTAGCCTATGTCCTTTCTCAGGTTCTAAACTATTTGTACCAAAATTCATCAAAATCGGTTAAGCGGTTTAGGCGTGAAAACGTAGCAGACAGACAGACAGAGTTACTTTCGCATTTATAATATTATTAGGGATTTACATATATACTTAGAGAATAAGTTTTATAATCATTTTTATTCGAACTAAAATCAACAACTTAGAAGTACAAAATAAAAGGCTTAATAATATTAATAACAGTAATTGTTGTTGTTCGTTCGATGAATTCATTACTGAAATAATTTGTGCTATAGGGTTAAGGTTCTATACCAATTCGGATAGCAACAACTGGTATATACCATTCAGGGGTACTTCTTGGAGTAAATGAGGTACCCCCTTTAAACAAGGCTCAGTCAAACGATATAAACACTTGTTAACAGTTTAATACGTGTCACTTATATATAACTATTACAACTGTTGAAGTGTTGAAACAATAGAATATGCCTGTAGCCCGAATTATAAAAAAAATGAATCCACACCACGCTATCGTTACTTCAATCCTAAAAAAGACATTCTGAGCGCTGATTGGTCGGCCGGCACACGCCACCGACCATACAGTGCTAAGAGCGAATCGAGCGCAGAGGGCGCGAATATTCAAATTGTCGCGTGCAGCGTGGCTAATCGCCACAGGGTTATCATCCGGACTAATACTATTATTACCGGAAGTAGTATTGCGCTGCCCTGCTGGCTGACTATTCTCATCTACATGCTCAGGACTGACATAGCTGGATGTAGCACTATAGCCGTGATGCTCAGTCGACCGGCTACTATGGCCGGAATGGTATTTCCCCAAACGTATATCAAGTAAAATATTATTTATGTAATATTTTGCCATCAATATGAAATTTGTGTCTTTCACTTCACGTAGCTCTGCCGCTACATACTGCCCATATATAGAAAATTCATCTTGAGCCAACATTCTGGTTTAAGCAAGACGCATTACTTCATACGCATACGAATCTGCGCAGCACTGACGCGCAACACGTGCGCCCGCTTTCAGTACGAGAGCTGGCAACATGTCCCGCGTCATGTAAATGCTCCTCAAAATGTCGAGGGACATGTTGCGGGCTTCCATGCAACATCGCAGTGTCACGTACATAATAGTGTTGCGCGTCATGTTGAGGAACAATTTGTCCCCTACTGCCTACATACATTTCTGCAAATAAATATTAACTATTTTTTGGAATGATAAATATTTTTCAACTAGTCTCCTCATATTTATTTCGAAAGACAAACACTTTAGTGTTTAAAAGGCATTCCATTAATAGAGCAAAATGTCAAATGAGTGTAATAAACAGTTTAAATTATCCATATTAGTATGATACTTTTGAAGTAACTGTCTCTCTGTTACATTGTCACATATAACAGCTGCATCTACTATACTAGCTTCTACACCGCCCACGAGCGCAACCGTGAACAAAAATCAGTACAGTAATAAAGTCGGACTAGAAATAGCACGTAATCAAGTACACTTATGGCAACACTTATTGAATAATGTATCTCATTCTACTATGTTAAGTGGTCTGGTTTACTATCTTCTTGTTTTTCAGAGTGGTGTTGACAACTTTGCCAGAGTCTGCAAAGGCGTACCATGAGTGCACCGCTGTCTTCCTAACTCCCGGAGAATATAAGATTGACATTCAATGTTCCACCACTGAGCCAATATTAGACGAGATTCAAATTATCAAAGACACTGAACCGCCATCTATGGTGCAACCTTGTGCAGGCGAAGTCAGCCATATTTGGAGATTTATACCGCCTGTAGCGATAAGTGTCACAGATTAATTTATAAATAATAAATAAATATTTCGTTATTATCCAAATTATTAACTTATTTATGGTTATATTACATTACTTTGTATCAATACTTGTTGGCTTCGGTTAACAAATATACAATTGATTTAAATCCTGTTTTTTTATTTGGGTATACACTCATTTGCGACAGGGTCACATGATGTGTTTTTTATCACCTCGATTTGGGAGCACCTCTCTAATTGCCTCAGCCAAGACTGAAATCATAGGCCTCGACAAAAAGAGCTAAGTCCAAAACTAGCAACTGGAAAACTAGCAAAATATCACTGTTCCCTTTTCAACACACTTTAAGCTTTGTACAACTATCAAGTGGAATAAATAATACATATGTTTCGAAATGTCTGCACTGTCATGAGAAAAAAAGAGTTCCCCTATATTTTTAGGGTTCCGTAGCTCAAAACCCGCCCTCGACATACCGCCCAACGATTAGTGCTAGAAAGATAAAACTTAGCAAGGATGTGTTTCTATCACGTCGACAAAGTGCTACAGTAAAATCACAAAATGGTTTTTTTGGGGTAGCTCCCCTACACGTAAACTGGATCTTATCATTAGATAGGTATTTTAAAAACATGAAGTGGTTGCTTTTTAGGGTTCCGTAGCCAAATGGTAAAAAACTGAACCCTTATAGATTCGTTCTGTCTGTCTGTCTGTACGTCCGTATGTAAGAGCCACTTTTATCCGAAACCATAAGAACTATACTTTTGAAACTTGGTAAGTAGATGTAATCTGTGAACCGCAATAAGATTTCACTTAAAAATAGAAAAAAATAAATCGGTTAGGGGGTCCCCATACTTGGAACTAAAACTCAAAAAAATTTTTTTCTTCAAACCCATACGTGTATCTATGGATAGGTGTTCAAAAATGATGTTGAGGTTTCTAATGTATATTTTTTCTAAACTGAATAGTTTGCCTGTAATTTCTAAAATAAGAGAGTGACAAAATAAAAAAAAAATATGTTGTACATTACCATGCAAACTACCAACGAAAATTGGTTTGAACGAGGCGTCGACGACGTAGAACGTCTAGTAAGTAGTTTGTTTTAAAAGTAATAAAATATAGACTCTAGTACATTTAGAGTCTATAAATTTAGAGTTACTAGAGAATTTATTTTATTACTACTTCTCAATACTGTCGTTTGTTACGCAACGCGATGCTTTTTGGCAATGGCCAAAAAGTTTACTTTTGATTTTAAGAACTGTTTTACGATAACGACGACGTCGCTACGAGTGTAATAGTCGAATCAATGCTTTCTCGACCGCATTTTCTTAGCAGTAAAATAAAAAATCGCATGAAGTAATTCGAAGACTGGTTTGTGCAACGAAGACTGTTTAGACCCAGGTCGTAAAAACGGTTCATCAGTCGCAAGACATAAAACGGTCCGTTGTCGCAACGCCCACCGCTACATAATTGTAAATGTAAATTGTAATTGTCATTGTCAAATTGTCGTACTTGTTCTGTCATTCTGTGGTGGTTTCTGTTGTGACTTGAATTTAAACATTTTGTTTTGATTTGTAGTACTTCTTCGTAAAACTATATAGTATTCCTTGTTTGATTTCCCTAATTTAACAGTTCAAATCATGTCGACTACTCACTGTGCTATCGAGAATTGTAGAACAACTATTCTCAACAAAACACCAGGAATATCGTTTCACCCGTAAGTTGATATTTTATTTGCTGTTTGTTTTGTAATTAGAAAGAGGTTATTTTTACCTTTACAAAACAAAATTAGACCAAAAAATACATATATTAAATTCTTAAACAGTTTAATTTACATGGATTTCAGGTGCTTGTAATGATAAGCACTGATCAAAATAGGTTAAAATATTAAAACAGCCCTGACAAATTAAGTTCAGTTTTATTTACACAATTATCTTACCATAATTCCTTGTATTGATTTTTAGATGCCCGCAATCCCCTGAAATGCGTAACAAATGGCTGAAGGTACTGAAAAACAAATGTTCAATGTTAGATTGGGCAAAAAGCCGTATTTGCTCAAAACATTTCGAGCTCAAATATTTTGATGCTCAAAGAAGACTAAAGGATAACGCTGTGCCCACGTTATTTTCGGCAACTGTTCAAAAAGTTTCTGCTAGAGTAAGTATAACTATCTTTAATCTTGAAACATAACATTAACAAGTATGTTGGTTATTTTGTTAAAGGGTAACCAATAATCTTCTTCAAGTATCTCCAAGCCAAATTTAATTAAAATCAATCTAGTAGTGAAAGTGTAAAGGACTGATGTACTTAGTTTTGCATTCATGGTATTGCTGCTTTGCTTCATGTAACACATTATTCAAATCATTGTTTGGATTTATTTTCTCACATAATTTCGGACTTGTCACATGAAGCTAAAAGCAGTAATATTATTACATCGTAACTAAGTTCTCACTATGTATGTTGATTTGCTACTTGTTATGTAAGTAGTGTTATATAAGTAAATTGTAGAACTAAACTTTTTTAACTAATTTTAATTTTCCTTTTAAGAAATTGACATCTTTTGTTTATATCTTTTAGTCAACCTACACGCAAGAACACAAAAAGACTAAAGTAGACAAGCTATTGAACAAGTTGACGCAAGCAGAGTTGACTGCTGACATCAAGAACAGTATGATAAGACTGAAGGAGCCTCTTAATCTAGACGAGTTCATCACAGAAGACTTAAAATGCAGGCCTGATGCCCCAACTGAAGCCCGTTTGTGGCTCTTGGTCAAAAAACAAGAACATTTAAATAACAGACTAATGGATTTGGTTGTACAAACTAAAAAGCATGTTGAAATACTTCAAAACAACATGGAGGAAGCTAAGAATTCTAAGGTAGAAAATGAGCGAACTATGGAATCTTTAAAATATGTAGTCAAATGTCTGCAAGAAAAACATGCAACATTGGAAGAACAGGTTGAAATTTTGACTGCTGTTGAAACAAGGTAGTAACTTGAAGGTTATTTGTGATTTCTAAGGGGATAGTTAAAGTAATAAATATGTTAAGATGTACTTTAGTTTTCTTAGTCCTCATAATATCTTATATTTAATGTAAACATGTCATGTTTTCCTGGTGAGAGCAAGACCAGAGGCCCAATGATGCTGAAGCATCTCACTAGGCCAATGAGGATGGTGACCCCTACTCTTCACTCTATGTTTTCCAACGGGTAAAGTAGTGAATTTGGGAGGATATCACGCACAGCAGCAAAGTATATTTTTCTCAGACATCTTACGCACATATAAGAGGCTGACATATAAAAAAAACTTTAAAATTTTGGCTGTCCGTCTGTTCTGGTTAATCTCTGGAATGACAACCGATTTTGACAGGTTTTTCATTGACAGATAGCTATTGATATGAGGTGTAACTGAGGCAACTTTTTAGACTAGCCTGAATTACAACAACAACTGCAAAATACAACAATAAAATACAATTACATAGTTTAAAATATGTATATTTCTTTTAAAATTTACAACTATAGCAGTCTTTAGTTAAGAACACAATTCAATATGTCATCAAACACATTCAGTCTAAAAATAAAGATCATGATTTGATTGTTAGTAAATAAATTAGTACTTCTACATAATAAATAATGCACATTATTTTCGTCTTAACTGTTTCTCTAATATATCTCTTAATTTTAATTTCTTATTTGTTTTATCAGCCAAAGGTCTCCCAAGTGGCACTATTTCCATCTGCTGTAAACGCCGCCTAAATCTCTGGTAAAATTCTAAAACATTGGGGTCAGCCCAAACATGACGAGAATCAAAGTCTAAAACCCTGAGTGTGTCTAAACTTTGTGCTCTACTCAATGCTACATATGCTTGTCCAGCTTCAAATATTTTAGATAAAGACATTTCAACACAATCTAGAGTCAAACCTTGAGATTTGTGTATAGAAAATGCCCAGGCCAGGTTAAGTGGGACTTGTCTGCGACACAGCAAAGAACCGTTGGAATTTTTCACATACCAGCGCTCAGATCTGGCTGTGTATTCCTTTTTATTCTTAAATCTTACGACAGGAAACCCTTCTTCAAATCTGACTACAACACCTCTTGCACCATTCACTAAGCCAGCATTCACATTAATATTTTTCAACAACATTACTTGGGCTCCTATTTTAAGCAGCAGTTTAGACGGAGCTATAGTTTGCATGTCAAGTAATTTTGTAGCGTTGTCACTATCTTGTGAAGAATACACTTTCTCTTCACCTTCCAAGTCACTTAATTTTGAATCATTAATCATTTTGGAGTCATTGGTGTGTGAACACAACCTGGTAGCTAAAATCCCATCACTTTCTATCTTTTGCCTGGATGTACCAGTAAGACGGTCACTTATTTCCTTTGTGACTCTTCCGATTCTTATGCTATTGAGGATCGAAATGAATTCAGAATCATTTTGTCTATGGACCTGTTTAAGTTCAAAGCAGAGTTCAATGCATTTGTCCCAACATGGTGACTGGAAACAGAACCTTTTGCCCGTCTTGCCTTTTTCAACAACTGGTGGTAGTTGTAGGAAGTCACCGCAAAGTATCAACTGAATACCACCAAATGGCTTATCATTTTTTCTAACATATCTTGCCACTGCTTCTAATTTCTGAAATTCAATAAATTATGTTAGAATAGTTTTGATATTAGTAACATTCAAGCCCATAATAAATAAGTATATACCTCAAAGAATAGTCCGTCCACCATTGATATTTCATCAATAATTAGATGTTTACACTTCCTCCACTTCTGAGCAACAAGTGGCAGCTTCATTGCCCTTTCACACAAGTTCTCCAAAGTTCCACTCCCATCTCCAATACCAGCAAATGCGTGAAGGGTTGTACCACCTGAAAAACATGCCAATTAATAATCAATTTCTTTTGTTGAAAAGAAAAAAAAACTGGATAATAGGATTGTTAAGACTAATTTTATAAATGTGCAAGTTTGTGATACATAATGTAAGGATATTTGTTACTAATTCATACAAAATTTACTGAACAGATGGAGATAATACATAAGTTACTACAATATTATGTATTTAAAAATTTCTCATGTCATAATTTTAGTTGTCATATAACAGCTCTAATGATTCTTATGAATAAGACAAACTATTTTTATACCCCCAGGAAATAAGACTTAACACAGAAAAATAACAAAATCAAAACCATTTTTAGGATCACTTTAGATAATCTAAATTTTCAAAGATCTTACCAACATGACAAGCAGCCACTCCAGTTGATGCAGTTGGGACAGTCACATCAGGTGGCAAAGCTGCTACTATTCTCTTCAATAAAAAACTTTTCCCTGTCCCAGCAGATCCAGTAAAGAACACATTTTTCCCACCTAAACAAGCTTCTAATACTCGCTGCTGTTCAGGATTCAGAGCACTGACTGTTGTCAGTGGTGACGGAGAATACAGCTTTTTAGGGGCTGGACCTCTAGAACTGTCTTCCATTTTACGCTTTTTAGAAGGTGGGGAAGGCGTAGTAACTGTTGCCTTCGAGATTTTTTTCTTAGCATTATGCACATCAGCCACAGTGACAGGACTTATTTCTTCAAAGGCCTGTGCTTTACCACTTAGAAGTTTCGATCTCATACTTTGTTTCGAAGGAGTAGTATTCGTACTTAGTTCTTTATCACCAGTCATTTTAACGAATATAGTCCGTAGGAACGATACGAGATTCGTCGGTGGCGCGTTCGATATAAACAAAGTACAACCAGCATCTTGGAATTTCACACTAGCCTTACCTTCTGCCATGAACTTTTTAAACACATTAATACCCTTTAAAGGTAACTTGATTGCAGCACTTTTATCATGCGATATCTCCATGAACATTTCACGAAACTCATTCCGTATCAATCGGAGAGATGCCGTTTTGTAATTAACCTTTCTAGATATTGACCCTTGAGGCGTCATCCATTCCATAGTCACAGCACAAGACAAAAAAGATTCACCGGCTTCCATTTTAATATTCAGTATATCTTTAATTCATAAAATCTTAATAAGTCCACATATAAAAAGCTAAAGCGAGCGAAAAGTTTTAACTTTAAGGTGATTACAAATAATGACAGTATTGACAGTTGAAGTGTTGACTTGACCGTGACATAATGACAGCATTGACACTTTGACAGCTGTTGTGATGGGTGGGTGGAATTTAATCGTAACGCAAAACATTTTCTCCCAAAAACAGTTGTCCTAGGTATTTTATTTCCCTTTTGAAAAATGGCAATAGAATAGAGTAAAGCCACGATGGTCTTAGCATGTATATGGGCCGTCTCAACTGGAGTGGAACTACCTTCATACAGAAGAGTAAGACCAACTTCAATTGACAACATTCGTGGAGTGCGTTCCACTTAGCGTTCACAACGATCACGCTCACGACCGCAGTTTTTCCCGTTCCACTTGCTTGTGAGCGTTACTATAGTAAACTCAAGTGGAATGGATTATAGAGCGTTTTGGGCGTGGAGGTAAATAATATAAAAATTTAAAAAAAAAACAAAAGATTTAAGAGGTTAGGTTATAATGTAGATGTAAGCCTTGAAAATAATAATTAATTATTGTTTATATCGACTTAAATTAAAAAACTTATAATTTAATTTTTATATTTAATATTAGTGGTGTATTTTATTAATTTATGTTCAAATGTAAATAAAATATCGTTGGCGGCGGCAATTGGATATTTGGTAAGAGGTCTCATTAATGCTCTAGAAAGTACTAGTTCAACCAGTTCAGATGAAGA
The DNA here is from genome assembly GCA_932526445.1 of Phragmatobia fuliginosa. Classification (NCBI taxonomy): domain Eukaryota; kingdom Metazoa; phylum Arthropoda; class Insecta; order Lepidoptera; family Erebidae; genus Phragmatobia; species Phragmatobia fuliginosa. Next base: position 8,304,450 of record OW052073.1, read on the forward strand.
ATGGAATACGATTTTACGAAAATATGATTGTGAAAAAATAAAACCATAGACGTAAGTTTAACGGTCGCCATTTTTGATGCTTTGACATTTGAAAAGGCCGCCAATATTCTCAATGATCACCACGACCCACCTTTTTAAATGGGTCGTCGCGAGCTTCGCGTGAGCGTAAGTCATGACGTCATGAGTGACGTTTTGGCCGCGACCACAACGACCGCGGTCGTTAAGTGGAACGACTAAAGGAGCTTTTTGATCGTTGTGGGCGCCTAGTGGAACGCACTCGTGTTGTCGTGTCGTGTTTCGTTGCCAAGTGCGAGACCGGAGGTTCAATGATGCAGAAGCTCCTCACTAGGTTGTCATATTCTGGATCACCATGATACATTGTCTGCGTTCATAATGAGTTTAATGACCAGTACTTTCGGATTATACTCATACTTTCCATCACGTAGAGTAGTCATTTCGGCGGACTTTTCAAATTTGAACTTAAGTATGTTAGACGGTTAAAGCGAAAAATGCCACAATATTTAATACAGCCACAGTGAATGGACTGTCTTAGTGAGAAGGATGTGACACAGGTCGCATGCCGAAAGCGCCATCAAAAAAATTACCCAACATACTGCTGAATGTCCACGAGAAGGCGACAGGTTGCAGTAGGAAGAAACAAAAAAAAACAAAAAGTTATTTCTAATATTAGCTGCTATGAGCCATAGTTGATTTTACTCCTATACTCTGTCCATTCCTTTATTATCTTTTTGACAGTTCAACAAATTTCGAAATTAGTGACACCCTCACACGTCACCGATTCGATTTGAAATCAAAATAAATCGATATAATATTCTTTAAGTCAGTATTTTAAATAAATAAAATGTGCATTATTATGATATTTGGCCCAGAATAAAGAAAACTGCACTTGAAGGTCGGTTTAGTAAGTATTAAGTGATTTTTCAAATAACCACGCGTTTCAAAGTTAAATTTTACTAACACGTGCATAGTTACATTATAAGTCAGTGGTCCAAAAATAAAGTAATTATTGCACAGAGTTATTGTTCTTTATTCTCAGTTTGAACTTAAATTCCAAAATTTCGACTTAATTCCTTGCAAATAATCAATCTTGAAGTCATACTATTTTAATTTCCTTTTTATTTTATTAAATTTACAGAAACAATACTTACATGAAGTCAAAGCCACTCTCAGGGCGGCATTAGACGCAGGTATGCGCGCGTCCGCCGCCCGAGGTGCCGGCGGCGGATCGGGTCCGAGTGGATGTCGTCCTCCCGGGCCTTCTCCGCCACCTCCTTCGGCAAGATTACGTCCTCGCAGGTTGCGACCGCGGTAAAACAACTGTCGCTGCTAGCCATCGATCTTATCACGGCCGGCAGCGAGAGATCCCCTCCGATGACTGCAGTGAGGGCCCGGCGCTGCGTCGCCTATGCGGGGCAGACCGCCAGCGTGTGCAGGGCCGTGTGCTCACTGCAGTCGCAGTGATGGCAGGCGGGACTCGGTTCCCTCCTAGCGACCGAGTGCAGATACTTTCCGAAGCAACCGTGCCCGGAAAGCACCTGCGTTAGGCGGAAGGAAAGGGTCCCGTGCTGCCGCCCTGCCAACTCCGCTATGACCGGCTGGAGAGCCTCCACGGCGGCGAAGCCAGCGCGTGGGGTCTCCAGCCGGAACGACCATCTGAGCATGGTGGCTTGGCGAGCGGCTTCGCGCCACTCGCCCACGTCCTCGGGCGGAGGGCGAAACCCGGAAGTCAGCCACTCGCCGATAAGCTTCGGCGAGGACTTCCGCCTCCAAGTCCCACGGGGGCGTTCCGGCCAAGGCACAAGCCACCTCTGTGGACACCGTGCGGTATCTGCGTATGGCTCTGACCGCTAATATCCTTTGGGGACGCCAGAGACGCGCCCTATTCTGGGCGGTCAGAGCCGCCGCCCACACCGGTGAACCGTAAAGTGCCATTGACCGGACAATCCCCGTGTACAGCCGCCTAGTTGGGACACTGGCCCCGCCCAGATTGGGCAGTAGTCGCCCTGGGACGGAGGCAGTGCCCACCAACTTAGGGCCAAGCCGTAGGAAGTGCTCGTCGAAGAGCCACCTACCGTCAAGGACCAGGCCCAGATACCTCATGTGGGCCGACGAGCATGCTCGTCGGCTTCGGAGACAGCTTATGAAAGGGAATAAAAATAAAGAGATACGTTAAAGGATTTCAGAGATAAGTAAAAAGATAAATGAACAATACAAGTGTAAGGTACAAGATACCGAACCCATACCCACAATATTAACAGAAGAAACAAATATAGCAATCAAAACCCAAAAACTAGATAAAACTCCTGGTATAGACAACATAACGAATGAATTTCTAAAAGCTACAGCTCCAGTGATTGCTGAAAAACTCACGGAAATATTTAACGACATTATTGCTACAGAAGAAATACCCAAGGACTGGACTAACTCGGTAATTACTTTATTACATAAAAAAGGAGATAAAGGAGATATTGGAATTATAGACCGATTATTCTAATGTTCAATATGTGCAAAGTCTTTTCGAAACGATTGTACTTGACTTGACTTGACTTGTACTTGACGAGAATTAATCTAAAAAACAAGCTGGGTTTCGCAGCAATTTCTCAACCATAGATCACATCCACATACTTAGGCAAATTCTACAAAAATACAACGAATATAACAAATTATACTTACTACTTAGGATTTGTTGATTTTAATAAGGCATTCGACTCTTTGGAACACACGTACATATGGACAGCGTTACAATCTCAAGGAGTTCAAACAAAATATATAAGGATATTAAAAAACATCTACACAAATAGCACGGCGCAGGTGAGGTTGGAATCTATCGGCGAACAGTTTCCAATTGAAAGAGGTGTTCATCAGGGTGATCCGATCTCGCCTAAACTATTCTCTGCGGTGTTAGAGATGATGTTTAGGAAACTGGATTGGTCAAACTATGGACTTAATATCAATGGAGAAAACTTAAACCATCTAAGCTTCGCCGATGACCTGATTTTATTTTCAGAATGCCCAAATATTTTAGAAAAAATGTTGCTAAAACTCTCTGATGAAAGTGCAAAAGCAGGTCTCTCTATGAACACGACAAAGTCGAAAATTATGAGTAATACGACAGAGAAGTTCTCAATTAAGATAAATACAGAATAAATCGAAAACGTCAAAGAATATATTTATTTAGGTCATTATTATCAGTAGAAAACACAATGCAGAAAGAACTAGATCGAAGAATTACTAATACGTGGAAAAGGTTTTGGTCGCTTAGCGAAATCATGAAGAACAAAGATATGCCTATGTCAGAGAAACGAAAAGTATTCAATACATGTATTTTACCATGTTTTACATATGGCTGTCAAACATGGGTTTTAACAACGTAGAAAAATAGAAGCATGTCAAAACGGAATGGAGAGAAGTATAGTAGGAGTTAGTGAGACAAAGTAAGATTAAATGATATTAAAAAAATTACAAAATTCAAAAACGTTAGTAAATGTAGAATACTAAAATGGAGGTGGACGGGACATGTGGTAAGAGAGAAGAAAGAAAAATGGACCCGAAATGTCACAGAATGGTATCCTAGAGGCAGCACCAGGAGCAGGGGCCGACGGGTTATGCGATGTGAAGATGAAATTGCAAAAGTAGCCGGACAATATTGGACCCGAGTCGCAAGGAATAGGACAGAGTGGAAAGTTTTAGAGGAGGCCTTTGTCGAAAGGCAAACTGTAGACCAACCGAATGCCGAGACAGATTTTTTATAAAGATTTGTTTAGATAAATGAACTAGATTAAATTAGTTATTAGATTTTAAGTTAAATTCAAATGTTTACAGTAATAAAGGCTTATTTTATTTTTATTTTATTTTATTACTATGTACATAAGTACATCGGAAATTCTTATCAAATTAATAATCGGAATCGATAAGAACACTGACGACATAAACTTTACCTACGGAGTTTTCTCAGAAGGTCTGAGTGAAAAACCTGTTAAAGCTATTCGTAGGAATTTTATTCTAATTAGGGCAAGGTAAAGACTCCTTGAGGGCAAGCAATGATTGTTTTCCTACCTACACCTACTACGCTGTCCAGACGACAGCGTAGTTTACCTATTATAAATCCTCCTTTCTAACGAGAATGCAATGCAATCTTCAGTAACTGGATTAACCAAACCAGTGTTTCGTAGCAGTTAGTTACGTAGAAAAATTAATTTAGTAGCGATTAAAGTTTTTCTTGGATTGGTAATCAATACTTAATGGAATGATGTGCTGCGCTAGAAATTCGATCCTCGAGCAAAGACAAGGCGCTACTATACTGGTGTAGAATCTTCTGTGCAGAAGTCAGTAGTCCTGTCCTACCCATGACGCAATGTATAAACAGATACCAGACAGGGGATTTTCATTACACATGCTATATTTCAAAACCCTGCTGTGACATTAACCATTCCTCGATGCCAAACGATATGAGGTCATCAGTCAATATCTTTGTAGTTTAACTGAATTAGACGACTCCCTGCACATTTTCAATAATCAATTTTAAGTTCCAATCATAAGATTTAAAATCCCACAGCAGTAGTTTAGCATAACCATTAAGTTCGCGTAATTCTGACAATTCTATGAGGTTATTGAGCTATTAATTTTATTTATATTTTATGTACTGCAATCTGTAAGTACTCGTTAAGGAAGTGATGCACCATTAAGGATGTGTAATATAAATAAGTATGTAAGAAAGAGCTTATTAAAACAAAATGATGCATCGATATCACAAACGGAACACTTGAGACAGTGGCGATACTTTTATATGAACGGAAGCCGCCACTAAAAGTATCAACGCGTTTGCTTTCAAAGTACACACGCTTATTTTCGCAATCATTTCAAAATATTTACGATGATAGAAATAAACTTTAGCTTTGCACCTAAAGTTGACAAAATGAGAATTCTGTTCATTTGAAGAAAAATTAATGAGTTTTAGATACAAAGCGACATAAATTGCATTCTTGCCCATCATTTTATTGCCAGAGTACTTAACTTGTTTTATATAGAGCTATAAAATTTTAATTATGACATTTTTATGGAGGAAAGATATCTCAATCAGTAAAATATTACTATACGTTGTGTTGGGAAATTTGCTACTTATAACAAAGTAAATTCTTGCGCTTGCATAGGTAACTTTGAGTAGGTACATAGTTATGTAAGGTAGGTCTCAGGAATCTAAGGTTTTTCATAGCTGTTCATGTATGTATGTAACATACACTACCTATGGAATTTTATGGAGTTATAGTTTACATCATCAGTTTAATTGCAAGACTCTGTGTCGCATTATCAGTCTGTAAGAGATTTGAGCAATAGGTCAATAAGTTTTTACTTGCTCTATTAATATTGCTTGCACTCACTATTTATTTATATTAAACGTGTGGGGTATCTATGGATAGGTCTTCATAAATGATATTGAGATTTCTAATGTCATCTTTTTCTAAACTGAATAGTTTGCGAGAGAGACACTTCCAAAGTGGTAGTAAAATGTGTGTAGTAACTTCTAAACTAAGAGAGTGATAAAACTAAAAAATATATATGATGTATATTACCGTGCAAACTTCCACCGAAAATTGGTTTGAATGAGATTTAGTAAGTAGTTTTTTTTAATACGTCATAAATCGTAAACCGCAATTTACCTTTCATTCAATCAATACACTATTGTTAAAACATCGATCAAAGTTACAACCAACTTCAAGAACTTTTATAACGACTCGCACTTTTTTAAATACATAAATACCTATTATAAATAGAAAACACCCAAACTCGGAAACAAATATTTGCAGACCATACAAATATCTGGTCCAACCCGGAAATCAAACCTGAAACCTCCAGGAGAGCAGCCGAATACGCTACCACTGCGTCACCAAGACGGTAAATTCGAATGAATATGGTCACCACTACTATTGAAAGCTGCTAATGCTTTAATCAGGCAGAGTAGAGAAATATAGATTTTAAAAGAGGTTTTGGACCACTATTTAATTTATATTATATAATATTTATTATTTTTAAAATATGCTTATTAAAAGAGCCAAAGAGGTTTATTGGTGTGTGTATCTTTTAGTTTTAGTTTGTTTTTTCTGTTTGTTTTTTTGTATTCTTTTTCTTTCTATACTTATTTCTCTCTTTTATATTCTTTCATTTAAGAATCTATCTGCCAATGCCGTATTAATTTTAGATTCTACAAGGTATATTTTTATACTGTTGGTATTCCGAAAATAAATAAATAAAAAACTATACCACGAGTTGATATTAGGGCTTTATTTCAAGTTTTCAACTGACCGTAGTTAACCTTAGTCTCATGAGTAATATAACTGTTAACTGATAATTATATGGATTAAATTGAATTTAATGATGTTACAGACTTTATAAAATAAGAAAAGCTTCTATCTCCTGCACATAACTATGTTAAAATTGTGTTAGAGCGACTTGAATTCCTAGCAACTCTATTAAATTTTGTATACTTTTTGTAAACACCATTAGGAATGGTGAAACATATTTATTTTTTGTGGCGTCTCTTTCTGAAAAAATATATAATCGCATCTTAACACGCATTCTGAAATAAAATTATCCCGACCCCGTGGGGTCGTGTTCCGAATTGATTTATTGCAGCGTTTGCTACGTTCAGCACGAAAGATCCCCCCCCCCCCCCCCAAATATATAGATAAAAAATTATTAGCTTATATCGACCTTTTATTAAAAAGAAAGTTAGTAGTTAACGTTTTAAAAATATCAGTTTTTAGACAATTAACTTATAAAGTAAGTCATTACAGTGATTACCAAATACTTTGAATGTATTTGAAAAGTAAACAAACCTACGACCTAGTCGACTAGAATTTGTTGTACAAACGTAGGGTTTAATGCTGCTACTAATAACATGGTAAATAAGGCCACCTAACTCTAAATAGCGTAGATAATTATGAAATATTTATGAACATATTATATTCCAAAGGAATTCAAAGGAACATAAATGGCGCGAATTATCTTCGACTCCAACCTATAAAACAGTCATAAAATTTGTGCAGCTTTTATACCAGTAAACGTGCCGTGGATGACAACATGACATGACATGCACAAGGAATCGATACAGGAAACATGCGCGCGAGCATAACCCAAAATTAGCAATGTCCCTGTCGCACGCATCTGCCGTCCGCTGCAAATGCAAATACCTCAACGTAGAATTGTGTTCCTAAAATTACCTATATGTATTATATTAACCAACACTTACATCCAGCTTTCCTACCTAATTATAAGTTTTGTGGTACATTATAACATAATAAAAATATGTATTATGTTTTGTAAAATTCATTTTTCAACGTCGTTATGAAATGAAATAGAACCCTAAAAGACCGATCTAGGAACTAGCGCGTTGTAGCTAGTAGCGCGACAATAAGAAATTCGTAGCATGATACACATTACATAATAAAATGATATACATACTACTACACATAATTGTCATAATTGTGAAAAGTAATAATTAATGTTTTCTCCAGTAAATTTTTGACTAATTGACTTACCTAACTGATGTTGCAAAAGAGAAACACAGAGAAACCCGCCTTAGGTGGTCCTTTTATAGGACTGAGTTTGTTTTGTTTGGTCACACGTGTAATCACGTGTTATTTAATTTCCCCAAGAAAAGAGTAAAAGTACAATAGATTGCCACTCAATGTATCTACTTATGTAGATATTCTTCGATAATAAAATTAATAAATAATAGGTTTATTGTTAATTCATCAATTCTCAGTCACCATTGTAATGGATATCGCCCTCTCCTTAGAAGGGAGGTTTTGGCCTACTATACCACGACGGCGTCCAGACGGAATGGTATTGTACAGCTTTTCATATTTGCCATCTGTTTGCAGTGCTATTTTTCTGCAAATTTTGACCCATTTACTGGTACTGACGACACTTATCATTATTCCATTCCCTCACTACATAGACAGTTTATTAACGCTACATATTTATAATGATTTTTTTTTGTTTTAAAATAACAAGGTTCAACCGAGGAGAGTCAAATCACGTCTACGACATCATTGGTGGTGACAAATCTTGGATCTATGCCTACGATCCTGATACCAAACAACAATCTACAATCTGGGTCTTTCAAGACGAGCCAAAGCCGACTAAAGTTGTTCGTTCTCGAAGCACTACAACGAAGATGGTGGCCACGTTCGTTGTAAAAACCGGCCGTGTTGCGACTATTGCACTTGAAGATAGTCGAACGGTTAACGCAGAGTGGTATACCACAGTTTGTTTACCACAAGTCATCGCTGAACTTCAAAAATTTAACTCAAAGCGACGTATCATTCTACACCACGACATGACATCCGACATTTACGTGTGGAAATCCCCACGGACCATCACCCCGCCTGGGGTTTGCGGCGGGTGGTGTGTCGGACTCGAACCTACTAAAACCACACGGTGTGACCTCTCTGCACCTGTGTTTAGGGAGGAGGCCAGGGTGTTATCTCCTTCTGGACCCCTCCCGGCGCCTTCCTGCACTGTTGCTGGCATCGTCTCAATTTATAGTCTCGATTTGGGCGGCGTCCGGTCACACGCGGACGCCCTTCGTAATATTTTTTTGATGATATGTTGGTGCCAGACCACAATTAATCTCTCACTCTCTAGCAGTTTGCGGTTCCGATGACGGCCAGTAGCACCTGCGACATCCTCTACGCTCGGGATCGGCCTTTTCCGGATTCTGTACAGCAGTCTCTTTCTGCAGCAATACAACTTTACAGAAAGAGACCACAGCGCCACAACCCTGTTCACCCGCCAGAATCGTAGTAGTTTTTTAAGTTTCTATTTTTTAAGACAACTCCCGCATTAGGCAAATACATCGTGTATCGAGGGAGACTATACAAACATACATGAAACGGACACAAAGAACGCGCAAACTCAGAACAACAATTTGAATTGGGATTTAAACCCACAACACAAAGCGCAGTACAAAGCGAAGTGTCGACCGTTTAAACCATTTGGCCAACCCTGCAGTCAGTAGGTACAATTAATTATTTCCTTTCTAAGACATATCTATAGATGCTTTCACTTTCTCTGTTTATTTTGTATAGTAATGTAATGGACGCTTATTTAGCAGCATTACGGCCACAGCATATCACCACACGTCACGAGATTCAAAAGATAAACAAATACATAATATAAAAATATAACTCATGAATTTGAAATGTTTATTTGTAAATAACAAAAAAGGTTAGCGTTAAATCCATTTGTAATTTAGTTGGCATGGTTCCGAGTAGGTAAGGAATGTACGGGGTTGCGTTACGGACATGACATGACATACACTGTAACAAAACAATTCGTGTGAATGCTGGACAACACTGGGGTGACGCTAGGGTAGCAACAAAATACCACACGAGAAAACGGGATATTACGAGATATTTACCTTATCAGTATTCTACTACATGAACGAATAACAACTGAGAAAAATAAATTTCGATAAATAATTTGAACCTTTATTGTCTTTCGTTACTAAGGGGAAATATACAATTTATATTATCAATGTAATATACACAAGAATAATAATCCAAAAAATTATAAATCGACTACGTAGAAACGAATCTATTTTCTCGACTTAACGACGACACCACATTGATTAAAATCGGATCAGTAATTTAGGCGCTATGATCGAACACGCAAACATACATAGCTAAATTCACTACCGTTACTATTGGCTTCACTGTAGTCGGGTAAAAATTGGTGTGCTTTTACAAAAATAACGTATTTACTTATCTTAGTTAACGTTAAATAGTAATTCTTTAATTTTAAGTAGGTCTTACTTAATATTTTATACACACAGGTTGCAAAGTGACCGTTATGTTTAAACTTACAATGAAGATTTGTCCTAAATGCACAAGTCTTTGGTGGAAGCTAAGGCGGCGGTGTTCGTTCAGCTTCGGCGACGCGAAGAGATCGCCACACATGGGACGCATCTGTGCGCCCGCGCCGGAGGTGTACCCTTGCACTCAAAACCATAGTCTGGTCATATTTTTCTGGAATGTTCAAAAAATGCGTCGAAAATGTGTCATATTTATGACGATTTTATACATTTTCATGTAACTCAGTAATATGGTGTGTCTATATATTTTCTATCTATCCATCTATCGTCAAACACAGCCTTCAATAGTCCACTGCTGGACATAGGCATTTCCTAGAAAATGAGGTTTTGGTCTTAACAGACCAAAACCTCGGTATTGTAAATATACCACCGGACCAAAACCTAAGATTGGTATAAAAAAATGTATTAAAGTTTAAAGTAGATTAATTAATAATCTACTTTAAACTTTAATCTATTTTTACTAACGCAATGTTTCTGTTTACTCGTATTTTTATTATTATTATTATTAGAAAATTAGATAAGTATAATAAATTCCTAGAGTTTCTTGTTAAATCAAATAATTTATATGAACGAGACTCTATGGCAGTTTGGTACTTAGGTACTGAAAATATTATTCGCAAAGTGTTTCTCGAGTGGAATGAGCAATGAAATATTTATGTAAAACTGATAGGTACACGTTCAGTTTCGATATTTGTCTTTTACTAGTTAATATTTAACTTACACCAATCGTACTAAAAATAAAAGCTATGGTGAAATATACTTTCAATTCATTTCAAATATAAATAATAATAAATAATGTTTCCGAATCTCTAAACGTTTTTTTAGGTAAGTAAGTATTGTATTGTATTATCAGCTAATATAAACTCTGCAACATCTGGTCGCTTTGTACTAATCCATTAACAAAACCCTAAAGAAACAATTCTAAAGGATTTTTTGTATAATTTTTATTTTAAAAAGCATAGTTTAAAACAAAGTTAGTTTACTAAAGAGTTCTTTTTATCTAGATGCTTTTCCCGACTAATGCAAAACAGATGTGCCGTGGCGTTTATAGAGCTGAATGAATTTCATAGACAGGAACAATAGGAGTTGTTATCAGGCTGGCGCAGCGCAGGTAGCGGGTCGAAGGATAGACTATAGATTTGGCACTCGTCTGACGTATTTTCTTTTAAACGCAGCTGTGGAGGCCTCCGCAGATGTTTTATGGCGCTGAACATTTCCAAGACGTTTTATTATTTATTACGATATTGCCGTTTAGAGCCTAATCTTCGTTTTTATTATCCAGAGAAACAATGGTCATCATTGGGCAGTACTATTTTTGGCATGCGGTGTGCAGCTGGGGCAACTTTGCGTGGGAAAGTAATATTTCCTTTACTACAATTACTGTCGTAGTTTGGGACTTCAGATATGTTTTGTGTAAAAGTTTGTCAGTAATTAACTCTTCTAAGAATTCTCGTTCAATTTTTTTATATTTAAGCCTACCAAAGTGACTCTACTCTGTCTAATAGAAAGAAAGAGTAGAATTCAAGAGTAGGGGTCACCACCTTCATCGTAAGTATACACAATACAGCATGGTGACCCACACTATGGCGACTTAGTGAGATGCTTCTGGATAATTGGGCGTCCGATCTCACACTCAACAGTAAAATGCGACCGCTTAGATGCTGTCATTTTAGGTTGTTACTCTGTGCGACGCTAGTACCTACTACCCCGGTCGATTCGTGCTGAAATCTATGTGGATCTACTACCTTTAAATGTCATTCTAATATAATCATAAATGAGCATGAATATTTATTTAAACTAATATTTTAAAGAGGTAAAGTTTTTAAGTTTCGTTTGTTTGCGAGTAAACTCGCAAACAAACGTAAATGAGGTAATATCTACTGAACTGATTCTGAAAAATATTTTACCAACAGAAAGCCACATTATTTGTGAGTGCATAGGCAATGAAAAAACACAGCAAGATTCGAATACCAATATGGCAGGCGAAGCCGCAGGCACAGGTTAGCATTCAATAAACTAGAGCAAACGAGCTACGTAACTTTTATTATTCTACGGAAACATAAATCATTTGGTATTTATATCTATATTCCACTGGGAAGACAAGAATTAATAGGTAAATCGTTTTTCGCTGAATCGGGTTTCAGTGAAACTGTTGTAGATTAGCTTGAGCCTAAATGATTGACGAAAATTATTTAATCTAGTTAATTAAATAAGAACGAGTCAGTTATAAATACGGTTGAAATTTACATTGACCTGAATAAAATGCAGTAAGTAGGTAAAGTAAATTGTTAAACATTCATAACAAATTTTTAAATATATTTGTGAGTGTGCATCCAAATCAATCAAATCCATCACAAAGTGATAAGAGACAAAAGTATCCTTTTACATAGTATAGTACCTAATTAAAGAATTTTAATGCAGTTTTCAGCAATAGATAAACTGATTCAAAAGGAAGGTTTATATGTAAAATACATGAATATTTTAAAGTAGAAATCCGTGCCGGTAATAGTCTTACACCTTGTTCAATTTGATACGACACGACAAAAGTACATTTACATCTTTTGTCACAAAGGTTTTCAGTATTTCAGTATTAGATAGAAATTAGATTAGATTACCGACCGACGATTAGATAGACATAAAAATATATTTGTGTTTATTTATATCGATAATAAATAGATGGAACGTGGGTAGGCCCCCTACTAGGTGGTCTGACGACTTGGTGAAGGCCCCGGTAAACCGATGGACGAGGGGAGCATAGAATCAGGAGTTGTGGGTTTCTTGCGGGAGGTATGTCCAGCATTCCCTGAAATAATCCTTACTAATATTAAGAATGCAAAAGTAACTCTGCCTGTCTGTCTGGCTTTTACCGCAAAATTACTGTATCGATTTTAATCAAATTTGATATACCGACAGTCTACAGCCTGAGAAAGGACAGAGGCGGTAAAGAGAAACCTATGTCCTTCCTCAAAACTTCGTCTCTAATTGTTTGTAGTAGACGTGAAAGTGTAACAGAGAGATAGACGGACAGACAGAGTTTCTTTTTAATTTATAATATTAGTATGTATATGTAAGTTTAAAAATATAAGTATGTACTATAATATATTAAAGACTTTGCCCACTTTAGAATCGGACTATGATTATCGACTTTTTATTACTATTTAAAAAATAAAATCTTCAGCATCGATGAAAAAAGATAAGAAAAAATATAGTTTTCGTGGAATAGAGGAAGAAGGACCAGTACCATTGTTCAAAAAGAAATGACGAATCTGTCCTAACATGTGTTTCGCTGCGCACAGGATTTCTAGCAATCAATTTTATTTATTGGTATAGAAGATGATTTTCCCACAATTGTTTACCACTGAACTATTCACCACCACCACCACCGTTATCTAAAGCAGGTGTCACAAACGCGATAGACAAAAAAGTTCAAAAATAAACCGCAGCGTCGTTAAACTCTTAACAAAATAAACTTGGTAAAACGTTAATCTCCTTTGGTTAAAAGTTGAAAACATCTGTACGGCGTTATAGCTAAGTAGGGGATGACATTTTATCATTACTGTATACTTGGCAAGAGCGATGATAGTGTTAAGCTACAGGATCGTTGAATGATACTTTATCTGCCCTTCTTAAAGCACTGATGAAAATGAAAGTAATTATATTCATTTATACTAATACTAGTTATTGCCCGCGGCTCCGCCACCGTGTATGTCCGTCATGGCGGTAAATAGTAGCCTATGTATTATTCCGATAAGTAAGCTCTATTATTGTGAAGTTTCATCAAAATCCATTGAGTAGTTTTTGCGTGAAAGAGCAGCAATATATGTATACTCACAAACTATCACGTTTAAAATATTTTATATTAAGACTAGCTGACCCGTGCCCACTTCGTTGGGCATAACTTAAATATAAAAGTGAGACATATGCTGTCGTTGAATTTTTTGTAGGCATTTTCAAGCTCCACATTTTATCTCTAGAACTCAAAAATATATCTTTCATAGTTAAGGCAGCGTTCGTAAGAAACGCTTTCATTCGACCGTTTTTTCTCCGATTCACTTTGTAAAACGGACTACCACGTAAAAGCCTTTTTCTTTTTTCTTTTTATTGTTTATATAGCCTATGACACTCAGCAATAATGTGGCTTTCTATTGGTGAAATAATTTTTAAAATCGGTTCAATAGATCCCGAGATTACCCCTTACAATTTAACAAACACACAAACTTTACTTCTTTATAATATTAGTATAGATTATAAAACTGAAGAGTTTGTTTGTTTGAATGCGCTAAACTCAAAAAATACTGGTTCGATTTGATTCAATGCTAGATGGCCCAGTTGTTGAAAGCATCCATTGCGTGTGCTATGTAAATAGTTAAAGATTCGTGAAAATAAAGTCTCGCCTCGACAATCGATAGTCGATCGAGTAGATACCTAATAAATGATTGAATTTTCAATTTAATGTGTTTTACTGCTTGTAAATATATCTACATATATACTTACGTAATATATTTAATATATCTATACCCTATTCTCAAAAAAATATTTACTCGACACGCTGTGGGCGAGCAATTTTTCCCAGGTAGGCCGATAACTTTACAGAGAAAGCGCCGCCCACCTGTCCATTTTGAGACGCCATACGTTGTTGGCTGATAGCATATGAAATTGTATTTCTATAGGTTATTTTATTTATTTAATTGATTACTACCTACTGGTGCATCTAATCTGAATAAAGTTAAATTATTATAAACTTAAATTAAATCTTGCAGAAAATTATGAACATATTGTAAACTCAGTAGTAGTAGCCGACCCTAAATAAACTTGGGAATAAAGGCTCGGAAGATGATGATTGTAAACTCAGATACTTATGGTGAAAAACCTACAAAAATGTATATTTGTTAATGTAAAAGGTTTAGAAAATGGCAACGTTATAAATAAGTGACAAATTAATATCAATTTAAGTGCCTAAATGTATTTTAATACATGAACATCAGTTCACGGTTTATCAGTTATTATATATTAAGTTTTGCTTCATAAAACAAATGAATATAAATGGACCACACTTTTCTCTATTAAGGACATTAAAGGAGATTATTCAATTCGTTAAGTCAACGACTTGGCTTTAAAAGTCTAAACACTTGATGTTGGCCGAAGTAGCTGATTATTTTGCGGCTGATCGCCATCTCTTCAAAAGAAGAGTAAGGTGCATAAATCAAATAGGTATAACAATATGTGCAGGACAGTATGTGCCATAAACAAATATATAAAAAAACACAATTTTAGCAGTGGCACTACGCGGCGTTATCGTTTGTTGCGTTTGCACGTGAGAAAGTAAAGATAACGGGAAGTGTAGGTAGTTTATTTTATGAATGAAACTAAATTGCTCGACGCCAAAAGAAATCCCATGGGTCCACGCCAGATGTTGACTTCAATTCATGCCGGGACAAAATAGTGGCGTTAAAACATTAAGATCAATAACATTTTATTAAGGGTTTACTAAAAGATAATAGAGAATTATATAGTCGGGGTATTACTATTTTAAAAAACAATTTTTGTATTTTATGGCCATGTGAACTGCAAACGAAGCGGAAGGAAAATATGAATATTAAAAAAAATAGATAAATACGATAATTCAGAAAATTAGGTTTTGCGTTGTTGGTTAGTCAAGTCGAAAACAAAATTGAATAGAAAAAAAAAACTATATATTTTTATTTATCTTTTATTCCCAGAGTGGGAGACAGCGGCAGAATAAACGCCAACACACGTATCAAATAAAAGAAGGAAGATACAATTTCTTCTTTTATTTAGGTACAAAGTAAGGCCTTTTTACAAAGAAAACGTTTCACCTAAAATACGTTATTTCTTACCTGCATTACCTACCTATTCGTGCAAATTACTTTTTTCCCTATTTTCCCAAATGAGTCACTATTTTATGTATACTTACTTATAATATCATTAATTTTACCGTAAACGAATATAATGACAAGAAATGTATTTTTCTATCAATGTCCTTTTCATACGGATATTAAGAATACATTTAGATATTATAATTATTTTAATCGTTATATTGATTTTTTTACCAAAACAAACAATTAATATTAAGAAAATTGTTATTAATGTTCTGGGTCTCTTTTTACAGAAAACATACACGTTATATTTTTAGTTATGATGTGTAGAAAAGCTGAGACCACCCTAGTTGCAACTATCCATGTAGGTAAGTAAGTACTAATACTAATTATTATATTATCGCTAAATATTATCGCTTTATTGTAGACAAGAATAATTACAACGATAACTTGATTATAGGATGTTGAAGTGGCGACCTTATGGCTAGTAGGCAATAAAAAGTACCTTCAAGTCGCAGTTACATTTTAAAATTGGCATACATTATAAGGAATTTTATTTTATATAGCTATTTACTGAACTACATCAATTTGTGTTTAATGACAGGTACATCTATCAAAGCGTGTCGGTTTCATTATTAAACAAGCAGCGTTCTGCGGTTGTTGTTTGCGAGAAACACTGCGGGGCGAAACTAGTCCAAAATAAAAGTAGCTTGAATTGCTCCTGATATCATCCTCTAGCTGACATTGAAAGTGCAGTCATCGGTCAAACAAACATTGACATACAACAAACTCGCGGGCAGAAGCTGGTGCAACAGATAAAAGTAAATGAATAATTTTGCTTATTATATGCTTGGAAAATAATAGGGATAATATAATTTAATATAAGCACTTTTAGAGGTACTTGGCCTTTATATTTTACTTGGCTTTTTCACTACCTTACAAAAAAACAATTTTACTTACCTAACATGAATCTTGCTGTGCACAAACAGCTTTGAGTTATTTTCTAAGTATGACAAGGCAAATAAATTAATTTCACCTTTAATATTTTCTGCATATTTGATTTCTCTTTTATGTGGAACTCCGTGTATCCGTGGAACTTGCAGAGCGACCGATAGACGTTTCTCGTGACCGGAAGCGGATCTTTTTTTTCACAGAGAGCCACTACCACTATATTCAATATAGCAAAAAAGTTGCTTTTGGTGGGCCAGATATAAATTAAAAATCTTAAATAAAAAAAAACTGCATGTAGTATACTTTTGACCTTAATTGGACTTAGATAATATTGTGTCTAGACCAGACCGCAAACTTGAACGTTTCATGATTAAACTGACTGTAGTCAGTTTAATCATGATGTATCATGAAATAAAGTAGATATAGGTATATTGTATTTCAAATATAATTCGGAGTATGAGAAATAAAATTTATTTTTTTAAACTTACGGCTTAGTAAAAGCTATATTTAAAATTCTTACTAAACTAGCAACTAACGACATTTCATTGCATTATTTTCGATTATACTCTCTACTTATTAAAAAAAAAATGATTGTTTGCCGCTATGGTGTTTCGCATAAATAAAACGATAGGTATTAGGGCCTCTGTCTCTGAGCAGACGACTCCTCATAATATTTGCTGAGGACGCCTCGAGACATCTGAAGTTTTGAACGCGAAGTCCTTAATGAACAAATCGGACAAGACCCCTTAGCCAAGGCGCTAGTTTAACGCGTAGATTTTTTTTCTAAAATCGCCAATGCCTCTAATTTATTCTATAATATGATTGGTAATTTTTTTCTTTGACCACGTAACTTAGTGTTGAGATGACAATATTCCCGTGCATATGTTAGTTTTCTGCTAACGGTTACAAATGTAAAATACAAAATTATCTGACCTGACCCCCTCAGCAATCGTTTCGTCGAGTCCGGGTACCAAGCTATAGGACCATTCCTTTCAGCTTTCACTGTTCCATATTCCATTTATCGGGGAACTCTATAGGCTATATTAGCTATATATAACGGGGAGAAATTATTTCTCCTGCGAGCTTCTATTGCATGCGCTGCGTAAATGGTCAAAGATTCGTGAAAATAATGTATTAATTTTTTCCCCTTTTATGAGCTACAAATTTGTTCCACGGTATTATATCACGCTACGCGTAATAGAAGATTCAGACGGTGCTACGTGGGTCAGCTAATAAAATATATACTTTGAGCTACCTACTGCCCTGTATCTTTTTCACACGTGTGGTATATTCTATTTTTTTTTTCACAAAATTTCTTTTATCGACTTCGATAGTGAATCGATCAGCATAAAACGAATTGAACGTATTATATTGTTTCTCTCAAAATAATAGGATCTTCTTTTTCTTCACACTACAATAAGAGTGCCTTGAAAAAAACAGATACCTAAGTAAATTGATTGCACACACAAATTCCCCATAGGCATGATCCCAATGTTCAGTAAATTGTTGTAGTTAAGTTAGCATTGTAATTATGAGTGATTAAATTAATGATTATTAAAAACATAGGACAACACTTAGTCTGATCTACAAATTGTCAGTCTTAGTCTGGGTGTCCCTTGTGTTCCATGTACGATCATAAAGTTCCCCGCTATACAGGATATATTTCAAGTGCCGGAGTCATCCCCGACTTCTTAAAAGAAAAAAAATAATTGAAAAGTGCGTGTCAGGCCACGCATAAATAGGGTTCCGTAGTCACCAATAATGGTAGGATTTAAAATCGTGTCCGATAGATAATTGTTATGTTTACTTAGTATTTCTTTATTTTTGTACGAAGTATTCCAAGTAAGCGCATTTTACAAGTTAGGCTCCTAAAACTCCTTAAATAAAAAGTTATTAAAACCGCTATAGTTTGCCTTGAAAGTTTAATATATGGACTACTATGATGTTTTTCAAGTTTTTGAGCCAGTCGTTTAGGTTTTAGAGGGGGATGCCTTGATTTTACAAAAAAATGCGCTATAACGTCGTCGGCAAACGAATACCCAATTTGAAAAATGGTTTTAGCAACCTTATCATCATCATCATCATCGCTGCTGGACATAGGCCTCTCCCATTGCACACCACTGTGATCGATTTTGGACTTCTCGCATCCAGCTCGCAACCTCGCAATGTTTTAAAAAGATCTATCTAATGATACCCCACACGATGGGGTAGGTGCAAGAAAAAAAAAACATCCTCCCTTTACAAGTAAAGGGGGGATGTTTTTTTATTTATGTTTTTTTTATTTTTTAAAATATTTTAATTTTTCGTAATTTTATTGTAGCACTTCGTCAGCGTAATTACAACACATTTTCGTGCAAAATTTTATCTTTCTAGCACCATCCGTTTGGGCAGTAGGTCGATCGAAGATGGACGGACGGACGGACATGACGAATCCTAAAAAAAAACTTCAACACAAATCACACGCGCACATTGTGCGTCTAGCGATAAAGTCCGATGAACCGATTGGTTAATTTAGTTAGCAAGAGTGGCAAAATGAAGTAGGCAGTGGTCGCAGGTAGCCTCACTCATATTGGTATGTTACATCATTGGTCCACTCGAGTATAGAGAAGAGACACAAACGAAAAAACAACACTATGGATGGTTAGTTTTTGACAAAAACCAGCTTAAGTTGTGGAGAATAATGGTTGAAAATCTTTACATAGTACAAAATGAAGTCGCTTCCGCTCTCATATCTTGTAAACTACAAAATAGAGTGATTTTAGAAGAAGATTACATAGCTATGAATTATCTAAATAATGTGTTTTTATTTAGAAACAAAATATTTTATTTAAAAAATCATAGCCTGATATTATTATGGCAAATTGGGACTTCACAGTCACAAACGCATTGTGAATATGGCGCTTCGTTGCAAACTGTAGCTGCAAATGCTGCGATGTAGACGAGCTGTGGAGAATGGAGAATAACGAAGAAAGTCTTACATGTCGGGAAATTTAGCTCAAATCATGTTTAGGGAGAAGGGCGCCCTTCTTGCTGTTCAAGTAAAATTTAATTATGGTGGTTAAAATAGGAATAGGTAAAATAAACATCGAGTAAGTATATATACACAAGAAAAAGATTTTAAAAACTAAAATATGTCTACGTAAAAACCTTGATAAATATCAACCTATCACCCGAGCCATTATTATTAATCTATTGACACCACATTGATTAAAAAATATTTCAGTAGTCTAGGCGCTACGGTGCAGGCAGCGGCGGGATATGCTAACGAACCAACTTTACTTAAACCGTCTCCTAAAGTAGGTAGCGTCTAAGTTTTAAGAGAAATCTAAGTACTTGGGTGTCCCCTAAAGGTTGGTAAAAATTAAAATATCACTAAGGTTTACCTCTTTGTGGCCTCTTAGGACGCTTGTGAAAACGGCCAATAGACTACCAAAACTATTGGCCTTTCTTTTGGCTTTACCGTAGTCGGGTAAACAAGAAACACCACAACCGGTCATTTTCGTTTCAGACTGCTTATTCAAAAGAAAAATCAGTATAACTCAACTTGTTTAACGGTTACATACCCTAAAATAGACGCTTTGGAAACAACCACTAAATAATTTAGTTGTATTTTCATGTCACACAAGTTTTTAATATTCACGGCCTCCTATATTTAGTCATCTGTGTAGAAAGCATTTATCTCTGTAATAACTAGTTATATATAGAAGTTTGGATAATGGAGCTATTAATATTTTGTCGGGTAGGTACGTCATCGGTGTGGTAACGATTCCCAAAATATTTTGAAGTCAATGCTTGACGTCATGTACGTACGCGAGATTTCGTCCTTTATTGGTAAAATTTTTCATCATCATTTCAAGATAATTAAATAGACAATAATATTTATATATTAAGAAATGTTGACGATTTATATTTTTTTTCGCATAAAATAAAGACATAGGTAGGTACCTATTGTTATTTTTTGAAGACACACATTAAAATTTTTTAAAAACAATAAAGGGTTTCCTAGACGATTTTTTGATTTAGGTATCCGTTTGCGAGATATTTCACTTTAAAGGGCACTTTTTTGTAAAAACAGGGCGTCCCCCCCCCTCTAAAAGCTAAACGGCTGGCTCAAAAAATCTGAAAATAATCGTGATGGTGGTCCATCTAATGAACTTTGAAGGAAAACTATAACGGATTAGATGACTTTCTTAGTTCAGGAGTTATAAAGGCTTATATGGTAAAATGTGCTCACTTGGAAAACGTCATACAAAATTAACGTATTAATACGTAAACATAACAATTATCTATTGGATACGATTTTAAATCCACATACCATTATAGGTGACTGAGGAACCCTTTCCTGTGCGTGGCCTGACACGCACTTGGCCGATTTTAATTATTTAGCTTTATTAAAATAACAGAACTCAAAACGAAAACTTTTTGTCTCTCTGAGCTATGTTTGGACGGGTTAATTTCCGAAGTAGCTTATGAGATTTGGATGCTGTTCTCTTATGTATTGTGGTGAACTTCTCATAATATTTAGTGTTTCTTTTATTTCAAATGAATAACAAATAAAAAAAAATACCAGTTTAAATGATCACAGCGTAAACCGACATTTACTTAGTCACAGGCAAAAGCTTGTAAATCATTTAATCCTAAAGCTATCAGAAATCGTTACGTAATAAATTACACTACGTGTGTAAGTGTAAAGAAGCCTTCTTAGAAGATTAGTAAATTAATCATTACAGACCAGTGCTCTCATGAGCTCTCTATACTAATGTACCTCTACCTCGTAAATGTACCTCTACCTATCTAAAATGCCAGTTACTCAACTTTACGCCTTCGTGAGATTAACGCTGATTTTGACTAATAAACATAAAAATTTAGGCGTTTGTATTACCTCAGCAAAAAATAATAATATTTTAATCAAAACTTTACGGCTTCCGAACTACAACGATGATGATGTTTGTGTATCAAAAATATGCATTTGGTTCTGGCAACTTAAAAGTTCCTCACTAAAGAAAAAAACGAAGTAGGTAATGTACTTATTTCCAGGACCAAATTAAATATTCATTTTTTTATAGTAATTTTATCCGACATACCAATAACTGCCTACAATGTCAGCATATGGGTTCAAAGTTGACATTACACAGGCACCCTCCCCGTACCTATCTTTGTTAGTGTAAGTATGAGATAAATAAATTAAATATTTATGATATAGCGTCGAAGCCATCGCCTTGACGGGTCTGGCTGTGGGATCGATCCAGGGACGATTACGTCACGGTTATTTTTAGTGCCGACTCAGCGACGCGTCTGACAAAAAAATTTAAGGAAGGGTGGCGCCAAATATGTAGTAGGTGAAATAAACGAATAATAATTTAATCTCAACTTTAAAAAGTTTTGCTGCAAACATTTCAATAAGTAATGTAATAAACTTTTAAATTAACAAAATTTTATATGCGCAAATTTTGAACTAAGAGTCAAAATTAAATGCCATGTCTTTAATATAATTTAAGGTGACGCGATCCAATAACTTTCCATTAGTACGACCCAGTAGTCTGCTGAAAATTTGCAGCTCTCACAGGATGCATGATCATCGATGCGATCGGTTATGGCGACCGAACGCCAACAACTATATAGCTATGTACAGTAAATACAGTACAGAGATGATGGACAAGATAAACAGTAAGCGATCAAAACGACCCGCTTATCGCCGTCTCTGTCTTACGTATAGTGCGAGCAGGAGGCGGTGCGCTGGGAGGCGCACTGCAGTGGAGATGGTTGTTTTTTTTTGTATCTTGTCAATGAAGGGACGGGTAGGGGCGGGCCACAACTCCAGCGCAGGGTTTAGTTTAGATTTTAACAGCAGTCCGACTGCACTTATCGCGCGCGCTCATTTTCCAAGTACGCATGCTTTCTAGTTTATACCAACACACGATGAATTTCGCTCCTAGTGAAAACAGATTAGACCCAGTGCCAATTAAACTCGAGGAAGATATCGAATATCCCGAAGACGACGACCATTACTACGGTTACGTGCCTGTTGAAGTAGAGCGACACTCAAACGCGCCCGCTTTCGCGCCTTCCTCTCCCACTAACTTAATGGATCTGAGCAACGGCTCAGAGCGACCTACAATGCATCATTGGCCGTCAAATGTTGTATATGATGCTGAAGAACGAGAATACCAGCAACCAACGTATCCTACATTTGAACCACAATTTCTAGACCACCGACAGAGACATAGAAACTATTATTTCGACGATTCCAATTCTCAAGACAGAGTATCAAGCTTTTATGATCCAAATGAAATGCCAAAAATGACTGAACTTGAATACAGAGTCGAAGAGAGGAGAGACGAGAGAGAGGACGAAAGAAGATCACGGTCAAAACGATCGAAGATATCCAGGAAGAAGACACAATCGTTTGAAGAGATGCAAATTCAACGAGTAATGGCTAATGTGAGGGAACGCCAACGTACCCAGAGTCTGAACGAGGCGTTCGCCAGTCTGCGCCAGATCATTCCCTCCTTGCCGAGTGACAAGCTATCAAAGATACAAACACTACAGCTCGCGACACAATACATTGAGTTTTTGTATCAAATTCTATCAAATAGTGATACGGCGGGAAACAGCGATAGTAATAGTGACACGGGGAGTGAGCATGGTAAATATCTCGCTCAAGACAAGTTGAGTTACGCCTTTTCTGTGTGGAGAATGGAAGGAGAGTGGACAACAAATGGGCAAACGTGATATTACCTAAATGTTAGTAGATACTTAACTTTATTAGTGAAATGAAAAAGACGCTTATGATATTCCATATTTCTATTAAGAATTAAGTAATTAATGTGTAAATGGTAGAGCAAAGATTAATGGTAAAGAAATAATTGTGATAGTTAATTAAGTAATTATTAAGATTAAAGTATTAATTTAGAAATTTACGAATGCTCAGCTATATAGTACATATTTATAAGATGTGAGATTTATTTAATTGCAAATTATAAATAGAACAAAAACAGGAAACAAATTTTAGTTTCTATAATGATTTACTGTCGTTAAACAGTATTGTTATGCCCGTTTTTACCAACTATACTTTAACCGTCTCTTTACTAGGAGGTTTAAATTTTCATACGTTCTTTTTGACCAATAATAAAATCCCCTAGTGGATAGTGTATGCGACTGCTAATCAAGAGGTCTCGGGTTCTAATCCTGGGTCTGGCCAACAAGTGCTTTTGAGTTTTCCTTAGGAAATTCCTAATAGCAGCCTGGAGTTTGGAGGTTTGGCGGTGATTCACGTCCGTGCCTCGGAGAGCACGTAAAACCGTCGGTCCCGGTTGTCATGAACATCTATGGCAATCGTTATTGGGATGTCAGTGACCTCAAATTCAATAACAAGTAGTGCAACCTTCGCATTTCAGTTCTCCCTTAGGGTTGCGGAGGTCCGAAGCAACGTTCACAACGTGGAATAACTGATATTCAGATAAAACCGGCTGAACCAGTAGCCGGCCCCAAATAATATTGGTGATAAGCCTAGAAAGAAAAATAAAATGAACTATTTTTTTAATTAATAACCTCTGTTTGTATACAAAAGTATTACTTGTTTTGTAACTTTAAATCCGTATAAAATTTCTTTTGTACATAATAACTTTATAACTTAAGTCTACAATGGTATACGTTTTATTATTTTAAACGCTGTAAGCATTCGTAAATTATGTATCCTAAAAATAAAATTATGTCTAATAAAAGACAATTAGGTAAATACATAGTATTTTCGATTTATGGCATGCAGCTAGCTATGTACCAAAAATGTTAACAAAAATGTGCTAAGTCTTGCATGTAAATAAATGGACGCCATTTTTACTATTACTTCCAATAAAAGTGATAATATTTACTTAAGTAGCCAGCCTTTTTATTTCTCTAATATTCAGACCAACCATTTTCTTTCAAAACCAGCTGTTGCATTTTTAACCACATTTGGCAATCAAAATAACTTATTCGATTAATTACTTATACTTTTGTTTATATAACCTCGAGAGCAAAAGCTTTATTTTAAAAAACCTTTTAAATTAATTAATTTAAAAAGGTCATCAATCATCATAAAGAAAAACAGAGTAATTTAAGTCGGCCCATTCGGTCTGCAGAATAAAGTACACTTCTATACTATACTACTACTACACTTTATACTGTGTAATAAAACAAATGTACCCTATTTTTTAAATGTTAAAAATTTGTATCTAGATAAACACTAATAAATAGTTAACAATAATGGTAGTAAATCAGTTAACTAAAATAAAAAATATTTATATTTAGAGTCCACATAAGTAAGGTTTAGTACCTCCAGTTGGTTTCATCAAAAGTACTACGAAAACAAATTTATGAAATATTATCTAAAGATATCTAAGAAAAAGAATGTATTTGATAGATA
Organism: Phragmatobia fuliginosa; assembly: GCA_932526445.1. NCBI lineage: Eukaryota > Metazoa > Arthropoda > Insecta > Lepidoptera > Erebidae > Phragmatobia > Phragmatobia fuliginosa. Next base: position 8,329,537 of record OW052073.1, read on the forward strand.
ATACAATACAAAACATACTCAATAAACGGATGAATCACACTTTTTATTAGTATTCGAAAGTTTACCTGGTAGATCGTGGTGTATATCGTTTGTGGTATATTTCGCTTTTTGTTTTCTAGTGTAGAGCGTGGTATTTTGTGTCTGAGGGCCGTCTTAACCTATTCGGGAGGCCCTGGGCACACAAGAATTAGGGGGCCCTTTTGGAAAGTAAGAAAGGGAATTATACTAACATCTTTATACTATGATCATTTATTATGGGTAGATTGTAAGTATACATTATGCACTCATAGCTAAGTTACCCTAGGTGATTAGAAACAATGAACGAGGGTAAGCAACGCCAGTGCGGTTAGCACCTGCATGGGTGACCGTTAGTGGCATGTTACCATGAGCCTCTCCGTGATTCGGAGGTCACGTTAAGCAGTCGGTTCCGTTTGTTACCATAGGATAACAGTCGTGAAGCTTAGTTGTAGATCTCAAATAAAAAAAAGAATGACATGATGATCTGTTGAATTGTGATTTGTGAAACATAATATTTTACATAATTTTTTCACTAAACTTAAAAGATCGAAAATTACGTCATCAATCACGTCCCCTCCTCTAAAACCCAAACAGCTGGCTCAAAAAAAATGAGAAAAATTCATGATAGTAGTCCATTTACTGAATTTTCAAGGAAAACTATAGCGGTTTTGATAACGTTTTTATTTCAGGAGTTATAGGGACCTAACTGTGAAATAGGCTTATGGCGTTAGGAAATTTTTTGAATCAATGCAAATGGTTTTGTTACAACAGGTCATTTTAATTTTTTCCTAGCTATACTATATATATTTATCAGTCACGCGCGTGCGTTTGCCTCTTATAGACGTGCCCTAAACGTGAACTTAGATGTGTTGCGTATTGTTATAAAATATAATAATGACGTCTTCGCGAGTGTTGAAATGTGCGAACTGTAACGTGGTGATCAATGAGGTTCTTTCTTTCGTGTGCAATAAAATTGATGTTATGGACGAGGAAAGTATTAGCCGTATATGCGTTAGTGCATTTACTGAAGATGACATAAAACAAGCCAAGGGCTTATTGTTTGAGTCGGTACCCACAACAAAGCGAAATATAAAACGAAAACGTGAAAAGAAGACGACCAGGGACATAGAAGATATTATATGTCTTTTAAAAGAAACGGATCCTGATGTTACACCAATTTTTGTGGCCCGGGACCTACAAAAGCTCCCACCAGTATTATTTGACCATGTCGATGTTACTAGGCTTTTGAAAGACTTACTCTGGATGCAGAATGAGATCAAGTTTATGAAGGAGCAATATGCAACGGTACAACAATTGGATCATATGAAGGGTGAACTAGAATTATTAAAAACTACCTCGATTGTTAACCTTCCTCACGTAGATACTGAAGGGGTATGTATGGTAAATGCTTCTGAGTTGGACAGAGGTAACTTAACTACGAATACTTATAATACCAGCTATAATACCATATTGTCCGTTCCTAATAGTCCAATAATAAATTCGTCTCCCGTTGAGGGTAGACATGAAAAAAGGTGTGTCGGCAAGAAAGCCGAGACCGAGCCTTCGGTTGTAAACACGGCGAGCGCAAATAATAGTCGTCGAAAGATTAGCTCCGAACCGAGTGCTGCGAGCATGTTGCAGCGAGCGGGCGTGTTAGCGGCGAGACACACAGCCGCGCCGAATATAGTTCCAAATATAGATTGCACATATGCGAATACACTAAACAATGGAGAAATAACCCTGCCCGCGCGGCAGTCCGAGAACAAAGGTGAATGGACATTGGTACAAAAAAAGAAGAGATTTCAAGGAAATAAAGGAAAGGCAGCTGTAAAGCCGGAGGGGCGATTTAAGGCTGCAGATATTAAGATACCCATGTATATATATAACGTTGACAAGAATGTCTCTAAGGAGGATATAATCACATACATAAAGGAAAAATCAAACCTGTGTGTTCAAGTAGAAAAAATGAAGATGAAAGTAGCAAAAGATTATGATAGTTACAAAATCTACATACCTAAACAAAACGAGGAAATTTTCATGAATGACGAGTTCTGGCCGGATGGCGTTTCATTTCGTCGTTTTATAAATTTTAAAAGAACTATAAAAGGCACAGTTGAGACACAGACTATAAACAGTTAATATTTCTAAAAATGGATAGTAACATCAAACTAATCACCTTCAATTGTAGAAATGTAATGACGTCAGTTGGCTGTATTAAGCGACTGTGTGTATCGGCGGATATAATCGCCTTGCAAGAGACATGGTTGATGCCGCACGACTTAGACTATTTAGGTAACATCCATGAAGATTTTGCCTATACCGGTACTTCTGCAGTAGATACTTCAGCTGGTGTGCTACGGGGCAGGCCGTACGGAGGAGTGGCCCTGCTTTGGAGGAAAAGCTTGTTTTCATCGGTGAGTGTTATTCAGTGTAATAGTGTACGTCTTACCGCTATAAAAGTAAAACTATTTGAGCGAGAAATAATTGTTTTTTCGGTTTATATGCCTACTAATTCTAATGAAAATCTAGTTGAGTTTACTGACTGCCTGAGTGAAATATACGCTATAGTAGAAAATAGTAACATTTCGTGTGTGTACATGTTAGGTGATTACAATGCACACACAAACGAGCAGTTCAATCGTGAATTATTAAAATTTTGTGAGGAACAGTATTGGACTTGCGCGGATATCGAACTACTACCGCGCGACTCGTATACGTATGTGAGTGAAGCTCACGGATGTAAGCGTTGGCTCGACCACTGCGTCGTTACCGAGACCGCGCGCCGCACGATTACTAGTGTACAGGTTTTGTATGATAGTTATTATTGATGTGAAACATCTATAGGCGCACGTATGTGAAACACGCACGTAAAATAGATTTCTGGCCTGGCGATTGGCGACGCGTCGCCACGGCACGCTATACGATGGTATATATAGACTACTATTTTAATAATTAGTAATATTTTATTTTATCATTATGACATATTTAGTTCCTATTACAATATGTTCTTTTCTGCATATTACTTTTACAAAATAATGGCGATGTTTCATATCTGTCAGGCGTCCCGTGACGGCTCACATTTTTTCTGATCACTTGCCCATTCAAATAAATTGTAGTTTAAAAATTGTACAACCTAATATCATACAATCCAACATATGTAAGAATAGAATCCTATGGGGGGAACGAGACTTAGATCAGATTATATTTTATGAAAAGTTATGTCATTCTCGTCTAAGTCAAATCAATTTCCCTCAGGAATTGTGTAAGTGTACGGATCAAATATGTGGCGATCCGCAACATAAGTTAATATTAAATGAGATCTATCGGAAAATAATTCTTATACTAACGGAGTCTGCTGAAAAGAGTGCTAGTACAATGAGAAAGAAAAAGTATAAACCACTATTAGGATGGAATAAACATGTAAGAAGCGCTCACTGTGAGGCTCGGCTTGCGTTTCGTTTGTGGAATTTAAATGGTAGTCCATCAGGGGGTCAAATTTATAATAAAATGCGCGAAACCCGCAGAATGTTTAAAAGTAAATTAAGATGGTGTCGCAATAATCAAATCCAAATTCAAATGGACATATTAGCAGACAGACATAAGTCTAAAGACTTTAGTAAGTTTTGGAAAGAAACGAACAAATTGAATGTCAAGCCGAATCTCCCAGTGAGTGTGGCGGGACGGTGCAGCCCCTCAGATGTAGCTAATATGTTTATGAATCACTTTAAAGTTGATCCACCGTTGAAACTAGCGGAGCCGGTGTCTGCGTCCGTGTCCGATGCTGACGCCATGTCCCCGAAGCTTAATTTAAAGTTTACTGCCAGTGAAATTGATAACGTTATTAAAAAGATGGTTCGAGGAAGATCTCCGGGACATGATTACCTCAGCATCGAGCACCTGCGATACGCGGGAATACACCTCCCCATAATACTGTCTACATTTTATACATTGTGCGTAAGTCATTCGTATCTACCGGATGACTTAATGAAAACCGTGGTCGTACCAATAATAAAGAACAGGACTGGTGACGTGTCTGATCCCTCTAATTATAGACCAATCTCTTTAGCAACAATAACAGCTAAAGTTCTGGACTGCCTGCTTGATACACATATGGTGAGCCGAGTTAAACTACATGACGCTCAATTTGGATTTAGACCTGGACTATCGACCGAAAGTGCCATTATGTGTCTCAAGCAGACCGTGCAGTACTATGCAGCCAGAAAGACACCCGTCAATGCGTGTTTCCTTGACTTATCCAAGGCTTTCGACTTGGTGTCTTATGACGTCCTGTGGGAGAAACTGAGCATGGAAACTACAGTCGATGTGGCAGCTATTTCTTTGCTAAAATATTGGTACAAAAATCAGATAAACTTTGTAAAATGGGGAGGTGCTGTATCAGACTTTTATAGAACGGAATGTGGGGTGCGGCAGGGAGGGATTACCTCCCCACGCCTTTTTAACCTGTACATTAATCGGTTGATCGTTGAACTCAGCAACACTAGCATCGGCTGTCACGTTGATGGCGTGTGCATTAATAACATTAGTTATGCCGATGACATGGTGTTGCTGAGTCCATCGATCGGAGCTCTCAGGCGACTCCTTAAACTGTGTGAGGATTATGCGTTGGCGTACGGGCTCAGGTACAATGCGAGAAAGAGCGAGTTGCTCGTGTTTAAGGCTGGCACTAAATGTTACGCCAACATCCCGACGGTGGCAATTGGTAACACTCCTCTAGTGAGAGTAACGCGTTTTAAGTACCTAGGTCACTGGGTCACCGATGATCTCAATGATGATGTGGACTTAGAGAGGGAACGCAGGGCGTTGTCTGTCCGCTGTAATATGTTGATTCGCAGATTTGCGCGTTGTAGTAAACCAACAAAACTCACTCTCTTCAGAGCTTACTGCACATCATTTTACACGTGCAGTCTGTGGGTTAGATATACGCAGGGGGCATATAGCGCTCTGCGTGTCCAATACAACAATGCATTCAGGATGCTGAATGGGTTGCCTCGTTTTTGCAGTGCTTCCGGGATGTTTACCGAGGCGAGGGTTGATGGTTTTCATGCCATCATCCGAAAACGAACCGCCTCATTACTGCATAGAGTACGCAACAGCACACACAGCCTCCTGAGTGTATTGTGTGACAGATGGGATTGCCCAGTGTTGGGACACTGGATACGTTTACATACGTACGCAGGGTCCTAATAGTGTGCAAACTTTTCTGTATTTTTATATTTTTTTTATATTTTATTTGTTTTGTATCACCTCTACTAACATTAGGTTAAGAGTTTTATAACTAACAATAAAATATGGATTTCGGTCTGAAATAAATGATAATAATAATAATAATAATAATAATATACTAACTGTATGCGAGCGCCATCTAGTGAGAATACCTTGAGAGTACTTGTATGTAAGTCTTGAATTCATATAATATACCTAAATATTTGACGATCTACTCAAATTAGTAGTATAGGTATTTTTCGTCTATTCCTCATTCATATTTTTGTTTCTTTCTTGCACGAATTTTAATTTATTTTCGATCATTTTTAATCTTCATTCATTTTCTAACTTAAGTTAATTTTTCTTTCTAATTTGTATCATGCTTATGAAATGTATTTATGCTTGTAAGTAAATGTGTTTTTGAGAAATTTTCGGTTCTTTGGGATACCCCATAAGACGGAGGCCCTGGGCTCAGGCCCCGTGTGCCCTTATGGTAAAGACGGAGTAATGTGTCTGTATAATTTGTAAGTGCAACTAAACTTATGGATATTGTTATCTCACAACTGACAGACAGCAGTGCTGGATTTACACATTTGCCGCCCCAAAGCTTTAAAATTTTTGCCGCCCTTACTGACTCTTAAAATTAGATACACTTTTCACAATTAAGTTAATTCCTTTCTTTAGGAAATAATTTAGTTACGAGATTATTTTTATAACTTTTGTTTTTTTTAAGCTAAGCAAAGCTTGTTTTTTACTGCACTACTTATAAGGTTTGGTAAGCTAAGGAAGATAGGTAAGTAAGGCCCGATACTGCTAACCATGCACCTTTTTATTTCGCGGGGAATGCTTTTCGCACCATACCCTCCGTGGGGGAGACGGAGGGCGTGTATGGGACTCCCGGCGAACCGGTCTACCCACTAAACCCCGCGGCGACCTACCTCGGCAGTCGGGAGGAGCTCCAGGAACGCATCAGCGACTTCTGGAGTCCCCACTGCCTTACCCCATGACTGGGGTACATCTCATGGTAATCAATAAATTACCCTTGGGGCAGGACGATATCGCGCCTCTCACCGTTTTACACTGTAAAAGACGGAAACCTTAACCGCCCCAGACGAAACCCTTCAGCCGCACCGGGGTGTCGCTTGCAGTGGTCACATTTTCCCAAGATCGAGCCGCAACGACCCTTAGGCAACGATTGGGGACTAGTTGTCTATACCGCATCCCCTTCGCCACCTCCTTCGAGCGGGATCGGCCCTTTCCCGATCCCGCTCTGCGGACTCCTTTTGGAGCATTGCGTTCTCACAGAAGGAGACCGCGGCCTCTCACCCTTCATCACTGGCCAGCATTGCCGCGATCAATGCTGGCGGTGACAGGGTTCGTCCGATCTGCCCGACCAGGTCTCGAGGCTTGGACTCCCACGCAGGGCAGTCCTCTAGCGTATGCTGGGCGGAGTCCCCGTTGGACCCGCAGTGATGGCATTGTGCCGTAACCTCACGTCCGATTTTATTCAGATACTCACCGACACAACCATGTCCTGTGAGTATCTGAGTCAATCGGTAGGTGACACCACCGGTCCTCTCTATCGTAGCATTGAAGAACGGCTCCAACAGCGCGTTGGCTGGCACAGCCCTGTGTTTCGAGCCGTACCCTCCAAGTGCGTGTGTGCGTTCTGCCGTAGTATTTTAGGCTCATGATCGTAAGGTAGCCCCGTACAATCCGAATGGCCATCAGCCGACTCCTAAGTTGAGCTTTACAGCGGGAGGAACCCGCCAGGTCCTTAGACCAGACGTGTGCCCCATAGAGGACCATGGATCGCACGACGCCCATGTAGAAGCAGCTAACTTCTTCACTTGGTCCCCGAGATTGGGCAGCAGACGATGGTACGCCCCTGCTACCCCTTGAACCCGGAGGACTAATCGCCCGAAATGCTCTTCGAAGCTCCACCGACTGTCCAGGATGAGGCCTAGGTACTTTATGTACTGGCCCACCCGGACTTCAGTGTCACCCACTCGGAAGCGAGCTGGGTGGTTCCTGGTGCTTACGTAGGCCATGGAAACAAATCGCCTCAGTTTTCATAGGCACCAGCTCACGAATCTTTTCCACACCATAAACCACTCCATGCTCGGCGAGCAGCAGCACTTCCTCGAAGCGTGACCCTCTGGCCAGTATTAGGGTACCGTCCGCATAGCAGACGACACTTAGGCCAGAGGGCAGACTGGTGCGAAGGACCGCATCGTATGCGAGGTTCCATAATGATGGGCCCAATACAGAGCCCGGAGGAACCCTGCAACACACTTCCCTTCGATTCTCCACCCTGTTGCGATCCACAAACTTCACCGTCCTGTCGCGCAGATAGGCCTCTATGATCTAACCATGCACCTGTCAACGTCAATATATCCAAGAGTTGGCAGTACTTGGTCGGCAGCGGCGGGGTATCGACAAGACCTGTCCAGGTCGTGTTGGTTATCTGGGCCTGATCCTTGGCGGTAGGTGGCTCTTCGACGAGCACTTACGACAGCTTGCTCCGAAGCTGGTCGACACTGCCTCCGCACTTGAATGACTTTTGCCCAATTTGGGTGGAGCCAATGTCGCGACGAGACAACTGTACACGGGAGTTGAATTGATGGCACCCGCTTCAGTAAGAGGAAGCACTGGGAGAGGTTCAGAGGGCGTAATAACAGGTTCCTTGGACCCCTGCTATTTCAGGTGCATAGTGGCACACCATTTGGTTTTAGGCGGTTCGATGCCGACATACAGCCCCGTTGCAAACTCCGGTAGCGTGGCGGCCCGAAGGGAGTTTCCACACGTCAAAAAAAAGGTGTTATAAGTGGTCGCCACGCTGCATTCTACTGCGCCAAGTGTCGTGGGTTCCTACGTGGGAAAACACTTTGTGCAATTCACAAATTGTTGTCCTAAGTCTGTCCTATGTATGTTTGTATGTATAGTTTTATGTATGTTTGTAGAGCCCTCCGCGACACAGGATTTATACTCCTAATGCCTAAAAAAAAGGTTTTTTTCTGTATCAGTTTAGTTTTTGGCCCATGTTGCCGCCCCCCTAATTCTGCTGCCCCAAGCTTCAGCTTTTTCAGCTTATATGGTAAATCCGGCCCTGACAGACAGACTGAAGGGATTCATGCCCGGCTTTAAAACCATTAAGTCAGAGCTAATTTATAATTTTGCATCTTTACATAGTTTAAAATGAAGTCGATTTCGCAGTCTGTTCACTTAGGTCTTGAACTAATTATTTATTTAAAACTTACTGCACATGTTGTACAAAGGCGGACTTAATGCCATAAGGCATTCTCTCCCAGTCAACCTTCAGGCGATCTACAAATACGATGCGATAGGTGCAACGGCTAAATAATGAATGCAACAAAATTAACAGTGAGGAAATTACGAGATAAACCTAAATTAGATAATACTTAGTATACACAAATTTATTTGGTACCATCATCATTCATCATCATCAGCCTATCACAGTCCACTGCTGGACATAGGCCTCTCCCACTGCACACCACTGTGATCGATTTTGGGCTTCTCGCATCCAGCTCCATGCAATTACGTCGACAAAGTACTACCTACAATGAAATTATGAAAAATATTTTTTTTTAGTGTACCTCCCCTACACGTAAAGTGGGGATGGTCCATTTAATGAACTTTAAATGAAAACTATAACGAATTAGATGACTTTGTTAGTTCAGGAGTTATAGAGGCTTAACTTCTACAATGTGCTTACTTGGAAAACGTCATACAAAATTAACGCATTAATACGTAAACACAACAATTTTCCATTGGATGCAATTTCTAATCCACGTACCATTATGGGTGACTGAGGAACCCTTTCCTGTGCGTGGCCTGACACGCACTTGGCCGATTTTTTATTTACACTTTTTTTCACATAACCTCAAATTATATGTGAAAAATTCAAAAAAGTTTTTGGTTTTTTATTTTTATCTGTTACAAATATAATTATTTTTAAACGAAGTTTAGTGAAAACTTACCTTTTTATGTCCCAAATACACTGTAATTTATTTGATTTGAAATATTTATTTTTTCACCCTATTTTGACTTAATATCGAAAATTCACCTGTCTAAATATCTACTTTTTACAAAAAAATAGGGTGTTTTCTGTTTGATGAAATCTCTATTTTCCGATGGTGTAATACTAATATTATAAATGCGAATGTAACTTTGTCTGTCTGTCTGTTACGCTTTCACGCCTAAACCACTGAACCAATTTTGATGAAATTTGGTATGAAGATAGTACTGAACTTGGGAAAGAACATAGGATACTTTTTATTGCAAAAATAAAGGTAGAAGGGTTTGAAATAGGGGACGAAAGTTTGTGTCGGAGTTCCATAATATCAAACATAAAATCATGTAAGATTGTTTAATATACCCTTACCGTGTCGCGCGATATAAACGAATTCCACGCGAGCGAAGCCGCGGGCGGAAAGCTAGTATAATATAGATACATAGTCTTTATAAAATACACAGACGGACTCTAGTGTTGTGACTGTACTGCCAGTTCGCCCCGAAGAAGTTCGTGCACTTTTGTTTTAATAGTCTAGTCAACAAGTTCAAAAACGTGAAAAATAGAGTTATAGGTCCTATAAATATGAGCGATGGCTCATTCGATTCGGAATCATCTCTAGAAAAATGTTTTTGAAGGATTTTGGTGCAGGGTAAAAATTGCAATTGTTATTAACAAAATAAGATGAAAAAAAAATGATATTTCGTTTTTTGTTAATAACTCGAAAAATATTAACATTAAAGCAATTTTGAAAAAAGCTCGTTAAAGAGGAGGAAATTTCCAATAAAAAAGTTAAATAAAATAAAATAAGTTAAATAAAATAAGTTAAGTTAAATAAAAAAGTTTATTAATTTGTTAATTATGATTTTTTATAACTATTAAAAATTTGAGATTTTTAATTTTTCAATAGTTATAAAAAATCATAATTAACAAATTAATAAACTTTAATGAAAATAAACCGCAGGATCTTTTAAAGTACATATATCAAAAGGGCTCCACGAAGTTTAAAATTTATAGGCCAATTATTTATACCTTTCATCTCATTGTTTATGCCCATGGAGATTGAGAAAAAATTGGTTAGTTAACAATTGAATAACTTTTTGAAAAATGGTGATTAAACTTTTTTTTTTCAGGGCTCGATTCTTTCAAGTGATAAGAAGATACTAGAATTTTTTAAAATTTTTAAAATCACATTTTATGTTATAAAAAAAATATTTTTATTGCTGAACTCTCTTTAGCGGCGGCGCGCGCATGCCGTAACTGCCGCGCGGAGCCCTATTTTCAACGTCTAATTAAAATTATAAATCATGGAGATAGAATTCCGGGAGTTAGGACTTTTTTATTGGAAATTTCCTCCTCTTTAACGAGCTTTTTTCAAAATTGCTTAAATGTTAATATTTTTCGAGTTATTAACAAAAAACGAAATATCATTTTTTTTTTCATCTTATTTTGTTAATAACAATTGCAATTTTTAACCTGTACCAAAATCCTTCAAAAACATTTTTCTAGAGGTGATTCCGAATCGAATGAGCCATCGCTCATATTTTTAGGACCTTTATCTCTATTTTTCACGTTTTTGAACTTGTTGACTAGACTATAAATGTAAGGCGGTTTGTGGACATCCTATGTTGTAATAATAAATCTATTTATTATTATGTTTCTGGAGACTAATATGTAATAATATTTTGATTGATACTACCGATAAAGATAAGCTTTTAACCCCCTTTCAATCATTTAATTTAAATTATATATTTAACCAGCCCACTAGAATAACTGGAACTTCCTGTACTTGTATGGATATATTTATTTCAAATCGTGGAGTACTTAACTTTTAATTGATACCCGGCATAAAATCTGATCATATGGGTCTCAATAGATAATAACTACATATAAATTTGACTGCCTCGTTGGTCTAGTGGTTAGCGTATGTGGGCCGGACGGGGTTCCAGCCCGAGTGATGGCCCGAGCCCTCGACTACATGTCGGACCACCTCAGGGGAGTGTTGGACGCTAGCTTGGCGTCCGGACGCTTCCCTGAGCGTTGGAAGTGCGAAAAGCTGGTCCTGATACAAAAGCATGGACGGCCCGCCGATTCGGTCGCGGCCTACAGGCCCATCGTGTTGCTGGACGAGGCGGGCAAGTTGTTCGAGAGGGTTCTCTCTGTCCGCATCGTCCGGCACCTCAGCGAGGTGGGGCCCGACCTGTCGGACGCCCAATTCGGTTTCCGAGAAGGGCGTTCGACGGTCGACGCGATCCTGCGCCTGAGGGCCGTGACCGAAGAGGCGGTGAGAGGCGGTGGAGTGCTGTTGGCGGTGTCATTGGACATCGCCAACGCCTTCAATAGTCTGCCATTCGGCTGTATCAGGGCCGCACTCCAGTACCACGGAGTGCCAGGGTACCTGAGGCGGCTGGTGGCAGACTACTTAGAGGAGCGTACCGTCGAGTACGAGGACCGAGGTGGCGCCTTGAGACGCAGGGCCATGTCGTGCGGTGTTCCGCAGGGGTCTGTCCTAGGACCACTCCTGTGGAACATGGGATACGACTGGGCCCTACGAGGGCGTCTCCCCCCCGGGCTGGGTGTGATCTGTTACGCAGACGACACCCTGGTCACGGCCCGGGGGGCAAACTTTGAGGAGGCGGCGCGCCTGGCCACCACGGGAGTCTCCCGGGTGGTCGGGCGCATCGAGGCGCTGGGTCTGCGGGTGGCCCTGGACAAGACGGAGGCCCTATTATTTCATGGGCCCCGTCGTGGTCCGCCCGCCGGCGCCTCGATCGAGGTCAACTCGGTCCTCGTACCGGTCCGGGCCCAGATGAGGTACCTGGGTCTGGTCCTCGACGGTAGGTGGCTCTTCGACGAGCACTTCCGACAGCTTGGTCCTAAGCTGGTGGGCACTGCCTCCGCCCTAGGGCGACTTCTGCCCAATTTGGGCGGGGCCAGTGTCCCCACTAGGCAGCTGTACACGGGGGTTGTCCGGTCGATGGCACTTTACGGTGCACCGGTGTGGGCGGCGGCTCTGTCCGCCCAGAACAGGGCGCGCCTCTGGCGCCCCCAGCGGATACTGGCGGTCAGAGCCATACGCGGATACCGCACCGTGTCCACAGAGGCGGCGTGTGCCTTGGCCGGAACACCCCCGTGGGATTTGGAGGCGGAAGTGCTCGCCGAAGTTTATCGGCGAGTGGCTGACTTCCGGGCGGAGAGCGGATTTCGCCCTCCGCCCGAGGACGTGCGCGAGTGGCGCGAAGCCGCTCGCCGAGCCACCATGCAGAGATGGTCGCTCCGGCTGGAGACCCCACGCGGAGGCCGTCATAAGATCGATGGCCGGCAGCGACAGTTGTTTTACCGCGGTCGCAACCTTCTGCGAGGACGTAATCTTGCAGAAGGAGGTGGCGGAGAAGGCCCGGGAGGACGATATCCACTCGGACCCGATCCGCCGCCGGCGCCCGGGGCGGCGTAGGCGCGCATACCTGCGTCTCATGCCGCCCTGAGAGTGGCCGCGGATGGGCGGGACGGGTTTCCCGTCCGTCCGCAGTGGAGGCCAACCGCGAGGGGGCGACGTCCGCGTGTGACCGGACGTTGCCTAATTAGAGAGTAAAATTTTGAGATGGTGCCCGCAACAGTGCGGGCAGGCGCCGGTTGGAGTCCAGAAGGAAATCCCCTCCCTGGACTCCTTCCAATACAAAGGCGCAGAGAGGGTCACACCGTGTGGTTTTAGTCGGTTCGAGTCCGACACACCACCCCGCCGTAACCCCCGACGGGGTGACGGTCCGCGGGGATTTCCACACGTTAAAAAAAAAAAAAAAAAAAAAAAAAAAAAAAAAAAAAAAAAAAAAAAAAAAAAGTGGTTAGCGTATGCCAGGCGACGACGTCGTCGCCCATGGAGGGGGTTGTAGAGACGATCCAGTAATGGATCAAGTCTCCAACCTCCTGGTCCAGACGAACCTCAACCACTGTGCCGCGGCGCAAGATCTCTTCCTGCAAACCATGGCGCAGTGGTCTATAGGTGTTGCCGTAGTCGCGGAGCCCTATTTTGTCCCTCCCCGTCCAAACTGGATGGGTGACTGGGACGGCTCCGTGGCAGTCGTCAGCTCCACGGCGGCTCATTCCCCGCCCTTGTCGCTAAAAGACAAGGGTACCGGATATGTTGCCGTCGAATGGGGGGGAATCACCATTTATGGTGTGTATTTCTCCCCCAACCGGAGTCTGAGCGACTTCGAGGTCTTCCTCAACAACTTGGAGACCTCGATACGGCGATTGGTGTCTGGGCACGTCCTCGTGCTGGGGGACTTCAATGCAAAGTCCATTGCGTGGGGTTCCCCGGCGACGGACGCCAGGGGCGAAGCCGTCGAGGAATGGGCGGCGTCGGTGGGCCTCTGTTTGCTGAACAGGGGCGCCACCAACACGTGCGTGCGACAGCAGGGGGGGTCGATAGTGGACCTTTCGTTCGCTACCCCTGCAGTCGCCGCACGAGTAAGGAACTGGAGTGTCCTGGATGAGGTCGAGACGCTCTCGGATCACCTTTATATCCGATTCGAGCTCTCCCGGTCCCAGGACGCCAGTAGGGGTCACGCGGCGCGGCGTCCCTCCCGTTTTCCGCGGTGGGCTGTCGCCAAGCTGGACAGGGACCTACTAGAGGAGGCGGCCATTGTTTGCTCTTGGCTGTCTCCGCAGGCCCCGACCGAGGAGGTCGACGCGGGGGCTGGTCGCTTCGCCGATGCGTTAACGCTCATCTGCGATGCGGCCATGCCCCGCGTTCGTGGCCGTCGGCCTCCTCGGAAGGAGGTCTACTGGTGGTCCCAGGAGTTGGCGGACCTCCGTGCGGCCTGCGTACGTGCCCGGAGGTCCCACACCCGGAGTCGGCGACGTCACCGCGGAGGCGATGAGGAGGTGGACCGGCTACACGAGGAGTACCGAGCAGCTCGGGAAACTCTGAGGCTGGCCATCTGCCGCGCCAAAGACGCGTCCAGAGTGGAGATGCTGGAGAGTCTCGAGCGTGACCCCTGGGGTCGGCCTTACCGTGCGGTGCGACAAAAGCTCCGCACACAGGGCCCCCCCCTTACGGAGACTCTCCAGCCCAGCTTCCTGCAGGAAGTGGTCGAGGGCCTATTCCCACAGCAGGCGGAACACACACCCCCGTCGATGGCCCGTCGTGGTCGTCGTCGGGACAGCGTGGGTGATGTGCCGCCTGTCAGGGAATCGGAGGTAGGGGCGGCTGTTCTACGGATTCGGTCCAAGAACACCGCCCCCGGGCCGGACGGGGTTCCAGCCCGAGTGATGGCCCGTGCCCTCGACTACATGTCGGACCACCTCAGGGGAGTGTTGGACGCTAGCCTGGCGTCCGGACACTTCCCTGAGCGTTGGAAGTGCGGGAAGCTGGTACTGATCCAGAAACATGGACGGCCTGCCGATTCGGTCGCGGCCTACAGGCCCATCGTGTTGCTGGACGAGGCGGGCAAGTTGTTTGAGAGGGTTCTCTCTGTCCGCATCGTCCGGCACCTCAGCGAGGTGGGGCCCGACCTGTCGGACGCCCAATTCGGCTTCCGAGAAGGGCGTTCGACGGTCGACGCGATCCTGCGCCTGAGGGCCGTGACCGAAGAGGCGGTGAGAGGCGGCGGAGTGGTGTTGGCGGTGTCCTTGGACATCGCCAACGCCTTCAATAGTCTGCCATTCGGCTGCATCAGGGCCGCACTCCAATACCACGGAGTGCCAGGGTACCTGCGGCGGCTGGTGGCAGACTATTTAGAGGAGCGTACCGTCGAGTACGAGGACCGAGATGGCGCCTTGAGACGCAGGGCCATGTCGTGCGGTGTTCCACAGGGGTCTGTCCTAGGACCACTCCTGTGGAACATGGGATACGACTGGGCCCTACGAGGGCGTCTCCCCCCCGGGCTGGGTGTAATCTGCTACGCAGACGACACCCTAGTCACGGCCCGGGGGGCAAACTTTGAGGAGGCGGCGCGCCTGGCCACCACAGGAGTCTCCCGGGTGGTCGGGCGCATCGAGGCGCTGGGTCTGCGGGTGGCCCTGGACAAGACGGAGGCCCTATTATTTCATGGGCCCCGTCGCGGTCCGCCCGCCGGCGCCTCCATTGTGGTCAACTCGGTCCTCGTACCGGTCCGGGCCCAGATGAGGTACCTGGGTCTGGTCCTCGACGGTAGGTGGCTCTTCGACGAGCACTTCCGACAGCTTGGTCCTAAGCTGGTGGGCACTGCCTCCGCCCTAGGGCGACTTCTGCCCAATTTGGGCGGGGCCAGTGTCCCCACTAGGCAGCTGTACACGGGGGTTGTCCGGTCGATGGCACTGTATGGTGCACCGGTGTGGGCGGCGGCTCTGTCCGCCCAGAATAGGGCGCGCCTCTGGCGCCCCCAGAGGGTATTGGCGGTCAGAGCCATACGCGGATACCGCACCGTATCTACCGAGGCGGCGTGCGCCTTGGCCGGAACACCCCCGTGGGATTTGGAGGCGGAAGTGCTCGCCGAAGTTTATCGGCGAGTGGCTGACTTCCGGGCGGAGAACGGCTTTCGCCCTCCGCCCGATGACGTGCGCGAGTGGCGCGAAGCCGCTCGCCGAGCCACCATGCAGAGATGGTCGTTCCGGCTGGAGACCCCACGCGCTGGCTTCGCCGCCGTGGAGGCTCTTCAGCCGGTCATCGCGGAGTGGGCAGGGCGGCAGCATGGGACCCTTTCCTCCCGGCTGACGCAGGTACTTTCCGGGCACGGTTGCTTCGGAAAGTACCTGCACTCGGTCGCTAGGAGGGAACCGAGTCCCGCCTGCCACCACTGCGACTGCAGTGAGGACACGGCCCAGCACACGCTGGCGGTCTGCCCCGCTTGGGCGGCGCAGCGCCGGGTCCTCACTGCAGTCATCGGAGGGGATCTCTCGCTGCCGGCCGTCATAAGATCGATGGCCGGCAGCGACAGTTGTTTTACCGCGGTCGCAACCTTCTGCGAGGATGTAATCTTGCAGAAGGAGGTGGCGGAGAAGGCCCGGGAGGACGATATCCACTCGACCCGATCCGCCGCCGGCGCCCCGGGCGGCGGAGGCGCGCATACCTGCGTCTCATGCCGCCCTGAGAGTGGCCGCGGATGGGCGGGACGGGTTTCCCGTCCGTCCGCAGTAGAGGCCAACCGCGAGGGGGCGGCGTCCGTGTGTGACCGGACGCTGCCCAATTAGAGAGTCTAGAGTTGAGATGGTGCCCGCAACAGTGCGGGCAGGCGCCGGTTGGAGTCCAGAAGGAAATTCCCTCCCTGGACTCCTTCCAATACAAAGGCGCAGAGAGGGTCACACCGTGTGGTTTTAGTCGGTTCGAGTCCGACACACCACCCCGCCGTAACCCCCGACGGGGTGACCGTCCGCGGGGATTTCCACACGTAAAAAAAAAAAAAAAAAAAAAAGTGGTTAGCGTATGCGGCTGCTGATCAAGAGGTCTCGGGTTCGATTCCCGGGTCAGACCAAATTTGTGTGATCCACAAATATTTGTTTCGGAGTCTGGGTGTTTTTCTATGTATATATTTACAAAAAATATATATGTTTATGTATTTATATCAGTTGTTTAGTACCCATAACACAAGCTCTGCTTACTTTGGGACTAAATGATGTTGTGTGTAAGATGTCCAAAATATTTACTTATTATTATTATTTATTATTAAATACATTGTCATAAACAAATAACACACTAAATTGTCTCTTCCATCATGGAAGAGAAAATTTAGTGTGTCATCCTAAATATGAAAATTTATTTTAATAATTTAAGTTTTTTAAAAATTATACAAGAATTGTAAATCTGCCTTTTAAAAGAGTAGGTAACTTGTGGAGTTTCTTGTAGGTTCTTCTCCATAGGGATGACATTTTAGAACTACAGCAGAGTCTGTAAATGCAAAGTTTCGAAAGTTCTTAAAAAGGCCTGCTGGGGAGATCGTTTTCTGGTTTTTCGGAAGACGGTCCCCATTTCATATCATCCACATTTTTTTATCCTTAAATTCATTACAACGACTAGAAGACTTTAGTATCATCATCATCTTCATCAACAGCCTTTAACAGTCCACTGCTGGACATAGGCCTCTCCTTTGAAAGGAAAAAATTAATTAAAATTGCAGACGTTAAAAACTTGACATCGGTAGAAATAGCTGATATACGGATGGTAGCCATCTCATTATAAGAAGAAGAAGGCCTGCTGGAAATAAAGGCTTTTTGATTTTTACTCAACCGATTTTATTGCGAAGGTTTATATTTTTTGTTTGGGGTCGCTCCGCTGCATGTAAAGTGGGGATGAATTATTTTTCTCTCGCCTACCCCATCGTGTGGGATACCATTAGATCCTATCTAATGGAATCTTTTAAAAAAATTAAGAGGTTGCTAAAAGCATTTTTCTATCATCATTTAGTTTCCGTTTGCGAGTTTTTGAACTTTAAAGCGCATTTTTTTACAGAATCAGGGCGTACCCCTCTAAAAGCCAAACGGTGGGCTAGAAAAATCATGATAGTAGTATATATTGTACTTTAAAGGAAAACTATAGTAGTTAACTTTTGTATTTCAGGAGTTATAGGGGCCTAACTTGTAAATTGCAGACACTTGGAGAGCTTCGTACAAAAATAAAGAAATAATAAGTAAACATAACAATTATTATATTGCACACGATTTTAATGCACCTACCATTATGTGTAACTACGGAACCCTATTCTATGCGTAGCCTGACACGCACTTGGCTAATTTTTATATTTCAGGGGGCAAACGAAGAGACGGGTCACCTGATTTAATGACATTTCATTTCTATTAAACAATTTAAATGTTTAGTTCTAGATGTAGATAGACAAAAGATTTCTGTTGTCCAAGTAAATCTGTTACAGATATTTTTACACGTCGGACTTTACAGCTAGAAGGCATTTCCTAAGACTTACCCTGGGATGAAATATGGTGGTTATTGAAGTGACTACATCAATATCTGTGTTTAATATGGTTTATTAGATTTAGACACAAAACATTTAACATGATAATTACAAGTACATACTGTGACAATTTTATTATTTACAATATACACACACATTACAGATATCTATAAAATATGTATGTTTAATGCCGTATCTCTTTAAATGCAACCGAGTGAGAACGCCTCCGATATTCACAAGAATTTATTTACCTACTTGAGAGAGCCTAGTATTAGTTTCACATCGACTCACCCTCGACGATCACCACCTTCGGCGTAGTTATTAGTAAAAATTTCAGTGCGAGCGGATGATGTCAAATAAACTCACATTAGGCATTCAGCTATTATATTTTTATCTCATCTTGATTTAATGACCATTGCGAAGAATTTGCAAGAAAAACAAAAAGTAATTTATGTATTAGAGCTCCCTTTAAAAAAAGAAGCGATTATCTTTGTCGTAAAGACGCAAGACGTTGCACATAGGTAGATTTCAAAGATTTAGGCGGCCATAAGTCATTTTTTCAAAGTCAATTAAGACGTAAAACTTTGACCGGTTCCGTTAGAAGACACTTCCAGGAATCTATCCCCACTATCCCCACACTTGGGCCATGTGCCATGAATTATTTACAGGTAGTCGAACCTTGACCTCCGTTCCCGGTGTATGTTACAGTTCTCGACGCTCTCTGTGCAACTTCTCTTACAAAGTCAATATTTTTTTTGTGAAGGTAATCACCTTAGTGAAAGTGATGGATTCGCATAATTCAGGTATGAATCTTTAAAACTATATATAATAATGGTGTTTTATTACAGATTTTCATATATTTTTTTCACTTGAAAGACAAGATGTTTTTTGTACAAATTTATCATTGATTTTCGATTTCTCAAGGGTTTTAACTATACTTCAGGGTCCGTCCCACCTGTTTTTTTTTCTTATACGGTATAAACAGGGTCTTAGTATTATAGTAAAAAAAAAATTAGCCGCTAGAAACCGCAAATCTCGGAAAAATCCTTATTCAAAGATTTTTTGTAAAAAAACATGAAAATAAAATATTTTTTCTAACGCTTCTAAAATAAAGTTTTCTTTGTTTTAGGGTCATCAAATACCTCTGGCGTGACGAAAACATATTTATTTGACCTCATGCAGGGACAAAACTTACCTTCCTTTGATGAGAAATAGGATTATTTAGAGAATTACTTGCTGGTGTGCTATGGTGATACAGAAGACAATAAAATAATTCTTAAGCATAAATTTTCATACGTTAGATCGCAAATGAAACAAGGATGGTTGAAAGCACATAAAACTAAAGAGTTTTTCGAAAAAAATAAATAGTCTTGGTTAGGTGGAACCTTTGAGATTCAGATTGAAACGACTCATCGCCAGGGTCGTCCAAGTAAATCGTTTTCCGATTCGAGTGAGCGAAGCAAGAGAAGGAAACAGAAGAAAAACGTTATTCTGTGGACCCTGAAGTAATAGTCCATGTTGCGCAAGTACTTTTACAATCAGATTGAAAAAGAAATGCGTCCAAAGTAATGAAGGACATAACCAATTCGCTAACAAAAGTCAGTCAATAGAAAAAGGGTAATTCTAAGGTTAATCTATCCCTCCGTTGACCCCCTTCGAAGCACTTAAGTTGAAGCTGATCTCACACGTAGACAAAATGAAATAATAAGAGCAACAAACAAAAGACATTTCCCTTGTTATGACCTTTTGTTGAAAGTGAAGCAAGAGTGTTACCCGCCGAAATCGGAATAAAATTATTTTGTAAATATCAAATGTCTTTAATTTTTTTTCATATAAGTATACTTATTTAGATTTTTTATATATATTTACTTATATAAGTAAATGTATATATTTATATATATATATTTATACAGTTAAAAGTCTCAAAGGGCCTCTACATGTTGGACCCATGTCCCCATGCAAGCCTCTCAAAGGACCGGGCATTGTCGTCATATAAATTTTTATTAAAATCATAATATTCATACATATTTTTAGTAAATCATATATAAAAAAAAAAAATTGTACTCAATACAGTGTTTCATTTTATAGTAACCTCTTTTAATTACTAAAACCCCATTTAAAAGCTGTTATCACAATAAAATATTTTTGGCCGCCTAAATTCGCGAAATCTACCTATGTGCGTTGGTTAGTCTTCACCGTTTTTACAATTTCTTACTAATATTATAAATGCAAAAGTAACTCTGTCTGTTGCGCTTCCACGTCAAAACTACTGAATTTATATGTATTTGTTTGAAATTGAATACTAATTCAAATAAAATTTGATACACAGATAGTTTTGAGCCTGAGATAGGAAAAAAGCTACTTTTTACCGCGATAACCGAAATGCACATAGTAAATTGAAAAAATTTGTTTTTTAATTTCAATATAATGAAATACGATAGCATTCACTGAAATATTATGTATATTATTTTATATTACTATGCAGAATGTGTGTAAAGTACGGCCAACAAGAAGCGATCCAAAAGATCATATACGTTAAAAGCGACTGTGGAGTTGACATTATCTCTCTTCCCATTTTTTGTATTTGTTGTAATGTCCCGTTCTCCCGGCAAAAAAATATTAGGATCAAGACGAGATCGCTAACATTCGGGCAACCAGTTTAGTAATTATAGTGATTCATTCCATTTCAGAACATTCTCGTGGTGATACAAGTTATTTGTTAAAAATTGTCAGTGTTTGTTGTTTATTTAACTTATTATTATTATTTTTTATTTTTTTTATAAAGACAACTCCCGCATTAGGAATATAAATTCCTGTGTCGCGGGGGGCTTTACAAACATACATGAAACGGACACAAGTAACACCCAGCCTCAGAACAACAAATTGTGAATCACACAAAGTGTTATCCTACGTGGCATTTGAACCCACGACACTTGGCGCAGTAGGAAGCGGTGTGGCGACCGCTTAAGCCACTAGGCCAACCGTGCACTCTTGTTATTTTGTTCTGTTGATAATTGTTTTTATAAAATGGTTAATGATGGCCACTACCAAGTATGTCGTGTGATAAATCAATACAATTAACTTCTCCAAAAAAACGCACGTTACGCACCCCTTTTTTTTTTTTTTTTTTTTTTTTTTTTTCTGTGCGGAAATCCCCTCGGATACCACCAGTTGGTGGTTATGTCGGACTTGAACCGACCAAAACCGCACACCGTCTTAGGTACCAAAGGCCGGGGAACCAGGTGTACCCTAGGAAGGAAATCCCTGGAACCCCGAATTACCTCGGGCCGTCTACCTACGGCTAGTAGATGACCCTCTTCATAATAAAAGCGCATGGCGCATCCACCCCGGCCTGCTTCTGCTAGGGTGACAGATTGCCTCACCTGTCACCCCCAGGCTAGCGCTTATGGAGGACGGAGATCGTTCTGCGACCTCCGGCGCCTGAGTCGTCTGCGGTACCGGGCCCGTTCCCGGACCCGGCGGACCGGGAGAGTTCTAAGCCTCTCCCGGTCCCGCTCCGCCATCTCCTTCGCCAGCATAACTTGCTCGCAGAAGGAAACGGCGGAGTTCCACCCGCTCTCGCTCCGCACCATGGCCGCAATCATGTTGCCGAGCGAGAGAATACCCACTCCGATGGCCGTCGCGAGGTCTCCCCTCTGCGCCGCCCACGCTGGGCATTCAGCCAGCGTATGGAGCGATGTATCCACGGTCCGGCCATCGCAGTGGTGGCACTCAGGCGTTGGCTCTTTTCCGATTAGACACAGGTGATCTCCGAAGCATCCCTTCCCAGTGATCACCTGTGTCAAGCGGTATGAGAGGCTGCCGTGACGCCTCTCGAGCCAATCCTCCATAACGGGTCTTACGGCCGCAATAGCGGCGTGCCCTGCGCTTGGTTGCCCAAGTCGTTCCTTCCACTCCTCCACGAGAACCTGGTGGAGCTGGGATTTCTGATCCTCGATTTCTCGAGGTTCAGGACTCCGGCCCAACTCCTGCGCCTCCTTGTGCCACTGGTAAAGAGCAGCAAGGGCTCTCGCCTCCAGGTCCCATGGTGGAGTTCCGGCCAGGAGACTCGCCGCCTCAAAGGAAATTGTGCGATACCCTCTTATGACCCTAATGGCCAACACTCTCTGCGGTCGTCGCAGTAGTCCGACGTTGTTGGCCTTCAGGGCCTTCGCCCAAACTGGAGCCCCATAAAGGGCCATGGACCGCACAACCCCCGCGTAGAGTCTCCTGCAGGAGTCATCGGGTCCCCTCATATTTGGCAGCAGTCGTGATAATGCACGCGCTGTGCCAACTAGCTTGGGGACCAGACTTCGGAAGTGATATCCGAAGTCCCATCGGCCGTCGAGGACAAGCCCCAGATACCTCATAGAGGGCTCGATGCCGATGCGAATGCCTCCTACTACGAGGCTGAGTCCATCAGGCGGCTTTCTCCGAGGCCCATGAAAAAACAAGGCCTCAGATTTGTGCAGGGCCACTTCAAGACCCAGCCGCCGAATACGTTCCACGACTTGGGCAACCCCGGCCGTGGCCCTCAGGATTGCTTCTTGGTGAGTCCCGCCACATGCCGTCACAAGGGTGTCATCCGCATAACATGTGACGGCAATTCCATCTAAGAAGTCACCGCGAAGCACCCAATCGTAGCCGATGTTCCACAAGAGCGGCCCTAAGACCGAACCCTGCGGAACACCGCACGACATTTCACGCCGCCCGAGACCGGTCTTGCTTGGGTAGACAACGGCTCTCTCCGACAGATATGCCCCGACTATTCGGCGGAGGTAGAGAGGCACTCGATGATACACAAGCGCCTCCCTAATGCAACTCCAGGGCAAGGTGTTGAACGCGTTGGCAATGTCTAAAGACACAGCCAACACCACTTCGCCCCGGAGAACTGCTTCCTCCGTCAGAGTCTTCACACGCAGTATCGCATCTATGGTGGAGCGCCCCTGACGGAACCCGTACTGGGTTTCCGCCAGATCCGGCCCCACCCTGTAGAGGTGCTTGACGAGGCGATGTGCAATCACTCTTTCAAAGAGTTTGCACACCTCGTCAAGCAACACTATAGGCCGGTAGGCAGATGGTGAGTCCGCCGGGCGGCCTTCCTTTCGGATGAGGACCAGTTTCCCCATCTTCCACAATTTCGGAAACTGGCCCTGCTCAAGACATGCGGTGAATAACCCTCTCAGTCGGGGCTCGAGAACCGGCGCCTCGTCATGTAGAGTCAGGACCCATACTCGGCCTGGAATGCCATCGGGTCCTGGGGCGGTGTTTTTGGTTTTTAGCCGTTTCACCGCCAGCGCAAGTTCTACCCAAGTGACCTCAGGCACGTCGTCGTCATCCACGCTAAGCGACTCAAGAGCTGGAAGCGGAGCCATATGTGGTGCGGTGTGCTCCACCACTCGCGTTGGGAACAAGGAGCCAACGAGCCCCTCAAGCAGCTCTGGCTGAAGACATCGGGTCAGTGGCGGAGCCCATGGGCGCATCTTGCCTCTAACCATACGGTAGGGGCGTCCCCACGGGTCTCGCTTCAGTGTCCTCAGCAACTCTCGGCGAGCCTCAATCTTAGCCCGCTTTATCGCTGCCTGAAGAGTCAGTTACGCACCCCTGCTGTACATTTAGTATCGCTTCTCTTTGGCCGTAATTTAACCTTATTTTTATTTACATATTCCTTTTCTATACACTAAGAGGAACTGTAATAAATTAAAAATAAAATCATAAGTAGAGACATTTATATACGGATAACATTCATAAAAATATTATTAGAGATCTTATTTTATGCTAACCGTCAATCTGTATTCCAATCGCATATTTTTTTACATAATTTATTTTAATGATAGCTTAAAATTAATAAAAAACTTACAGGAAACAAAAAATTAAACCATTATGTTTTGTCCAATAATAGCTGAACCACCACACATTTGATAAATAGGATATCTAACGCCCAAAGAATTGTTGAAATTAGTTTTTGGCGCCTCATACCGTGGCCAAGGGAAATAGGGATTAATTTTAATATTATATAGGTAACCATTTATTTACCCCAACGAAGCTCTCCTTCAAGCAACCAATCGACCCATCGTACCTACCGCAAGTCGCCCTATACTATGTTTGCCTATTCGCGAATTCCACCCTAGAACATTGCGGCTACAGCGACTCATTCACTCAGTGAAAATAAACGAAAGAATAATTTCGCTGCGAAATACACGTTCTAAGTGTGAATAACGTATTTGCCTGCCAAAGTGACTACTCTGCCTTCTATGATTAGAAAGCATGAATAGAATAAAACCGAGGATCGAACCAAGTGGCATGCGATTGGAGAGGCCTATGTCCAGCAGTGGACTGCGATAGGCTGATGTGATGATGATGATATTGATAATTAGAATAAAAGAGTAGTGGTCACTATACATATGGTAAAGGCACACAATGGAGCATAGTGACCACACATCGGCGGCCAATTGAGATGACTCTTTACGTGAATAAAACTCTTCAGTTTTTATAAACTTTTTACTACAGATTAATATCCATTGAAAGTGTAACCTGAGCTAAAATATACACAGACATTAAAAATCTTTATTGGCAGTAGCATTAGTGGCTTAATTGACATAAGCTAGCAACAATTAGGTGTCAAGTTCCTAAAAAACAACTAATTCTGCAAGTGTGAAAATGAAAATTCTTTATATTTGTAAATATTTACGAATATTATAAATGCAAAAGCAACTCTGTCTGTCTGTCTGTCCGTCTTTCACGACAAAACTACTGAACCGATTTAAATTAAATGTGGTACATTTAATCTATAGCCTGACGAAGAACATATTACGTCAAATATACATGCGGGCGGAACCGCAGACGAAAGCTAGTAGTATATAATTTAGAATGACTTTGGTTACTTTTTATTCAGAACTGTTATACACCAAGAATTACCAAAAAAGTTGCAGAAGCAGTCTTATTATTTCGTGTACCGCAGTCCAATTTAATAAATTAGTACCTGGGCGACCGAGCTTAGCTCGGGTATCATATTGTTTAACAACGCCGTTTATTTTCTGAAGTTGTGTTGTTGGAGTACTACCAACAAACTAACTAACTGTTACTGAAAGATGTCGCAAGCAATACTAAGAGTAATAAAGAAATACGCACGAAACCTAGAAAACTCACGTTTTCGCAAACATGAAATTAATCTAGATCGATTTCAAACCCCCAAAAACCACCAAATACCAAATCAAATATATATACATATTATGTATGTATATATATATCTGTACCTTAGAGGTCATCTTCCTAGCCTTATTTCCAAGGTTATTTGGGGTCGGCTACTAGTTCAACCGGTTTTACCTGAATTTCAGTTTTTCCACGGAGCGACTGGTATCGGACCTCCGCAATCCTAAGGGAGAACTGAAATTCGAAGATTGAACTAGTTGTCAGTATATTTGAGGGCACTGACTTCCCAATAACGATTGCCATAGATGTTCATGACAACCGGGACCGACGGCTTTACGTGCTCTCCGAGGCACGGGCGTGAATCACCGCCAAACTTCCAAACTCCGGGCATCTATTAGGAATTTCCTAAGAAAATCCCAAAAACACTTTTTGGCCCGACCCGGGATTTGAACCCGAGACCTCTTGATTAGCAGTCGCATACGCTAACCACTAGACCAACGTTATCTGTAGTCTCTAGAGTTAGAGGTATACAACATTAAGGGGCTAAAGTTAAATTTTACAGGAGACGCATACATGCGCGTAGGGAAATTTTTAATGTAATTTTGAGAAAGTTATAATCAAGGCAGAGTAATTAACTTACAATAAATAGAGGGAAGTATCATGGATCACACTAACTACGATAAATCTATCTATTAACTAACATCATTTCAGATCCTATACCCTGTTAATATTTGTGCAATTAATGTTATATACCATTGTATATATATCTCTTTTCATAAGCGACGTAGGTTCTGGTTCTGGTTCTTGCGATTTTAATTTACGTAATTTAGTAACGTAATTTCGACATAATGTTACTATTGCCTACCTCTGACGCACAGATATATACATAGAATTCCTCGTTTTAATATATTTAATATAGCGTAATAGTTACTAGATTCGATAGAATGCTATAAGTATTACGTCATATACTCATCGTTGTACGGCGCAGTGAAATGCTGCAAATCTAGCCGCTCCTAAGAACTTCTACACTTGATTTTACACAATATAACCGATTATTAATTTACAAATATTTGGGCTTTAATTTTTTTTTTAACTGTTTAGGTCGTATTTTGGTGTAAAGAGGTGTCAGCTATAATATATATTACAAAACTGTAACCAAAATTTTTGTACAACTTAATATTTAATGTTATAGTTAATCTAACATCATTCGCCACTACAAATTTGTAGGTTACTTTATAATGCCTCATTACAGCTATTTTTAACTAAACTACTTCTTCCTAGCCTTTATTCCCAAGTTTATTTGGGGTCGGTTACTAGTTCAAACGACGTGACGGCTTGACGTGCTCTCCGAGGCACGGCCGTAATTCACCTCCAAACTTCCCAGTTTTCCAGTCAGAAAAACCCAACACTTTTGGCCCGACCCTGATTTGAATCCGAGACATCTTATTCAGCAGTCGTATACGCTAACCACTAGATCAACGAGGCAGTCATAAACTAAACTAATTTCGTAAACGATATCAATTGGTTAAAAGTCACATAATTGATTCAAATCATTTCCTTCAATTTTTAATATCATTACATTACTACAAAATATCATTAATATTATAAATACACAATATACTGGCCTGAGGGCCTAGTGTGACTTTATCACACATCTCGTCACAGTGACCGCGTTCGGGGTTGTGATTGGTAAACAGAGCCTCACACTAGGTCCCCTGTAGACTGACTATTTGTTTTAACCTATCGCAATTTTACGACATATTCAATACATAATATTGCAACTACATTTGTGCACAAAAGGTGTACATGTATATATTAAGCTTATACATATTGTTAAAGTAAAACAAGCTTTTTGTAAAATATAGCAAATTTCTATATTTAATTATATTTAAACTTGGAACAATGTTCACACAATGATGGCAAGATCTCGAGAGCGAGAAAAAAGTGTTGCAATCATAGAACAACAGTAAAAATACAAAAGTATACCAGTTCAATATTCATAAAACTACTAAACTACAAAACTTTATGTTCATATTGTATTGAACATAGTTGGGCGGGCGGTATATAAATACTAAATAAGTGGATTTTAATTGAAGAAACAAAGATGCTCTTAGCAATTTTAAAACAAGTAATTCTATAGAGATTAAATGAAAGCAAAGATGAAATAAGGTTGTTACAAAGTCAAAATTGTTGTTGTTTACAGAGTACTTTTTCTAAATCTAAAACATTTATTTTATTTTTGTAAATATATTTAATTATAGTGAAATATTAGTTTAGTGGAAGTGGACGTAGCTTTGTTACAGATCTTAAATAAATTTTATTATTAAACTTAACTTCAGCTACTCTTACATTATTATCATTTCCCGGAATAACCTTTACAATTCTGGCCATTGGCCATTCCAAAGGAGGAGTATTCATATTTTTTACAAGTACAATATCACCCTCTTTTAAATTAGGAGAGGTATGTTTCCACTTGGGGCGGCTTTGGAGTTGGGTGAGGTAATCACGAGACCAAGTCTTCCAGAAATCTTGCTTTAATTTGGAGATTATTTTCCAGAGTTTTAAACTATTTATTGGAACTTCCAATAAGTCCACCTCGGGATAACTTGACAAAGCCGTACCAATTAGAAAATGGCCCGGGGTAAGGTATCCACCTTCACTGGGATTGGCAAGGAGCGGTCTAGAGTTCAAGATGCCTTCAATCTGCACAATGACAGTGTTAAACTCTTCGTAGGTCAAACAGAGAGTACCGACGGTACGTTTAAGATGATGCTTGACGCTCTTGACCCCTGCTTCCCATAAGCCTCCAAACTCAGGGGAGTAACTGGGTATATACATAAATTTTATATATTTCTTGTTACAATAATTATAAACAGAGTCTCTATGAGCTTTTGAAGAATGTAAATTATACAATTCTTTTAATTGGTTCTCAGCACCCTTAAATGTTTTTGCATTATCGCAAAAGACCTTGGTAGGCATACCTCGCCTTGATATAAAGCGATCGAAGCATGCCAAAAAGGTTGCGGTTGTAAGATCTGATACAAATTCTGCGTGCACAGCTTTAGTGCAGAAGCAGACAAATAGTGCAACATAACCCTTAGTCACGCGTGGCTTCCGAATTCTTGCCACTTTCATATTAAATGGGCCGCAGAAGTCAATACCTACATGCTGAAAAGGCCTACTAGCGGTGATACGTTCCACAGGCAAAGAACCCATTAGCTGCCTGGCAGTATCAGCCTTCAAACGTGCACATTTCAAACATTTGTGTAAAACCTTTTTTACCTCACGGATACCACTAATTATCCAGAACTTCTGGGATAGTGAACTGAGTACCAATCTTGGACCGGCATGCAATAAGCGAAGGTGCTCTCTTTTTATAATTAAAGTTGTAATATTACAATTTTTTGGGAGTATTATAGGGTGCATTTTATCTTGGGGAAGGCCAGCATTTTGCAACCTACCACCCACGCGAAGGACGCCTTGTGCGTCTACAAAAGGATGGAGACTAGCAAGGCCAGACTTCAATTTGTTGCCCTTAACAATAGAGGATATGTCATGAGAAAAATGTTCTCTTTGCACCAAGCGGACAACAATCAACAAAGCAGCCTCTAACTCCTTAGGAGTTAAAGTTGCATCTTTAATCATCTGTTTCTTAGAAGCATTGTTGAAAAATCTATAAATGTAGGCAACTACATTTTGCAATTTATTTATATCTGAGAATTTCTCAAGTAAAGTGAGAGGTAGAGTGTTGTGTATTGCTTGAGTAGAGCAAGAAATTTCCTCGGAAGGAGAGTCAGGAGTATAAAATTGATTAAAATCAATATATTCAGATATATTATTATCTTTCATGTCGGAGTTTAATAAAAATTGTGGACCATGCCACCAAACAACTTTCTCCTGTAATTTTTGGGCTTCTATACCGCGTGAGATAATATCTGCAGGATTGTTACAAGATCGTACATACGACCATGAAGATTTGTCAGTGAGTTTAGCAATTTGCTGAACTCTATTATTGACGTAGGCATTGGACTTGACTGTACCTGACTGTATCCAGGCAAGAACGATTTGAGAATCGCTGAAAAGACGCACGGAGTGCGGAAACCTTGAGGTAAGCAGCTTGCTGACTCTCTCCGTTACCTGGGCAAGTAGTAATGCACTGTTTAGCTCTAGCTGGGGTATGGTGTGCGTCTTGGATAGTGGCGCAACTCGAGACTTTGAGCAAAGAAGGTTGGATTGTACACTCCCGTCAGACCTTAAGACCCTTAAATAAAGGCAACAGCCATAGGCTTTCAATGATGCGTCAGAAAAACCAACTAATGTAATGGATGAAAAGTCATGATACAGCATGAACCTGGGGACTGAAATTTTGTCCATTAATTTTAAATTGTTCAAAAACCTTTCCCACACTTGGAAAGACTGCAATGGTAGGACATCGTCCCAACCTAATTTCAAAGACCACAAGTCTTGCATGAACATCTTAGCCACAACTACGATAGGGCCTATAATACCCAATGGGTCAAATATCTTGCTAATGTAGCTAAGAATTCTCCGTTTTGTATTGAGATTCTCACCACACTGTGGTGGAGTCTGAAAATAAAATTCATCTAAAACAACATTGTATTTTAGACCTAGAGTTTTGATTATGTTTTCAGTGTTTAAATCAATCTCCTCAAAATACCTTTGCTGGGGATGAATGTCATCCAGAACTGAAGATTGGTTTGAGGACCATTTGTGTAATTTGAAATTACCCAACTTGAGTAACTCTATAAGTTCATATTTGAGTGAGTGTAGGTCCTTTAGATTGTCAGAACCTACTAATATGTCATCGACATAAGTGTTTTGTAATATGGCCTTTGATGCCATGGGAAATTCTTTTTCATACCTATGGGCAAGCTCTGCCAGGCACCGTGTGGCTAAAAAGGTAGAGGCTTTTAATCCGTATGTAACGGTCTGCAACTGCAGGCAACGTATAGGCTTACTTGGGTCATCCCTCCAAAGAATGTTTTGAAGACCTCGGTGTTGTTCATTTATATAAACACAGCGAAACATTTTCTCGATGTCACATATTAAAATATATAAATAGGTCCGAAATAAAAGTAGTATATCAAACAGCTCACCCTGTACCACTGGCCCATTCAGCATGACATCATTAAGTGACATTTTACTTTTTGACTTCATACTGCCATCAAAAACTACTCTTAACTTTGTAGTTTTGCTATGTTGATTGAAGACTGGGTGGTGTGCTAAGAAGTAAACAGAACCATTATAGACATCATAAGAATTTATGTCAACCTCCCTGGCATGCCCCAATGCTACATATTGGTCAATGAATTTAGAATATTCTTCCAGTAATATTGGATTTTGTTTCAATTTTTGTTCCAAAGATAAAAATCTCTGAAAAGCAACCGAAAATGAGTCCCCCAGTTGCAACTGTTCCTTTTTACAGATAAGAGGTATATCAACATGAAACTTGTTATTTATTATTTTCAGAGACTGCTCAAATATCTCTTCCACCTTTTCAAACTCTAATGGATTTTTTGTTACAGGCTGGTCGGGGACACTCTCAGTCAGCCAGAATTTTTCTATAATATTCTCTAACTTTCTGTGATCACAGATCACTAGATTTGAAACGAAATTAGAGGAAATATTGCTTGATTCATTCTTTAAACAAGCCTTTCCCGCAACAACATAACCAAAGACTGTGTTTTGTAAAATGGGCCCATCCAAAAGCTTAAGGCACCCACTGAGCAAAGAATCAAAGTAAATGTCAGCTCCCAATAATATTGAGATCTCTGAAGGAATGTTAAATTCATCATCAGACAGCTGAATGTCCTTAGGGATATTTAGTTTTGACATATCAAACTGTTGTTGCGGCAAAGGTGTTGTAATTGAATCAACAACATAACAATTAACATTGTATTTTACATTTTCATGTATAGATGAACAAATAGGTAGGTTAATAACCTGATTTATTTTTGTAGGCCTATTGCCTATTCCAATAATATTGGAAGAATGCAAAGAGGGTGCTAATTTTAATTTTGACACTAAAGTACTTGTCACAAAAGAGGCCTGACTGCCACTGTCGAGCAATGCTCGAACAAAAATTACACGATTGTATTTGTCAGCGACCTTTACCTTTACTAAAGGTAATAAAATATTACAGCTATTAATGTTACTATTGGAACATAAAGAAACAGGAACTTCCTTTTCAGAATCAGAGTGTAATAGTGTATTGTGAGACTTCTTACAAACCCTGCATTTAAATTTGTACTTACAAGCACTGTCTCTGTGATCTCTCAAACAAATAGAACACAATTTGTGATCATTTACAAAGGTCAAACGTGCCTCTATAGGGACCATTTTAAATTTGGGGCAATTAAAAATTGCATGTTCAGCTTTGTTACAATAGGTACACATTACATTGGAATGTGCTGATATATTACTGACCCGCACTGCAGGTTTAGGTTTATATTCACATGGTTGCCCTTTTAGGGGGATAGTATCCTCCAACGCCATAGCACGTTTTTCTAAAAAGGCTAAAAATTCTACCATCGTTGGCAAAAGTTCAGGATTTCTGTCCAAGTGAAAAGCTCTGTGAGTAAATAAATCCAATTTTTTGGAAAGGACACAAAGCAAAAGACGATCCCAGTTATCAACTGGTTCATCAAGATTTTTTAAGGCATATAACTGTTGTTTAGTTTGAGAGACAAAGGTCCTTATAGAGGGCGCTGTCCCTTTTGTTATTGGTGGAATGTCCAAAAGTAAGTTTATGTGGTTGCAAATTAATCTTGTTTTATTGTCATAACGTTTTTTCAACAATTGTAAAGCCTCTTTATATGAGGTGGATACCAGAGGCAAGTTAATAATAACAGATAATGCCTCCTCCTCAAGATATGTCCTTAAATAAAATAACTTTTGAACATCCGTTAACGTTTTGTTATTGTCAATGACTGCCATAAAAAGTTCATAAAATGGTTTAAATTTAGTAAAATCTTTTCCATCAAATGACGGAATATCAACATTTGGGAGTTTGGATGCCGATATACAGCTAGTTTGTGGGGTCTCGTTCTTAGTAAGCATACGTATAGTTTCGTTAATCCTAGCAATTGTGTTAAAAAACTTTTCTTCAAACTCACCCACATCCTCTGCATCCTCGCTATCCAAACTCAAAATATCTATCTGAATACCTTCGTAGCTCTTTAAGGCTGACACTAGTTTTTCTTTGCGAGCTTCTAAAATGTCCACAGTCGCGGATGTAAGGTTGGTAGGCTCCATGATATAGTTCTGTATTCGAGTCACTGTCGCCTTACAGGCGGCACGTGCATTTTTAAGTTTTTTAAGTTGTTCGGGCATTCTTCTCAATGCAAATAACCCGTAATATGCCGCACCTATTAGTGTGGCAATAAAATAGAATGTTTTTTTTTGGTTGTCTATGCCGAGTCATGTATCTATGATCAACTGTGATCTACTTCCTTTTTACCTGTAATGGCGGATTGGATTGTGAACAATAAAATACTCAAGCAGCAAATATCAAGTTTACTTTATATTTCCTCATACAATCTTAACAGGTTATGGGCCCAGAGCGTTTCACAACTCTGTTTTGGGCTTTAGTAGAGGAAATAAAAGTAACAGGTGGAAAACGTGTGGCGCGTCTTTTTTGTCGGCAACGTGCTGCGTGGCTGAGGGATTGGGCTGTCGGGTGGAGACAGAACAATAGAATATATCAGCGAGTATCATGGATCCGTTGGGAACAGGAGCTTTGGGAGCCATCAAACTTCAAGGACAACAAAATTGGAATCTATGGAAGTTCCAAGTATCAGTGCTGCTGAGGGGCTTGGATGTCTACCCCGTAGTAGAAGGCTCAGTAAAGAAGCCGGTAACAAATGATGAAGAGTGGAAGAAGAAAGATGCTAAAGCGCAAACCCAGATTGTAATGAGGTTATGTGAGAGTGCCATGGTACACATTCTGTCATGTCAAACAGCGGCAGAGATGTGGAATAAGCTTCATAGTGTGTATGAGCAGAAGTCGAGCACCAGCTTACATATATTACAACAGAGATTCTTCCAGTTTAAATTTGAAGAAGGTTCAGATATGTCTATATTCTTGGCGAAGCTTCAGGAGTTGAAGACTCAGATGAAACAAGCCGGTGAAGATCTATCTGAAAAGTTTATGATAACAAAGGTGTTAATGTCATTGCCAACCAGTTTGAACTATTTTGTATCGGCTTGGGAGTCAGTAGAGCCGAGCAGACAGAGCTATGATGAATTGGTAGCCAGACTACTTGTAGAGGAAGAAAGATTAAAGTCAAGAGATGTTGAGACTGAAAATATAGCTTTGTACGCCGGACAAAAGTCTAGAAGAAGCAACGGTAACAACAAGGAGATAAAGTGTTTTAAATGTGGACGTTCAGGACACTACATATCACAGTGTAAAAGTAATAAAGACAATCGCAAGTGTTTTAAGTGCCATAAAGTAGGGCATCTAAAATCTCAGTGCCCTAATAACAATGTTAAGAACACTTCAACCAACCAAAATAATGCTTTCATTACTGGAACATTCTTTTCAGATTTGGACTTAGATTCTAGTTTGAAGCAAAAAAACAAGTGGTTAGTTGACAGTGGAGCCAGTGAGCACATGGCTTATGAACGCACCTTTCTTAGGAATTACAAAGAACTGTCAAACAGATATGTTATTGTTGGTGATGGACGTAAGTTACCAGTTTTAGGAGTAGGCAATATATTTCTAAAAGCTTTTAATGGACAATTCTACATAAATACTACTTTACATGGTGTGTTGTATGTGCCAGACTTAAAGGTAAACCTCTTTTCTGTGCCAACTGTCACTAACAAGGGTTATAAAGTGACAATGTCTGATGGGAAGTGTCAGATATACAATAAAGAAGACAAATTATGTGCAGTTGGAGTGCGTAAGGAGAGTTTTTACATGATGGATTTCGTATATGATGAGCCAGTGGCAATGGCTAGTGTTACTGATTGGCACCAGAGATTCTGTCATCAGAATTATAATTATGTGAAAGAAATATTGAAAACAAATAATATAAAGTACACAGATGATAGTGATAGAACATGTGAGGCATGTTTAGAAGGAAAAATACATAAGCTACCCTTTAAACACAGTCAAAGTAAAACTGAAAAATCATTAGAACTTGTACATGGTGATCTTTGTGGGCCAATGGAAGTTGCCTCAATAGGCGGTGCCCGTTATTTTCTACTAATGAAGGATGACTTTACAAATTATCGGCAGGTATATTTTATGACACAAAAGTCAGAAGTAGTTCACTACATTAAGAAATTTGTTACTTCAGCTGAAAATAGCACAGGTTGTACATTGAAAAAGATTCGTACTGATAATGGTTGTGAGTTTGTGAATAAAGAGATGAGACAATATTTAGACAGCAAAGGTATTCAGCATGATACAACTGTACCATATACACCTCAACAGAATGGCAGGGCTGAGCGTGATATGAGGACATTGGTAGAAGCGGCTCGATCTATGCTCAGTGCTAAGAAGCTGCCGAAACAGCTATGGGCAGAAGCAATCAATACAGTAGTGTATGTGATGAATAGGACATGTAAAGGCAGAGGTAAAATTGAAACACCATATCAACTCTGGGCGGGTAAAGAGTTTAACATAAATAAATTGAATCTTGTGTTTGGATCTGAGCTGTATGCCCATATTCCAAAACAGAAAAGATTAAAATGGGATGCCAAAGGTGAGAAAGGACTATTTGTGGGCTATCAGGATTCAAAAGGATACCGAGTTTACTTTGAAAATAGAAATGAAGTTCAGGTGTTAAGAGACATTGTTTTTATTAAATCAGAAAGCAGAAAGAAAGAAGCTGATAATCAACTAGAAAATAATCCAGGGTGGGATTCGGAGATATCAGATAAGGAACAACTAGAACAGTCGGAGGACGAGTGGGAGAGTCCAGATGAGGATAAAAGTGAAACAGAAAGATTAGAGACAGAGGAGTTGGAAAGACCAGGAGAAAAAGTGGTTACAACGAGAAGTGGAAGAGTAGTTAAGAAGCCTACATACTTATCGGACTACACTTTAGTTGCTGGAAGTGAGAGCATCTGTTACTCTGATGCGATGGCATCGGAAGAAGCTGACCAATGGAAAGCAGCCATAAATATGGAACTGAAACAGCTTGAAGAAAATAAAACATGGACTTTAGTACCAAATGTACCAGAAGATAAAGAAATTGTAAGTACAAAATGGGTTTTAAAGAAAAAGCTAGATGGAGGTCAGGTTAAATATAAAGCTAGATTAGTGGCTAGAGGCTTTGAACAAAGATTAGATGGTAACTTAGATAATAACTTTGATTTGTATTCTCCAGTAGCAACGTTAAATACATTTAGAATATTTATAGCTGTAGCTACTAAACTCAATCTTGAAGTCCAGCAAATGGATGTTTGTAATGCATTTTTAAATAGTGAGATAAAGGGTGAAGTATATTTATACTTACCTGAGGGCTTGAAGTCGGAATTAAAATTTTGTAAGTTAAATAAATCTATATATGGTTTAAAAATGAGCCCAAAGTGTTGGTATAATACTTTTAACAAGGCTATGCTTAATATAGGTTTTAGTCCTTCTGATAAAGATTCTTGTTTATATCTAAAGTGTAAAGAAAATAAGAAAACTTTTTTGTTACTATTTGTAGATGATATTTTGTATTTTGGGAATGACAAAAATGAATGTGAAGCGTTAAGAAATGCTCTCTGTAGTACTTTTAAAATGAAAACAATAGGAAAAATATCAAAATATTTAGGTATGAATGTCAGTCAGGAAAATGGAGTGACATTTATTTCTCAGCAAGATTACTTGAAGGATCTTTTGAAATCATATGGGATGTCAGATTGTAAACCATTGTCTTTACCAATTGACAAACATTTTAAATTTGAAGAATTACAAAGAGAAGGGTCGGAGAGTCCTGACATAGAAAATAAGTGTAGGGAGCTAATAGGAAAACTGATGTATGCTGTTGTAGCAACAAGGCCTGACTTATGTGCTACTGTGTGTATCTTGAGTAGGTATCAAGTATGTGCTAGCAAACTGTTATACAAATTATTGTTAAACATTCTAAGATATATAAAGGGAACATTACATTTGTGTTTAGTATTTAGAAGTAACTCTGATGATAATGTATGTGGATATGTGGATAGTGACTGGGGTGGGTGTATGGATAGGAAATCAACAACTGGTTGTATCTTTAAAGTATTTGGTTGTACTGTGATTTGGTTCACTCGGAAGCAAAAATCTGTTGCTTTGTCCTCAACCGAGGCAGAATATGTGGCCCTAAGTCAAGCAACAAGTGAAGCATGTTGGCTTAAAATTTTATTAGAAGATTTTTATTTCCATGTGGATCGCATTACACTTTATGAGGATAATCAGTCCACAATAAAGTTGGCCCATATGGCCAATGGTAAAAGTAGAGTTAAGCACATAGATATAAGGAAATGTTTTGTTCAAGAAAAAGTGCAAAAAGGAATTATTGATATAAAGTATATAAATACAAGTGACCAATTGGCAGACATATTTACAAAACCACTAGGTGGGAACATTTTCAAAAGTTTAAGGGATAAATTATTTGATTCGTAAAATATTTTATTGAGGGGTGGTATTAGTGTGGCAATAAAATAGAATGTTTTTTTTTGGTTGTCTATGCCGAGTCATGTATCTATGATCAACTGTGATCTACTTCCTTTTTACCTGTAATGGCGGATTGGATTGTGAACAATAAAATACTCAAGCAGCAAATATCAAGTTTACTTTATATTTCCTCATACAATCTTAACAGCACCAACACTTATTTAACACTTTTTGAGGAAATAGTAGGAAAATAAATGCACTTTATTCACTAATAACTCCAAAATTGCCGGTTTGTTTACTTCTTTCTAAGTTGATCTGTCAAACTCAAATTATCAAGACGTCAATGACGTTTGATTGACAGCTCGCAAGATGGCAGCAGTCTCTCGTCTATGGTTAGTGAAGTAGTCTCACTCACAATCGAACCGATTTAACGAGAATGACAACTCCGTGACAAGAAAAAGGTGGGAAAAAATCACATACCAAGATGGCGGTTCACAAATACCCCCATATAATGCAGAAATACTAATTCACCAAAAATTGCTTGGAATTTGCGATTTCTTCACGACGATGAGCGATGATATTTTCCAGTAGCAGCATAAGATGCTGTAATCACCCGAATTATAGATCGGGGAGACTCCGCCGGCGAGGCAACGGAACACTGTCCTGCCGCCTCCGCAAAACTTGTACAAGGTACAAACACGACGAAACACTAAAAATTCACTGATTCTAATGTTTAAACTTCAGAAGGACCACTTAGCTTGTTAAAGTAAAACAAGCTTTTTGTAAAATATAGCAAATTTCTATATTTAATTATATTTAAACTTGGAACAATGTTCACACAATGATGGCAAGATCTCGAGAGCGAGAAAAAAGTGTTGCAATCATAGAACAACAGTAAAAATACAAAAGTATACCAGTTCAATATTCATAAAACTACTAAACTACAAAACTTTATGTTCATATTGTATTGAACACATATATTATTATACTTATATTACAGCGTTGAAAATAAATCCTCATTGTAGAGATGGAACAAAATGTCAATCTGATTTTGATGATTAGTAAATAGCAACCCTATAATAATCAAAAAAATCTATACATATTTGATTTTCTGGCTATGAATTTATTTCATCGCATCGGTACCTCATTGTTAGTTATTTGGAATTCCAAGTAGCGGTTTACGCATCTTGTCAGCTAATTAAACAAACACATAATGCTAGTTACAAATATGAATATAGGTAAATAATTTAACTATATTTTATTGTGATGATCACTAGTAAAGTAAATATAAGTTTTACATGTTTTAATTTTTTAATCTAAATTACAAGCTTTCAAATACATTTGCACCTTATTAGTTATAGTATAGAGACTAGACTGTCTGATATTGGTAGCCTATATGTATTATTATAAACTCCTTATTTCAATAGTTTCTAATTTTAAGAAATGAAAATTTTAATTATACATGGATATATTTTACATAATATGTAATGAGTATAGTTAAAATAATACATTCAGATAGCTCTAATATTTCATACTGTGCATTGATATATAAAAAAACATATTTGTGTCTATTAATATTCTTTACGGATTTTCAGAATATGTTTGTACATGATTTAAATAAAGGGTGACCACGTATTCGTTTTACCAAGAATAGTTTTTTTTTATTATGAAGCCTTCCTTTCTGGAACATTCGATGTTTTATTTATTAATCTTATATTGAAAAAAAATGTAATTAAACAAATTAGTGCGACAATAATATGTGAACAAAGCATTTAATACATGATTTAACAAATATACAACTTAAAACTATAGATTCATGAAATTATTAATTCGTTGGCACTCATCTCTAAGTCGGTAATCTGGAAATAAAAAGTTGTAGTAAATAAGATTAACTTTATCTCGCAAAATTTATTAATAATGTAGTTTCTATAATATAGTATATACACTACTTCGGCACTGATTATGTAGTAATAAATTTGACCTTACTGTCTAGAGCCGACAAAATTATTGTCTTGTACATGATGAATTAGTCATAGTCCTATCAGCAGCACGTTACATTTCGTTAGCGTGTATAAGTGACCTCAGGAATTATCATTCATATAGCAGTTACCCACCCTAACACTTTGTAATTAAACCTTATAACTTTTATAAAGAACCTCTATAATTATCACTGTAGATGTGAAGGAACCAGTGTCGTGTTCCTCCAATAAGGCGAGGTGGTCATGCCTAAGCTTGCCTCGTTCCGATGATTGATCTTGGGATTATGCTAATTGAAGTGAGAATTTCTAATCGCAATACAAGGTTAGTAGCTACTCCGTAGTTTGATGTCTCTTATAATAGATGGCGCTGTAGTATGTTTTTACTTACTGCATATAAGATCACTCATAAGACTACTAGTGTTACTATATTATTGGTCGTGACGATGAATTTTTTTTATTTAGGGTACCAAATTGACTGCTCTGCTTAATAGAAAGCATCATTGAGAGTGCAGACAATTCAGCATCATGACCCACACTATAATTGGGCCTCCGGTCTCACACTCACACCAACGAGCTACGACAGCATA
Source organism: Phragmatobia fuliginosa (assembly GCA_932526445.1). NCBI lineage: Eukaryota > Metazoa > Arthropoda > Insecta > Lepidoptera > Erebidae > Phragmatobia > Phragmatobia fuliginosa. Next base: position 8,369,025 of record OW052073.1, read on the forward strand.
AATTGTCATTTTTGGGTTAGTCTTCTGTTTGGAGATAATACTGCCCGCACCCAGCCGGCCCACTCCTACTGAAATCAGCGTGGCTCTACTACTTGTACATTTGGTAACACTGAACATTTATTAATAAATAAATTCCCATCTATAGACACGTTCCTACGACATTTCAAACGAATCAATCTGATTTGTAGCAAGATTTATAAGTCACTTACAGTTTCTTGTAGTTCCTTGTTTAGAGATTGCATTCCTTCCGGCTCAACTGTAGGGTCTTGAGTCATCCACTCTTCCGGTTCCTCGGTACCATTCTACAAATATAATCTTTAGTTATTCGAAGAAATATAAAAACGGATTGCAGAGGATTTTTTGGGCTCCTCTTGTACAACTTGACACTAACAGGATCAATTTTCTTATCTAACACTTGAAATCACACGGATAAGGGACCCATCACCATCATCCCGTTTACAGTAAAAACATTAGTATGTGTAAAAGTCGCGAAAGTTTAAAAACAGTCATCATCATTTTGTTCATACATATGAAATTTAAATTCCACAAGTACATTGGCTACCTTTTGAGTGTCTTTCAGAATTAGGACTTTGTATTAAAAATCTTTTACGCTTACGCGACTAAACTAATGCATTGATTTACATGAAATTTGAAAAAGAGATACTTTGATTCTTGAGCAAGGAAGTAGGATACCCATTACCGCGATAACCGACATTCACGGGGGAGAAGCCACGGGCAAAAGCTAGTAATATTATAATTATGGCAGATTACTTTATTCGAAACTTTATGTGGAACTATTGAAACTGATAATATTCTCTGCGAGGGAAATTAAAAATGTTTCACTACCTAAATATTTACCTCAACCAAGTTATCCACACTATCCGCATCCCTCTTGTGCACCTGTTTCATGTGATCTTTGAGTGCGAATGCTCGGGCGTAGCTCGCTCCGCACATTACACAAGAGAATTTAAGATTGTTTTGTCGGTTGTGCGTTTCAGTGTGTATGCGAACAGCATATAGAGATGCAAACGGCCTGAAACAAGAAAGCATTGGTTAACAATTTAATAATAATATTAATGATAAATAATGAAAATGGGAGGAACCGAATCCATGGGTGAATAATGGGGATGGTACGTCGTAATCTTAAAAGTCTGACGACATGCATAGTTACAAGAAGGCTTATGACTCGGTTCCACATGCATACCTTTTGAAGCTGCTGGAGTTGTATCAAATTGATACAAGTCTGTACAATTTCTTGAAGTCATGTATGGCACAATGGAGAACGGTACTTCGCTATCCCTGGATGTCGCCAAACTGCGGTAAACGATGTATTTATAAAGATCGAGAGGAGCATATTTCAAGGTGACAGTCTGAGTTCCTTGTCTGAGTCTGAGTTCCTAGTTCCATGTCTGGCTTGTCTTGTCTGAACCCTCTTAGCACTCTTTTAGAGGTTACCCTTAAGGTTAGGCTAGTTTATAGAAAGATGATCGGGTTATATTTCACCTTCTTTACATGGATGATTTGAAACTACTGATCCCCACTAAATTACAATTGAGGGCGTTACTAAAGGTTATTGAAAACATTAGTAATGCTATCAAGATGGAATTTGGTGTAGACAAGTGTGCAATCATTTATGTAAAGAAAGGTGTGATTGTGGAATTTGAAGGATTAGAACTCAGATCTTCCTCTGCCACCGAAACCTACAAGTGTCTAGATTTTTCAGTCCTTGGGAATACCACATCTGACATCGACATGATCAATCTGTCATTAAACAAAAGTTGTGGGAACGCTTCTTTGGTCGCATGTTGTGAGTCTGGTAATCTGTCTGACAGGACCTCAGAGTAGTAGAGCCACGCTGATCACAGCACAAATGAGTCGGCTCGACCGGAGCGGTACTACCCTCACACAGAAGGCCAACTTAAAACGACAGTATTCGTGCTGTCGTCTTTCGTTGATAAGTGTGAGACATTATATACATATATTACATACGTAAATATACATATTATGTTACATTTATTATTTATTCCTACCTGTTGCATTGTGAACAAGAGAATGGTTTGGTGTGCGAATTCTTATGTCCGGCGAGTTGCACGGAGGTCTTGAACGCTTTGGGGCAGAACGTGCACTTGTACGCGCGAACTTCCGAGTGTGTCAGCAGGTGATGGCTGTACACGCTGTGTGCTTTGAACCTGTGGGATTCAGAGATTTCAAGTTTTCAACAAAAATATGATACCTGTCTAATATATTCCAAAAATGACGATTATAATAATAATAATTGCTGTGACGAATATTAGCTCCGACGTTTACTCAGACAGAATTAAATTTTATATACATTGAAATATGCAAAATCAGATCTATCAGGGCTTTTTGTGGGGGTCGTTCAGCAGTGAAGGAAATAAGTTAGTAACGAAGAAAATCAGTAGCCTACTACCATCTACCGCTAAAAAAAGCTTCTCTATAAGAACGCCAACTATCCCGTTATTTAATGAATAAGGTTGTATATGTGTGCTAGTGTGCGTACCTCTTTCCGCACTGTGCGCACTCGTAGGGTCTTGCGCCGGTGTGCGTGCGCATGTGCAGCGTTAGGCAGTACAGCACGCGGAACGACTTGCCGCAGATCTCGCACGAGTGTGGCTTTTCGCCTAAACACACACATTTTAATCACATTAACGACTTATCCGAACGGTTCTTGTACTTTATTCTTTAAAAATATAACTCTCTCTTCAAACACGAAACTGATACAAAGAACACCCAGACTGAGACTGTCCTGTATGAGGTTTGAACTTAAAACAAGCAGAACAATAGAAAACAGCGATGTGAGAACCACTTCAATCACTACGCCATGTGTGTAGAATAACTGCTAATACTAGTATGAGTCCAAATATTTGGATGGCGCAAAAAACGAAGCTATAATTCTCAACGTGACACTCTGATATACCAGAGTTGTGTCATATGTTCAATAAATACTAAATGCAACAGCAAAACGTTTTACATATAGGAGAAATATCGAAGAAAATCTGCTTATAAAATGAAGTGGGACCTATGTATTATTATTTACGTTTTTACGTATGATAATACATTGAACATTAAGTTCAATCCGTTAAAAGCAGTAAATTCTAAAAATTAACTAAAACAATTCAGCTGTTTTCATATAAATCTCAATACTGAATTGAGTACATACCAGTATGAATTCTTTCATGTTTAACTTTCTCGTGTGGTCTCGCAAATCTTCTATTGCAAAATAAACATTTGTATTGAAGCGTTTTGTCTTGCTTACTCATTGGTGCCTGCAATAAAATTACATTTAATAGCATTATAAAAACGTCAAGATACAACGAAAAATTGCACTAATAATATCACCTAACAAAAACACAATAAACTATAGGTTTTACGGTACTTAAAGAACTAAGAACTAAGCTACTTAAAACGTCTCAAATATTTCAAAATTGACTCCCTTGAAAAACGCAGAGATGCTTTTGATTTGCTATTCTTATACAAAATACTCAATAACAATATTGATTGCCCGAATCTGCTCTCAAAATTTAATATCCCTCATAAATATCCCAGAAAACCAATAATGCTTCTACATCCCCCCTTTCGAAGTTCTAGGTTCCAACTCTTCTGTTTCACGACTTATTAAGAAATATAATCACTACTGTAATCAATTAGACATTTTTGGCACTACATTTCGGTGATTCAGGGTCCGAGTCCAGGACCTTACCACTGATTAACTATGTACTAATTGGTGTCCTCAATTGCGTTAGGCACCAATATACCCACATTTATTTGCTCGTTTTTTGGACAAACTCTGTATAAAGTATTTTCTATATATATATGCATGTAGTGTTGACCTACATAAGTTGTACACTTAGATTAAGACTGTTCTGTCTTCTATTTAGTTTTGTATTTATGCATGTTTTAGTGTAACAACTACTGGTTAGCCAATAAATAAATAAAGTGTATACAGACTCAGGAATTTGGGGAAGGGGGACAAAGTGTATTTGTGTGTCACACAACTAAAGCAACAATGTGCGTAAATATCAGAAGTGACTTAACCTTATTTTTGTATGCGGTTTTCTGTTAGATATTGTCATATGACATAACATTCACTGTTAGTTTTATTTCAACCGGTTGACAAATAAAAAGAAATTTTCAGTTTAAATAGTCACTGCCAAAATGACTACTCTACCTGATGCTAAGTATAAGCAGAATCCAAAAGTAGTGATCTCCGTTCTCGTTGTCAATTCATAAACGACATCTATGCTAGTCAAACATATAGTAGTAGTTATAGTATAGAATAAAAATGACATAGTGAATGACTTACTTTATCTAAATTGTGTATATTCATGTGCATCTCCAGAAATTCGTTGGAGGTAAATTTCTTGTTGCAAATGCCACAGTTCATCGTGTTGTTCGACTTGTGCGAGTTCTCGTGCACGGTCCGATAGTCGTACGGAATCACTTTATCGCAAATGTTACAGTGGTATAAGTTTCCGGATACTTCTTTGTTGCCGTTTTCGTTTACTGGAGGTTGAATCGGACGCGATCTACAAAAAACTTAGCTATTAAAAGTATATTCATGTTTCTGACTGCCCTGTTGGTCTAGTGGTTAGCATATGCGGCTACTGATCAAGAGGTCTCGGGCTCGATTCTTGGGTCGGTCCAAATATTTGTTTCGGTTTCTGGGTATTTTCTATGTATAATATGTATGTATTTACAAAAAAATGTGTTTATTTATTTGTATTAGTTGTCTAGTATCCATAATATAAGCCCTGCTTAGTTTAGGATTAGATGACGTTGTGTGTAAGATGTCGGGAAATATTTATCTATAGCTATTAACTAGCTGCGCCTTGCGGTGTTACCCGCGGTTGTTGTTGTTTTATCTTAAAAATTTGCAGATCATACAAACATTTCAACGTCCAACCCTTGAATAGAATGAGAGAGCTCAGCATGGCAGTTGTACACTGCTATTTAAACAAAAAATATTTAACGAAATAATATCTTTGTATACACACTTAATGGGATCGTGCATCCGTTTGTGTAGTTTCAATGATTTGTTCGTCTTAAATACAGTAGAGCACACTTCACACACAAAATTTAAGACTACTGCAGGACTGCCATCTGTAACAACGTATAATTATAAAATATATATACAGTAAATATAAACAATTAAGAAACCTTTTCTCTTACAAATATAGTAAAATGAAAAGAAAAGAATCAATTAACATAAGAAACCAAATTACAATTAATAAGTAAAAATTTAATTCTATTAATATCACGCTACTACCAAAAGAAGCGAAGTATCAATGACAAATCATAAAAAATGAGGGATTTTGTAAACGGTTATACTTTCGCAAAAATAATGTATGAAAGAATTGTGCACTTTCATAAACTATTCAGGTAAAAAATTAATATGGATTTATGGAGAGTAATTCTTTCAGATAAGAAGGTTAGGAATATCAAATCAGAATTGAACTAAGTAGATCACAATTTTATATTTGTAGTTAGTTATTAAAATAACAATATCAAAAGCAAGGAAGACACAAGAAACGATCTAGAAAAATCACCGTGTTGTCAAGGCAACGGATAACGGCCGGTGGCGGCAGCCGGCATGCGCTAATCTACCTATAGAGCATGGAGCCGCCACAGATTTTATCAATATTATGACTAAAAGTTACTATGTACAGATAAAAAGCTGACTCCTTCATTGTAGTTATTGATTATAGGGGTTGGAACTACAGGGTAGTAAAATACTACTTCGTAAATCTCTCACTCGTTACACTAATGAAATACTTTATAAGAAGTATTTAATCAGTTTTTATATCAGTATAATAGTGATTATCAAATAATGTAACAGGTTTTGAACAAATGTTCGAATATTGCACCTGATGTACCTGGATTCTCCTTGTGTACTTTCATATGTGCACACAAAGACTTCGGGTTTTCATATCCTGCTGGACACTTTGGGCATGGATATTTTGCTGAAAAAGAAAACAGTTAAATGTAGTTATTGAAGATTAAAAGAAACAGAAAAGTAGTGTAGGATGTCATCAGGCTAGGCAGATTTATTATTTGAGCAAGGCTGGTAGGAGCTGGATGCGAGAATGTAGATCAACCCATGTAACACAATTAAAGAAACTATTTTTTTAAACCGCTTTAAAAAAAATACTGTTTGTTCTAAAAAGGGAGGGGTTGATATTATGTATAAGAATAATATAACAATACTAGTTGTTAAATACTACAGATATAAGTCTGTTACGACCATAATCAGGCAAGATAGGAGTCAACAACAGTCACTACAGGCTAGCTGATGCAATATTATTGTCACTGTACTGTGGAGATGTGCGAAAAATCCTAGATTATAATTCAATTACTCACTAGTTTTACAAGGATGTTCTTTGAACTCATTCAAATCAGACACAGTTATGTTACACGACATGCAGTTGTACATCTTCATTGTAAGGCCCGTTTTAATCTGCAGCTCTTTCGCGACTACTTGATGGTAATCAGTTTTCTCTGTGTAAGAAAATAGGTGATGTACTGTTATTATAATAATGAGCCGCACTTTCTTTATTTTATAATACCTTAAGAGGCCGGCGTACGACACTTGAAACTGCAAGTTGAAATTTGTTCGTAAAGTATTGCTGTCTCTGTTTGACAAAATACAACGTAGATACGAGTGCACCGCTGTATGTGTGTATGTGGATTGACATTCATTCGTAGTAATTCGGACTCTCTCGTAGAAGGTTCGGCTATCATTATTTGACTGACACGAATCACACACACATTGAAATATTTTTTGATGCGATAGCACTATTAATTGCTTGAAATTTGTGAAAATATGGATGTGTTTCGTAATATCGAAAATCATGAATGAAAACTCAATATTTTTTCGATTTATTTTTTGTAAGTAGTAGCATAATAATATGAGATATGTTATTGATGAAACAATATTAGAAACATTTTTGTTTTTAAGACAGAAAAAAACAAAATGGAAACATGACATTTACAATGTAAAATATGTAAAATTTAATTTGTTTATATTTTATTCTAGATTAGTTTATTTTTAAAAATAAAGACGTTATAACCTAAATAAATACAGCCTAAGTCCGAATATTAACATATCGTCGTGGAAATATGTTTATACTGCAAATGATCTTGGTATACCGTTTGTATGGACAATTCTTCCTCCGGGGGCCCCTTAAGGAATAAATATTATTTGACGTGCTAAAATATTTGGCGTTTACATATAAAGGAGAGTGGCTGATCATGAAACGCTGGCAGTATCTAAGTGATGGTTATGAGATTTATACCGTTTATAAATGTAATCATTCTAACAATTTCTATGCTTTTATAATAATTTTTAAGCTTTTTGAAAATATTTTAATTCAGCTCAAAAAGTTAATAGGTACAACTGAATTAACAAAACGCATTTCTGGGTACGTTTATCAAACACACCATGCTAGACCAATCATTACATTCAAAAACATCTCACTAGGCCACCGTTGTGCAGCAGGGTGCTGCATTGTCTGCAACTCGCAGTGAGGGTAGTAACCCTTGCCCCTGGATTCTGCTCGTGCTTTCCATCGGGCAGAGCGGAGTCACTAAGGGAGGCCAACATTTTTTTTTAAAGTAGATGGCTTTATGTATAAGATTGTCGAAAATATGTTATAACTTATATCATTTAAATTCAAAAGTACTTAAAAACAATACAATTGATATGACAGGGAATTTAGTAGAAGAGCAATATTTTATTGACAGATCAAGAAGAATGCTTTTGTACCTCAAAGTTATTATGTTAAGTCATCTTGTTGACATCAAGAACTCATCTGTGATTTATGTGTATTAGTGATGCGCAAAATGTGTCACTGTGCTGAAAAGATAGATATATATCATTTCGCTCTAAAGATATATATCACTCATTTAGATCACTAGATCAGTGATCCATTTCAATTGATTGGTTTAAAAATTGATTTATTTCTTCGTCTAGATCATTTAGCTCAGTATATCAGTCACTTTAAATCTCTCTCGCTCACACAAATATTTCTTTAATTCTTATATTAGCATAAGTTAAGTACTCGGAAGATCTTTTTTTTTCAGTTTTATTAGTTTGTACATTAGACATAAATATTAAATTGATTTTCCATAATACTTGGCAGGCTTAGGACTGTCAACCTAGACAGATTTAAATAAGTTGGAAATAAAATAATTTTCATATAATCACAAGGTAGGTAGGTAGGTATACCTACTTCATTTACCCCCTTATTTATTTACTTATTTTATTAAGTTTAGTTACACTGTTTTATGATTAAACATTGAAAATTTACAACATGCAGCTTACCTTAGAACTAAACACATTAAGAATTTTTTATTTTTTATTTGATGTATCATCCCATTATTCGTAATATTAAGTTCTTAAATTAATTTACCTTTTTATGTAAGAAAATGGCAAATATAAATTTTGTTTTAAAAATACATGAGTTATGTTAAGCTTTGCTTCTATAGAAATAATGTGCATTTTTCCTTGATAACCCAATACGTCGCAACAAAATTAGCGTGAAGTGAACGGTAGATAGATATCATTCATGAGACAATGAGCTAGTGAGTTAGTGAGCTAGAACTGAGTTACTGATATATTCGGAGCTAGTGTGAGTTAGTGACACATTCTATCGGTGTGAGTGATATATATCTTTTATATCACTCACTCAGGAGCTACACATCTCTAATGTGTATTTCACTGTAAACTAAAAGCATCTGGTTAGAATCTTACCTTACTATGCACACTTTCTTCTATATCAAGATGAGAATGCATAAAAAGTAGTAAGCATTTGCACATATATTAAAATATACAAACAAAATTTATAATAGCATAGTCAAAATCTTACCAGGAATAGCTAGTGGAGACTCTTCAGATACTTCAGAAACTTCAGATACTTCAGAAACTTCAGCTACTTCAGTAATAGTTTCTGATACTTTATCAATTTGTACAAAACGTCTGGTGTAGGCCCGACCTTGTTTGTCCAGAACTAGTTTAGGATGTTTTACTATAGCATCTAAAATTTATAACAATACATACTATTTATTAGTATTCATCATATTAAGTAACATCTTGTAGGTAAAAGATAAAGTTCCGGTTATTATTTATCTCAGGGTTCAACATTTTCTATATAATATTGTAGTGCCTCTAAAGTTCAACATTAATTCCAGTAATTTGTTTATAAAACTCATATAACCTACACATTAAAAAAATATGTACTTTATATAGAATACAATAGGCACCTATTGTATTCTATATACCTAAAGTACATTCGAATTTATAATATTAGAATAGATTTTAATCAAAGTTGAAATCATTTGACTTACCGATGGTGTCCTGTTGTATCTCAGTGTCTTCAGATTTAAAAATCATAGGCTCTTCAACAATATCACCAGTATCAGTAATCACACGCCTTGCTGTTTGTATATCACTTAACGTTAATTCTTCATCACCTTCCTGAAAATTTAAATGAATTTGTTCGTTATTGGGATTCTGGTTGAATATGGCGTAGTTATCCTTGGTTAGTTGTTTCATGACCGGGAGTAACGCCGAGGGGCGAACCTAGCCTAAAAGTAAGTAGTCTAAGTTACTTTTTGTATCATCAGCTACCAGTTAGGGTCTCATCAAAATCGGTCCAGTCGTTCTAGAGATGCGTCAGAAGAAACAGATATATGTACATACAAAAATTTTGTAGTGTCCTTTTCATGTAAGTACCATATTTACATTCATTTTCATTTAGTTGAAAGTTGTTAATTTCAAATTACAAATGGACACTTAAATTTTATTTTTTTTGTATAGATCAGCAGCACCAAATAAAATGGAAATATTACCTCAAGAAGCACCTCCTGATCATTGTGATAATTTTGTATATGTTCAAGCACTGATGTGAAAGATACTTTACATGTATTGCAACTGTATATCTTTTTCTCTTCTGTCAAGTCAGGCTCTGAAACTATAAGTGTATCCGGATCCATCTTCATATCTGAAAAAGCAAAAACAATTTTATATTGAACAAGCTCCCAACCTTAAAAGTTAGTATTTTGATAAATATCTGTTTTTTGGGTTAATGTATAGCACATTACACTCAAAAATAATGTGGCATTGACAATTTTTTTTTTTTTAAATTGGTTTAGTAGATACAGATACCCCCACAACCTCACAAACTTTAGCTCTATATAGTAGCATAGATTCTTAGTAGAGATTAGTAGACCAAAACCTCTTTGCCAAGGAGAGGCATATATACAGCAGTAAAGTGTTAAAAAAGTCCCGTGAGTTAAGCCAGAACTAACAGACAGATGTAAGTAGGTACTGTATACACTTTCATCATCACCATCATCATCAGCCTATCTAAGTCTACTGCTGGACAAAGGCCTCTCCAATTGCATTTCAAAATACAAATACGCTTTCATCTACATTTAGTGAAAAACATGTCATTTCTTTCATAAGCGTGTAAAGTGTCGGGTGCGTCAGGAAATTCTGGTACTTTCATTATTCAATTCAAAATTCTGCTCTGGTGCAAACCTCTAACATGTATGTTTTAATTTTTTGTGGTCATTGATTGAAGAATTAACATTTATTAAAAAAATCGAAATATAAATATTATAAATAAATTTGCCATAAGACAGAACAAACAACTTAGTAGACAAATAGAGGTTTAATTCATTATATGTAAAATTTTATTGTTAAAGTAAATCTTACTCAGGCAAAACATGTCAGTCTCTGAATTGGTTGATTAACTTTCTCATTTCATAACAAACATTAAATAAAAAACACACACATAGAAAATAAACACAACAAAATCCATAATTATGGAGTGCAGATAGTTTAATTTAATTTAAAACTGTTGTTAAATAATAAGCACTCAAAATTTTGATTCTAGAAAGAAAAAAAAAGTAAGAAAATTAAAAAATGGATCACCTTTAACTGTAGTCAAAGATATAGTGCCATCATTGTTTTGTTTCGTAACTATTGTATCTTCTTCGTTCAACTCGGCATCATCTTGAGTCAAAATCATGTAATGATTTTCCCCATCTTCCTTTATTATTTTAATCTCCTGAGTTTGAAGTACAGGCTTTGACAATTCCTTACTTATCAGCTCAACATACATTTTATTGACTTCCCCAGTTTCATCTTGACTTTCATATGTTTCATCCGTTACATATTGAGTATCTGACGTACTTAGTTCTGTAAAGTGAGAAGTTTTATATTTTACTTAGCTAAGAGAGGAGAAACAAGACTGAGAAACTGAAAGACAGAAGAAAAATGCAGATTAGAATAAATCCACATTTTTTTTATATTTAAGAGCCTACCAAAAGAACTACTATTTCTGATGAGCATCCAAGAGTAGTGATCACCATTTTCATTGTGAATGCAGCATGGTAACTCACATTATCATAGCCTAGTGAAATGGTAATGTATCATTGGGGGTCAAGTCTCACTCTGTGATCTCCCATGAAACATAACCCATAGTAAACGACCACAGTAAAGCCAAAAGAGGGTAATGATTTTGACAGGCTATGTATGTATGTATGTTCACTTGTTCCCTCATAGCTCTTTAACTACTCATTAGAACTGGACAAATGAGGTATCATTAGAAGTGTCTTGATTGTCCGCTGGCTATGGGCTTAATGATGTTTCACAGGTCATAAAGTACCAAGTTAAAAAATAAATTTGAGATAAATACCATATTTGGTATCATTCGAATATATATACTATATATTACAAGCTTACTAAGCCAAATCCGTTCAGTAATTCTTGCCTGAAAGAGCAACAAACATACATACACTCACAAACTTTCGCGTTTATAACATTATTAAAGATTATTAGCATTTGCTCCTGACTTTGTATTTGCGTGCATATCCATCTGTCTGTCTGTCAAGATTCTTTTTCTCAGGAACGCATGGAGGTATCAAGTTGGAATTTATATCAAATGCTTAGGTCTACTCTCCCTTGGAGATATGAAAAAATCAAACTACTAAGCCAATGCAATTAAAAGATACAGCCGTTTATGATACAAATTTCTTCAAATTTTCAACAGTCGCAAGGGAATCAAAACCTACAGGGTACTTCCTGTGAGATCAGAATCTTGAAATTAGGTATGAAGCAATGTCTTAAAGCACAGATAAAGATATAATAGCGAAAACCTTAAATTTATAGTTACATCATTTAATAAACTACAGGTTTGTATAGAACCCTTGGTGCGCAAGCCCAACTTACACTTGGCCGGTTTTTCTTTTACGGCCAGTTTAGTTAGTTAGTTGTTAGTTAAAATAAACTGCAAATAAATTAATATTTTGACTACACGGAATCATTTAAATAAAAAAAAAACACTAAAACCCAACTACAACAAAAACATTGGTGAAAAACTATGAAACAAGATTTTTAGTACATAGTACACAATTATCAGTATACAGAGATACACATATCGCTGCTTTGCATGAATACCCGCACAAAACAAAATTTTGAAAACACTAGTTTTTATCACAGCCAAATGCAAAATAGTCCTTATTATATATATATCCTTATAGATTTTAATAATCCTTGATTGATGCCCCTACATTCTATTCTTTTATTGATCAAATACATGAAAAGTTATGACAGAAAATATTTTGTTTAATTTTCAAATAGCTCCACTGTATAATTTGTGATTTTGGTTTGCGCGAGTATTCATGCAAAGCAGCGATATATACTAGTTCAGCCTTTGAATTTCAGTTCTCCCTTAGAGGTCTGATGCCAGACGCTCCATGGAAAAACTAATATTCAGGTAAAACCGGTTGAACTAGTAGCCAACCCCAAATAATATTGTGAATAAGGCTAGGAAGAAGAGATTAACATTTAAAAATAAATAAATAAATATTTTGGACATCTGACACACAACATCATCTAGTCCCAAGCTAAGCAGAGCTTGTGTTATGGGTACTAGATAACTGATATAAATACATAAACATACTTTTTTTTTGTTAATACATACATATTATACCTAGAAAATACCCAAAGTCCGAAACAAATATTTGTGGATCACACAAACATTTGGTCCGACCCGGGAATCGAACCCGAGACCTCTTGATCAGCAGTCGCATACGCTAACCACTAGACCAACGAAGCAGTCATACGCTAACCACTAGACCATAGCTACAGTCAGTTCTGGTGCATTTCTATGTAATGTACGGCTTTTCAAACTAGAACATGTACTACTTCGTAAACTAATTATTGCGTACTGTGTCTGGTTTCATACATTTTGTTATTCACCATAGTTTTTGTCATTGGTTCTTTTTTTTGTCTATGTCATGCCATGCCGAAACCATACAGTCTACTAACTTAATTTATTGTGACTGTATTTATAATTTCTATATTAGTTATCACAGATTTTCTTTAATTATGTTATTCTATATCAGGGTCTCAATGAAGAAACCCATACTTACCAGGACAAAGAGTCATTGAATTAGAATTTTTTAAATCTTCTAAACTATCAGTGTTGTTCACACTTTGTTCATAAATAACAACATTTTGTATGCCATCATCTTGCTCAGACTGACAATCATAAATAGTCAAGTGTTCAGTGAGACCTTCCAATGATGAGCATTTGCTATTGCAAATAGGACAAAATAAATTATTTGTCACATCAACTAAATGTTCTAGTAATGCATCTTTGGAGTCGAACAATTTATCGCAACATAGGGGACATGCTAACTGTAGGCCTCCCATTGTGAAAATGGTCTCATTTAGGCCATTCAAGTGCTCGGGTAGCAAGTTTCCTTATGACGAAAGTGGGCAATATTTTGTAAACATAAAACATCCATCAGGTTCCTTTAAGCGCTGCATTCAGTTTGTATCTAAATTCTCAACACAAAACCTTACTCAAAATGAAGAACTTCACACTTATTCATCAAACGTGAAGAAAGCACCGAAACGACGACGCGCCATTTTGTCAGTCAAAAAATATTGATTAATGATGTTTACAGAGTTAGCTAGAATTCTTTACGGGAACTGAAAATGGATGGCATGCAACTTTCAATCAATGGAAAAAATATATTTTGATGATCATGTTAGTTGAAAGACATTCACAGCTGGACATAGGGCTCTTTAAAGTTAACCACATTAACCAACACTATTCATTCATTTTATTGTAGCTTTTTCTACGTGATTTCCACTCGTCGTGGTGATAGTTATGGACTTTAATCGACAAAATATGGTACTGTTACTGTGGTCAGTAACGGGGAAATGGAAGTACTTAAATATTAGATAATCAAACAAGAGAATAGAGAAGTAGAATAGAAAACGTTTGCACTTGTCTGGATTGTTTTGAAAATGGTAGATGACAATTTTAAAGCCAGCTCTGCAAATGCTTTGTTCATGTTCAACCTGTTACAATAACAAAAAATTGCACCTTGCACCAAATAAAACATTTTCTTACTCCTCATTCAGAAATCCAAAGGAGAGTTTATTTCAATTTTATTTTGTGTTAATATAGAGTTGTTTTTTTAAAGTTATTATTTTTCACACTTTTTGTTCGTTAAGTAGCAACACTAATGTAGGGATGTTATTTTCAGTATTTTTAAATCGATAAAAGTGAAGTTTTTAATTTCATATTATAATTCAAGGAATAAAAACCATTTTTTATAAAAATATTTTTAAATATTGAAAAATAGTATGTTAAACCAAGAGAGGTGCTACAATATCCTATCTTTTAATTATATATCATAAGAGTTCAAGAGAGTCTTCTGTTGCCCGTAGCGTTATGTTATATAAAGGAAATATATTCATTTATCTTAAAAATGATTTCAGTGAGCCAAACTCGAAAGATAATTCCATATGTATGAAAAAATTCAATGCATGATGCAGAAATGCACTCACAATGAATGAGATGGATTGGACCCTACACTCAGATTCTACTCATCCTTTCTATCGGGCATAGTGGAGTCACTGTGACAGGCTAAAGTGTAAAATAAAGTTATAAATAAATATTTCAAACATTTCATCTTAGTTTCTCGAAGCTTTATATTATACCATTTCAGAAGCTCACGCCAGAGAAGCGCTCAAATAAAAATCCCCCATTCTCAAAACATTTTCCATTGATGCTCCCTTCTCGAAGAATGGGCCTTAGAAATTAGACCAGTATTTTCTGAGATTAGCGCTTTAAAACAAACAAACACTTGAGTAAAATATTGATTATTGAACTTATTTACTGCCACATTTCAGGTAAGTTTTTTAATTTTGAATACTCGATACTTCTATCAATTTTATGTCAGATTACCATGCAATCCTTTCCCTTCCCTACAAGACGTTTCGCCATTTTGTCGTGGTGGATTTTTACTCCTCCAATTTTTTGTTTTCGCGTGTTTACCCAACGAATTCTTTAATTTTACACCAGTCACCACCAAATTGTGCCTGAATACGAGATGTTATCTGTTTTAGTTCCTAAAAACAGTTTTTAAAGCATACAATCTTGATGTGTTTATGAATGTGTACTTTCGCGGGTAAATTTGACTGAATCAAGATGATGGGAAAGAGGATGCACCATAATAGCAAAGGGCGACTAGCGAGCAAGGGCCATGACAATGGAAAACCATCAAGTCCAGGTATTTCACCTTATACCAAGCCTTCTAAAATACCAGGAAGCATGTCAGTGGGAAAAACTAAGGTGGAAATATGCCCCATACCATACATTAAAATCCAAGACAATGCTGTCCATCTACCTCGCTTCACCGCAATCGCAGCGAGACCCAACGATGAACTAATTGGCATGGATGAGTTAGACTCTCTACAACTGGAACTAGAATCGCTTTTGTGTAATACTGCCCTACGTGTTAGGTACTTTCAATCTGAAATAGAAAGTATAGACACTAATGAGTCTAAGAGAGAAAAGAAAGGAAAAGCGGCTGGTAAACAATTGCAGTATTCTGGTAAAAGAAAGTTTCAAGAAGAAAAAGTAGTGAAAACCAGAGATTACAGTTCTAGGTTCAGTAATCAGCCTAAAGTGCCTAAGTTTAAAAATTTATCAAATGCTTCTGGAGGATCTCAAAATAATGATGTTGGCAATTCAGATAAATCGGTGAAATTGGAATTGCCACAATTAGCTTTGCCAAAAAATAACATTCCTTACAAATTTTGGAATTCCATTGATCCTTATTGTGCACCTGTCACTTTAGACGATATTAAGTTTTTAGAATCTTTATTGGCTCAAAGTAGTAACAGTACATTACCACCAATACCGCCACTTGGTCGACATTATTCTGAAGTTTGGGCAGATGAACATCTCTCTGAAGATCAAAACGCTTCTAACCCAAATAAACAAAAATCATCCCTGTCTCCTGAAACTTCCAGTATTCGTAAGAAACTTGAGAAAACAAATGAGAATATAATTACTGGTCCATTAACACAAAGACTAGTCTCCGCTCTCATGGAAGAAAATTTGATGAATTATGAAGTGCCTGATATTAAAGTTAATAAACAGATTACCAACACAAAGAGTAGCTATAAGAATTCCCTGACTCTGGAGAAATGTCTTCGAAAAGAGCTTGTGGAGCAAGGAATATTAGATCCAGAAGACCTCCCACCTCTCACTAATCCAGCAGATGATGAAATATTGGCTGAAATAAAAAAATGCCAGACTGAATTAACTGCAGTGAAGAAAGATAACTGTCGTAATTTGAAACACCTCATTGGACTATGCAAACAAGAAATGATTAGAGTGAATCTGAAGAAACAATTAGACCAAGTTGATATGGAATGTATGGAAATGTATAAGAAAATGGCAGCAGCAAAACAGAAAAAGAGACCTATCACCAAGAAAGAAAAAGAAGATGCTTGGCGAGCAATAAATGAGCAAATAAGGCTCAATAAAGAAATAAATGCTTTGCCACTGACTGGTCCAAACTCAAACTAAATTATATAAATAGATAAAATAGTAACATTTTAGTGAGTTATCATGTAAGATTATTATAGGTATCTATTATTTAAAAATAAATAACATTGATTACTAAACTGTTGTTTTGTTCTGTTCATCAATACATCAATAACCCATAATGTCCCACTGCTGAGCTCGGATCTCCTCTCAGGAAAGGGTTAAGGCCATACATCCCCACGCTGGCCAAACCTTTATAAACAATATTTATTAATCGTTTTTTTAGTTATTCAAAGGAATGCTTTGTTGTAGGCACAGATTGCCTCCTTAAGTTAACTTAATATGGGAAGCCATTGTGAAGTGTAGTCTGGGGGACTATAAACATACATAAAATGGGCACAAAGAACACCCAGACTCAGAACAATGATTTGTGGATCACACAGCAGAATAAAAAATGGTGTGGCAACCACTAAATTAAACCACTGCCATTCATAATAATGTTATCAAAATATATTCTTCATTTATAATGTAATTTAGTTAATGTCAATCTTTACAATGTTAAGTACCATTGTAAAGATTGACATTAACTAAATCACATTATAAATGAAGAATATATTTTACCAAGTATGATACCAATTACTTTTCATTTATTTTAACATGTATTTAACGATTTATGTAAAGAGCCATGCTCATCTATACAAATAAATAAAATCGAAGTATCTATAATTACAAATTGACGGAGGAGTTGATACCACGGTTGAGTGGGACCCGTGACTTGGGAGTGGAAATGGTACCAGAGCTGACGTTCCGTAAGCACATTGTCAACATCTGCGGCAAGGCGTTTAAGAACTTAGGGTTCATTCTTAGAAATTGCAAAGATTTTAAAAACACAGGAGTAGTGAGAATGTTATACAACGCACTCGTTCGGAGTCATCTTGAATCGACAGCGTTGGTTTGGAATCCCCATGAAGCGAAATATAGCCTTATGGTGGAAAAAATACAGAACAAGTTCGCGCGTACTTAAAAGAATATGGTGTTTACCCGTTGTACCCACTGATGTACCCTAGTTTGTTTGTGTTAGGCATGGTGGGTTATGTTAGGTTGGGTGTGAGGCGCGACGTTGCGCTAGCATGTTACGTGTCCGGGCTGGGTGTAATCTGTTACGCAGACGACACCCTAGTCACGGCCCGGGGGGCAAACTTTGAGGAGGCGGCGCGCCTGGCCACCACGGGAGTCTCCCGGGTGGTCGGGCGCATCGAGGCGCTGGGTCTGCGGGTGGCCCTGGACAAGACGGAGGCCCTATTATTTCATGGGCCCCGTCGCGGTCCGCCCGCCGGCGCCTCGATCGAGGTCAACTCGGTCCTCGTACCGGTCCGGGCCCAGATGAGGTACCTGGGTCTGGTCCTCGACGGTAGGTGGCTCTTCGACGAGCACTTCCGACAGCTTGGTCCTAAGCTGGTGGGCACTGCCTCCGCCCTAGGGCGACTTCTGCCCAATTTGGGCGGGGCCAGTGTCCCCACTAGGCAGCTGTACACGGGGGTTGTCCGGTCGATGGCACTTTACGGTGCACCGGTGTGGGCGGCGGCTCTGTCCGCCCAGAACAGGGCGCGCCTCTGGCGCCCCCAGCGGATACTGGCGGTCAGAGCCATACGCGGATACCGCACGGTGTCCACAGAGGCGGCGTGTGCCTTGGCCGGAACACCCCCGTGGGATTTGGAGGCGGAAGTGCTCGCCGAAGTTTATCGGCGAGTGGCTGACTTCCGGGCGGAGAGCGGATTTCGCCCTCCGCCCGAGGACGTGCGCGAGCCGCCCGTGGGGGCTCTTCAGCCGGTCCTCGAGGAGTGGGCAGGGCGGCAGCACGGGACCCTTTCCTTCCGGCTGACGCAGGTACTTTCCGGGCACGGTTGCTTCGGAAAGTACCTGCACTCGGTCGCTAGGAGGGAACCGAGTCCCGCCTGCCACCACTGCGACTGCAGTGAGGACACGGCCCAGCACACGCTGGCGGTCTGCCCCGCTTGGGCGGCGCAGCGCCGGGTCCTCACTGCAGTCATCGGAGGGGATCTCTCGCTGCCGGCCGTCATAAGATCGATGGTCGGCAGCGACAGTTGTTTTACCGCGGTCGCAACCTTCTGCGAGGACGTAATCTTGCAGAAGGAGGTGGCGGAGAAGGCCCGGGAGGATTCCATCCAATCGGACCCGATCCGCCGCCGGCGCCCCGGGCGGCGGAGGCGCGCATACCTGCGTCTCATGCCGCCCTGAGAGTGGCCGCGGATGGGCGGGACGGGTTTCCCGTCCGTCCGCAGTAGAGGCCAACCGCGAGGGGGCGACGTCCGCGTGTGACCGGACGTTGCCACACGTTAAACAAAAAAAAAAAAAAAAAAAAAAAGCATGTTACGTGTGGCGCGTGCTGCGCGGTCGGCTGCACCACCCGGACGTGCTGGCGTGCCTGCAGCTGTGTGCTCCGAGCGGATGCGTGGGTGCTCGTCGTCGCCCAGCCGCACTCAGCGTCCCAGTGGCGAGGACTAACTTGCTGAAATTCGCCCCTTTATCGCGAGCAATACGCATTATAAACGTAATCAATACTAAAATTGATATTTATAATTGTAGCTTGCCGAAATTCACAGAAATAGCGCAAAGTTGTGTTATCGCTGAAAATTTTAGTTAAAAATATGTATCTGGCTGAAGTACTACGTATTGCGTTGGTATACTTTGATAATCGATGTCGTATAGTCATTATAAGCTTGCAATGTTGTTTTGGGAATGAATCCTGTTAAAATATTGTAAGAGTTTTTAAATAAATAAATAAATAATATCAAATGACCAGTTTTAACCTAACCGCATCAGAAGGAGAGTAATGTTTTCAACCAAACTAATAAATATGTAAGTTGTTTAGTCAATTATAGTGTCCTATTACTTTGAGTTTGTAAATGATATAAAGTAGACTGTATTATGTACAATAATTATACTAACAACAATTATGTAAGGCGAGCGTCGCTGACTGGTGTGTTGTGGGGAGTGAGCTCGCACCCAAAGTAATAGGACACTATAATTGACTAAACATTGGTCCTTCGAGCCGGATTTATGACGGATCCTACCAGGTATTTTAATTGATTTTATTCAGAAGGAATACAGCATTAGGTACCTCTACCAAAATATTTTGTTTATGGAGTTATTTAATTCGTTTCTTTCATTCAGCAAAACCTCTTAATGGACACCAAGATTATGTTCTCAGTTCAATTTGTGTTCAACCCTTCGCCTATTCGCTTAGAGCCATCAATTTACGAGAAGTATTGGAACTAGAAGATCTACTCACCAAGTTATGAATAAAAAATAAAATGTCTCTCTCCTCAGAGAAGAAAATTTTCATTCATCTACACTTTAAACTAAATATAATATTGCATGTTTTATTTAAGTTTTGTGACAAAAGTATATATTTTAATTACATCAAAAAAGCATTTTCTTTATATTTGTCTGTTCTGGGTAATCTCTGGAACGGCTGGATTGATTTTGATGTCCCAATTTTTTATATTAATTTAGGCTGATGATGATGTATAGATTTAAACATATTAGTAATAATAAAAGCCATGCAGTGTGCGACACTGCCTCAAACTAAACGGATGTTTAGATGTAACATTATCATGCTAAAGTGGATAACCTGGTCGGTTCATTCACAGCCACATACTAAAATATTAGATAATCAAACGAGAATAGAGAAATAGAATAGAAAACATAAAATTCTTGCAACTGACTTGACTCCCTAGTCAAGGGCTGGTTTAGGTATGAGGCGCCAGAAGTCGCTTATCACTCACACAAATTCGATGACGAAGCAAGCACTTTGTCATCGAATTTGTGTGAGTGACTGACCACCTGACATACTGCATGAGAGTACGAAGGTAGAAAATCTGTTTGAAGTGTACTGCAGTGTTATTCTCTTAGAAATTAGCCTTGCAAACATCGCCACAGAGACGAATTAACAAACTGAGCAACTCAATCTGTAGCAGCGGTGTACGCAAGGCTATTTCCGTAGAGAATAGCACTGGTAATTTGGTCTCGATGTCTTAGCACACAACCAGGTACCTTCTGTACCAAGTCCACTTTACTGTACAGTGGCAATGTGCAATGATCAGTTGGGATTCGATATCCCTCTAGCGATTGAGTTAATGTAGTTCCCGCAGGAGACGTATCCGGTAAATCTCTATTTTAAATTCTCAAGTTAAGGTACGTTCTACCACCCTCACGATTTAACGATTAATATGGGTATACTATAGATTAATGTGTAATGAGGACATCTGGTATTCTCTGCTGGAGAATTCGCATGCCCCGTATGGAGCCGATCCGCTCACACAAGACGAGTGGACATTGTTATTTAATGTATATTTTACTTGTTGCAATCGAGATTTTTATGAACGCACTCAACCCTAGTGCACTATGCCCTACACTATTGTTTCCTCTTC
Organism: Phragmatobia fuliginosa; assembly: GCA_932526445.1. Lineage (NCBI taxonomy): Eukaryota > Metazoa > Arthropoda > Insecta > Lepidoptera > Erebidae > Phragmatobia > Phragmatobia fuliginosa. The sequence goes on from OW052073.1 coordinate 8,390,359, forward strand.
CTTCTTTTGTCTTTGTTTATCGTGACCTAATTAAACAAGTCTGTTTGCTTCCAATTAAATAGTTAACAAACTATATTGTGGTTTGAATTAAATCATAAACATTAACAGACACAGCACTAAACGAAACCTGCCGGCTAATTACGGGTTGTCTCAAACCGACCCCGATTAAGATGTTGTACGACCCGCTGTCTGGAGTAGCAGCTCCGGCCGTTCGGCGGGTTGTGGCGAGTTTAGCGGAGAGGGCTTGGAGCGGCATCTCATTGATCTCATGTACGGTCACACCCCACCCCAACAACGACTAAAAAGCCGCAAAAGTTTTGCACAAAGGAGAGAGGGGGTGTCCTTGCCGAATCCGTTTGTTGCGCCGGCTGAGAGCCTTCCACCGTCGCTAATCTGGAGGTCCATAAATAGACTTTGGATCCAAGTTGGCCGAAGCAAGGAGAAAATGTTTAGGTGGGCTTCTCGGACGGTGATGATACCAGCTGTTTGTGCGGGGCAATTGAAACAATGTCCCATCTTGCATCGTGCCCTGCGTGACCAGACACCTGCACGCAGGAGGACCTAATGGCTGCCACTGATAACGCTATTAAAGTGGTTGCGATCTGAGCTGAAAAAATATAATTTTCCGACACGTAACGTTTGTCATCGAACAGACTGCCACTGCAAAGTTCAAAGGTGGGGGCTTACCCTACTTTCAAGTTAAAGGTATCGTTATTCATCGTCAACGAAGTGTCATTCGGCTACAGTAGACATCGACATATTATTATACTGATTATAATTAATACAAAATATAGATACAGATATTCGCCGTAGCATGAGATTTCTGTTTAGCGTTTATTTAAGGGAACACATAAAAAAATATTGAAAAATATGAAAAGTTCTACTTTTATTTTTATAGAAACTTCTACATGTAGATACTAGGATACGATGGTTCTACTTTTAAAGCGCATTTAGACTCTCGCGAGGCGCCTCGATTCTCGCCTCAGACACGAGTCTCGGCGAGTGAAAGGGGCACGAGTGTTAGCTATCCACACTCTCGAATACTCTCGATTTATTCAGTCGCCGCCTCGCGTCGCCCCTCGCGTCCTTTGACTCGTGCCCGAAAAACCGACACGAAGCGGAGCGATAGCGAGGCGAAGCGAGGGAGCACGAGCGCACCATCCACACTCTCGAACTCGAGTTGCCTCGTGGAGAGTGTGGATGGGCTATTACATTTTTATGATAGTACAGTCAGTGTAGCGGCTTTCATTGTCCGCGGAGCGAAGTTAGTCTAAAAAAAAATTGTTTAAGTTACCTACACTTTGTGTCATCAGCTAAATGCCGAGGAAACTATCGTCAAAATTGGTGCATCCGTTCAAGAGATTACCCGGTATAAACAGACAGAAAAAAATTATGTTATAAAATTGAAGTTATTTAATATATAGGTCTATGAATTTTATATATTTGAATAGGCTATCGCAGGACAATAACACAACAAAAAAAGAGAAATCTTGAAACAAACCCTTTACCAATCCTTCTGGCCATTGGCCAAAGTGGTCAAAAGTTAAAACCTGCTTTCGAAGGATAGTCTTTTGAACCGACTTCAAAAAAAGGAGGAGGTTCTCAATTCGTCTTAATTTTTTTGGTATTTTTTTTTTACGTATGTTCAGCGATAACTCCGTCATTTGTGAACCGATTTCAAAAATTATTTTTTGCATTGGAATGGATGTAGCTTACAGGTGGTCCCATCGTCACCATATCGGTATCCGATGATGGGATCCCAAGGAAATCGAGGGAACTCCTCAAATATCATATGCACAATTGTCGCGATTTGGGTACTCGGAATAGTTTTTCTTTGAAGTCGGTTTCTTTTTGTTAAAATTATATTATTCCTGAAGTGATAACTATTGATGATTAGCTATATGATTTTACAACACACAGAAGTGAAAACTGTTGTTGATGATGATAAATGAAAATAAACTAATTTTCAACAAAAGATAAAAACTAGCAACATTTGCTACTAGTGGGAGTTTGGATACTTTGGTTGGTTTGAGTTTGACAGTTTTGACACTTGCCTTGAAAATTTGAAATATAATGAACGAAGTATTCGGTGCGTTATTTAGATACTGAATTTTGTATGTTCGTTAGTTGTTGTTTAGTGTTAGTCAAATATGGATAACCCTTTAACTCCGAATAAAATTCAAAGACTGATACATTTGGCTGAAGACAGATCGTTTAATGTGCCTAGACGTTTGTTAATAAATGACGATGATTTGAAACGGTAAGTCACCTAACAAAAACTAACTTTCTGTTGATGGTCACAGCTGATGAATACAATCGTTATTTTGTTATTTTAGTTTGGCGACAACAAATCAAGCAGCTCTAAACAGATCTAATATGACTGCAAATTGTGAATCTTCGTCCGGGATTTTGGATTTAGATAGAATGGAAGGTATTATAAACTACAATAATTATGATGAATAAATAGGAATTATATTTCATAAGAACTTTGAAATCAAGTACATTACCTAGTTGTAATTTTATGTTATTTAATAAATTATTATTATGCTTTCCGTCAGGCTGGGCTCATATAATAAAAATAAAGTACATATATAATAAATAGTGTACAGTTTAATTAAATGCAATATTAAATAAAATAAATTGAGTAAATTCATGTCTATTACAGGTTTCGGAGAATCTGGGATTGGAGAGTTGTCTCTGAGCAAATCTGTAAGTAAATCTGATTAGAAAATGGGTATAGTAAGTAAAAATAAATGCATTATTTTTACTTGAAATTGAAACCAAGTCAACTAATCACAAAACTGTCAGAAACATTTATTAGTACTAAATCTCATCTTTCTAATGCCATTCAGTAGAACCTAATAGAACTTATACAATGCGAGTTACAGATAAATAGAGCCATCTTTTGGAAAAAATATTATATTCGTCCAATTATACCACGTTGGCAAAACGGTTGGTATAGTTTGTTTCAAGTTTTCGTAATGGATTTTGTATTACTACATCCATTATTATAAAAAAAGTTCTTAAAATAATAAACATTACTTCATGATCATTTTTTAGGGTTCCGAAGTATATCACTCGGAACCCTTATAGATTCGTCATGTCCGTCCGTCCGTCCGTCTGTCCGTCCGTCCGTCCGTCCTCGACTTACCGTCCAAACGGTAAGTGCTAGAAAGATGAAACTTTGCATGAACATGTGTTGTAATTACGCCGACAAAGTGCTATAATAAAATTATGAAAAATATTTTTATTTGGGGTACCTCCCCTACACGTAAAGTGGGGATGTAATTTTTTTCTCGTGGCTACCCCATCGAGTGGGGTATCATTAGATAGGTCTTTTAAAAACAACAAAGGGTTTTTAAGACGATTTTTTGATTTAGGTATCCGTTTGCGAGAAATTCCACTTTAAAGGGCACTTTTTTGTAAAAACAGGGCGTCCCCCCCCCCCCCTCTAAAAGCTAAACGGCTGCATCAAAAAATCTGGGAAAATTCGTGATGGTGGTCCACATAATGAACTTTGAAGGAAAACTATAACGGATTAGATGACTTTATTAATTCAGGAATTATGGAGACTTAACTTGTAAAATGCGCTCACTTGGAAAACGTCATACAAAATTAACACATTAATACGTAAACATAATAATTATCTATTGGATACGATTTTAAATCCACGTACCATTATGGGTGACTGAGGAACCCTTTCCTGTGCGTGGCCTGACACGCACTTGGCCGATTTTTTCTATTGTGCCTTTTTATCCATTATTTTAATTTAATTTAATATTAATTTAAACATTATGGGCATCTTATACATGACACTATCTAGTCCCAAACTAAGCAGACCTTGTATTATGGGTACTAGAAAACTGACATAAAACATAAACATACCTTTTTTTGTACATACATAGAAAACACCCAAACTCTGAAAAAAATATTTGCAGATTACACAAACATTTGGTCTGACCTGGGAATCGAACCTTGAAATCTTGATCAGCAGTCGCACACGCTAACCAGCGGACCAATGAGGCAGTCAATTATTAAATATGTAATCTTATCACTTTATTTTCTGGAACCTAACTTATTAATGTAATTTATTTTTTACTTTAACTATCTTGCATTATACATTACAGACAAACTTCAATCCTGGTGAAATGACTGGCAGATCAACTGGTACTGAGGATATAGCTGTGCCACTAGGTCGTCACTCATTGGCCTTAGAGAATATAACTAGTCAGATGGACAAGCAAACCTCAGAGATTCAGGATATTATGAGACACTCTATTGCTACTAATTATTCTTTTCATTCTAAGGTACTGAATTGAAACAGGAGTTTTTTTTTCTTTTATGTTGGAGTTCATGTATACCTATTACCTACCTACCTATATACTCAAAAGACTCAAATTTTAAAGAAGTGAAGTTTTTAATAATTAAACTACTATTTAAAAAGACGCCAGCTAATATTTTCTAAATCTCACTATTTTCATATCATAAGATTTAAAAAAATTGATACAATGGTCCACTACACTACTACTACACTACACTACAAAGGACTAAGTGCGGAAACCGACCTAAATAACATAGAACATAGATCCTGATTTTTAGAACTGATTTCAGATCCTACAAACACAAAAAATTATCCCATTAGATGCAGACAATCCGAAGTTATTATTTTGATTAACACAGATTACAATAAGATAAATCTAATAAAACAATCATTTTTGAATTTTTAATAACTTTCATTGATTATTTTTACACTGATTTCTGTAACACATCTTTTTACCTAAATCTGTTTAAATAAAATCTAAATAAACAATTTTATTATTGACTTGAAATTCCAAAGGGAACAATGAAATAGCTATAACGTGACCAAGTAAAATTGTGTAATATAGGCTATGTCTGCTTACAGAGAGATTTAACTGCAGACGAGATATCATTAGTGGCCAGGGAAGCACCTCTCCCAGTGCAGAACAATACACAAGCAAATTTCGCAGATAGCATGTCGTAAGTACCTGATAAAAATATCTACCTACCTACTAATTATTTTTATTTTTCTTTTGTTTGAATGTTACAACATTATAACATATAAAAACAAACTTAATTTTTTTTTTTTGGGTGCCTAATTTATAATTATTGATTGATATATTAAGCACCCAAAAAAATATTATGATTTAAATTTTGCATATTCTGCCAATTTTTGTGCATATTTCAAGCATAAAACTCCGTTTTTCTGTAAAATCTGCCGCACAGTACGGATGTGGTCTATAGTGTGATATCACTCCGAAATCCAACTTACTTAAATGGTTGAAATTTATCGAGTCTTCACGCAAGACGATTCGTGATGATCAGAGATCGGAATTGGCTGTGTGTAAATACCTAAAGTTTGCAGCGGGACATAATATGGAGCTGTTACAACCACATAAGTTAAACCGGGTTTGAATTTTACCGGTTTAGTTTTGTTTTTTTTTACATGTTCTCGAGTAAATAACGAACTATTGCTACCTGGTACTTAAAATTACAAGATTCTCTCACAGTCATCTGCAGGGATATTCTAAACAGCATTGCGCATAAAGCATAACAGCGAATTTGGTGAATTTCGCGGCTGTGGCAGCAATACTGTTTACATAGACAATAGGACTGTTGATCTCAAATTTTACTAATGTTTCAAATTGCTTTAAATTTCAGAATGAACAACTCGAACCTATCAGTTGGCGCTTATTTCAAGAATAGGTGCCCAGACTTTGGCAGAATGCTTTCTAAAACTGAGAGTCCAGATAGATCATGCATGCCTAGCATCACTGAAGGTAAAATTAACTCTTGAACAGTTACAAATTATAATAAATTAAAAAATGTTAATGTACTTTAATAAAACAATTTTTTTTTCCAATGTCAGCAAGTTACTCCAGCACCATTGAACCCAAGTCTGATACATACCCAGTTCTTAAAATGGATCAAACCTTGGATTGTGTGCCAGTAAGACAACCACGTAACAATATTGAAGACTTTCAAGGCAATCCAAACAACATAAATCAAGTTTATCCATCACAAACCAGTATTGTAATTCCAAAAGCTGAAATTCAAAATGAAGCTTCTATTAGTAAAGTGCCAAGTAAAACTGAAGAGTTTTATATGAGTCAAGTTCCTGACAAACCAAAGTATGTTCAAATGTCAGTGGATACTGTATCACCACAGAAAAGCAGTCCCAACAACAACAACAACTTGAACAAAGACACTAATTTATTGATAAAAAACTTACAAGCATCCTTACGTATAACCAGTGAAGATACTGAAGGATCTGTGGAGAATTCCTTAAGTATTTCGAAAATTGCTGATTACCTAGGTAATTTTCTTCAAATAATAATTATTATGTTCTTCCTTACTGCCCCTTTATAATACTTTGATTAATAATAATCCTTATGTTTGTTTTGCAAAAGTTGCAACTGTCTTTAAAGAAATGCTAACATAATGATTCACAAAATTAAAAAAATAGTACATTGCTGAGTCTCAACCTAACCCTGTGGTATGAGACCCAGTGTTCCGGCGTGCTTATCGCTGATAGCGGTACTATTAATACTTGCTTCTTCTACTGTATCGTTCATGTGTGTATGAGCGTCTGAGTGAGTGGTGTGTATGTTGGCGTAAGGTGTAATCTTATTCTTAATCAGTATTATGAAATTAACTACATATTTCATAATTGTTTTTCTTAATTTACAGGAAAACAGTCAAATGTGAGTGTGACAGACATGCTTCAGTACAATAATAAAAAGAAGCATTTAAGTAAAAAACAGCCACTCACTGAACTTCACATGAACATTCCAGAAACAAAGAAAATTAACAAGGATATAGAAGTGATGAATTTAAAAGATACCCGTAAGGCTGAAACAGCCAGTTCATCTGGTACTGTAAATACTGTTATATCTCTTGCCAAGTACAAAACTAATGATGAGCAGGTGCCCAAAGTTGTTGTAACAGAGCATTCCATTAAAGATGACCAAATAGACATTGAAGACACTAAGAGAACTACGAGATCTAAATCACCATCAAGTAAAAGCCATTCCACATTGTCTACCGTTCAAGAAAACTATACCAGCTTTAAGTCTGGAGATAGTCCATTACATAATAGCAAAGGTATAATCTTCTTTTGTAAATATTTTATCATTATATTGTATGATTTGGGTGTATTTGGTAGTAACTATATAGTTGCATTTCAGGCGAGGCCAGTGCATCACATATACGGTCCCCAAATGTAGTGTATAAAGAATTAGATAAGTCTGTAGATTGGCATGAAGTAATGCAACAGAAACATTTGAAACAAGACAGCTTAGCTAAAGGTTTGTGGGCCTCGCTTCCATCACATATCTATAGGAGTATTTACTAACTAGATTTCATATTAATTTTCTCACATTTTAACTAATTCACTAATATATTAACAATGTTCATTATTTGTCCCCAAAACGAATGGTACATGGCCACATGTATGTATAGATTCAGATTGAAAATATCCCTACATTTTTTTCTCTTCTTTCTCCACCCTACAATTTTTTAAATTTTGTTTTAAAAGTTACCTCTGCCTAAGTTATGGTCAATTGTCCAAGTTACAACTTGTTTCTATGGCGAAAATGCAGAATAGCTCTTTGAAGAAAATCCATTGTGAAGTAATTCCATAAATTTGCTATATGCATACTTTTTATGCCTCCAGATCTAAAAGCGTTTATGGGCGTCTATTCTCACTTTCTTTAGAATAGTTTTTTGCTCCTTATACCGTAATAAGCCAGTCATTTTGTTTACAACTGTTGCATTTCCGGTTTCTTCAGTAGAGATATCTAATATCTAAACTAATACGCAAGTATTAATATTGCCGATATTCAATAACAATACTTGCGTAATTTAATTATTGTAACATAATAAATTATGAAATTTTAGTTCACTGACCTTTTTTTCTGAATTTCCAGAACAATGGGTGGAAATAACGGCCTCTCCTACAAATGGATATGTTGGTAAGTATTATTACAAGAATTACTTTTTATAACTTTTAGATTAATTAAGAATAATAACTTATTTATTCTTTTTCCCCGCAATTACCAACCTATATATAATATAGATGTATTTCACAATAGAAAATAGCAAAAATAGTTATAGTAACTAACTGTTTGAGGATTTGTGTCTAAATGAGGTACCTATTGATAAGGTTATAAGATATTTTCCAACTGGTCCCACAATTTCCCTTACATTGTCCCCATTCCCCTTTCCTGTTCTAGTGTGGTAGACTACACTCTCGAACTAAACTGTTTGTCTGTTCCTTCCTATGCAAATGAATAAATAGCACAAATTCACTACTAGTGCACTTGTTTCCCTCCCATTACAAACCCGGGTACTTAAGCAGAGGTCCTTTGAAATCATCTTGCCAGGCCGGCATAGTGTGGGTCGCCATACTGCATTGTCCGCATTCGCTACACAAATATATTAAATAAAGTTAGGATAAATGTAGGTAATATAAATAAAACATATGTCTCAAATTGTTAATCAGACCAAACTCTTTCAACTATCTGTATAATTTTTTTTTTCCCAAATGTAAAACCAACTATAAGTTTCTATAATGTAATCTCTAAATGTTTATACTATTACATTACATACACACACCATACTTACTTTTCCTACAATTGTAATTTAAAAAAGACTGATTAATCTAGTATCACATTAGAAGGACCGCATGCTTTGGAGATTTGCCGCTAACATTTTTAATATTAAAATATCTATTTTACAGGTGCTTGTTGTCCAGTTACGTTAATTGTCACTACACTCTCAGATAGTTGGCTCACAGCTAAACTAAAATTCGTAGATCTGCCAGATGAGGGATCAGACTTAACGATAGAATTACCCCGGATGCCTCTTTTGCTCTCTCCAGGGAAGTCTGAAAAGATCACTTTATATATAACATCCAATGTGGAAATTAACACTACATTGAATTACATTATGTGCCTGAAAGACGCGTCCGTTGACGGTGACATGAAACAAAGGGGAAGTGTTGAAGTAGACATCAAAATGCCTGTGATACAAGCGATGTCTTGCGATGGCGTCAATAAGATCACATTTCCCGCTATACAAGAGGAGACCTCACTCACTAAATCATTCGTTTTGTTAAGTAGTTGTCCTGCAGATTTACAGCTAGTTCTATCTGTAGTGGAAAGTGAAGGTATTTTCAATATTAAAAGTGTTCAGGAAATTAAAAAAAGTGATGTGAATAAGGTATTGATGGATCGGCAGGGGTCTACTGAGGATGGGCATCACCCTGGCAAGGCTAAGAGCAAGACAACAAGTAAACAGATTTGTAGACTCACAGCTGGAAATGCTATAAGGGTTACAATAAAATTCAATGCGCCTAAAATATCTAGACAAAAAGGTAGGTTTTTAAGTCACTAGTGATAGAAAATTGGAGTATTAGAACTTTAAAACCACTTGATAGCAAATTAGCCAAGTTTGTTAACAAATCCATCATTAGAGTTAGTTCAAGTATTGCATAAAGATAACTTCAGAAAACCTTAAAATAATCTACATCTTATTTCACAGGAGAGACAACAACAACATGTATTGGAATACTGAATGTGAACCTGTTCAATGTAAACAGTATATTAAGAAAAGTTGATCTCATCGGAGTTGTAGGAACTGCTAATTTAGTACTGAAGACAACAGCAAATAAGTTACAACTATCTCATGGTAAGAGTTATAGTGTAACTAAATAAAATAAATAAATAAATATTTTGGACATCTTACACACAACGTCATCTAGGCCCAAAATAAGCAGAGCTTGTGTTATGGTAACTTATATAATATATTACTGAAATTTAGCTCTTTACAGATTTCTCGAAAGTAAAGATTTTCTTTTGTAAAGAGGTACAACCAGGGTGAATCTTAAGACATAAATGTGCATATTAGTTTTGTGAGTAGGCAGCAGCAAAAGTTCCTTGCTTCCTTGCTTACGTTATCAGCCTGTCACAGTTCACTGGTGGACATAGACCTCTCCTATCACACGCAACTTGGTTTGATCCTCGGCTTCTAAAAAACAACTCCTTAGCTGCTCTTTCATTATATTATTACACAAAATATAAGCACTTAGAAGCTACGGTTAAGTAGCTAGGATTCATTTACAAAAGCTATAAAATGATTTTTAAAATCCACACTTACATATTTGCAGAACCAATCAACATAGATTTCCTTAACAATGGGTCTATACCAGGAACATGGATTGTAAAGTTCCAAACGAATTCGCCGAGCGACAATTTTCCGTTTAAAATATCTCCTTCTAAGTTAGAGATACGACCTGGCACTAGTCAAACGGTTAGCATGTTGTATACCGGGCCCACGGACACCGTTTGCGATGCGTAAGTATATGTAGTTTTGTCATATATCACCACTATTACACCACTACTACCACTTTTGGAGTTTTGGAGCACCATAATGTCTGCCTGATAACATTTTATTATTGTAGTCTTTTTAAGAATGATCTTTTAGGTTTATATCAGTTCTTAAAAATTAAAACCATGCCATTGTTTTGAGCATGTCTGAATGTATCTTTATTCCTTTTAATTAACTCAATTTAGGTACACATTGTAATTGTGATAACAGGTATAACGATAATCTAAGCTTTCACTAATCAGTCTTAGCCACACGCTCTACGTGCCATATTATGACACGCCCATTTCCATTTTAGTTTGACCACACTTATGGACATCCGTGATCTTGTCTTAGTCACTTATTGGTCTCAATGTGATCCAATCAGTTCTTTCCAGTGCACCTCACGCTCCTCATGACATAAGGGCACATCGAGTTTGGCCGTCATAAGTGGAGCCAGCAAGATACATTGATCAAATTTAATAATAATAAATCAAACCAAAAGAAACAAAATACAGTAACAATGCGCGAAAATGCTGCATTAGTTAAAAAAACTGTGTCGCAGCCATTTACGCCTCCTCCGGACTGGGGCCGTCAGAGTTACATCAATAATTATAATAAGCAAAGTATACAAATTACATAAAATGAAATAAAATAGATTTACAGAAGATAATACAGTTACAAACTACTAAGTTTATATTTAGCTATACTATCCAAAAATGTGTATTACATTGAGAGAAAAGAATGTGAGCGTGTATGTGTGTGCGCATATGTGTCTGTTTGTATGTATGTATGTGTGTGCGTGCATGTGTATGTGATACTGAGATGCTGGAATAAAATCTGGAGGAGTTCTGCAGATCTATCTAAAAGCATGTGGATTAGCAATAATTTCCAGCTCTTACTAGTTTAGAGTGTGCAGCACTATAACTGAACAGCTCAATTTTTGTTGTTTTCAGAACATTAATATTTGAAGATACCGCCACCTGTCATAAAACCACTATCGAAATCAGTGGTGGCTCAGAGAAACAAAAAATATTCCCAATCAAAACTAACTACAATAACATTTCTTGGGTACGTCCCGGTCGGAAAGAACTGAGTTTGAAGAATGCAACAAATAAAAAGATTTACATAAGATGTCAGATAGTCGGCGATGGGTTTGCAATAGACCTACCTAGAGAATCCAGGGGCGTTTATTGTGTGACTTTCGGACCTTGTGAATGTCGACCTTTACCTATTATCTTCGCACCTACCACTACTACACCACACAAGGCTACACTACACTTGGTGTATGATAAAAATAGTGATTTTTCCAGAAAGGTTCGTAGTACTTATATAGCCCGTTTAAGGAAATTTTGTAACATTGTGTGATAAAATACCATGACATGCCTGTTGTATTGTATTTTATCATGTCATGTATTGTGCAATTATTGTGAAACCTCAAACGGCCTAGATTTTTGACATTTACTTAATCGGTGTTGCGAACAGTTCACACTGAAATCTTTACCAATCGCAATACGGACTGCAGTTAGCGTCGAGAGCGAGTTGGTGGCTCACACTAGGCCCTATGTTCTATTTCCATATTAGTTTATTTATAAAAAATAAATAATAATAAATATTTCGGACTTTTTAGACACAACGCCATTTAATAAACTAAGCAGAGCTTGTAATAAGGGTACTAGACAACTGATATAAATACTTATACATACTTTTTTTTTGTAAATAGATACATATAATACATAAAAAAACACCCGAACTCTGAAACAAATATTTGGGGATCACACAAACATTAGATCCGACCCGGGCATCGAACCCGAGACCTCTTGATCAGCAGCCGCAAACGCTGACCACTAGACCAACAAGGCAGTCAAATAATAATTAAATAAAAATAATAAAATTTAATAACTTTAACTAGAATTTAACCAACACTTGCCAGCATTCACTATTAAATATAACGTTTCCTCATCTGTGTTATGTTTTAGATATGTTTATATGGATGCTCGAGCGGGGAGTCGATGCGCTGGTCGGGTCTGGTTACCTACGGTGACACAGCTCTGGTGAGGGCTATTAGCCGCATGCCAATCAATCTGGAACTATACAACAAGTCTCACACGCCCGCCTTCGTGTGTGCTCGCGTTCACTTCAATCGTAAGTACCTGTATTGAACTCTGCGAATAATATTTTACAATTTGTAACTTGTCTGATTTCATGCTTTTACGCTCTTTATATGGTTATTAGATAAATATTATATAAAATAAAATACTCTTTAAAGTATGAGAAATGACGGTTGTATTCAAGTATTCATTCTAGTAAAAATATCTATTTTTACCATTTAACAATGTGATAAAAATCATCTATTTACAATTGTCACCCAGAGGCGCCATTGGTGAATAGCATGACGTGTGTTATAACTCGCAAAATTTATTTATTTATTGAAAACCAACAGCGATACCATTATTTGGAAGTTGTAACATCATAACTAGGGCTCGGAATAGGTAGTTTAATTTTATGTACTTGCAGAAATAAAGTCAACGTAAGCATAACATGGATAAACCATAACATAAAATTTGCAATACTGATTATTCCAAAATGTTCTTCAATAAAGGTTAGATCACGTCGAAGGTTAGGATTTTGCAATACTTCTTTCGCTTTCTTTATAGATTGTACTTCTTCATCATGAAATAAAGAAAGAATATGTGATATTTCATTAAAATATATATTTTTTAAAGTAAAAAGCAGCTTCTAGCCATGTACCCCACCGAGTTATAACTGGCTCTGGAGGCAAGGGCATATAGTTTTTACAATCTCTGAAAATAGTAAGTTCCCCGGGGTTTCACAGGCATATCCATACTATTGATGTCACAAAATCGCAAGTACATAAAATTAAACTACCTATTCCGAGCCCTAATCATAACATACACAGATTGTATGAACCACTAAGGGCTAACCGCTTTTCTAGCTAAAAGCTTTTCCTAGGTAACTAAAAACTATGTATCAGTATGCGAATAGGAACATGTAACATAAATCAATAAGTCTAGATAAATTTAACACATAATATAGTTAATATTTTACACTGTACACTCAAAACGTTAGAAATTTTAGATTTGAACAATTTTTTATAACATGAGAAGATCCACCTCATATAATAAAATATTATATGAACGCGAAATGAGCAGAGTCCACCATATTCAAGTGTGCTACGCACATAAGCAAAATAAATAAACTTAAGACTAAATTGTTTTAAAATGTTGACAAGATCTTAGAACAAACCCAACGTTTTTGTATGCTTCAGAGCAAACAGTAATAATGTTACTTCAATTGAAAATATTTTTATACTACACCTGATCGGAACAGTAGTCAATATTCCCTGAAAATGAAAAGAGAAAGTTAGTCTTTTCCTTGACCTGAATAAGCGGGAGGAAAAAATGTATGAAAATCCATTTCTAACGTGTTTTAGCGGGAGAGAAAGTTGTATGAATTTTCATTTCTCATGTGTTATCTTATATATGGCGCGCGCCTGCCCAAGGAGTTTTCATATATTTAAATATGGAATCTCCGTGCCACTGACATCCTTTTGTGAAGAATAAAAAAAACAAAAGAAGCGCGAAATACTTATAAATATTATGTCAAATTTTAAGCTAAATTGTGTCTTACATGGTGTCTTACTAGCCCAAGAGCCCACGACGGCCAGACCTTCATTATTTTATAAAAGTTGAAATTTTCTCTGTACATGTCTCCTATACAGGTAAGAACGACCAGCAACTATAGAGTTTGGGTTGTGGTTACCTGGGCAGGTAACAGGTAGTAAAGGTGTATAAAATAGTACTTAAAATTTGTTAGAACATAAAGCTCAATTTTTTTATAATTTCTTCGGGATAACTATAGAAATCTCGTCATCCATTGCCGGACACTTATGACAGTTGCTACCCCTTGCCAGACACCCCTAAACTTTGATAAATATTACAACTATACTTTCGTTATAGTATAAAAGCTAAATTTTATATATGTTACTTGGGGACCTATAAAAAGATGTTACCTCAATAGCCGGACAGTTTTTGTGGTTTTTACATCTTGCCAGACACATTGAAAGTCCACTGTAGGTGCGAGCGCGAATACTTAGTAGATTACTATTTTTTAAGATATCTAATAAAAAATAATTTTATTACGTTCATAGCCATGTTGTATAAAGTAAAAAATATTAGTTTAATATCATAAAAATATAATAAAAAGTATGATTACAGGTAAAAAATATATTTAAACTTGTTTATTAATTTAAGAATTGTCATCGATGTTTTCATTTTCTTCATCACTACTACTCAGAAATTAAGTATTTTTTCATAAGTCCTGTAAATGCTTTATAACATTCCCGATGATATCCATTTTCTGTATACTCATCAGGCAAAATAATGTCTTTATACTTAAGGTTATTTTTTTCTGATTTTCAAAACAGTTTGACATTTTTTTAATGTTTCTTCCGAGAACAATATTATTTTACCATCACTTTTATTACAAACGAAACAAATTAATGTATCTCCCATGATAGCACTTTTTACTAAAATTATGCTTTTATTTCACAAAAAACTGCACAAATATCAATTATAAAACGGTGGTTGTATCTACACATAACAATTCAATACTAAATAACAGATGGTGCGCAGTAAAGGTTCGAGCACATTATGCCGGGCCGCAGCGTGTCAGGGCGGGCCGCAGCGCAGCGCAAAATGATAACTTAGCACATTAGTGACGGGCCGGGTCGCAGCGCATTGACGGATTTTGAGTACAGTGTACTGCATGCGCAACTATTGTGTATTTAGTGCAACTGTACCTTATGGATAGCTCTGACGAAGAACTTTCTTTTTTTTGCCTGCTGTTAGGGGCCGCATCGCACGGACGCAAATCCGCGTCGCAATAATGCGAGCCGCTGCGGCCCGACACAGTGTGCGATAATTCATACAATTTGTATTGAAGCGATTTGAGCGGATTTTTGCGCTCCGCCCCGACACGCTGCGGCCCGGCATAATGTGCTCGAACCTTAAAAGAACGCACTCGACTAAGTGCTCTATCTCACTCGCACCCGCTTGAAGAGTTGTTACCTCGCGCTCGCATCTACAGTGGACTTTCAATGTGTCTGGCAAGATGTAAAAACCACAAAAACTGTCCGGCTATTGAGGTAACATCTTTTTATAGGTCCCCAAGTAACATATATAAAATTTAGCTTTTATACTATAACGAAAGTATAGTTGTAATTTATCAAAGTTTAGGGGCGTCTGGCAAGGGGTAGCAACTGTCATAAGTGTCCGGCAATGGATGACGAGATTTCTATAGTTATCCCGAAGAAAATATAAAAAAATTGAGCTTTATGTTCTAACAAATTTTAAGTACTATTTTATACACCTTTACTACCTGTTACCTGCCCAGGTAACCACAACCCAAACTCTATAGTTGCTGGTCGTTCTTACCTGTATAGGAGACATGTACAGAGAAAATTTCAACTTTTATAAAATAATGAAGGTCTGGCCGTCGTGGGCTCTTGCTCTATACGTTTTTATTTTATTTTATAAATACTTTAAATGTTCCTCACAGGTGTAGTATAAAGCACTGTGTAGCACTCAGGTGAAAGTCCCATTCCTACCTCGGGAGTATTGTGGCCCTAGGCTGCGCCTTCGGGCCACAAACTGCTCCCTCGCTAGTAATCGGTCCCTTTCCTCCCTCGGGGGTCGCTCTACTCGTCATCGCCAAAGGCTGTTTCTGGGTGGCGGTTACAGTTTTGACCGTTGGGAATAAGCCTTCTGATTAATTCGTCAAGTGTCAAGTTGCGTACACGAGTGTGCATAAGATATTATATTTTGTTGTTGTTTTGGCTATAATTAATTTCACGTTTTTTTTTATTGTATACTGGATTTATTCGCTATTAAATTAAAACGGTTAAGATAGCTTCTACTTTCCAACGTTTCGAACAAGTTATACCACGTACACCAAAAAACATGGGTATATGTAAAAATTGCGAAAGTATAAAAAAACAATTAGATTCTTATAGACTACTACCAACACATTTTTATCATTTTTTAATAAAATGTTCAGTGAAGAAAGTGCTACATGCCCCGGTTGAATGTAGTAAGTGTCAGGATGTGTGTATGTGTTGTGTTGCAGTGCAGTACATGTGCCTGTCGGGCAGCGCGGAGGTGCAGGGCGGGAGCAGCGTGGTGCGAGCCCGCGCGCGCCACGTGGTGTCGCTGCGCGTGGCGTGGGGCGCGCTGGAGAGACGCGCGCGCCTCGCGCCCGCCGCCTCCGCGCTCGCCACGCTCAGCGTGCTCACCGGCGCAGAGTACACGCGCCGCAGGATACTCAAGTACGTAAGCGACCTATCCGACCTATCTGCAACGTGGTGCGAGTTTTTATAAATGTAAAAGTAACTTTGTCTGTCTGTCTGAAAACTAGTAAACCGATTTGTATTAAATTTGGAACCCAGAGTCTAGAGCCGACTTTTTACCGCAATAACCGACATATACGCGGGCGTAGCCGCGAGCGAAAGCTAGTTTATTATAAGACATTATATAATTCTCATAGCTCTAGATAGGATAGTTAACATCCCGCTAAAGCCAGTAGGAGCATGATTGAAAAGACACTATTAAAAGTAAAAATACACAAATTTAGACTAGACACCCCCATACTAGGATTCCCTGTCTGAAGTAGTCTAGTCTATTTCTTTCCGTTAATAAAATTACAGAGATGTGGTGTGTTTTAGTGTGTACGACGACGGCTCAGTTATATTTCCTACTTTATTTATCGATAGGCAGTAGGCACACTGAGAATAATAACTGAATTATTTTCTGTACAGAATTCTCCGCGACGAATCCAACGGGCAAATGGATACCGCACTACTCCCAGATCATTTGAAAATGTTAGCCGACAAGTTTGAAGGAGAAGATAGTTCCATGGATGAATTGATAGAAGACTTTAAAGAAACTAAGGTAAGCCGACATTACATACCTTTTTGAAGTGCTTTTACTTGATCATAAGATATAGCAAAAAACATGATAAGCATATTGCAGTACACTGCTGGACATAGGCCTCTCCCATTGCACGCCACTCAAATCGATTTTGGGCTTATTGCATCCAGCTCCTGCCACCTTACTCAAGTCGTCTCTGTGCCCGGACTTTGGGCGTCCTCCTCTACATTCAGGATTTTTCTTCACCCCAGAACTCTTTTACCCCAACGGCTATCACTTCTTCAGCTAATGTGCACTATTATGCACCCACTACCGCTTTATCTTATAAATTCCGTTGGTATGTCGATGACCAAATTCTCTGTCTTTTCACCTCATTTCTAATATCATCCTTCAAAGAAATAGATAGCATGCTGAGTATATTATATATAATCCCTATATTCCGTATCCAAACTACAACCGTCCAACCCAAACTCCGTAACTCATGAGTTCTGCTCTGAAGTTCTCCCATCAAAGAGGAGAGCGTTGAAGAACTTTTGGAGCTCCCTCAATACAGGTTTCTCCAGTCTTTCATAGCTGTTTAAGAGCCACCTCGATTTTGTCAATGCTGACTTCTGACAGGTCTTCAGTGTTGTGGCGCGTTAACGTGGCTGGTGTCCTTATTTGCGGGATAAGGTCGAGGTGTATACGAAGCGTATAACCGGCCGTAGCCGCTTTCTACTTCGGAAAAGTCTGCTGGTTTCCAAAAATCAACAACTCCGTTCTTTTTGTTGTGAACTACGTGAGCTCTCTCACGTAGTTTACAACTTCTTACAAGAGAGATCCCCGATTCTGCTTAATCGCTCTTTCGATCAAAAGAGTATTGGAGACCCAGAGGTCGTGTCGTACGAGCATATTGATCTTTCGACATCCTCTTTGCCGAAGAAGTGGCAGGTGGGTTTTTACGCCGTTCTCTCCATAACCCTACGGTCCTACCTGAAAACTTACTTCAAATTCCTACTTTACTGAGGATTTGAACTCCGTGTTGTATTTAGTTGTATGTAAGAAATTGCCGCTTGAGTGATAGGATAGACGATTTAAATTTTATTTTATATAAGAATTTTATATTCGTCTATTTCTTTAACTTGGGATTTATTTATTTTAGGCGTCACTAAATGAACTGATCGGCGGTCTTCAGGAGCTGACCGCGCAAATTGATTTACCTCAAGATTTCGCTGATGAAAATACTATTCTTATAGACGACACTGTCCTAGAACACCACACTCTATGTGATTAATGATAGCTTTGTGACCTTCAGCACCGTTCTATCATTGACAATGAGTAATGTTATTTATATTTAAGTTGTAATTTATATATTTAGTTTGATATTATTTAGAGGGCGTAAATAAAAATGTCATGGTTAACAGTATTTTTAATTTATTAAAGTTTTTAGTACTGTTTTATCTTGAAAGGCAAAGTAAGCATTTATGTAGGGCTGGACTACATTAGCCAATTTCACCTGAGATATTGAAGCCATATGATGATGCGCAGATCATGAAAGTAAATTAATTTGATCACACCATATTTAAAAAGCTTTTAAGGCTGTCAGAGTTGTTTTCTTATTTAAAAAGCAAAATGAATGCAGGTGGATGTAATTTTTTGTGTAGTTAGTACATAACATTAGTAAGTGCTAATCCAACAATTCTTTGAGGTCGCTCAGTTGACACGAGCGCCTTCAACGACAATGTTGACATATAAAAAGAACATAGAAATGTAATGTCATTTGTGCTGTAGAGATTTGTCCGTCCATACAAAAGTTGAATTCATTATTTATTGTGATAACCAATTATAAAGGTATGAAGGCGAAATAAATAAAAAGTATGTATTAATTTATATCATTTATTATTTTCTTAACCATATTTATTATTCCAATCGTTTTTCCTATTTTTTTTAATCATTGTATCTAAGAGATTCGACTGTCGATCCGTTAGAAATGACATTTTAAAAATATTGCCTACAACTTATAAAACTAAAATGCATTTCCACTTACAATAAAGTCATTAAACACCGCAAAAATAATAATATTTAATATATACAAGACTAAATTTGACGATTCATAGAATTTACCTGGTTATTTGTTTCACTTATATTAACACTAATTCCCTTACAGTAAACCTCTATTTTGTAGGATGTAGATAGAAGTTTGGGCGACAGAATGATAAGATATTACACATAAAACAATTGAAATCGGGTGCTTCAAATGGGAAATTGTTGGTCCTCTCCAGAGGTTTACCATAAGAGACTTATGTTCACAATACATCGAGCTTGGTGTATTTTATATTATCATGATTATATCTCTTACACAACGAAAAATATATTCGTACGTGACGTTCACACGTGTACACTTCGCAACACCACGCCCAACGCACACTCACGCAACGTCTCTGCACATTCACACGTCGCATTTGGCAGTTTTCATAGTCATTCTCACAGTTCGTCAATATTCACATTAAACCCTACTTAATAGTTAACGAGCTCGTATGCTCGCCTGTCTACCTAACCGCAAAAAATATTCGTCATGATATTCAGTTAGAGATAGAATGTGAATATCATATCCATTATAAAAGTGAGCCCCACTTAGGATATCTACCTTGCCGTACAACCTACTCGTACATATGAAAAGATCTTATTAAAATGGAAGTACTTACACATTTTTATTAAGGTTAAGATACAACTAATTGGATCAAAATGGCTGACAAATTGTTATAGTGCTTTTGAAACTTACTATATTCAGGAATTGATGTAGTTATACCTATAAGTCTAATTTGTCGCAAAAGAAGACATTGTGGAGACACGATTTAATAGCAGTCTATATAACCTACAAACAAAATAAAATTGCTCCAAAACATTATAACTAAGATGTGACACATGTGGTTGAAATGTGTCGTATAATATATACAGTACACACACACGCACGCATTTTTACAATAGGAATTAAAGATAATAAACTAAATGTAAACCAGTCGCTAAATGAACTATAAAATAAATTGCCAACGATACACTGGCCTAGTTCGGGCCGAAAGGACACGGCCCGACGTAATGCTATTGTTATAAGAACAATGACAACAACTCTAAAT
This sequence comes from Phragmatobia fuliginosa, assembly GCA_932526445.1. Lineage (NCBI taxonomy): Eukaryota > Metazoa > Arthropoda > Insecta > Lepidoptera > Erebidae > Phragmatobia > Phragmatobia fuliginosa. The sequence goes on from OW052073.1 coordinate 8,410,802, forward strand.
TATTGATTAGCAATGCCGAGGCACGTGATTTATTACAATTTGCAAGTTTTCATTCTAAAGTATTTATTAACAAGTTAATATTACGCGCCTCTGCGTCCGTACCAGCCGAGATGTCTGGTCTCAACAGAGAACGTGCTATAAAGAGATCATTATGGCTTTTATGCGGCTTGTATCGGAGCTGAACGAAGTTAACACAGATTTCGGCATCGTCTAATAATGCCATATCTACCCTATATATATATATATCATCATATATAAATGTCAATTTTTCGGTAACAGAACGGTACATCGTTCGTCATCGGTGACTTCACATAACGCTCGGGTCGACGGTACGCGACCCCGTCACCGTTAAAACTGAATCGACACACAACGCATAACAGTTACAAGAAACGAACGCATCGAATCACAAAACGGAAGTTTGATTTCAATCGCCATTAAAGTAAAATTATCACAGATAAAAAATAAAACTTGCGGGGAGGGCGGCAAATAAATTTTAAATAAACTACAAGAAATACGATTAGATATAGATCCGTCGGGTGCTTACGATAAATTACATTTCGTATATAAGTGGGCGTCGCTATCGCTCCCGGGAGTGGGGGGTGGCTAGGGCGCGCGGTACAGCAGGTAGGCGCTGAGCGCGGGCGGCAGCGCCAGACTCGGCGCCGCGCCCCGCAGCCGCGCGCGCCCCACGCGTTGCCGGATCACGCGCCGGCACAGCTCCATCAGCGGCAGGGGCTCCGCTGCAACCAACCACACTCTCCTTCAATCACCGCTTTGTATATACCATATACAGATACGTGTATCTGTTAATCTCGGTAAAATTTCGGCCAAGATCATGGGTTACGTAGCCATACTATTGTTACGCACTGCCAGAAATTGACGGCGCGCCGGTCGAAAGAACTCCTTTTCGACCACGTGGAAGATTCTGCATAATTACTATACTTTGTCCATCCGTTTATTGTCTTTTTGACAGGTCACGCCTATAAATTACCGGTATTTTTTTCGAAATAATGTACTACAGTAATATCGTACTTTAAAGACGGGTAGGGAAGTGGACTGTATGCATAGCTAAAAACAATATATTAAACAGTTCTTGAAATTTTATGAATCGATTAAACGATTAAAATAATCTATCATATTACTATGATCAAAATAATTTGACTCCATGTAAGTATTGTTTCTGTAAATTTAATAAAATAAAAAGGAAATTAAAATAGTATGACTTCAAGATTGATTATTTGCAAGGAAATAAGTCGAAATTTTGGAATTTAAGCTCAAACTTAGAATAAAGAACAATAACTCTGTGCATCAATTAATTTATTTTTAGACCACTGACTTAAAATGTAAATATGCACGTGTTAGTAAAATTTAACTTTGAAACGCGTGGTTAATAACGTTTAAATCCAGAGTTATGAGAAAATACATTTGAAAAATCACATAATACTTACTAAACCGACCTTCAAGTGACTGTGTTAGGAAGTTTTTTTTGTTCTGTTTATTTAATTACAATACTTAAAGAATATTATATCGATTGATTTTGATTTCAAATCGAATCGGTGACGTGTGAGGGCGTCACTATTTTCGAAATTTGTTCAACTGTCAAAAAGATAATAAAATAATGGACAGAGTATAATGGTTTTTTTTTTATAATTAACTGCCAAAATGAATACTCAGTCTTATGCAAGCATGAGTATAATTTAAGAGTGGTGGTAAATATAAGATGGTTCTATAGCCGCACTATAGCGGCCTAGAAAGAAGTTTTTTCACGATTCGCTTAAACGACCTGGGATTACACAAGGAGCAAAACACGTGCGAATTCCAAGTTTTAACTGCTCGGCATAGAAAGGAAGAGCAGAACTGTTTAGTTCCAGAACATTTACTACTGTAACGGGACTTCTAAGAGTAACACGTGTGATTGTATAGAGAATGGGAGAATGTGGGAACAATAGGAAGAGCTCGTCAACCCCTTATGATAAAGGCGATAGAAGACTACCATAGAGGCGACATAACTTTGCAACTGGAGAGGCTCAAGCGAATGTGTGGCTTAGGGACTGTCGAAATTGCGACACAGTATTTCAGAGTGATTTCACTCTGCCTGATGGAAATCATGAGTAGAAAGAATTTAAAAGTAGTGGTCACCATACCCTTAGTCTGTCGAATGCGCACAATGTAGTAGTATAGTGATCCAAAGTATGGTAGCCTATTGAGATGCTTCTGTATCATCGTGCTCGGGACTCTCAATGAAACACCACTGCGATAATGCTGGCATTTTATTCGTCAATTTTAAATTTCGATAGGATTCGGATCAGACATTGTAATAATTCAGCCTTCCAAATCGGACAGTAGGAAAATCCGTAATTTCACGGTTCCAGATTGGACGCTTTTAAACTGCACTGAGGAAGGCTACTTATGCTTTCCATCAGGTAAGAGTAGTCACTTTGGTAGGCTTTAATATATATTAAAAAAAGATCACGTGCAAACATCTCTTTCATTTTCCGTTTAATCACTCGAACTAAACTTTGAAGACTGCATAGTTAGCATGGGTTTCGATGAGAACTACGTAGGAATGAATTTAAATGTCCTCAAATGATCAAACAAGTTTCTAATGAAGCTAAAAACGACTTACGGTCCAGTCCGCCGATGTACTTCATAGTGATTTCTGCATGCCCCCACACTGCTGATACAATAGGATAGAGCGTCTTGCCGCGGAGACCTCTTGCTGCTACTCCGAGATAGCGCCCGTCTGCACAAAACGCAAGCGTGCCCTCATCCATGTCTAGCACGACTAATAATCTGTCAGGTACTAGGAACTGCTCATCCGGTCTTAAAAGGGCCGGATACGTCGTGCCACTCCCTCCATTGCCTTTCGCGTTATGGTACACCTGTAACATTATTGAAATGTGATGTTCAGTTCAGATTATCAAAAAACTTTTTGTATCTGTAAGATCCTTGAAACTTTTACTGAAGTCTCTCACTAGGAACTCAAATTAATTGTAAACTTCATTTGGTAACAAGCAAAATATTCGTCTTTTTGTAAACAATTTTTAGAATATAATAAATGTACAACAAATTTTTGGAGTTATGAAAAGTTCAACAAAACCTACAGGATTTCGATAGTGCCTGGTATATTTTTAAGGTAATAGAGCTACGCTGATGACAGCAATGGTTTCGTATTTCGTTGGAGAGTGCAACACCGGAAGCCCAGTGAAGCAGAAGAATCTTACCAGCCTGCATAGTGTGGGTTACCATGTTCATTGTCTACATTCACAGTGAGGATGGTGACCAGTACTCTTGGTTTCTACTCACTTTCCATCAGACAGAATAATTTTGGCGGGCTTAAATATAATAAAATGTATTTGGGTGTAGATTTCTGACGGTAGTCGCTCTGCATAAAACATTGAAATTGAGCTGTTTCGTAGTCTACTAAAAGTGGGCTCCAACCTAAGTTATGAAAAGCTCGTCAGATGAGTATATAGTCTCCCAGGAGCATTTGACGATATTATGATACTTAAAGAAGCTGATATTAAAGATATATATTTGGTTAAACTTGTTCCACAATGACCGCAGAAAAAAGTTTAACAATTGCTACTTAGCCACATATACAAATGTTTACAAAATTAAGTGACCAGGACAGGTAGTCCCAGTTTGGTATAGTATTCTATACCAGTGCAATCACGCACTTTTCACTGAAACTGACGAACGCTGAGATGTAGGACTAGTATAAAATAAAAGGTAGCTTATAGTTTACGAATCCAATGTGAAAACTGAGAACATACAAAGAAATGCTTCTCGCTCTCGGAAAAGTAAAAGACGTGAGGCGTTGGAAAAATATTTTAATTACCTACTAGCTGCGCTCCGCCAGTTTCACCCGCGCGTTTCTTACCTACCTTAAATCAATATTGTTGCACTATTTGTTCTAAACTAAAAGTAGCCTAAGCAAGTCCTGGTAATATCAGATATCTGCCAGTGATAGTACCGTCAAAATCGGTCCAGTTTTCAGAGATAGCGGAACACACGGGTTTATGTTTTAGTATATTTCCCGATCTGTGTGATCTACGTTCTCTTAATTTAAATTCTTAATTGATTTTTTTTTTAATTTATAGCTAAAAATTGTGTCCGCCAGCGGTTTCTATAGTGCCAAGATAACAGCATGATGACAGTTGGTTACTAACCTCAAAAACTTTCCCAAGAACTGCGATGTGGCGTGGATCATAAAAATACGTTACGCTGAAACTGCAAAAAGTGTGCGAAAACTTTATGGATTGAAAATATTGTCACGTCGCACTTCTGCCTAGTCTCCATTTGAGGTGTGCTTCTTTTTTAATGATAGGAACTGTTTTTGTTTCTTAATTTGTTTTTAATGGTACTAAGTTTCTACTATAAATATTTTTATTACTACTTCAAATAAATTATTTAATATTTACCTTATTTCTGCCCAAATCCCAACCCCAACTCTGGTCAGTAGCTCCAACCAGACTTTGGTAGCCGACAGAATGAAGAGGTGCATGTGAGGTTGCCACGCCGACGACCGCATGCGTGCCTCTTTGCCTCGCCGGCCACACAACTTCCCAACAGTGGAGACCTCGGGAGTAACCGACGCGACCCCTAATACAGTCTGTGCTTTGTGCTACAGGATGCCGGTGGAAAGTTAATGCGTCTTCTTCTTTTACGAAAATGTTTAGTGATCTGAAACACGAAACGGTTTAGGTATATTAAACAGTTAAGAAGGCCAATTCCAATTGTTACTTTGTCGAGGTATAATAACAATTTATGATTCTTTTATATTTATATAAGCTTTACCATAAGGGCACACCGGACCAGTGCCCATGGCCCACCATCGTCAGGGGAGCCTCAACGAACCGACAATTTGTTTCTCTTACACAGTTTCGAAAAATATTGTTAGGCACACAAAAAAGCACTTAGCTTGTAGTATTACTATTTACTTATTTACTAGTAATTTATGATTGATATTTTTATTAGACACAAAACAATTTAGAACACCCAAACTCTATGTGTGTCCAGGGTCCCCTGCATAGTTGAAAACGGCCCTGTATAAAAGCCTACCAAAGATACTTTACTCTGCCTGCCTGCTTGTGTAGAATCCAGGAGTAGAGGTCACCATGCTCATTATGAGTGCATAAATGCAGCATCGTGACCCGAACCATGGCGTCTTAGATGTTTCTGTATTATTTTCAGAATGACTGGGCCCCCGGGTACACACTCACCAACGAAAGACGACAGCACGAATGCTCTAATTTTAGGTTGGTCTTTCATTTGTGAGTACTGCCCCGGTCGAGCTGTCCCATTCGTACTCAAATTAGCGGACTCTACTACTTACCAAATTCGGCACGATCATCATCAACACATGATTTGAACTATAAATAGAATCCTAGATATACTTTAAATTGTCTGACCCTTGCAGACAATTTAGCTTGTAAATAAAAAAATATAGTAACTCCTTGACGATAAATTTGCAGCTGTATCTAGAGTCACTGACCTGTCTTCTGGGTTCCAAGCGTGCTTGAGCTGCGCGTCTGGATGCGCGGGCGGTGCATCGAGAAGCGCGTCGAGGCGCGCAGGCCGCGGCGGCTCGGGTGCCAGCTCGCGTGCCACCACCGCCTTGAAGGGCGCCGTGCACTCGCGCGACACCGACTTGACTCCGCCGGACAGCTTTTGCCCCATGTTCATACCCCTGTAGCGGGTGCGGGCGCGCTTCGGCAGCGCCTTGAGGCCGCCGCGTCGCGCCTCCTCCGCGCCGCCGCCGGCGACCACGGCCCTCACTGAGCGCACCCCGCTCTTGTATCTGGAAATAAAAAGCACATTGTACCAACATAAACAACTTTTTGATTAGAGATGCGGTAATTCTTTATAAACACATGGAACCTTACTACTCATTCAGCTCTAGCACCAAATAAACAGCATTCAAATGAGTATTTTCAAAGTTCGACAGAACCGGTTTCCTAGTGACCGGTGAGTGGTGGCAGTGTCGTCATAGCAGATGCGGGCGTCGGCTGCGGAGTACTCTTATGTAACGCTGCGGTCGTCTAACCGTGAAAGTCACCGCTCAAAAGCCAAGGTTAACACGGCCATGGAACCTCGTTCCGACAACACATGCGAATGTTCTACGATTGCTTCTTGTTAATACGTTTATTTTAATTGATGTTTATTTTTTCCTTGATATGATGTCATGTAACTGCTAGGTAATTCTTTAATGGTTTTGTTAGTCTTATAGGTTGTTGGCAAAATCATTTCTAATATTATGAGCTGTAGATTTCTTACTGGTGTAAAGCAAATTTCAAACGTGAACGATTGACTCTGATGGCATACTTAGTAATGTTAAAGACAATAGTTGTTTTAAAACCAATAGAACTATCATCAACGTAGATAATATTGATTATGAATTAAGATTTCAAAACAGCCTACCTGCCAGCCGATAGACTTATTAGTGTGACATTTATTCATCTATAGGTCGATTTCGGGTTAATGCCGAAAAAGTGATTTTCCAACAAATATTGGTAGAGCAGCGATGATGTATTATTTTATATACAACATATGCAGAATGGGAAGGCAGGCCTGTAAGGTAAGCAGCTACAAGGCCGTCTGCCTTTCCGTTGCCTAGAGCGGTTGTATGACAAAAGTGGGAAGTGAAAGGTAGTGAATGCGTCCCCTCAAGTGCCTCTTAACTACTTCTGCCCACTGTTGTTAGGCTCAACACTGTCAAATATTGCTTGGCAATGGGAAATCGTTGAGTTATAATTATATTCCTACAAATAATCATTAATACACGTAGGTACATTCAAAAGTAAATATACTGAATGTACATTGTAAAGTTACAATGTACATTCAGTACATTGTAACTTTACATATAGATAATGAAAAATTGAAATAGGCATCGCTAACCAGTTGTTTTCATGAGAGTGAGGAAGTCAGGTTTAATATTAAAAATATTTCTTGAACTGACACATACGAGTTTAAGTAAGTGTTACCAGCGTTTAATAAACAATCAGCAATATTCATAAATATAAATACATTTTATTGTTTGTTTATTAAACAATGGAATCATTTATAAATCAATAAATATAAGTCACTTGCAAAGTAATTTACAGTTTAAGTAATTTAATTTTTTTGTGGAATAATGATTTGCGCTAGACGGGTGGCAGGAGCTGGATCGAAGTAGCCGAGGATCGAACTAAGTGGAGTGCAATTGGAGAGGTCTATGTCCAGTAGTGGACGGCGATAGGCTGATGATGATACTAGCAAACTCCTACATATGTACAGTAGCTGACACACGCAGCCCCGTCTGTATCTTCTATTGCCCTAGCTATAAGCCTATAAATTTGTTTCCCATAAAAAGGTTATGGTGAGCTAACCTTGAAAGATAGACATATTATGTTGTCGCAGACTTTTTTTAAGACTTTTATAGGGAAACAATTCTGTCAAACATGATTTTTGCAAAACTTTAACCGTTTCCGTAGCGCAAGCTCTCAGGAGAAACAAAAACCCCAATTTTGAAATATATTTCATTGGTGCTCCGCTCCTATTGGTCTTTCAACCAAACCAACTCTGCAGCTTTAGAAATTAGTATAGATATACCGAAAATAGACTGATATAGAATAATCGTTTAACACACCACCACTAAATGTAATCGCTTTCTAGTACCGGTAATAATAATAAAAAACTGGCGACATTATTTTGATTGCGTTCGGCCGAGATGTCTATTGGTATTTGACCGATAGTGAGGTATCTAGAGGTATGAGATAGGCAGTTCACGTGGCGGACAGTAAATAAATAGTTTAGACATGACTGCATGCCGACTTTATGACGTCTGACCACCAACCACGTGCACACAAATATAACGATTGCCGCTAACCGTCTCTGCCTTAATTTCAGCGCCATTACTTCAGGTAAGAATTTTGACATTAATAGTAAATATACAATAATATGTGACAACCTACACGGGTTTCATTTGACTTTACAACTAAAACTGCCTCTTCTAATATAAAAAGAGGAAACCAATGTGTTTAAGTGTATGATTTCCAAGAACAAATGCACCGTTTAAACATACTCGTACAGCGCGTACTTATAGACAATTACATGCGCTGAGTTGTTAATAAAATAATGTCTGAAATAACAGTGATATCATTATGCAGCGAACAGCCGTGGGAAAAAATAAAGAGTTACGCTGATTTAGTTAGGTATATGGATAATGCCAAAACTTTATAGCCCTCGTGAAGGGAAGCAACATTTTAAAGCAAATTAATAATATAAGGTGTGGTCACATGCAACATAACTGTACACGCTCCGGTGAGAGGTGAATGGTACATTGGAAGTAGAGAACGTTGCTAGGCCAACAACATTAACGTGAGCCAACGCGCCCGAACAATGAACTAGGCAAATGACGTAGTTACCTGTTTTTTACGTATTAATTCAAGATTAACTTTAAGCGCATGAGATGCTCAAAATATTCATAGATTTAGGTTGTGCAGGTTTGAAAAATAATGTTTGTGTTTAACGTTACCTTCACAAACATTAACTCCAATATAAATATTTAGAAGTAATACTAAAATTACACAACAGGCTCTTAGATACTAGTAAAGTGCTAAAGACCATATATTTATCGCAGTTTGTAATAATGTCAGATCTAAAAAAGTAAGAGACGGTCGGCATTAAAAATAATGTAGTATGAACTTGGTTTTAGTTAAGCTTTTTCAATAAATAGAGAATCAAATTGTTTATATGTACACAAGCAACGAAAGCGTCAAGAATACTAGAAAGGAGTGTTCGTTTAAGCCTAAGGTACCTTTACAGTCATATTGTGTTTGATATTACTGTGGGAATGCGCAACGTAAATGATGCCTATTTTTCTGAGACGTAATACAACGTAAGTGACAATGTTAACATTGTCACTTACGTTGTATTATAACTCGTGCGACCTAAGATGGCACCTGACTCAAATGTCAGTCGTTTAAAGTACTGAGTGAAAGAAAAATATAATTTATTCTAGTTTTTTTAAATTTCAACATTTATTTTGCTTCAAGTAGTTTCTCTTAACATACTACTTTATCTTAAGTAGTACTTTACTACCTGAGTTAAGAAAATACATATGCATACCAATAGGAAGCGGGCCTCATTAATTATTTACCCGAATGCATTCTTCGTGCAGTGATTTAAATAATATTAGGTAATAACTAATATTATTTTAAATGAATTTTGGAACTGAAATATGGTTACAAAATACAATTTTAAATCATCATGATAAGCCTTTTAATCGTAGTCTCTAAATATCATATGTATATGGATATTCTTTATTTTAAACTATTGCGTCTCACAGACGTCATGCTGGCTTTTTTCGTGTGACCTTTCTTCAAACAATAGGGTTATCCAGACGAATCTAATGATATATTTATAGAACAAATTCGTGGAGTGATTAATTTGATATTAGGTAATACCTAATAAACTAAAATTATTATGGAAAGATTCGTGCAACGGTAATAGTGATGCTAACGCTACTCGCAAGGCGTCAGAGGGGTATCACGCGGGGGAACGGTATCATGTTTCGTTTTGAGCCAGGTGCCATCTTAGCTCGCACGAGTTATACGTCTCTTGGTACTTATGTATTCGAATCTTGTAACATCACCAATTACCCACACAGAGTATCATTTACTTTCAACAAATTAGATTCGTATTAGAAAGAAGCATCTGAGTCTTTCCGCGAAGTCTTTTCATGTAGCCATGGATATTTAGCGTTTTACCACAAGCAACATAAACTATACACCATTCTGTCACATAAAATATTTCATATGATAGACTAGTCATTATTTAAATTTAAGTAAAAGGTCCTAAGCCCCCTAAATCATACGTTTCGATCATTATCATAATATTTATCTACTATTAATACATGAGAGTTTTTAGTGTAAGTTATATAATCTTTATTGGCGAAAATCTATAGTAAAATCTTGGTTGTTGAAATTTTAAAATCCTTATGTCGACATTTTAATTGGCAACGCAAACAAAAGTGTCATCTACGTGTAAAATTGAAATATTGGTCCGAAGCTGTAATTTATACTGAACCAGTATGAGGATGAGGGGATTAATTGTTAATTGGATTATAGTACGTACATTTATTATTTAACTGAATTAAAATCGATACTATGTCAAACTGCGCTTAATTGTTGAACTGAAGGGAGTAAGATAGGCAAACATATATTATGTAGTATAGCAGACTCACTACACTTCGACCCTCATTCCCTTTGAACGTTACCTAGATTTCTTTTTGAAACACATTAAATAAATACGCTGATAATTGTTTATAAAATTGGAAAAGAAAGAACAATTTTATACTACCTATGGCTACACACAAGCAAGACTATTTATAAGTAATCATTAAGAGAAGTGTGTATTTCACAATAAGAGCATCTTTATTTCGTGACTTTTGATAATGCACACTTGAATTTATTTATAGACAAAATGTCTTCTAATAGTACAAGAGCTGAGCTGGTGAAGATTTTCTTAATAACTTATAATTATACTGGTATATTTTTTAAATAATCATCAGCCTATCACAGTCAATTGCTCACTTCCCCAACTGCATGCCACCTAGTTCGATCCTCGGATTCTCAGAGTTAAATATTACTATGCTGTACAGTGAAGAAGAAAGCCGAAAAATAGACTGATTGCCAAGTATGATACGTTTTGCAGAAATTGGTTGTTAAAGTTTACATATTATATTTATTATTCTGAACTGCCCTTTAAGTTCATAATTCATGCACTTCAACAAACTTTTATCATTTGTAAATGCCTACGTCTCTCATCCGGGGGACGTCTTACGAAATAATCAAGTGATTTCGTGCCATCTGGGAGGCATACGATTTATATATAAACGTCAAACATTACTTAACAATGGTAGCTGTGAGACATAATCAACTAAATCTTAAATTATGTTTTGCCTATGTAACCAAATAGCAACATTTGAAACATTCATAGAAATTTTATAAAAGTTGAACATTCCTTGTCCTCAATCAAATTATACCGATAAAGAACAATGATAACAAAAAGCATAGAATTGTTACCTTGATAACTGATTTTTCTGAGTATAGTCAATTAGTTTACTTGTTCTCAGACCTCGATATCGCGACGATGAAACTATCTTTGGTTTAAATAACAATTAAATAATCGCTAGGGCGTGTCACAGCAACCTTGTGTTGGTTGTCGCGTTGCAACAGGGCCTTGTGTCAAGGAAAAATCCACACGGTTTCCCTGGCCCCGAAAGGTTACAATTTTTTTGGGATACAGATTCTATGAATCAAATAATAAAATCTCGAAAGTTGTTACTGGTTTGTAACTGTACGTCTGTCAAGTACGGTCGGCAAGTGCATATGATATAATGTTTGTTGAATAATGTCGGTGGTGGGTGATGATTACATAACGACTCGCGGTGTAGTGTCATGTGGTTTTACATGCTGTGATGCAGCGCGCTGTAGTCCTCGTGTCAAGGATGCATTGACTGTGCCTTATAGTTATTACAATGAAGATATTGTGCCATGGTCATTCACATTCATATATGAATTACACACCTTCTGAATTTAATAATTTGTTTAAAATTAAATTAATGAGAAAACGCTAATTTTAATGATGTAACTTAAGAACATTCAGTAAGTAAAATAAAAAAAATAAAAAATCCCCGACTGATTGGACAGATTTCCATCAAACGCACCTAAGAACACTAGACTAATTCACCTTTCAAACAAAAAAATAAAATCAAAATCGGTTAACCCGTTCGGGAGCTACAATGCCACAGACAGACATACACACACAGACACGCCAAATTTATAAAACTCCGTCGTTTTTGCGTCGAGCGTTAAAAATCTACGTGTTTTTAATAACACAAATTTCATTTTATAACGTGAAAAAATATAGCAATGGCTATAATTGTAAATCTGTACAATTATGTAGTACTGGCTGAGTCAGATGTTGTACGTTCATTAAGTTGGGAGTGCGTTTTGTCGGGTCGAGTGCATGCAGCAGTAGAGGGCCTTGACTGCAATGCGCGCGCGCCGTAGCGTGTCAAGGGAGCGCTGCTTTCGCCCGCCACACCTGCACCCAGCTTATTCAGGTATTATGGAGAAAAAACCTAATTAGGAATTAAAATAAACAAATGCGCCTAAATTACTTTTAAAGTTTGAACAGTGCAATCCGTCTTATTTATGTTCTAGGAATACAAGTAAAAATAAATATTCAGAACTATAAGATTTACCTATAGAAGAAGCACTTAACGTCTCAGTGGACAGTAGTCCTGCGTTTTACTTTTTAAAAAGCCCCCTGCCGGATCTCGTAAAGTTACGTTGGCATAACCCAACGCACCGACAGCATCACGCATCACATTACACCTATTAGCGATAAGATTATTTTAACCATTGTTATACTTTAAGAAATAAAGGGATAAGTAAAACAAAATCTGGGTCATTGAACATGCATTTATACATAATAGTTTACAAGAATATAGTACATGTAAAGACAATTTAAACAAGGTCCACAACAGTTGACATCATCATCATCATCATCAACAGCCTTAAACAGTCCACTGCTAGACATAGGCCTCTCCTTAGAAAGGAGGTTTTGGCCTACTATACCACGCTGGCCAGACGGGTTGGTATAGGGTTGGTTTCAAGTTTTCCTTCTCTTTGCATTGATGTTGTCTTGCGTAGTTTATCCCTTAGTCGCCTTTTACGACACCCGTGGGATGAACAGGGGTGGTGACACTATGTATTCTTAATCCGTCACCACACGGACAACAGTTGACAGTTCTGTAGGAATCACTACATGATGACTAATGCTGATGTAAATCGCACCAACTTACTGCTAAACGATTTTGTTGCAGTATCATTTAAAGTGTATAAAAAAAAAAAAATTAGTTAGCATCAAAAGGTTTCAATTTTCAGTTAAATTGTGAACACTAAGCGGGTACTGGTGTAAATAAATCTAAACCAAAATTAGAGGCGAGATACTGAGTAGGTATAAATAAAGAAGTGTCGTGCGAAGACAAAGCCTAGCAATCTTCTAAGTGGTCTGAGCGGCCGGCGCTGAACAAAGCCTCCCTTACACCCCCTTTCCACACTTGTGTTAGCCTCCTCAGTGATAAGGACACCTACTACTCTGAAATGTCTTTAGTACCAATGCAGAAATTCGTGTCTTATATGATCTATTAGAGTAAGCATTACATCTATTTGTGTAAAAGTAATTCTTGCAGATTTGTATAATTTTGGTGAATTCATCATTTAGTATCAGAAGGGATTTTGTATTGTATTTTAAAAGAAAGAAAATTGTATTACGGACCTCTCATTATTGCAATGTAGTTAAGGCTAGTTAATTTTACGTTGTTATGAAACTAATATTTGTCTTCAAGTTCTACATTAACATTTTTTAATAGTACACTCTTGGACATAGAATTTGCTTAGAAAGGAGGTTTCCGAGTTCCACATAACACATAGAATTGGTAATTTGACATCTATAAGATAAAAAGTTATTCAGTTTGAAAACAATCCATATATGTTTTTCTCAGGATTCCTAGCAATGTGTACACTACGCAAAATTTAACAATGAAATTATGTACATATGAAATTCTAAGAAATACATATTGATATTTTCTATTAGATATATAAATAAAAAGGTTGGCACTTTCAAGATTTGTATTACTTTATGGTAAAATTAAAAATATTGTTTTTGTTCACACAAAAGTAGAAGCTTTTAAGACGGGTGAGGCAACAAAGCTGTCATTGTGCTCGTGTCAAAGGAATGTTATAGCAAGTTTGAGCCAACACAATCGCTAGAGATTTCGTATATAATTTAAGATTTTTGGGCACTAATCTGGCTGGTCAATCTTACATTGGTAGGTCATTCCTTACTTGACTGTACATACTTTGGAAATATTAAAAATACACATTGTCCTTGTATCCTTTATTTAATATGGATTAAAAATGTGTCTTTACAGTACTAACACCTACTAGTCGTACGGAAAAATAAATTAAGAATTGAAGTATTGTTTTCTCAGCAAAACCTTTCAGTCTGTCTGTTCTGTGTTGATGGGAGGGTGGCTAGGAGGGTGGAAATGGTAGTGAATTATTCATGTACTCGTAGCTACCTCACCATCAACTCGTAATGGCATTGACAAGCCCGACATTATCTTCCATAAGGTAAAGTATTTTCTAGATTTAACTAGTTTGTAGGTACCTAAGGACCTCAGTGTATTTTAGTTTTTCAAAGTGTTCTATACAAATTAACGCTGTTCTAGTTTTAGCAAAACTGATCTGTTTAACTTCACAGTCATTTAATAGACTATAAACCCCTTGGGTAACAGTAACAACGCACGTTGTACATTCAATATACTATGAACAAAAAATAAACCTTCAAAGTATAAAAAAGCTTACAACAAATTGTTTGAGGTTATACTTGTTCGTTACTAACGCAAAGGAACACGTGAAGTTCTTACTAAAATGTGGTTATAATATAGGCAGGAAGCAACGTTATTTGCTAAGCAAATCGCGTCATCGAAGCGTGACCCAAGTTGATGACGAGGACTCAGACGCTTCCGTGAACGCTAATGCCATCCAAGTTACAATGCTGTTAAAACAAATTTAAATACTATCTTTAGACTGGTAAAACGCTTGGTATAAGATTGAAATAAAATGGTAACATTTACAAAGTATAAAGATAGCGAACGAGTAGCGAGGAGAGCGGGAACAAAAAACAGATTGTTTCATTTTGTTTTTCTTTGGAAGGATCAACAATGCTGTCTCGGCTTGCTGGAAACCGGTACGAGGTGCGGTGGTGGCCGGATCAAACGCCTTGCGGGTATCGACCATAACTTCAATGTCACTTCGCAGTATATTTCTACTTAAATAATACTCATAAACTAACATTTGACACAATTAAAACATAGCCATCTGCCTATTTTTTTACAGCGTTGTACATATAGCTTCCTAATTTAATAAATTTAATAGACAGGACGAAAATAAACCTGACCATACAATAAAAAATGGGGCTTTTATCAAAATGGTTAAAAATGCCAAAATTGAATTTCTTTCACTATATGCAATCCTTTCGAATGTAGTGAATATTTATAAATGTATGTGGCAAATCGAATGACAGTCATTTGTCCATGCAAAATGGATAAACGGAGGGATCGCAAACGAAAAAGTGGTATTACGAAATAGTACATATGAACTAAAATCAAAGTAATAGAGATTGGCAATGCAATGGATAAATTGTATGGCGCGTCGTATGTGTTGCATGGGGCTGCGAGTGGGGTCAACGACACGCACCCCGGCTCGCAGTGGGGCACACAGGACGTGACTCACTCTGGGGCTACCAGCTGCTGTCGGCAAAAACTACCCTCGACATTGCCGCCGACCGTGCACTGAGCTTTAATATAGATTAATTAAAGTACGTAATTGTCTGGCACGCATATAGTTGTTTTAATTTAAAGCATTATTTGTTCTGCCTACAATCAGCTGTATCCTAATTGAAAGTACCTGGTAAGAAATGTACATACGAATACAGTGCATTGTTCAGTCTTGACCATTGTTTTTTCCTTTAAAATTTACATCAACACCTCTGTAAATTTTGGTTAAGGAGTTCGATTTTTGTCATCACGTCAACGGTTTGTTTCGCGACTACACACGAGGTTAATACCTACGTAATATCGATTGTGATGCCGGGAGTGAAAGCGGCAACATATGTCGGCCTCATTCGCTTTATGAAGTGTGGATCTCGACACCATATGGCACACTGGCAGCTGATTCAACTCATTGAACACGATTATTGAAATAAAAATTTAAATGTAGGTGAAATGTGCAATATTGATAATGGGATGGTCAAAATATTATCAGGAATTTAAGTGGTAAGTAATTGGTCCATTATCAACATGAAGTCCTTTTTTCTTCGTTAAGTAACGTAAAAAAAATAAGTAATAAGGAAAATGTCAGATAAGAAACTTATGTAAGCATCGACCCTTAGGTCTGCGCGAGCTGTACCATTATGCTTATGCAACATTTTAAGTTGAAATTCTATCCGCCTGTCCGTATGTATTTAACACAAGCAAGACAATGCACTTAAAACTAAAAGATATTTGTTTGTTCACACAATACATTGTGTACCTACTGCAGATTTATAATGAAGCGTGCATGTCAGTTGCGTGACTCACGTCGTTAACTACCAAACTTTGAAGGCGGAAACTCGCTTAGTCAATGACGTAATAACTATTGTAGTTATTCATTATAACAAGATCGACGTGAGAACAATCGCTACAAGGATAGGGCAAACATTATAACTGACTGAAAAGGCATTACTATTATAGTGTTCTCATGATAAAGAATAGTTCTTAGGTGAAGGCACCAAGCCGCAAGGCGTCAATAACCTCGTCGGTACGGATCGTGGAGGTTGCAATAAATACGACATCGCCGGCGCTGGCCTGGTCAAGAGCCTTTCAAGGCCGGGAGGCGAGGCGGGGAGTGCGCCCGCGCCCCACATCTGCGCCGAGTCACTCTTGCCCTACCGCTTGCATTCCACCAGAAATGAGGCGCTCTCGCAACCGACACACAAAAGTAAAGTAGTTACTGTTTAAGATGGCGAAAATAGGACGTCAACTGTTTGTTACCATTTCTGTGTAAAGCCTTGCTTTAAGATGTTAAAAGCGTTGAAACATTTTAGCTTAGAATGAATTCTTGAAAATAGGCCTACTTATTTTATTTTCAAGAAAAGGGTTACAGAAGAAATTGGTGATCAACATTTTCTTACAAATTAATTGTACTCTGGTCGCTAGTTTGCAACTTTGTTGTCAAGGTCACTACATTAATGGTTTTGTACTTGAAATCTCGATGTTACTTATTTTATTGCAGAAAGACAACATTTTAACACAAAAACTCTTCGTCCGAACCCTTGCAGGTAGTCACAAAAAGAACAGTGTAAAGAGAGCTATAAGCACTGAACTATAGAACTATATTTTTCTTATAAGAACACAGAAACAGCCGAGATTAAACACTGGCACTTAATTCATTAGAGAACTGTACAGGTGTAGCAATACGTAAAAAGAGACGGACACACACACACGTCACACGGAGGATTCAAATCCAACAAAGGATCGGTGAATCCGTTGTGAGAATGACGGGAAGCGTGGTTTAGAGTTGCTAACTCACCGCAGATCGAGGAAACGCGCGGCCCTAGTTCTCCTTTCACAGGACATTTCGTATATCGACTGATTCACTATTTAAACCACTTCACAAACGAGATATTGAAAACATAGTTACGAACACCGCGATTGCGCCGCGCACCACGAACACTACCAACGGTGGCGAGAGAACGCGCGCACTGAAACACGTTCGGCGCAGCGCAAGCTACCTGCCGTTTCCGCGGTGCGGTGAAGCGGAGGTGCGCATCGCGGCGCACGCGCAGGTATACGTGCCGGGGCCGGGGGCCAGGTACTCTTCTGAGGCTCAGGCCCTCCCGCCCGATAGACTGATTTTACAGTCAAAAAAAGCATATCAACCTCCTCTGCAGCAGATGTACAAAACCGAATTGTATGAATTAAACAAACCTGACAATATTCAAAATAATATAATACGCAACGAGGACGTAACGAATAGACTTTTCAAAGAAATATGATTTCTCTGACTATAAGCACATGATAATTCAAAGTCTTAGAGAAACTTAAAGAAGACCAATGCTTTTGTCCTAATTTACATGTGAATATTGTTTGTTCAAATATGCGTCATTTGAGAAGACCAACTTTCACCAGAACTCGTGTAACAACAATTAACAGGACGAAATACATATGTAAATGTATAGCCAGTAACTTTTTTCTGGGTCTGTGCAACGACTTTAGATGTTTTAAAGTATTCAATGAAACTTTTTCGCTAAACTCGCTATTTTTATATGATTTAGCGAGTTAATGGGACCTTTAAACGAATGTATGGCGGGAGCTTTATAAAGCTTTGAAAATGCAAATGACTTTTCCTTTGTCCAGTCAAAAGAACTGTTCGCAACTCACATTAGCTCAGCGAAGAAGTACAGTGTACCATTAGATACTTTTTAACCGACTTCAAAAAAAGGAGGAGGTTCTCAATTCGTCGGAATCTATTTTTTTTTTGTTATGTATGTATGTTAAGCGATAATTTCGTCGTTTATGAACAGATTTCAAAAATTCTTTTTGCATTGAAATGGGCGTAGCTTACAGGTGGTCCCATCGTCACCATTTCGGGATCTGATGATGGGGTCCCACGGAAATCGAGGGAACTCCTCAAATATCAGGAAAATTGTCGCGATTTGGATACTCGGAATGGTTTTTCATTGAAGTCGGTTCCTTTTTGTTAAAACTATTAGTAGTAGTCTTTAAAATATTGTTTATAATGTGGACATGAATAAAGTTCATTTTTTAATGGTTAATATCTATCTGCCTTTAGAGAGAATATTTGGGTGTTTATTGTGAATAGATGGGCACAGGTGCGATTGAAGTGACGTCAAAAGGTTCCATCACCTGTCTTTTAGTCGGCTATTCATCTTATCCACCCTAATACGTATTACATAGCAAGTGTCGTTGCTAAAGTGGCTTGGTATATAAGATTCAACCGACACAATAAACTTGAAATTAATAAAGTTAAATAATTTTCAAACCTCATACTAAATCTAGTTCTCCTTTATAGTACTTTAACTACAGGAAGACGTCTGTTTTACAATGTTAACAAAACAGTTCCTATTATTCTTAATTGTAGAGTTTACTACACCTCGTAAACTGCAATCGAGTAAATTATTTTACAGATTTTTCTTGTGAAGTAAGAATTATTTTCCTATTAATAGCTTGTGGCAATTAAGTATCTTTGAAACTAATATTCATAAGTAAGGCAAGATGAGCCGTACCATCACTATAAATTCCAGCTATACTCGTATCTTGTCTTAATTTTATTGTAGCCTCGACTCGTCATAGGAGGACTTCTTAGGCGGTTCTCCATTCTGTTGTATTCTCAAGGGTTTAAACAAGTTTCTGAGTGGATGTAATTAAGAATACTTCTCATTGATCCAGAATTGACTTTATGTAAAAAAAAATATTTTAAAGAAGAAGAATTTCGAGTGAAGTAGAAAAAAAACACTTAATTTATTGTTATATCACATATTTATTTCGATTACCAACTCATAGCCTGACCTTCTTAACAGTTTATAGGGAACCCTCATGATTTGGAAAAAAATATAGCCTCAATGTTGGACTAAGGCCAGTCCTAATTTCTCTGACTATAATCGTACATACCTACATCTTTTTTATATAGGTACTTATTTCCGAAGACAAGTGTAAATCACACAATCGCAATCTTGTTGTACAATAGCACTGCAATATCTTTTTACAGAAACCATAAATAATGAAACCAAATCTGATGTTCATATTCTTATAATCACTACAAGAGAATTTAAAATGACAATGTGTGTAACGATGTTAGACAAAGTAGTATAACGAATATAAAATAGGATAAAATGTAACAGAGTCGGGAATTTCCGAGTCTTCCTCCGGTACTTGGCTCTTTTCAGCGGCACAAAACGAGGCGGGATGTAAAATTCCCTCCGGAATCCTGAAACGACCCCTTTGTTTTTTCCTCACTGCCGAAATATAATTGTTGCCTCGCTTCCCGTTGTTCTCAATGTAATTTACTTTATTGTACACAAGTCAAAAACTGAGCAGGCGTAACAACGAATTCACATTTAAAAAGATTTTTTTCAACACTTCAATAACAACGTTAGGTACGACTATTAGTTTTTTGTGTTAGTAAATTAAGATCGTCTTTGGGAAAAACACGGGACATTACAATTCCTGAGCATTTTAACACTTTTCTTTTTTAAAACATTGAGAGTGTTCAACATCTCTATAATACCGACTCCCATGCTGACACTTGGGTTTTACTAATGTTGTCATTTTGATGCAAAGTTACTGACACACGTTTCCTCATTAGGGTAGTACCGTCTTTCTATTTACTGCTAGTTAACATCTTGTGCGAGATGTGTTTTTTGTCATATGGTTTCAATGTAATTTTAATCGGCACTAAGTAATTGAAGTGATCCGAACACATATTTATAAATTAAACGGTTCAAAGAATGAAAAAAAAATTACCTTAGAAATAAAAACTTTTAATTATAATAAAAATTACCAAAATGGTAGTTCCTGATATAATTTAACAATAGCCACATTTAATTTAAATAGCGACTTAAACCCAGCTAGACCCTGCGAAGACTTCGTGTTGCAGAGTTCTTTATCACTGTTTCTGTAAATTAATGTGTATTGGGAACAATGAACAAAATATTTTACGAATCGATGTTCTTGTTCTGGCTTAAAAATTGACAGATGGCATATTTGTCATTCATTCATCAATCAATCAAAACATTATTAGTTTTCCATATAATAATATCCCTTTCATACATCATTAAAGTATAGGCTGATATATTAAACAATATGATTTTAGTTAAATACAATATGTACTACAGTTTAAAGCGAAAAAAGCTAAATGCACGCGAAGTCGCCATTAGGAAATGGGTGCCGCCGCAACGAACAGACGATAACGATTTCACTAGGCGGCCATAGTGAATGGGGAAAATTGCGCTTTTCAGGGAAATGAAAGACTTCTAACGTAGCAAAATTCCGGCTAGATGAAAAAAGATACTTTAAATTTTCTGCTCATCCTCTCTTTTGATACTTATATGTATTCAACTATCCACATTCCTTACATATTGCACATACTTTTAACTTTTTATATCTCAGCTCAGTGTCTTTGTCATCAATTATCTTCAATCACCAATAATGTCAGTGATTGATTTTTTTAACTCTTTATTTACGGAGGTTAGCCACAATTACGATTAATATTTTCCTTTGGAAGTAAATGATGGTGAATAGCCTGATGCAGTATCATCTCGATACGCCGTCATGTATGTATGTAATGTCACTATGCTTCATTATCTGCATTCGCAAGAGTAATGTGACCACTATTGTTAGATTCTATTTAATGTAGGCATTAGGCAGAGTAGAGTCACGTAATACTAAAACTATAAAAATAAAATCTTATGGGCATTATTCTAATTGTTACAAAAATAAAAACGACGTGTCAATTCATTTCGATAATAAAGTCATTGATTTTTTTCTTTCCAAGTATTTTTTACGAAGTAAAAAAAAATAGGAAAAAATGCACAAACATAGCATAGCAACAAATCGCAGCGATTCAACTCACAGCAACCTTTATTTCACATTTGTCGGCGTTTTAATCTTTCTATTGTGGATACAACAAGACAGGCTTTTAAATGAGGACGATGATTTGATTAACTTCTAAATTTCATAAATTAATTCAAGTATATTTTGCTTGCTAGCTATGTTAATGCGCAGTGTTTTATTTGTGAGATTGAGATGAACTAACAGTCGTTCGGCGGAAGAGGAGTTCTAGCATTGTGCTTGAACAACTAGGAAGAGGAACTGATGTGTCTTAGGCAACAAAGGTCGCGCTCGTTCAAGAAAAAATACTTTGTCAACTAAATTTGCGCGATTACGTCGCTATTTAAATATACAAAATAGATAATGATATGTAAAGTATAAAACATATATTTATCATTATAATAGATGAGGTTTAATTAACAGGGATAAAGAAAATGCCTTACGCCTTAGGGGCCATCCATAAATTACGTCACACCTTAAGGGGGAGGGAGGGGGTCGACGAAGTGTGACATTGTGTGACAAGGGGGTGGGAGGGGTCCTAAATAATGTGACGTCACATTTCAAGATCTATTGTAGTCTAAGTCTTAAAACACGAACTTTAAACTATTACTTTACAAAAACCTCAAAAACATATATTAAACAAGTATATCTGTGTAAATATAAGATACCAATTGTTTTGGTGACTCGCTCTACTAGTATTACGCGCCGACCGCCTAGGCCCTAGGCGCCCTTTGATTGCGCCTAGCGGTGATTTGTTTTCTTTGTTTCTATTTCATTTGACCACTGTCTTTCGCGGATGAAACGACGTTGTTCTTAGTTCTACTATTTTGTGATTAAATCACCTTTTTCTTCTGTTGAATAGTCCATCCAAAGGTTGCCTGGAAGAGGTGCTTTTATATATAATCTAATATAGTCGAACAAATAATTAAATATTTGTGACAAATTTGAAATTGATTTGAAGAAGATAGGGTCAATACATTTACTTTTCTAGAGTATATTATATATATTTACACTTTATTTTACGCGGGGAATGCTTTTCGCACCATACCCTTCTTGGGGACAACGAAGGGTGTGTGTGGGACTCCCGGGCAACCTATACCGACTAATCTCTGAGTCACGTTGAGAACTGGATATTAATAACAATAAAACTTGGATTCGTTTTTTTATTTTGTTAATTTCTTTAATTAAAATAATCGTTTTCAGGGTTCCGTAGTTCTTGACTCGGAACCCTTATACATTCGTCTAATCCTTCCGTCCGTCCTAGACCTACCGCCCAAACGATTGGTGCTAGAAAGATGAAACTTTGCTTGAATAGGTATGTGTTATACTTACGTCGATAAAGTTCTACAATAAACATATATTATGAAAATTATTTTTATTTGGGGTACGTCCCCTATTAGTAAAGTGGTGATGTTTTCTTTTTCTCGAGGCTACCAATCGTGTGGGGTATCATTGGATAGGTCTTTTAAAAATATTGCGAGGTTGTTTAAACGATTTTTCGATTTAGTTATTCGTTTGCGAGTTATTCAACTTTCAAACGCTTTTTTTTGTAAAAATAGGGCATCCCCCCTGTAAAAGCTAAACAGATGGCTCGAAAAATCTGAAAAAAATCATGATAGTAGTCCATATATTAAAACTTAAAGGAAAACTATTGCGGTTTTATATATTTTTTTCAGGAGTTGTACAGGTCTACTTGTAAAATGCACTGTCTTGGAAAACTTCGTACAAAAATTAAGAAATAATAAGTAAACGTAACAATTATCTATTGGACAAGATTTTAAATATACCTATCATTATTGAACTGACCACTGAACCCAATTCTATGCGCAACCTGACACGCACTTTGAAAAAAATTTTGATTTATTATTTTCTCTAATTTATATAATTAATCAATTTTTGTTTTATTAATTGTTTGATTTGATGTTAATTTTATTAAAAAATAATTTAAATGGAAATAAAACTGATTTGGAAACCTGCGTTCATTCAATGATTTCTAAATGTAAATTTGCAAATTATGTGACGTCACACTAGGGAGGGGGGGAGTCTCTCAAATGTGACCAACTGTGACAAGGAGGGGGGAGGGGCAAAAAAATCATGAAATTCGTGTGACGTAATTTATGGATGACCCCTTACATTAAAAAAATCTATTTTATTGGATGAGCTGTAATCATAAAACGCATAAAAATGTTTTTTAAAGTATTTTTTCAATATACTTTTTAGGGTTCCGTAGTTCATGACTCGGAACCCTTAAATGTATGTCCAAACGGTAAGTGCTAGAAAGATGAAACTTTGCATGAATTTGTGTTTCTATCACGTCGACAAAGTGCTACAATAAAATCATCAAAAATATTTTTATTTGGGCTACCTTCCCTACACGTAAAGTGGGATGATTTTGTTTTCGCGTCTACCCCGTCGTGTGGGGTGTCATTACTGTCATTAGATAGGTATTTTAAAACAATCAGAGGTTGCTAAGACGGTGTTCTGATTTAGGTATCACTTTACGTGTTTTTTAACTTTAAATAAATATTTTTAAAAACAGGGCGCCCCCTGCCCCCTCCCTCCAAAAGCTATACCGGATGGCTTGAAAAAAATGAATAAAATTGTGATAGTAGTTCATGTGATGAACTTTAACTATAACTTTTTGTTATTTTAACAATCCCCCCACCTCAAAAGCTAAACGAATGGCTCGAAAAATCTAAAAAAATCTTGCTTGTAGCTCACGCATGAACTTTAAAGGAAAACTATTACGGCCTCGATTACTTTATTAGTTTATGGCCTGACACGCACTTGGCCAATTTCTTAATTGTTAAGTTACAACTGAAATATATGAAATATCGTGCAATTTACCATACAATAGTGTTATGTCATCAGCTTTCTGCCAGTGAAAGTTCCGTTAAAATCGGTCAAGCCGTTCCAGAGATTACCCGGAACCAACAGACAGACAGACAAAAAAATTGAAAATAGCTTTTTTGGTGTAAGTATCAATTTGTGTCAATTTCTTATGCATTTACTAAAAATAACAATTTTGATATTACATAGACACTTCAATTTTATTTATGTGTATAGATTATAGATCATCTATGTTTTCATTCAATAAATAAATGCTATCTTGACATAGTATGAAACGAAGTCGCTTCCGTTGTCTGTTAGCTCAGATCTTTTAAAATACTCAATGAATTCAGTTTTTAGCAATAGGTGGAGTTTATTTTTAGATACCTCTAAATTCTAAAATAAGCCTAGTGATAACTATCAGCTTTTAAGGACAATAGTACCACAGTATAAACTATGTTATAACAAAAATGAAGTTCAGTGGTAGGAGATTGAAAGTCGATCCAACCTAGTTTGGGAAAAGCTCGGAGTTTAATGACCTATATGTTGGCGAACTTAGTTTTGAGAATTAGCAATATTAATCTGGGTATTGACCACTCACGATGAGATTTTTACACATATTTCGTCTATTCTGTTAAGACAATACTAGCCAACTTAGTAACAACGCAATCTTATTTTGACACAAATATTTTTATTTTACGTTACTTTCAAATTAAATTAAATCAATAAATATTTTTGGACATCTAGCACACAAAGCCATCCACAAGCTTCACTGTAGCAAAGCTTATAATACTATGAAAGCTAGATTGACTGATATAATACTTATATTTTTTTCCATACACATAGGTACATATTAACTAAATATTCCTTCGTTGGTTTTTGTTTTCTTTTTGCAACGGAATCGTTTACCCTCCCAATAGTACATATAAAACTAAGCTTTTAGAATTATTGAACATACCATTGCTTTCAGCTATGAATCAAAATCTGTATTTCAAATTAAATCCGTGATGCCTTCATTCGACGTTTGTTTGATTTAAGCAGTAGGTACCATGTTTCTACTGAGGTTTCAGACCAATTCCACAGATGTCGATAGAGGATTTGGTAAAAGTTAGGCTCTAACGAAGCCACGTCTGTTTGAACGTTCAATGCTTTTCCTATTCGATTAGATTTTTTAACATATAACATTTAGAGCTCGAAAAGCAATTAAGTTCTTCACTTTCACAATATTTTATTTACCTTAGTGTTAAAACTTTAACATAATCAGTTGTAATGCTCAAGTTTAATTCGAACAACAACGAAAGAAATCATTATCATCAACCTATCGCAATAAACTGCTGGACATACGTCTCTCCAAATGCACACCACTCTAATCGTTTTAAAAAAATATGTGCTATTAATCTATATACAGTTCATATTTGGAAGGGTG
Organism: Phragmatobia fuliginosa; assembly: GCA_932526445.1. Lineage (NCBI taxonomy): Eukaryota > Metazoa > Arthropoda > Insecta > Lepidoptera > Erebidae > Phragmatobia > Phragmatobia fuliginosa. The sequence goes on from OW052073.1 coordinate 8,436,286, forward strand.
ATAAGATTCAAGTTTAAAAAAATATAAGCTTTCAGTCAATAGCTCCACACACGTGTATATCGGATATGACGGTAATCATTTTTCGGGCTAATTTCTAATGTCTTTGAACGAGCAATTTTTGTATATTAATTTACGAAATTTAGCGAAATCGTTAGTGCCGTTACCGAGATGAACGATTTCGCTGAAATTTGGTATTTGGTGGTTTTGGGGTGGAACCGATCTAGATTAGTATTAGTCGAGAATCTTCAAGTTTTCAGTTTTCATGCGTTTTTCTTCCGCAATACTTTTAACATGCGACATCGGTCACCCAGGTACTTACAGCCATATTTAGCCAGTTATATTATATATGACCAGAAATTACCCCTTTTAGCCTCACACTCTTTACCTCTTTATAATATTGGTATGGATAAAATCGAAGTGTATGGCAAAAGAACATGTGTACAGGTGGTAAATAACATTTAATTACATATTACATTAAGTAAATCAAAAGAACATCTAAATTTAAAAACCCCAAGGACGGTAAAATGACGGTATTTGACTAAAGATTTATTGTTTTACATTTAGTTTGTAAAGCATTATTAACATAAAAATATATATGGCCAGCATACAATCATGCAGTATTGCGACGGTTTTGTGTTCTCAGAACTTTTTTTGCGGGGAATGCTTTTCGCGACACACACTTTGCGAGATAAACAAAGGACTACGTGGGACTCCCGAAGGAACCGGACTACACACTAAACCCCGCGGCAGCCTTCCTCGGCATTTGGGAGGAACACCAGGAACGCATCCCCCCACGACTTAGGTACCACCCGACGTACCCCCGGGGCAGGACGCTGTGACGTCGTAACACCGACCCGTCTTAGACGACACCCTTCGGCCGCACCAGGGGTGTCACTTGTCTCTCTCATCTCCCCAAGATGTGCAGCAGTGATCTTTATGCTACTATTGGGGTGCTAGCGACCTTTGAGAATAACGTCGTCACAAAAGGAGATCACAACTTCGCATGTGTTCTTAGAACCTACTCTTTATTAAACATCTATAATAAAGAGCCATCGACTTCATAGAGATATAAACATAATTTTGCATACATACCTCTAAGTATGTATGTAAATATCATGTAAACATTAATTTTAATTGCTTTTAAACCAATAACAAAGCTATGAAATACTAGCGTATGGTAAAAGCATGATAACAGATAGTTTCAAAACTTACCATTAATGACTGAAACCACGCAAAATTTATTATGCATAATGAGTTGGGCTAGATATACGTTAATCCGAAGCATGGGTAAACTTAGGATTCTCAACACAAGCACTCTTTGCGCACGTCATGCATAATTTATTATCCGTCCGCAGTTACGTGGTATTTTTGCCTTGATACCGGGATCGAATATCTGCTAAGCATAATACCTTGAAACTGATAGTAATGAGATTATCTTGTAGATGGCTGCCACTTACGGTTATGTTAATTTTCCAGGATGTTTGTGTTAAAGCTGAATGTGTTTCATTGTAAAATATCTGTCCTCAAATATAAGAACTTTTACATAAATGTATATTTCATTGAAAGACCTGAGCTCTTTTAGGTTGCACATAATCTCGTACTATTGCAGAATATTTCAGATATCTGAATGAAGTGCTAACGAAGGACGCTTTAACGGTAAATGTGTCCCAATATCTAACGACATCCAACGACTGATCATCTAACGATAGTCAAACATACGGTACATACGTGTCTATTAAATTTTAGTAAAATTATCTTATATAATATATATATATTATTAGACATATAACAACATGTGCTTGGATGCTTTCAATACATGCTTTCAATCAGGTAGTTTAAAGTCAACTTAGCGTCAAGTCACCTTATTTAAAGTCTGTTATATAAAAAGCGGCCAAGTGCGAGTCGGGCTCGCCCATGAAGGGTTCCGTATCAGCAAGTAACATCATATAAAAGTTCTTGTAGTTCGTTGTAACTTTCATCGATGTTTTTATACTAGTGTATTGATTGGATGAAAGGTAAATTGCGTGTTACGATTTATGACGTATTTAAAAAAAACTACTCACTAGATCTCGTTCAAACCAATTTTCGTTGGTAGTTTGCATGGTAATGTACAACATATATTTTTTTTACTTTTATCACTCTCTTAGTTTAGAAGTTAGAGGGGGGGGGGGACACACATTTTTCCACTTTAGAAGTGTCTCTCGCGCAAACTATTCAGTTTAGAAAAAAAATGATATTACAAACCTCAACATCATTTTTGAACACCTATCCATAGATACCTCACAAGTATAGGTTTGATGAAAAAAAAATTTTTGAGTTTCAGTTCCAAGTATGGGGACCCCTAAAATGTATTGTTTTTTTCTATTTTTATGTAAAAATCTTAATGCGGTTTACAGAATACATCGAATGACCAAATTTCAACATTTTCGGAAATAATTGGCTGTGACATACGGACGGACAGACAGACAGACTTGACGAATCTATAAGGGTTCCGTTTTTTGCCATTTGGCTACAGAACCCTAAAAAGTCTTCAGGCATGTACAAAATTTAGTTTAAGAAAAATCTGTAAGAGAAGTAAAACATTACTGTGTAACAACACAAACGTGTGACAAAACAATCTATTCTTGCACAAATGGTGATTTGTATACAGGAGAATAAAATATCACCAAACATTTCTCTTTGTTTACTTCTACACTGTATGTAGCCGTCGCTTTGGGAAAACTGAAGACACGTAGGTAGTGCAAAATGTCTGGAGCCGTGAGTACACCCCTATATTTGTTTCTTGTCACAATAGCGTACGTGGCCTTATTACTCGATACATTGTATGTTTTTGTGGATTCACGACATCAACCTTGGTGTTAAATCCATCAAGATTTGGGTTATCTTTTGACATGCAAAGAATTGTGTGTGTTTAACAATGGTAATATAGAAGTTACAATCTTTAAAGCTAAAATACACATCACATACAATAGAATAATTTTGTACTACACTTTTGAACTTTCGAAGACCTTAAAAAAGTAACATTTTTAAGGTATTGATAAAATAGATGTTTAGACAGATGATGTTTTTTTTTTCTTCCATGGCAAATATAGTTTTATCTTTTCTGCCAATTTCTAGTTGTAAATGATCTAACAGTTTATATGTAGAAAATACTTTTGATACTCTGAGAGGATCTTGTCTTAGAAAGCTTTAATAGTATAAAAACATGACACACCAGAATAACACGTTATATTGAGGTATCAGGTTTCAAAGGCAAAGTCCTTTCTATAGATGTCTACTTACTGGTGTCATGCATTAAATAATAAATAAAATAATAAGGCTTTATTTGTACTTTTACTAAAAGCCATTTATTTTAAGGTGTGATGCTTTACAATTATAATAAACCTTAAAAGTTTTCCTGTTTACCCAGTTTCTTTATTTATTATTAAACATGAAGCATAGGCAAATAACGTGTATTGGGGCAAATATTGGGCCAATTCGTATAGTCAGTGCTCACTTCGCTCAATAGTATGTACTCTTACCTCTAACTCGATATTACCAAGGCTCTCCACTTTCGGTTACTAACCAGGTTTTAGCCACAACACGGCATTCGTATTGAAACGCAAATTTTGAGTCACGCGTAGCGTTCCATTCTATAAAAAGTATGTACCTTAGTGTGTATATTAATAATGAAATAATGATTTAAACAAAACAATTTTGCAATCTTAAAGTGCAAGAAAACTTATGTTATAATAATCTTCAACAGGTATGTGTATCAGTAACTGATGATTGTTTTAAGAAAATTTAATCAAAAAAAGAGAGAACATCAAGTTTTGAAGTTTAGTGGGACAATTAGTTATACTAAACACAAAACTTTGATGGCCTCAAGTGAGGGGATAGGGTCATACACAGCGTATAACATCCGCGCGATAAGAGATAAGGGGCTGGCAGCTCCTACGTAAGTCTTATAGCGTCTGTTATTAAACATGTTTACGACATCAGGTCATTGATAACGGCGGCACTGTAGATGAACTAAGAACTTATACAAATGTCTACATAATAATGTAAAGAGGGAAGTGTAGTTAGGTACTGTATACACCAATAGTGTCAGATGAGTGATCTTGGTATATCATTTTAAGATTTTAAGTACTCGAAACGTATTATTTTTAAAGGCAAAAGTACCAAGGTGATCTGGATATTATATCTTTTTATTTGTAAGGCAAGACTATAAAATGTGGCGCAAGGTTATATTTAAAAAAGGTCTAAATTTGGTTAACCATTATACATAATATATATGATATTATTATACATCGTTTATTAATTACACTACTGCATTTTATTTTGCTTTATCTTTTTACTAAGTCTTATATTAATTAAAATTTAATTGCAAAATACATTATAAATCTATTAATAGTTCTGATTATAATTTGTATATAAAAATTCTGTGAATTTATGGAAATATTTTTTTTTGTTTTGGGTCAATAAATAAAGACCTTATTTACTGACCTAAAACAAAAAAAAATCTTTAACTAATTAAATATAGATTTTATTACCTTATAGTCATATCAATTTTATCAGTCATCTCTTTACAAGATTAACAACTTTTCTGTCCTGCCATTCAACCTTGGAAATTGAAGTTTTGCAGACTATTTAAAAAAAAATATTAAAAAGGACTCCAATTTGTTAAATTGGGTAAATTGCACTCAATAAAATATTTGTAAAAGTTTGATTTTTCGGTAAACAGCCTGTAGCACGAAAAACATTAAAATGCTTTTAATGCTAATATTGGATATTAATAACAAATACTTTTCTACAAAAAAAAGCTAGTTACTCATATTAAAAAAAAAATGAAGTTATTACTAAAATGAAGTACTTATTTAACAAGCTAAAGTAGTAGTTTTAGGAATTGAATATTAAATCAATTACGAGTAACCGTAGCTGTAAAGTTCACATCGTCAATTAGGTTTAAACACCTTTTAAATCGAGTTTGTATGAATGAGGTTTAGAGTTAGTTTTAATAATATTAAATGCGTCTACATCTCATATGATAAAGACAAAAATGACCAATCATGAATATTCAGGCGCTACTCAAAACTAGGTTGGTAGGTAATTAATTAGTTTGGAATTTTAGTTTCTGATTGTTAAGGACGTTTTGAGACGTTTTACGTCTCCTAAATTTGAAGGGCCACTTGTTGATTTTTTTTATTCGGGACAATAAACAATTGTACAATATGTAATAAGTTTGTATAATATGTTGTTAGTCATATTAAATTTTTCACCGACCTTTAGAAGACACCTAATGCTTAGATGTCTCTCTCTTAGGAAGGAGATAGTTTAAATAAAGCTGGTGAAAACGAGCATTAATTAGAAGTTCATGTTTTAAAAAAATGCATATAAATTTAATCGATACAAATTTGAGAAGGTATATATAAAAATAATAAATAGCGTACATGAAGTACACGTGTTTATAGTAGCGAGTTGAATATTTTTCGCGTAAGGTCATTGGCACTTACTTATACCTAAAAGTAAACCATTTACGTTCTTCACATGTTGTTTTCAAATATAATATAAGACCATCAAAACTTTTGTTTTAAGGACTAAAGATAGAATACTTGTCAATGACAACCATTCCTCAACGTATTTAACATTATAAAAGGAAGGTTAATTGTCAAGGATTTACTCGTGTAAAATTCTTTAATCACCGAACATACCTAAAATAACGAAGTGATCGTGAAACTTTTTAATATAACCTAAATTCGTTCAAGGTTCAACTACACTTATAACGTGTGAATAATTGCTATAAGGAATAATTTAGTACGTTATAAGTTTTAACGAAGCCTCTAAAGCCGAACCGGGTAAGTATGATACCCCAAGTGGATATAGAACTCGAAGACCGACCGATTGATACGGTATAGACTCAAGAAAATTATTGTTTATAACATGTATCTAAAAAAAAAATCTTGCTCCGAAATAGTTTTTTTTTTTCCCCGGAATTCAACATTTATTAATTAGTCTTTCATTGCTTTAAATATTTGTATGATGTAAATAGTTACTACTTACGTGTCACTACCACAAGGTAATACTTATGATAAAAGTCTAATAGCTTTTTAAACTGTACACAACATCCAACATGGTTCAAACAAAACAATCTAACAACACTGAGCTGCGTACCGATTTCATTATCAGTAGACCACAAGTTACCACATCGGTTGTACGCGATTTTTACTACGTAAGCACAAAATTATGTACAATGTATGTTTATAAGTGCAACACAAAATATAATAAATACACGTGCTCGGTGCAGCGCGCCGAAACGAACTGGGACTGGTGACGATCTATTATACCGGTGCGCGTGCACAGTCAGGCTCTCTCGGTCCATTTCCCCCACGCAACTCAGTCCGTTAGATGTTTGCCGTATCGATAGTGTAAAATGCTATTACTTCACGTACACCGTATAAAACGCTATGCATGCTACTAACAAACGAATCGTACAAGGAATACTATTCAGGAAACGATAGCAGCTGGATTATACATGTACGTGCCAACGATAAAGATTGTTTAATTGTCAAAATATTCAAAACAACTTCAAAGAAAAACGTGATCTTAAGAGACTAGTTGTTTTGCAGATATAAAATAACAAAATTCCGGACGTGTTTATTAACCTGGGCAATGAAGAAGATTAACTGTTCACTAGATTTTATCATAAATAGACACCACAAACAATTACAGAGCTGCGTGTGTTTAATAGGTGTGAAGTTATAGTGTTCGATGAATCTGATTGCTATAGTCAATAACTTTCCAAGGAAATGTAATTGAGAAGGAAAAGTCAGCGTTATGGTAAAAGTTTACACATCTATAAACTAGAACCCGACACAAATGGATGTACTTTGTCTGAATGCGTGACAGAATATGGAGCACAGTGAGTTGCAATGGAGATTTGTTCATCCGGTCCGTTACGCGTTCAAGTTTTTCCATGCATTTGTGATGGTCATATGTACGAGTATACGTAGTGAAACTAGAAAAGCCGTTACTCATTGGTGCCGTGACAGGTGTCGCAGTTATCGTCACGTTTTCTGACGCTCCGTTACCATTTGAGCACTACTACTTTACCGTTGTAACATGTGTTGCTTTTAAAATGTTAGACATGATGCATTATCTATTCCTCACAAATAAACTACAACTTTTATGATATCTTTGACCCGGCTTTTGGTAAATAAATGCGTGTTTTTTTTTTAAATTAAGTGTCACAATGATTTTGGAGAAATTAAAACAAAAAAATGATTACCTAATCGAAAGTGATAAACAGTGTTGGAGGCGAATATTATGTATGAAAACTTACTTATCATATAAAATTCATCTTATCATCATCTGCCATGTTGCATTGACTTTTAAATTACCTGTAACAAGGAAAATGAAAATTAAATATGATGCAATTTAAGAAAAAGATTTACACACAATACTATGACGTAATAGCAAATAAAAGTGTTAAACATTATATCGTACAAGGGAACGTTGAGTGATATGGACAAAATCGTGTTTTATTTTTTAACCGACTTCAAAAGTTGCGGCTCTTAGCTAATCTAAAAAGTAACATGTTATGCTCGTCATATTAACCGATCGATTAACCGGAACAAACAGACAATTTTTTTATAAAACATTATTTTTGATACAAGTACGGTATATAAGAGTAACTTTCATATGAATTTAAAAAAGAGATTTGAAATTATAAACATCATATTTTATTTATTTGTATAGACGTATAGATCAACACCAATAATACATTACGAAATCAGCTTGGCATACGTGACAAACTCAACAGTGGTAACATCTACATTACAAAGCGAACCAACAACATTTAGATAGACTACCGTTTACTTGCTTAGTTAGCCTGGTTCCCTTATCGCAACGTGCTACTTTCACATTCCTATTTATCTATAAGAAACTGAATGTTATTTGACAAGAAATACGATCCCACTGAAGTCACCTTTCAAGAAGAGAATACGGGTTAGATCAATGCTTAGTTCGCGACGACACCAGTAACGTTAAGAATAGTGAAGAATGACATTCATCGCCTCTTGCCTATCACCGATTCTAACGAGAATGACACTCACGTCCCCATTATCCCTACAAGAAACAAGTTTTTAAGTTAACCTAGAATTGATGAAAATGTATTCTTATTTATTACTGTAAATGTCTAGAGTACGGTTTATCAGCAGATATGTTCGAGTATGTTAATAACTATTGTCGGTAAATGTTCGTTCTTGTAAGTTTATGAACATAATTGAATCCCGCGATACTTCTCGTGGGTTTTGAATGTTTGATTTTGTTAGAAAAAGATTTTTGAATAAAAGTAGCCTAATTTACTCCTTATAACATCAGTTACCGTTAGTTAAAGTAAGTGATGATTCCTGTTGAGACAATTCTAGATTTGCTGTAACAGACAAAAAAAAAGATTTATATTTATGTAGATGTAATAACCATACTTTCATTTGTATTTATTGAAAAACTTACAATCTGAAACTACAAAAAGACACTTCCATTTAATTTATTTCTATAGATTATTAGTATTATAATACACATAAATAGGTAGGTGTGTGTATCTTTATGTACATTACTAAAGTAAATAATTATAATATTGAAAGTTAAATATAAGAAATATTGTAAACATCAATTAATTTCTGTTTACAAAATCGCTAATAGATAATGTCGATTTCATAATTTGAGATTATAAATATTAATTTATGCTTTCCTGAGATTGGTAAACTGATTCTTTACTCTGAATTTGAAAAAATATTTTTATTTAACAGATTTTTATTTATAAATCTCATTTTAATTTTACACAGCTTCATATAGAACTGGTATACTACTTATGTTTATTTAAATGTTATTAAATAAAATCCGGTTAATCAAATTTGGGTTTCATCAACATTATCATGGTCGCCACTGATAATATCATCCATCAATATATTTTCTTTTACTTTTAGAATGTAGTCATTTGCCCTCGACCATGAAGGACTGTCTAACCTTCATGAATAAAAACAGAAATAACATCTTAATAATTGCATAATGCTAAAACTGGAACGTGTTTTAGTAAGGAGGTCAAGTTCTAGAACCGCTTTGCCTCGCAATTAATGATACAGTCACTTTATTTCTTATAAATTCATAATGGTATGGAAATCTTAGGTGGATTTGAACGTCAATAACGATGGATTTATTCATACATACAATTTTAATATAAAAAGAACATGTTCAACATGGAAGCCGTGCCAAGACAAGTTACGAAATGTCCCCTTAAAATGGATTCTTATAATAAAGAATCTATCGAACGCCGACCTTGTAGCTAACAAATAGATGAGGCTGTAATGTAATAGTACGTAATGTTGCCATTGGCGAACGAGACAAGGTTACTAGTCAAGTGTATGTTTGATGGCGAATACAATCTTACGCTTGATTTACAAACTTAAAATTAACAGACTCCCGATTAAACAATCTGTTTTCGGGGATTGCTATCTTAAACTTATAACTGCACCTTATATTTATGAATAGAGCATTGGCCTAAACTTAAGTTTTTGTTCATTTTAGTTCCTACTATTTACTTGAACGGATAGCATACTTGCTGAAATATTAATATAAAAAATTGCAGCAACGGGAACAGCCAATACAGACATAATTATATGCTATGCTAAATACTTTGTGAATATTATTTGCACTATTTATTGCAAATGTCAAGTTATATAAAATGGTCACTGTCATGACATCAATTAACTGTGATGAATTGATCATTGATTTTGAATTGCTTCCTCTATATTTTAATTAACCCTCTTTGAAGTAATGAAGTATGGACGTCGTAAACAATATTTTTCTTATTCTTATATTTAAAAAAAGTATAGAACACTTTAGAAGAATGAGAAACATCAAATCACAAATGTAATAATTCATTTGGTTTACCTTAAATATTAACATTACGGAATATAGATCTCGAATACATTATAAATGTGACAGATTAATTAGTTAATGAGGAAATAGGGTCTACGCTTATAAAGGAATATAATCAAGAAAGGGGGGTTCTTGTAGCCTATCTCATTTCCCTCAAACCTCGGTAAAAGTTTATCCAACCTCTTAACGATGTCGTAGCATCTACGAAGATATTTGGCAATTCGATATCTACCACCCTTGAGGATTAAACAGGAATTTTGATCTTTGCCTCGCGTTAGAGATTGTTTAATTAAATAATATCATCCGCATTTATTACCGTTCTACCTGTAGTGGATATTGTTATTAAATTAAGTCTTGTTTAAATAGTACGTTTTATATTTAAGTGCAGAAATCTAAATTATGTGGTTTCTTAAAATGGCTTTGAAAGTTGGGACTCTTTATCGTAGTACCTACGTTTGGTGTTCTGTATGGATAGCATAGTATATCTGGTGGCGAGGGAGAAGATACAACGGGACGATTTATCACGCGGGAGGAAGCCAGATAAGCCCTCCCGCCACAGCTCGGGGGAAGAGAGTGCCAATGATCTATACAGCTGATCAGGCTTGTTACAGAAAACCAAGTTTAATCATATATATTTTACAGAATCTTATTATGTTTCTTTTACTTGTGTTTCCCAGATAATTAAGAATTTCCTATAGGTAATTTCAACTTCATTTATACAGCTATTTCGACACTACAAGTAGGCTCAAAATTACGATTAGTAGTCAAAAATATTTACTGTCATACAATAAATGGTCATTGACAGTATGGTGGGTCTAAGTTTTCACTCAGATTGTCGTACCAAGCCGACGAAACGCTTCACCGACCGTCTGTGTACACTTGGTCAGACGCTGCGCGCGCACTCCGATCAATACACCTCGGTTGCGACGAGTTCGCACTACGCGCTCTCGTCTAAATTCGTGTGCTTATTTTTTGCGCTGCAGCCGAATAGATTTGATAGAAATTCGATATTAATTTTAACAGCAACAAAGTAAACAACTTTATGCTTACCGCAGTGCCTAGTTTATGTGATTAGTCAGATAACGTATTTACTTATACGGCAACTTAGTAGGTAGTATTTTTATTTTGTAGTTACTTGACGAACAGTTCTGCAACTAGTTTCGTCTCACTGAATGTAGCTTTTTGTATGCTATGCGACTTCGCGGTTGTAGTCATCTGCAACTTAAATACTGGTTACAACGCGTTAACCTAATCGATATATTCCTTTGGTGAATTTACACAAGTTATTATTATGTAATATTAAAAAAAAAGATTTCCTTCATTCTGGTTTTCGTTGTACTAGAATATATTCCTAAGATCTAATTGTTAAGTGACTAAAGATAAAAGCTATAATGTATACAGTTTCTAATTTCTTCCGCCTAAGATCGAGCATAGTGTACCTGCATCTAATGAGTCTATGCTCTATATCTAAACGAAGCATAAGTTAAATTGGTGAGGACCTACAAATTTCACCCATTATTCAGATTTATTGCAATCATGAATGAATGCATAATAAATTTGGATGTAAGAAACCTAAGAAAATCATTAAATATACCTAGAATGTAGGAAAGGAATGGAACTGAATAGTGAAAGTTTCCTGTGTGTTACAATGACAGGCTGGGTGGGCCGCGCAGCGGGTTGATTGAACTTCATTGTCAATCTTCAAGTACGCAGAGTAGAATGCCTTCCCTCGACGAAAGGTACAAAACTTTTATGGAGAGTAGTACAATACACTTTCAGGAATGGGAGGAAACTATATTTGTAGAATTTAAAATATGTAGTGTAAAGCCTTGTGCAATTAAAAAAAAACTTTATGGCTGGCTCCTTGTGTTTTCGAAAGCAGAGAATAAATATTGAATGTTAATTGCATTGAAAATAGGTACATATTTTACAAATTTAAATATGTGGAGTGTAGTAGTTTATAATTTTATATGTATATTGGAGAAGGAAGTCAAACTACTTCTTTGAAGGCCGAGAATAAAAGCTGTACCGTGATCGTGTATGGTCCGAGTCTGTAAATGTATATGGTCCTCTGGCCAGTTTTGAACTTTACTGATTTCGATTATGTTTATTTTTGATATTCAGTTTTAAGTAAAAAACTTTTAAGTAAAATAATGTCAAAAAGTATTTAGATATTATAATAGAAAGATGCTATGGTTCAAGAGGTTTAAAGAGTGTTTAAAAAACAGCAGTTATCGAAGCCGGATTTTTTCAATTCTATGTAGCTATATATAACACATATAATTACCAGTGTCATTTAACTGTTGGCTTATCACTAAATAAGGAAAGTATACGATAGACAAACTTTTTTTTACTGTACTTAATACGTAACTATACTATACGTAAAGTAGTTATTGGTGTGAAATTTGAATCTGGCCGTGTTTAAAATAGTATCTAAGTTGGAGAGCGGCGTGTCGTACTGCTGGTGCACACGTGTTGTCGCAGTTAAATATAACCGACAGTTCAACGCACGAGGGGGCGCGATGCGTCCGGTTAACCTACAACTGATGTATTCACGGCTATTTTACATAATAATATATCAAATACTATAGTAAGGTCTTATAGTTGCTACTACTTTTTTATTTTGTAGATATTTACAGGAGGAATTATGGAAACTGCTCATTATTATATTCCAAATGCAATTTTATTGAACGACTGAATATTGATGATTTTAATAAACATTTAGGTCTTGCAATGGTTACATATTCTTACTTCTATATTAGTTAAAATACACACTGAACATGCACAGTTATACAGTGTTACAGTACTAAAATGAACTTTTGACCGGTTTGGATATTTTATAAATTTTACAAATAGAGTTCAAAATGCTTGGTGAGAACTTTTATTACGATATTATTATGAGAATAATAATACGATTTAATTATTGATAATATCACGTAGCACTTACACATTAAAAAATATTGCATCACAATTGAATAGTAACTTCCTAGAGATAAACAAAACGATTAAATCAATCATAAAACCATTACAAATTCGATTCGATAATTATACTCCTGATCGAACACAGCAAATAACTTGCGAGTAATCGAATCACTTATTAATAGTTGCCGACTGACGGGTTTAAATTCATTTTAAGAACAAAATGGGTAACCGCTTTTCTGTCTATATTCATCTTTGAATGTCCACATTTTTTAGTCTAGATTTTATCAGTCACTAGCAATCACTCTTGTTAAGTAATGTGTGCTGTAAGCAATAGGCCTACTAAAAATGTAATAGTAGAGTGATTCCATACTCCACTCTGGTAGCTCTCTGACTCATTCTTTTTCAGTATTGTCGACTTAAGTAGATAATACTGAAACGACGAAAACTTGAATTAACGAAAACGAATAATAAGCAAATTAGATCATACGTTCATTAAATTTATGTAAATGGAAATGTAAAATTGATGGAACTGGTAACCTAATTTGGCATAATCTAATTCTGCTAATTGATTACATTTATTTAAAGTTTATATTAATCTTATATAAAAATATAATTAACTAATTTTTTTAAACGATTTCCAAAATTATTATTTTCTTTAACAGCCATATTATAATTTTCTAAAATAGGTAGGTTGTAGGTTAAAATGTTCTAATGGCGGTGACGTCGGCTTTAAAAAAATGCTAAGCCTTGTTCTGAGGTTCAATAAAAAAAATATTGATTTTTGTGACCTCCGATTAAAGAATTAGTACCTAAAGTACCTACATAGACACGCTGTTTCATACAACGCTTTATACTAACAACGTGGCAAGTGAATAACCGCAAATTATTTTTGAGACTCATTCGCTTCGAAAAATAGACAAAGAAGTTCACACGGCCTTGCCGTGCGTGTGCCGCACTGACAGAAGGCTGACGAACGCGGAAATGCCTAACGAACTGCCGCCTACCACGTTTATGAATAAGGTGGCATGTACGTAGATAACCTGAAGTAGTTCGAAAGAATATTCTGTCCTTCATGTTACCGTGAATAATTATCAATTTACCAGTTACGTGCGGCGGTTTGGTACGGATTTAAACTAGACTAGACAACTGCAATAAAATGAACATCAACCGCATCCTTATTAACCGTCATGATGTTTCGTTTGTGAGAGCATTTCATATACACGTTTTACTAATTAAATACCATCACGTTTTATGAGTGGGAGAGCTACGTTTCGGCACAAATGGGCCGTCTCGACAGGAATGATCTGAAAGAAAAAAGGTTTAAAGCAGTTCTTTCGTTCTGTGTGAGGTGCGAATCTTGGGATGCAAGTAGAGTATATAATCCGGTATCCTAGACCGCAAATAAAAACCCATGTTATTTGTTGCTAGAATGTCAAATCCTGACTTATTTTAGAACGTTTATAAACACTATTAATAAAATTAAAGAATATGATCAATATAATTGCCGCGAATGCGATGTTATAATAAAATTTATGGGGTAAAATTGTGCATACCTACAATATTTAAAGTTTTAAAAGTACATAACTAATTTATTTATTCACAATAAATTTTTAAAATGTACTTTATGCTGTGTTATTCACGATAAGAGATGGATGAAGAGTTGGCTGATAACACATGCAGTCATTTGATGAAGAATTCGAAAAGGAATATAAATAATAAATTTTCTTTTTATAGTTTGTAATAATCGTAACATTTTGGCCTGCTTACGCGATGGACGTTTCTGTTCACACAAATGCGCTTGTGGTGTCGTTTCTTTGGCAGTCGCCACACATGTTTACATGCCCACACCGGTACACTGAACTCGGATAAATTGTTGGTGGTTCGTGGAAACGGGACAAGTGTGGACGCCTCTGTATTCGGTTGTTTGCGTACTAAAGCCACGCATAGCTTTTATGAAACAAGTTCATTGACTAAACTGACGATGGGTTTTAATAAATATCACAATCATTAAATCAACAAAATTTATAACGTTTATTATTTTGTATACTTGTTTCCAAGTTTTAATAATAAAAATAATTCAAACGTGTTTGTAATCGTTGTTAAAGCCAAGTTATTAATACTCTATTTCACATTATATTTTCCAAGCAATTACCTAACCAAAAAGTACACTATTTCAGTACAGCAACTACGTGACCGAAGTTGCGTGCCACCCAGTCAGTTATGAGTCGATTCCATAACAAATTACTACAGATTAGCTTATCATGATAGGACGATATACATTTAATGTATATTACAACTATATTATATCTCAGTTACTATACTTATTTGTATGTATATGTCGCCACCAACTAGTTTAATTAGCCGTTCAATCAAAAAAAAAATCTCAGTATTTTATGTATATTATGAATAGACGCCTCAGGTGGAGGCTAGGCGGTTGATTGACCGGCTTTTGCGGATGATTGAATTAAACTAGTTTGCGGCGACATATATATAACGATGCTCATAGAAATACTATCAGAGTAAAAGCAGCAGGTAGTCTCGGAAATTAAGTTTAGCTATTCGAAAACCAAACTTGAAACTACAAGAGATCATGTTTAAACTACGAAAGAAAATATTGTAACTTGGGATGAGGTCTAAGGCAAATAACATCAGAGTAAAACCATGATCTATTGGGAAAAAAAAGTTTCAATGTTCAATATATCCAAGGTAGACTCGACTATCATATAATGACATATTTTTGAGAGATCACAAACGAAGAGCAAGGTCGAAGCAAAGTCCTGAGGGATAATGACACGGGATAGATTGCCTTTGAGATTTTCTCCAGTATTACATTTCATGTCTGTCTTGAAAATGTATGCACCTTATTAGACTTTTTTTTATATATATAAGCCTTCTAAAGTGACTCTACTCGCCTGATGGAAAGAGTAGAATCCTGGAGTAGGGTCACCATCCTCATTGTGAATGAGACAATGCAGCATGGTGATCGTCACTATGGCGACATAGTAAGATCCTTCTGCATCATTAGACCTCCGGTCACACACTCACCAACGAAATACGAAACCATGAACGCTGTCATTTTAAGTTCGTCTTTAGTGCGACGGAAGTACTGCCCCGGTCGAGACGGCCCATTCGTGCTGAAATTAGGTGTAGCTCTACTACTTCTAGGTATAGCATGTGAATAAAAAGAATGTATTATTTAAAAAAAAATACACTTTCTTGTATGTTTTCTTTAATTAGCATTGTGAATAATTGTCTACAATGGTTCATTTTCTTTATATCTGTACGTTAAGTACAAGGTGTATATTAATATTTAATTAAAGTCGAAACATATACATTTATCAGAAACTAAAAGTGTTGCAAAGTGCGACTGTAGCTACCGGCTGGTATGATGATTCTTGCGGATGTTATTTTAGCCTTTGCCGAAGTATCATCTGCACAATCCAAGCGTCATTTTATACCTGATAATGTGACTGTATGCGAAATACACGTACAGCGGTAGGCAATATCATAACAATTTGCCACCAACATTGATGTCTCCGATTTCGTTGTGAAGCCGTGGATGTCATACGACGCGGGTGGTACGCTCAGCTTAATATAGACTTTCATATTTTTTTCTAATTACAAGTTTACTGTAAAAGTACTGTAAAAAATATTTTATTCTTTTATTCTTGTACCTACGTCATGGGTATTCGATCTGTATTAAGAATATGGTACCCTCCTTGTTTGGTTGTCTGTTACATTAGACTGTCTTAATAGGTTCATAGCTTTGCTTTGTTGAACCTGTAATGCTTGCGATGACATCAGATATCATGTTATTGTTATTATATTGATCATTCAATATGAATGTTTGTCAATGATGTAATGTAAATGATCGATATATCAACAAGTGTATACAGTAATTTTTAACAGAGTAAAGAACGTCACTCAATATTAACCCTTCGGGTGCCTGGTGGGTCTGACAGACCCATCACTTCAAAACTTCGACGATATTTTTTTATTTTTTTTACCTAACGCGCTGCGCTTCTCAGTAGCTTCGCGATATGAACTAGTAGCCATTTTGTCTCCTCTCCCGTAATCCGCGACGCACACGCATTCAGATAAAAGGTGTTTTATGTGCGCTCGGGTCTCAGGGACCCGACCAGGCACGCGGCGTAACTTTTATTCCGTAAGTACTTACTTTAGTTTTTTCTTGTTTATTATGTTTTGTGTGGTAAATTGTTTACAAAAATAATATTTTATCAGTTAAAAATGGTTAGTAACGAATTTTGAAATCTGTCAAGCTTTGGAGAGAGATTTAGAAGAATATGAATACGAAGATGTGGTATTTGATGATAGTGGAGATGAATCAGTCTACTTGAATGTACCACATGGGTAAGATAGTGCTGAGGAAGTAGCAGAAGTCCATGCTGAACCCAATAATAGTGAAAGTGATGTTGAGATGTCTCAGCCATTGAGTTATTTGTCTCACGCGTCGTTTTTTTTTTCTTTTTATAATTTAGCCTACCAAAGTGACTCTACTCTGATTGATGGAAAGCATGAGTATAATCCAGGAGTAAGGGCCACCATGCTCATTGTGCGGGTAGGCAAAGTAACATGGAAACCTATACTACCATGGCGGCCTGGTTAGATAATTGGATAATTGTGAATTTTTGTTACGTAAAATATAAGAATTTTAAATTAGGTAATAAACATTTTGTAAAACAACTTTAGTTTTAATTTTTGCAATCATATAATTTAAATGTCAGTGAAAATTAATAAAAACCCTGTATTTAGCTTTCTGACTCGTTAAGTAGGTGAAAACCAAGCATTTTGTTTACGGGTCTCACAGACCCACCAGGCATGCGAAGTGATTTTTAGGTACCAGGCACCCGAAGGGTTAAAAAGAGATGAAACTTTTCACATATTCACATGTCGTTATTTATCCTAGTTAGATGTGAAATATATATCGTAGAGGGTCAGACCGGCTGTTCCTGTGGTGAATCCAACACTGATATTATATTTGTAACATGTTATGATATGTGGCACGCACCATTTCCAAGTGTTTTTTTTACTCTTTTTACGTTAGAAGTACTATTAATTTAATGAAACATTAAATAAAATTAATATTAATTAATTAATATTTGGACATCTAACACACAACGTCATCTAGTCCCAAACTAAGCAGAGCTTGCTATGGGTACTAGACAACTGATATAAATACATTAACATACTTTTTTTTTGTAAATACATACATTACATAGAAAACATAAAAACTCCGAAAGAAATATTTGCAGATCATACAAACATTTGGACCGTACCGGGAATCGAACTAGAGACCTCTTGATCAGCAGCCGCATACGCTAACCACTAGACCAACAAGGCAGTCACTATCGTCGAGGCTACTACTTTATGACATTGGGCATGACCAAGACTGTGGAACTATATTTGTTACAGTCTCTTAATTTCTTATTGAAGTTAGTGATTTAATAGTTAGGAATGACGTCATTACTCATTATTCCATACAACTATTCGCACCGTTTAGACGTTTAGCAAAGAGGAACTAATAGACCTTGACAATCTTGATTGGAATTACTTCTGGATTGAAGATTTATGATCTGCATGGACTTAAATTTTATCACGAAATTTAGCTATTATCAAACGAAAGTCTGCAGAACATGATTAAAATAAATATCCAAATAATTGGACAGGTTCTATCGATTTTTGACATGCGCTTGTGATCAGCAACGTTCATTGACGAAATTTCAACATAGTTACCACTATTGCGTTACATTGTCAGCATAACCATAATAAGTCGTTTTGTAAAACAATATATTGATAATGTTGACATGCAAATGTAAAGTACTAGTCACAAAATTAAAGTTAATTTTTAGTAAATTGATGATAACTTTTATGTTAGTTAACATTAGTTAGTTATGTTAGTTATGTTAGTAATTATGGCATCTTTATTCCTCTGTTTGACGACAACACAGGGAACTAATACATAAGGTTTAATAAAACTCCTGCGTCTATCTTGTTCTTTATTGAAACATTATCATCGACAGCCTTTAAAAGTCCACTGCTGGGCATAGGCCTATCCTTAAAAAGAGGATTTGTCCTACCATACCACACTGGCCAGACCATGGCATAAAGAAAAAAATAGAATTTAGTAACGTAGTTTATTAGGTTAATGTTTTACAATCTATAATTAAATAACATGGATGTCGCATTAGGTATTAATGTTCATATTACCTAGTTAGGTCAAGGGCTGCTGGCATTCCAGCCGGCACGAACCACCAGGTCGGCAGCCTCGTGCACATCCGCTGAGGGACGGTCCTCACCCGACCATGCACGACACTTGTCCACAACACCGCTCACAGTCCACAAAAAAGCACCAATTTCACATTCACCACATAATAAAAACTAAATGCGCCAATGTCAACACAGTGTCATGGTTCAGAGCGTCTTAATTGACCTGAATACAGATAACGGTGACGCAAAACCGTTTGGTAACTTAGATCTAAGTCTCGACAATCTATCTAGTTTTCCGGTATAGCTTAATGGAGGCAAACTAGAATAGCACATTAAGAATTCAATTGATCGATATAAGAAAAATAAATTATGTGTTAAAATTTGGAATATTCTAGTTATTCAAGGAAAAACGAAATATTAAAAGTATTGCAGTTGTAAAATGGCTGAATCCAGGACGAACGAATTCTTAAAACTTAAGGGGAGTTAATAATTGAGGGAGCGATTGGTTGAGTAATGTGAATAAGGGTTGTTATGACTGCAACGCGAGGGTCGATAAACTTTTTTGTTCAGGATATAATGTAATAAAAATAAAATATACCTACATTCGAAGCGTGGCTGATAAGTTATTACGATTGTTTGAATTATGTAAAATATTACAATAAACGTGGAATCGAAGTAGTGAACATTGGTTGTTGATATCGCGGAAGACGAGCGTGCGTTCGCGTGCCAGCGCGAAGCGGTCGATCTGTATGTCGCTCGATGTCGAACTGACGCCTGACACCGGCTCCCTCGCTCTGCGTAGAGAATTCTGTGGCGTTCGCGCCCGCCCCCGCGTTTTTCCTAAAGTATTGTGCTAAAGCCGCCCTATGATAGCACGTCTCACCCTACAGTGACATTGTACGTAGAAAAATTAAAGGATACTACATTATTTTCTTTGAGTAACTTGTCAGCATTATCCTTTTAGGTATTTATAGTATTTCTAGTATTGATACAAACAGCACAAAAATATGAGTATTTTCATTTGGTCTAATGTTGGTTACTTTTGAATGACTCTAAAACTTTGTCTCTGAACAATTTTAACTACGTTACTATAATAATAGTAATTACTCGAAATCACCGGTAGCAAACTGTCTATGAACAATTATTCTGATATAGGACGCCTTCAAACTCAGCCTTTCCTCTTACAGAAATGATATGAACAGCACATATAATGTTTTTATTGCGGCTGTGTGTATTTCTAAGATTTCACGGATCAAAAGAGACTTGAGTACAATTTGATCCAATATAATATACGACACTTCCTACACCTTTTGAAATGCAGGAAATAGGATGGAACAATCATGTTTATTATTTTCTAATTAATTTTCTTAGTAAAGATTGAAATATAGCTGTTAATTTTAAATATTGCATAATTTTAACGAATATTATTGTTTTGAGGATTTCAAATTACGTCACAAATATATTTTATACGATTATTGTGGCACTAATAATGTTTAAGAAATAAATGCATGTTCTATAAAGATATACAACTGATTAAGACCATAAAGTATTAGATACATTTCAAATAAAGTTCGATCTTAAAATAAAGTTGATAAAATAGTAAGAAATTAAACTTTTATTTTAAAACTGTGATGCGTTGTGGATAAAATAGATTTTATTACATTAAAGTTATTCTTATTTTGTACTATTATGAACACGCGCATTAAATTGATATAACACTGATTACCTACTTCGTAAAAATCGTGGCATAAAAGTGACTGTATTAATTAGTTTTAGGTAACTTCGAAATAGTTTTGAATCTAGTTTTTTTATCTAAGCTAGTCTATATGTAATATTAAAAGATTTCATCTAAGAAAACATTTATTGAAATCTAAGAAGTCCTATTTACTTAAAATTTGCCGTGACTGCAAAAGGGCTGAGAATACGCAGTAATACCTAAATTGTATGCCACTGAATTCAATTGTCACCAACGGCACGAATAACTAATGATAATACATATTTCTTCATACTTATGAATAAACAATTACTTGCCTGCTTAAATAGTTCAGACGTGGAAAGCCAATGTGGCTCACTATAATAACATACTTCAATCAATTCTGTGCCACCAAATGCTTGTATTACATTAATTATGTTCATGTTGAAATATATTTTTGGGACTAATTTAATGCTAATGTGTAACTTACACGCTCTCGATCGTCATTTATGATAATTGCTTACGCATAAATATGTTTTATAATAGGTAAAATATTGTAGTGGAGTACCTTAAACGAAACACCATCACGTTGCACGTACAATTGATTAAATAACTTAGGGTTAGGGTAATATCCAATAGTTTCCTGGAAGAATTAGTTGCGTATTTTGTATATAACGAGCAACTAGCGAAAGTTTAATTTATTTGTATGCGTCTATTTGTCTGTTTTGAAAAATAAAAACAGTTTTTGTCTTTTTAGCTGCTTCTTTAAATATGGGCAAGTATTGGACGCCAATGACAACAATATCTATGTGATATTGCATTATCCACAATAAATTAAGCAACTGGTTTAATAAAAAATAAATATATGTGCTATTTCATCACTATAAGATCTAGTGTGACACTAAGGCATAATTCCAATAGTTGTTTTTCTTTTACTGGTGTTTAGATTTCCTGAGAAGTCTAGGCATTCAACAAAATGTACTCGACAATCTCAAGATCTTCCAACAAGAATTCATCAAATCACGTTTATTGAACAAGTACTACTTTCAAGTGACAGGTAGATCTCAACAGCCATACTTATTTGATTAAATAAGATTATTTAATATTAGTCAGCTATTTAAGATCAGATGATCTTGAAGATTTTGTTTGAGACAGGAGAAACTGATGTAATACAATTTAGGCGCCACTGATTTAACATTGGCCAGTCGCTTATAGTCCAGTTGTCCTAGGTAGTTGAAAGAATCACGGAGCGTAATTAACGACGGCGCGGTCGGTACCTGGATGGGTGACCGTTAGTGGCATGATATTATGAGCGTCTCCGTGATACGGAGATCACGTTAAGCGGTCGGTCTCGGTCGTAATCATTAGATGTCAGATCAGTCATGAAGTTCCAACTTAGCTTCACGACTGTTATCTCATGATAACAACCGGGAGAGACCGCCTTCAAGCGGCCTTAAAACGTCCAACGTTAAGATTAAGTAATGTTGTCTTGCCAGTCCCCAAGCCGTACATAGCCAGCATGGGTTATTGATGATAATAATTTAACAGTCGTCATATTTTTATGATAAATAAACAGTTACGTTATTAATAAATCGTTAAAGCTATTATAATAATTATTATTATTTTGTTTCTATATGTGCCAATTTATTTCAAAATATCTAACTACATAATATACTTCTCAAAATTAAATAAAACGATAAAGTAGCGCTGTGATGTTTTATTTATGGTTTTATATCCCTTTCAGATCGCTGAGCGATCTTGTAATACAATTCTGTGAATCTGTTTTTTGTTGTCCGCTGTAGTTTTTAACTTAAAATGGTTAATTATTATGAAAAACGTTAATTCCTCGTCAGTACTAATTAAATAACTTTTATCAGTTACGGGGAACCGCCCTGAGTAAGTCAAGGATGGTTAGATGCTAAACTTATCGTGCAACACGTTAAATTTCTTGAGACAATAACGTCAGCTAAGCATCATGAGAACAAATTTATGTCTTGCGATCGAGAACTCTATACTGATATTGTTTTAAATGTATTAATTTTTAACACTATACTCAATGATGCATTACCAGTAAATATAGACACTGACAACCGGTTAAAATGTAATTCCTTTTTAAAATGTACATTCAGAAAGCAGTCCATTAGGTGAATTTGAGTGGTTTTTTGCCTGCTCCTAATCATGAAGAGTACCACATTTTATTTTTATTTGTATATAAGTATATTAGTATTAATATAAGTATTAACGGTAGGCAAAATGGATACAACACTTCGGGTTTTTATGAAATTTTTATTTTTAAATCAGTCAAGTTAGTTGAAACAGAAATAGCTTAATTTTCCTAATTAGGGTTTATTTTTTTTATAAAATCTGTATAATATACATACATACGTTTAATATAAAAATATCAGGTTATACAACACCGTAGACATTTTATTATTAAAATATGTTTAAAAATCTATAAAATGTGTACGAATAACTCTATTATAATTGAAGTGTACCATTTGGCAACGTAAAGTACACGTAACCTAACGTTAATGTATGTACCAGGGCATATACCAAGTTATTAAATGTTGGCATATTTGGCAGAACTCCTGAATGTTGTTAACGATCGAAGCTGAGCACAAGTTAACGTACAAGATGCACAGAAAAGGTATATAATATGCTATGGGTTGTGCCACATAAACTAGGTTCTTACATTAGTTTGTCGTCCTTAATTTGTTCATCTCTACCCAATACCGGTGAGTGATTTATGGAACAGCATTGAACTGTACCTGGCCCGTTCTCGCAGTCCAGTAATTAGGAATGGGTTGTAAACAGTGTAAAAATTTGCATATAGACATTTTAATAGAATACAATAAAGTTAATTTTATTTTTCGTTCTTATTGCTTTTTTATCCAAATTTTTTATATAATCAAGCCTACCAAAGTGACTGTACTCTGCCTGATCGTAAGCACGAGCAGAATCCAAGAGTAGGGGCCACCATGCTCATTGCCACAGTGCATACAACGCAGCATGGTTACCCACACCATGACGGCCAAGTGAGATGTTTCTGCATCATTGATAAAGTGATGCAGAATGATTGGACCTCCGGTCTCACACTTATCAACGAAAGATGACAGCAAGAATAATGTCATTTTGTGATTGGTGTTTACGTGAGGGTAGTATTGCACCGTTCAAACCGGGCCATTTGTGCTGAAATCAGCGTGGCTCCACTATTTTTGCTTATCGAAACTAAATATGCAATCTACACAATTGCATATTTCTCGTTTATTCCACGACGTAAAAGAAGCAAGAATACAAAACTCTGCTTCTTTAATCTTCACCAATATGTGGAGAATTTTGTTTTTATTTTTTTTTAATTTAATTCTGGCTTTAATTCAAATTAAATTAAAAAATACTACGTTCCCTGCTTTGAAAATCTATGACATGATTAATTTTAACTGTATGTAACAGAAAATTTGTCTAAGTGTATGGTAGAATGGTATCACTGGTATTCACCAAAACAAGACGAAGTGTTATCTCGACGTATTTAAATATGACACACAATCAGCTATATTTGTTTGACCGATATCGCTACTGATAACATTTATTATCGTGGTTAGACTTTATATTACGATTTGACGAACATCATATATTTTAGTCTTAAACTTACGTTAAATAGTAATGTGTAACTAAATATGTATGACGGCGTCGTCCGTGACACCGACCGGTTTTCCTTCAATAAAACCTAACAACTATTTTAACCTAAAAACGCACCTTTTAGTTTGTCGATTACCCACGCAAGGTCTAACTTAAATCTACATTTGATTTCTCTATGCTTAATACCAAATGTTATTTAAATACGAAGTTATGTTGTGTTATTTTTTAGGAGACGTTAGGTTAACTGACAATAGTAAGACATATTTTGTACTCATTTAATTTATTTTTGGGACCACTATTTAATTGTACAATAGAATTAATAAAGTACTAAATATTTAAACAATAAAAACTGCAAAATTACGCTAGCAGAATATATAGGTAAATTAAACTATGCACACACAGAAAATATTTTATCTTAAGAACTACTTTTATATAAAATGTCCTGTCTTGTAACATATTATGTATGATATCGGTCAATGAAATAAAAATTATTTTATTAAAGGGTAAACATTTTTATAACATTTTTTGGTCGTGGGTTCCAATCTCGGGGCGAATGCATGATATTTCTGTCCATTTTTTCTACCACGTTTCTTTGCAATATTTATTTTTATTAAAAATTAGGAAACTATGACAGATTTTCGAGTCGTAGATACTGCGATAATTAAAGGTTATAGGACACCAGAGCGTCCTATCCGTAATCACATACGGAGAAGAGACGTGGACACTCATCAATTAATTGGTCCACAAAATTGAGCGTGCGATGCCGGGTGTTCCGATTAAATTCGAAACGATGATATTTGATAAAGAATGAACTGAATCAAGAATGTGCGAGTAAAGACCACTATTAGGTAAAAGTAGGTACCGTCTTTTGGTTGATAAGGTAACTTTTTGGAGTTACGCCATACGAATACATACTACTCTCTGACGAATCAGCATGTAACTAGTTACCCTACGAATCTTGTGATATATTATTCTTTCATAATACAACGTCGATAACATTTAAACGCTGACGTCATTGGCCCTCAGTGACACGGTAGTGACATAGTCACTGGTTATTTTTTTATCATTGGTCCGGCTGTTCTATCTAAGCAAATATCTTAACTTTTTGAACTTCTAAGGTAGAAAGTGTCACATTGAATATCACGTAACTCAATGTGAGATACGTGATTACGTTTTATTTCTTTCTCCACATCTTCACTTCTAATCGAGATACGGTTTTGGTGTAAGAGCTCTCGCGTGAGAAAGCTCTGTCATTTAAGCTTTCCGTCGTACTTAGCCAGGCACTCATGGAGGCCGAAGATCGTTTTGCACTTTCCGGCGCCCGATGTGTTCCCTGCAGAACGATAGAGTACTACTTACCTCCCATTTCATTTTTCGAGGACATTAAATTCACATTAAATTCTAGTTTTTCAACCAAAAGAGTAGCAAAATTAATTAATTCAGTAAAGTAAATTCATAAACGTTTTCATAGAATTTTCAATAAATTCAGTATATTATTTCTTGTAACAATCTACGACTTCGCACTGGAAAGTCTATGTTTCACAGAATATTGCAGTGCTTTATCATTCACTTTAAGTTTTTTTTACCGTGTCTACTACATTCAAGATAGCAGTAGTGTAATAATAATTAAGAAAAGATAAACCCTAGTTTGTGATGAGATAAGGATGTTATTAGGAAAATTAATTGAAATAGTTAACAAGACTAACAACAATTAGATACAAAAAGTATTTGCAAGGAAGATATGTGTTGCAAGGATTTCTCGTACTCAAGGTCTTCATTACAGGAAATCTTGGAATTGGCGGATAAGTTAATTACTTAATTTAAGACGACCTTTTAAAATAAAAAAATATATTTATATAGCGAAATAAACATTTTCTGGGTCATTAAACAATACTTGAGTATGTATAAAATGTGTGCACTTATATTTTCTAAAATCTTTAGTTTTATTTCGTACAGTCTGTTACGATAGTCTCCGTATTAATTCTTGGTGTTCAGATTATATAGGCCTTAGTTTACGAGTATAGTAAATCGAAGAAGCTTTCCTATAACTTCCATTCTTTAATAGAGGTCTATTTACAGCATGCCATGTAGCTGATTTCATCACAAATGGACCGACTCAACCTAGGCTACCCTCACACTCGGTAATACCCTAACATAGAAGACCAAGGCTGCATTGTCTGCATTTAATAATGAGGATGCTGACCACTACTCTTCGATTCTACTCATGCTTTCATCACACAGAGTAGAGTCACTTTGGCAGGTTGAAAAAAAGATGATAGAATTTATATGAGAGTGTTTATAGTTGGCACTTTTACTGGTACACTAACATAAGCACATTTGTTTTATTACTGTGACATATATTGTGGCTTTATTTAAATGTAGCTAAAGGGCTAGAAACCAGATTCACTAACCGTGGATTCAAATAACATACTTGTCGCTATACTTAGGCAATTATACTTTTATACTTAGGCAATTATAATTAGTAAAAGAAAGGAGCTAGAAAATACATTTCGGACAACAAATTTTGACAAGATATCGATCGATAAACTTTATACATCTTTATACACCGATATTTGTGCGACCAGGCCGTGCATTTAGCTGCACATTAGGAAAATCGGATGGCAAGTTTTGGCCCCAAAACCTCTCTCTTTGTAGATTAAAATATGATCCAGATGGAGGAATTTGTATTTCAAATGGTATTTATGTAGGTTTAAGACGTTTATGTCTGTAGTCTCTTAGAATATTACTCGCCGTTATGTTAGTCTAAAAAAAAATCTAAGTTACCCTCTCTGTCATCAGATATCTGCCATTGAAGTCCCGTAAAAATTGGTGCAGCAGTTCTAGAGATTAGGCAAAACAAATAGAGGGCAACATTATTTTAAATGCCTTTTTGATGTACGTACCGGGTATACTTTCATATGCATTTAGTAATAAACTGTTCATTTAATAATACAAATAGACACTTCAATTTTTTTTGTATAGATATTATGAGTTTTCACTAAGTAGAAATTAACACAGAAAATTAAAATAAATCTTAGCCATAAACATTGAACTTTTAAAAATGATTTATTCATACAAATAAGGCAATGATATGAAATTCAGGGCATTCTGATTCTGGTTTTAATAAGGCACAGATTCAGGGACATCAACCAAATGTAGAAAGCGTTGCTTTCACGTAAACTCGGTGGGCAACAACGGATACGATTTGACATATGGTATAACCGCATTGTTGACCTTTTGCACGATGTGAACGTTGATGAAATACACAATGCAGTTGACACAAGGTGAAATTTTTGTATAAAGTGAACGGCTCGGCTTAAAGTAAGGATGCTTGGTGAGGACACGTTGACCCACCGAAAACCTTGATTGTTCCCTCTGCACTGTTGGCCAATTCTATCGCTAATGACTGCTTAATCACAAAACTAACCTTAGATAATAATTTACATGGCAATGGATTATTTAACTCTAGCGGTTACTGCTTAAGTAATTGCTAATAGAAAAACTTGTTCATGGTATTTTGGGACTCATATAATAATGAGTTTGATTTCGACAGCGATCGAGTTGGGTATGCCTTTAGCTCGTAATGCATTTAACGTCTAAACAAACGTTTAAATTTTGTAATATTAAATTTGCTTAATCTGATATCATGTAGTGTTACCAGATTTATCTATGAAGAGCTGAATAAACCTTAATATATTAATTAACTTCTGATAAGAGTTATTCGTTTATAAGAAGACCGGCAATAAACGTTAAATTAATGCTAACACATGAAGATATACAAAAATCATAGATCACGTAGGTAGCTTCGTAACCTCGACTGTTATTTAGCCTTCAAGTCTCCTTACCGTTTGAGTGTCGCGAGGTAACATTGCGAAAGTTGACAACACCGTACGTGAGCAGATTGTAGAGGAATCACATTCTTGTTTTGTCGCATTGGCTTTGCATTTCAGTTTCCATTCTAACAATAACTGTTGCGTTCAACGTTAAATTGAGTATTTAATTAAACAACTTATAATTTCTTTACTAGCACTGAATTGCATTTAGAATGCCTTACTAGCCATTATTCTAGCTGACCGTAACGATAGTTAGATGTCACATTAAAGTATATTAAATATAAAAGTACGTAGTATAAACCACAACGCAGAAGCCAATAGCCTTTTATATGTTATCATAAGGAGCAGTGAACAGTCGTGCGCAGACAATAATTAAGCAACGTCCAGACAGTTGGTTTAACGTTGTTAATAGGTTCGGTAGTAACAATGCGATATTACGACCCACTCAGGGTTCCTACACAAACACAAATTATATCCATACACGTCAAGTAAATGGGCGCTAGAACAACAAGGTTGCCGTAAGTTGGTGGCGTAACTGAGAACAAGTATGTTTTTGTACATAAGTGGTAAAAGATTTGTAAGAAGGAAATAAATATTTTTAAGATTTATTTACCTTATTGAAGTGTTTCTTGACTAATGCCTTTCTGGAGACTTCCACGTACCTACATAAACAACACAACAACATCATCTAGCGTAGGCGAGTTGAACTACGTAGTAAAGGTATTTAAATGTTTGTGCCGATAACTGCATAAGAGCAGCAGACACATAGGAACGTTTACTTGTTTTGGTCAGAAGAACATTATTTAATCCACGTGAATAGCACATTGTAATATGAATCAGTTATTTGCAAGTTCTGTAATGTGATTGGCTACTCTACATTTTTGAATTAATTCGACTGAGCACTCTCAGTTTGTAGAACATCACAACTGGCTTCTTGGACAGTACCTATGTCAAATATTATCAGAATAAAAGTATATTAATATACTTTTAGTTCTTTGAAGTAAATGCAGGTATTAGTTTCGTTAATCCCAGTTAGCCTTGTAGTTTATTTAATACCCGATAGTCACTTTCAAATCCACGCCGTGTAATTAATTAGTGAATGGAAAGGGAAAGTGATATTGTTATTTTTATTGCAGGAAACGAGTACTTAGAAAACGTGACCTTAGTGTCAGATAATAATATCAAGTTTGGAGCTATTAATCTTCGTCTATGCCTGCAGGAATCGTGTTGCGGAATCTTATTTAATATCTACACCTCACAGGAGTTATTGTTCACCACTCGTTGTGGTTGTTCATTAATAATCTGTCTTGTCAGTGTTGGTTGTATGATTAATAAGCACCATATTAAACAGCTGGTCGTGCTAACAATGTGTTTCATACCCAGAACCATTCGCAATAGGTAATGATTGTTATTTTGTACACGTGAATATTAACGAACATTCGAATCCAGATGTAATAAAACAATAATGTGATTTGTACAGTCAGCGTCATAATGATATTGGCGTTCAAAGTGGTCAAAATGATGTGAAAAACATTAATTCAATTTGATGTTGGCTCGCAAGGTGCTCAAATTGTTGTACGCATTCAAAGTGGTCAAAAGATCTTAGCAAGCAGTTGTCAATAATATGTTAGCTAACAGAGTGTTCATATTGATGTTATCAAATAGGTTGTTCATTGGTTTCTAAGCATGCAAACTAGTCAAAAATATCTTAGCAATAAACAGAAACCAACGTTATCGCCCACAGATAGAGTATACTTTGCAGATTCATTAATACTTTTAAATGTTTGTCCTTTTTTGTCTTCAATACCTTTCTCATTCATTTCTTGCATGACGTAATTGACATGTCTTTTGTTTCGAATGTTATTAAAAAACATAGTCCAATATTCTATTGAATCATAGGTAATCTACAATATTATACTGAGAAAAGGAGTATGGATGTAGGTATTTAAATGAGATAAAACCAATTGAAATTTCTTTGATAAAAAGTAGAATTAATGATACGATTATTTATTTTCGGGTAAAAATTCTCATTTGATTCGTCTTCTTGACGAGTACTTTGACACTCTAAGATGGTAACCAGGGTCTGATGATGGAGCTGGAAGGTGGCCATAGAAACTCCGTAATTAGACGCAACCCCATCGAAATTAGGCTCATTTTATTCGTCTTTACGAGTACTTTGATACTATATGGCAACCAGGGTCTGATGATGGAGCTGGAAGGTGGCCATAGGAACTCCGTAATTAGACGCAACCCCATCGAAATTGGGCTCATTTTATTAGCCTTTACGAGTACTTTGATACTATATGGTAACCAGGGTCTGATGATGGAGCCGGAAGGTGGCCATAGAAACTTCAGCAAATGAGTCGATGTAGTTGCGTTTTGGTTTTTTGTATAAGTTACATATTCATCAACTGTTCGGCTTTGTAGAACGTATTTTAATGTCCTACAATGTACGCAATGTATCTTGTCATATCGTAAAGCTCGTAGGATTCATTCAAGCTACACGCCGGGTACAGAAAGTACCTATTATAATATTATTTGACCGTTCGATTATAATCGAACGGTCAAATAATATTAAATTTTTACGCAGTTCATTATAAAGTCGCTCGTATTGTCTGTCCGCTCTGATCATTTAAATTACGCAAGGTATATAAACGCGGTTTTCATCATAATTAAAGTTATCTTTTAGGGAAGATTTATTATTGTGATTATATTAGTGTACTAGATGCGCCCCGTGGTGTTACCCGCGTATCATTATGGTTGCTATGCAAATGTGTTATGCCTAGCAACCTGTGAAGTTTTGACAGGAAATAAACAGTGATACATTTTGACATCTACAATTTAATGTATTTTTATAATCACCTAGCTTTCGCCCGTTTATCTCGATTATTGCAGTAAAAAGTAGCCTATGTGTTATTCTGATATTTTAAGCTATATTACTGTAAAGTTTCATCCAAATCCGTTCAGTAGTTTTTGCGTGAAAGAGCAACAAACATACACACATACATACATACTCACAAACAGTGGCGTAACAATAGGGTGGCAGGGCTGGCAAAATGCCACGGGCCCCCGACCCAAGAGGGCCCCGGCCCAAGAGGCTGCGAGCTCATAAATATTTTTTTACACTGTACCTGAGTATTTTATTTTATTTGAAAGGTATACTTGTAACACTTTCTCTTAAGAAAGGTTACTCCCCGGGTAGCTAATGTCAGAGAGCATGAATTAGATGGGCGCCTTGATCTCACAGAAGATTGACCTGGTGTGCCTTGCAGTGATTCAGGGAATTCAAAGAAAAACCACTCTCCAGTTTCACACAAATATATTTACATATGAGATACAAAATACAATTAGTAATACATCTAAAAATTTAGTAAGTATACAAAGTTATGTAGGTGGGTTGCTCAACAAAAAGATGATCTTTTTGATCCAGGTTATTTTAAGCTGGCCCCTTCCGTAGGTGGTAGTGAGAGTAGAACTTCACACCCAGTAGGCCGGATGCAAAGGTTCGTCAGCCCGATCTCGGAAGAACCGATGAACAAAAAAAATAAGTTATTAACCAGAGGTATGTCAATTAAATTGTAACAAAAACCATACGTGATCCCGTGGCAAGTCAAGGATGAGCGTGGTACGTGCGGATGGTCTTCCCACAGGCCGTAGGCCTCTGCGAGCTAGTTCACCCACACAGAGTCCAAGAAGTCCTCTCTGGCAGGTGATATGCTACCGCGGAACTGGCGGCTCTCGAGACTTGTCACACTGTAGGCCCGGCAAGGAAACTGAAGTACAGATCCTTAGAAGGATATTTGAACAAATCCTTTGACAAAATCTTGGTCAAAACCTTGGACCCTAGAAAAGAAGTTAATCATCCTAAGCAAATAATCTCGCAAACAAATACACTGAAGAAATACAGTAAAAAGAATTCAAATTCTCACCACTTCAACAGCGGGGCAGATCAGCAGAGATTTCTTCACAACTATTTATTACGACGGGCAGGATCACAATATGTTCACAGCGAGACACAGAATAGTCCTTTGAGGAACTAATACTGGCTTTTATATTCTATTTCAAGGACTTTTCTGGAATAAAAATCCCACCCTCTTACAAAATAAAATAACCTCATACGATTTCCAAAGACAAACCAGACCACAGATTAAATACGCACCATAGACCTAAAAATCTTTTTGGTCAAAACTTGTTTAACGAATGACATGAACGCCACCTCTCGCTTCGTTAGTGAAAACAAATCTAACATGCAGTTGGCAGACAGAGGAGAAAAAGTCGCGGTTTGCCAAAGGTGGCGCTATAGGTACATAGAATCTGTTCTGAATACTTGGTTATCCACTCGTAGAATTAAGGTTAAAAAAAAAGATGTTACAGTACCCCCTCCCCCGTGAAATTTCCTGAGCAGGGTGCGAAGGAAATTAAAAGATTGCCTATGCAATAAAAGAACAAAAAAAAAAAACCACAAAGTTACAAAACAGTATGGCTAAGCTAGTAACACCCAATAAGACAGAGATTCCATTTCAATACCCGAAGAAACTCAGGTTACTGCACGCCTTACTATACGGAGGACAAACCGAAGAGAGGCGTGAGCTGTGAAGAAAAGCGCACCTTGTGAAGCAGCGAGCCTCATAGTGACGCAGGAGACACAAGTACAGAAGCACTACAAGGTGGATCAGGAACAGAGAGTGGCTCCTCCCCACTGTACTTCAGAATATCCTTGATATGGTAGGCACCTAGACTCCTACCATCCAGATCAGACAATTCGTAGACTAAAGGCGAACGTTTCGCCGTTACTACGCATTTCATAAATTTCGGGGCTAACTTGGCTGTGAAGTTTTTATCCTTGTTAGATAAGTAGTGCGTTCTCTTGTAGACCAATTGTCCAACCTTCAAATCTATATGTCTTTTTCTGAGGTTATAGTATTTTTCATTTCGCCTGTGAGCCACATCCAAGTGTTTGCGCACTTGGGCGTAAATACGATGTATTTCCTGCAACCTCTCTCCGAAAGGCTCAGGACTATCGACGGAAATACAGTTGGGATGAGCGGAAATCTCGTCCTGTCTGTAGAGGATACCGTCTCCTATGAATTCCCTGCCATGAACAAGAAAATAGGGAGTGAAGCGAGTTGCCTCGCTTACTGCAGTATTTAAGGCACACTGCAGTTCAGCAAGGTTTTCGTCCCATTTCCTGTGATGAGACTTCACATAGCAGGAGATCCCTTGAACTACGTTGCGTATGGCCCTCTCTGCCTGGTTAGTCTGCGCATGATATCTTGGATTATAGTAGACGTTGGGCACACTATATTTCACTAAGAGGTCCTTGAATGGTTTGCTCACAAACTGAGGGCCATTGTCCATATCCGCTTAATTGCAATTGTCATGATTATTTCCAAAAATATAATCCGCTTAATTGCAATTGTCCTGTAATCAGGACAAAAATTTTATTGTTAGTTTGCAATTGTCCTTTATTCATGACCAAACGGGACACCCCGACGCATCATTCAAAAATGTTTTATTTCTTTCTATCCCGTAAATGTGCCCTTTAATGTCTCTTTTGTACATTATTGTGTATTAATATCGCTACGTTGAAAATATGACGTCATTCGAAAACACTCAGGTCTCAGCTCGTAAATTATAATTGAAGTCAGTATCCCGGTACGGCTTGGAGCGGATAGGGCTCAGCATTTTTATAATAGTATTTTAAAAGTGTTTGTGTTTAATTTCAATAAACTAAGTGATTATTACGTATATTTATAATATACATTTGTGTTTTGTGATGGAGTTGGCAGTTCAGAGTGAGTTTTTTTTGATTTATAACAAGTTTTGTCGGCGTAGAGAATTTTGGAGAAAACGAAAAGTCTATTTAATCAATTCCATATTTTTCTGTATTTTACAAACCTACCAAGTAAATCGTAATACAATATCGTCCAACATGAGCATAGCTATAATATAATAATAATATTTCTTATTTACGTGAAAGCGTATGCTTATAATAAATTGCTAAATATGCATAGAAAAATATTCACCGTTTGAAAATGTTTCGTGATATATTTCTATGCCTGTAATTTTATATTTTTGTACTATGGAGTTTGTTTTTTTTATTTCATTACGAGTAGATAGGTCCATTCCACCGTAAAAGTAATAAAATATGCATTCTATCGATTTACTTTATAAAATAATTCATCTCAAAATACACATAGTCATTTTTTCAACCATAGTGAAAGTTTGACGTCGTATTACAAAAATCACGAACTAAATGTCAACAAACCGTCGGTTCTACGTCATAGCCTCGTTCATAAACAATACAAATAATACTATCCGTGAATACGGTTGGCATTATTGTAGTCACAAAAAATTAATACGTAAGTTCGCTCGTCGAAACTCGCGGCGACGGCCGATGATGTCACGTGACCTATGGCAATCGGCGGGAATTTGCGTTTTTGACATGTCACTCAAGCGGAAAACCGCGTTTTTGATATATTATCACTCAAGCGGATATAGATTGTTTTGCAGACACCATGTACTAGGAAGACATTCTTCTCGATGAATCTCGCAACAGCTATGCCTGTAGCAGTCCGTATAGGATACAACATGACATATTTACTGAAGTAGTCTGAGACCACGATTAAATGTATATTTCCCTTGCTAGAGGTAGGGAATGGGCCCAAAAGGTCACAAGAGATGGCTTCGAAAGGTTTCGACACCCGTTTTGGATTTCCCATGAGACCAGGACGGGCAGTGTTCACAGGTTTATACTGCTTACAAATTTCACACTTGCCCACGTATTCCTTGACGCTTTGATACATCTTAGGCCAGTAATAGTTGAGAGCCAGTCGTTTGTGGGTCTTCCAAACGCCTCCATGGGCACTCATGACGTGGTCATGGTACTTGGTGAGCAGGGAGGCTCTGTCCTCCTGAGGTACCACTAGTTTCCAACTGAAATCAGATGTCAAGGAAAATTTATTTCTTGACAACCTATATAGTGCACCATTACGAATGTCGAAGTTCGGTAATTTTCGTGGGTTTTTTAACACACTGTTAAAAGTATGGAGATACCAAGAATCTTTGGTGTCACTGGTATGCAATGCACCAATCTGTATTCGAGACAGAGCATCGGGAACAACATGATCCTTACCCTTCCTATGCTCTATGTCGAAGTCAAACTGACTCAACCTCATGCTCCAGCGCGCGAGACGACCAGTCGGATTCTTTAACTTGTGAAACCACAATAATGAAGCGTGGTCCGTGACTACGGTGCATTTCTGACCTTCCACGTATTGTCTGAACTGTTCTAATGCAAAGATCACAGCTAGCAGCTCACGTTCAGTGGTGCTGTAGTTGACCTCGCTCTTGTTAAGAGAACGACTGCAATACGCGACCGGGTGTTCGACACCCTCATGTGTCTGTGTGAGGACCGCCGCCACCGAGTAGGAGGATGCGTCACTAAGAATCCTGAACGGTAAAGAATAATTAGGCATTTTCAAAATAGGAGCAGAGACCAAAGCGGACTTCAAGAGGTTGAAAGACTCTTCCGCTTCGGGTGTCCACATGAAAGAAACATTTTTAGAAGTTAATTTGCATAAAGGTCTGCTAATCTTAGAGAAGTTGTTGATGAAACGTCGGTACCACCCAGCCATGCCCAGGAAACGCTTCACCTCTTTAGGATTGGAAGGAGTGGGATAGTTGAGAATAACATCAACTTTACCCGGGTCAGTCCGAAGGCCGTGTCTATCAACAAAGTACCCGAGGTATTTTAGTTCGCTTCGGCAGAAACGGGATTTTTTCATGTTGATCGTGAGGCCGGCCTCTCCGAGGCGCTGATGGACTCTATGTAGGAGATCCACATGCTCCTCAAAGGTGCTGGACACAACGATGATGTCGTCTTGAAAGGCGAAGACCCTGTTGTCAAACTCTGGGCCGAATAGACGGTCCATGAGGCGCTGCATAGAAGCAGAAGCTCCGACGAGCCCGAAACACATCACATTGAACTGAAACAAACCCCGTCTAGGGACAGTAAAAGCAGTCTTCTCAGCAGATTGTGGTGAGTCAAAAGGGATCTGCCAATAGGCAGCACTTAGATCTATAGATGATAGATATTTGGCATTATTGAGATGGTCTAGGATTTGATTTATATAGGGTAAGGGATATGCATCACTTTTCGACACGGAATTCAGCTTCCTAGAATCAAGACAGAGTCTTAGGTCACCATTCGCTTTCTCCACCATCACCACTGGCGAGTTCCACGCAGACTGAGACGGGGATACTACTCCCATCTCCAACATCCGGTCCAGTTCTTCTTCCAGGGCTTTCTGTTTACAGGGAGAGAGCGGATAGTACCGTTGCTTGATTGGTTTGCTGTCACCCGTATCAATAACATGGTGCACAAGAGATGTACGGCCTAGACCTACTTTATCAGTATTGATCGTTTCGAATTTGTCAATAATGTTGTTTATAATCCGCTTTTGATCAGCCGACAAGTTGTCGTAATCCTCCAGACCATGGTTAAGCGCCAGTGATTCCACAGGATTACAATCACTAAAGTGGGATAGATTGACATCCCGAGTGGTCAATCTGTTTCCCAAATGAAACTGATGCCAGAAGTCAACGCCAAATATCATGGCGGTAGTAATGTCTGGGACAACATAGAATTTAATAACTCTGACAACAGAATTATATTCAACAGGAAGTGAGATACAACCCATACACGACAGACTAGAGCCGTCTGCTGTAGATAAACTAAAGGTGGGGCTGATGCCTTCTAGCTCAAACCCTAGTTCCAAAAAGATGCGGTGCGAACCCTTGCCTAACACAGAGCAGGCCGCACCTGAATCTAGTAAGCCCAGAACGTTTAAGTTCAGGACCTTTACCACTAAATACGGTCTAATATCATTATCCCGTTTATTAAACAGGACCTTACCAGAGTAATTACCAGACAGAGAAGGAACGGACAGACCGACTGGTAGGCTCCTTGCAAGGCCCTGACTTACTCGTTTTTTGGCGAGACGTTACATCGGGGACAATCCGGGATTCTGACACCCTTTCGACCACATCGGAAGCACACCACCTCTCTCGACTGCGTGCAGCGTGCAGCAAGATGGCTGCAATCTCCGCAGCGAAAGCACTTGGGTTCGCTTGAGGTGGAGGGACCGGAAACCGCAGACACCTGTCGAAAAGATTTATGAGAGGATTTATTCTTAGTCGGATATAAGTCAGAGGTGATTTTCATTTTGTCCAGAGCCGGTTCGTCAAATGCCTCTGCCCTAGTACGAGCAAGTTCAAGACGCCTTCCTAATCGCTTTAGATCTAATATGGACCTTACGTCATGCAGAGCTAATTCCTTCATATACTCAGGTCGAATGTTGTGCATCAGAATGTCCAGCTGCTCCTCGCTAGGCATCCTGCACGAGAGTCTGGCAAACATGGCCTGCATCGTGGAGATGTAGTTTCCCAACGTTTCGGATCGGGCCTGCGTACGCTGTCTGATTTCCTTTTGGAGACGATAGTCGTAGTCGGGGAGATCGAAGTTCTCCCTCAACTCCTCCAACATGCACTCATAAGAGGTGAAATCCTCCTTGTTGGTACGAAACCAAGACAGAGCTGGACCCTCCAACAGGTCAGAGAATGCAATTAGGATTTTCTCCTTAGTGACCTCACGAGCGCATCTAAGCTCCTCTAGTCTCTCAATAAAAACCCTCACACAAGAAGAGCCATCAAATTTTAAGTTGAAAGAATTTAAGTTGATGGGTCTATCCTTGATCAGTAAGGTTGGGGCTGAGTCGTCAGCAGCTACTTTGGGCTGCATCGAACGGTCTCCTACCCTCTCGGGAGAGGTGAGCTGTTCATTAGCTACTTTAGCTGGAGCTGCTTCCTCCTCCAAACCATCCGAGTCAGAGTCAGTTTCCGCTTCAGACACGGACAGCACCTTAACTAACCGATCCCGGATACCAACCAGTTCAGGGCAGTCAAGACCACACCTCGCCAGCCTGGCTAGTATATAATTAGCTCTGAGAGTCACTTTACGGCGAATAGATTTATTGGAAACAAAGTCACCTGAGGAAAGAACACCCTCCAGTTCTTGGACCTTAGGCTCGCATAGAGGCAGCTCCGAAGCAGCAGAGGCAGAAGAGGCGATACTGGGCTTTAGACTGCCCCGTCGGCTGAGCCGCAAAGCAGTTCGCAACTCACTCCTTAGACTTGCCACAGTGTCATCCGCGCCAACTGAAATCCCCATGGCAGACAATTCATTAATGAGTTCATCCCTCTTCAGGTAATTAATACACCCACTCAACTGGGCCATGATGAAGAGAAAAAAAAAAAAAAAATTTGAAGTTCTAAGTTAACGTTCCAAATTAATAAGATTATAATGTTGTTTCAAAGTTAAGGTACAAAGTTAAAATACCAAGTTGATATACTAAGCTGAGATACTAAGTTAAGATTCACAATTATAATTCGAGCATCAGAAAGCGATATTGCAGATTATATTAGGTCTAGGACACAGACAGAAATAATATTAAAGAAAATTGAAATGAAGAAAGAGCGAAATTATAGTGCCTACAAAATTCTTGTACCACAGCATAAACTGGACGTATTTCTCGATGATTGTTTGTGGCCAGAGGGTATATCTTTTCGACGCTTTGTGTATTTTAACAAAAATAACAAATATGGTGAGAGTATTAGCTTATTGAATAGTGTCAAGAAAAAAACAAGCGATAATTAATGGATATGCAGTTTAATGATAAAACTACACTTATAAGTTTTAACTGTAAATCTGTTAAGAGATCGGTTGAGTGTGTGCGTAAGTTATGTAGGATTGCGGATATTATAGCGTTGCAGGAGACCTGGCTTCTCCCGCATGACATACCGTTCCTTGACACGATTGACCAAGACTTTTCGTGCACAGCCACATCAGCGGTTGATACCTCGGAAGGTATACTTAGAGGTCGTCCGTATGGCGGAGTAGCTTTGATGTGGCGAAAAAATGCTTTTACGGAGGTTTCAGTGATTGAGTGTAATAATCCACGTATTAGTGCAATTAAAGTGACAATAAATAATCACGTTTTTATAGTGTTCAGTGTATACATGCCTACCGACTCAGTGGAGAACTTACCATTTTTTACGGAATGCTTTGGTGAGGTATGTGCCATTGTTGACAATTACTCAGTAGAAGCTATATTTATATTAGGGGATTTTAATGCGCACCCGGGTGAACGGTTTGGTGATGAATTACTTAGTTTATGTTCAGATAATCGTTTGATTTGTGCAGATGTAGACCTTTTAGGCTGTAATTCAAATAATTACACGTTTATCAGTGAAGTACACGGGTGTACGCGATGGCTCGACCACTGCGTTACTAGTCAGTCGGCCAAGCAAACAATTAGACATATAAATGTTAAATATGACACGTTTTGGTCGGATCACCTGCCGCTTGTAATTGAATGTCAAATAAATAAAATTGTTTGTAAAACTAAATCAACTTTCCGTAGCAGTACAATAAATAAAATCATATGGGGGGAAAGAACAAATGAACAAATTCACAAATATAATGAACTATGTCACAATCAATTAAGATTGATAGGCTTTCCCGATGAGTTCAGGAACTGTTGTTCTAGTGTTTGCAACTGTACTGAACATAAACACAGACTGGATGCACTTTATAGTAAGATAATAGATGCTCTTTCCAGCTCGGCAATACTAAGTCATAAAAGTAATGTTTGTAAAAATAAACGTCATGTAACAGGCTGGAACA
The DNA here is from genome assembly GCA_932526445.1 of Phragmatobia fuliginosa. Lineage (NCBI taxonomy): Eukaryota > Metazoa > Arthropoda > Insecta > Lepidoptera > Erebidae > Phragmatobia > Phragmatobia fuliginosa. The sequence continues at coordinate 8,476,259 of OW052073.1, forward strand.
GGTATGTGCGCGATTCTCACAGGGAGGCCAGGCTTAAATTTTTACACTGGGTATCTCAAGGCAGGCCGCGCACGGGTATAGTTTATAATGAAATGTGTGACAGTAGAAAGAGGTTTAAAAGAAAATTGAAGTGGTGTCAAAACAATAAAGAACAGATTAAGCTGGATATCATTGCTGAATATCGAGCATCAAATAACTTTTCCGATTTTTGGAAGGCAACAAACAAGTTGAGTCCTAAGCCTGGCCTTGCTGAGAGTGTTGAAAATGTTAATGATAGCACGGGTATTGCTGAACTATTCAGAGAATACTTCACAGTAAAATCGCCACTCGGTCCTTCTACTCAAAGTATAGGTGTGAATGCGGGGCCTGCCGTGTCCGGTGATATATTTACTGTATCCGCCAACCAGGTACGTCGCATTATATGTGGCATGTCGAGAGGTAAGTCGCCTGGGCACGACGGGCTTAGCATTGAACACCTAAAATTTGCGGGTGTGCATCTAGCACCAGTGCTTGCAATGTTTTTCTCCTTGTGCCTGAATCATACGTATCTGCCGATGGAACTTATGCGAACGATTGTTGTACCTATAGTTAAAAACAAAACAGGTGATGTATCTAAAAAAAGCAACTACAGGCCTATATCTTTGGCAACCGTGATGGCTAAGGTGCTGGACAGTGTGCTTGATTCGGAACTTGCTGCACATTTAAAGATAAATGACGCTCAGTTTGGTTTCCGTCCAGGTCTGTCTACGGAAAGTGCGATACTCAGTCTTAAGCACACTGTGCAGTACTATACAGAGAGGAGTACACCTGTGTATGCATGCTTCCTGGACCTTTCCAAGGCTTTTGACTTGGTGTCATACGATGTGCTTTGGCGGAAGCTCAGGGGGACAGGCGTGCATGCACGGGTTCAAAATTTGTTTCAGTTTTGGTATGCTAACCAGACAAACTGTGTAAGGTGGGCTGATGGCTATTCCGATACCTATCGTATGGAGTGCGGAGTGAGACAGGGGGGGCTGAGTTCTCCGAGGCTATTTAATTTTTATGTGAATGAGCTGATAGATGAACTCAGCAGCACCCGAATAGGATGTTCTGTTGACAATGTCTGCATGAACAATTTTAGTTATGCAGACGACATGGTGTTGCTTAGTCCTACTATAAGTGCTTTGCGGAAGCTATTGACCGTTTGCGAGAGGTATGGGAGTAGACATGGGCTGATTTACAATGGAATAAAAAGTGTTTATATGGTGTTTAGGTCGCGTAGTAATTGTCCATTAAATGTGCCATCACTGAAACTAAACGAAATTGAACTGAAGCGGGTTTATGAATTCAAATACCTTGGACACTATCTTGCGGATGATCTTAGTGATCACAAGGATATTGATCGGGAACGCAGGGCTATGGCGATTAGGGGTAATATGTTGGCCCGTAGGTTTGCTCGTTGTAGTAATGAAGTGAAAATAACATTATTTAAAGCATATTGTCAAACTTTCTACACGAGCAGCTTATGGTTCAGCTGTACCCAGAAGTCTTTATGCATATTGCGTGTTCAGTATAATAATGTCTTCAGGATGCTGTTAAAGTTGCCTCGTTACTGCAGTGCTTCCACGATGTTCATGGAAGCGAGAGTAGATGGCTTTCAGGCTATATTACGTAAGAGAACTGCCTCTCTGCTTAGGAGAATACGGGACAGCAGTAATAGCATCCTGAGGAACATAGCTGAAAAACACGACTCGAATGTAATGAAAAGCATAATAAAAAAGTTGCTAAATTAAATGAAATGAAATTAAATTAAGTTAAATATTGCTAATTACTAACCTAGGTTAAGAGAATCTGTATACTAACACTATGGACTTTGTCTGAATAAATAAATTTATTATTATTATTATTATTATTATAATTCAAAGTCTAAGGTTATTTAGTGTCAAGAACACAACCTAAGCCTGCAAAAGAAAATCTAGGTTGATTACAACAATGTATATATTAATTTATGTGCAGATATTACAGTTCAAACAAACAAGTAACCAATATGTTGGAAGTGTTTATATTGGTAAATGAGTTTAAATGTAATTCACAAGTCTATGTTCTACAAAAACAATTCTATAAAACTAATTTATATTAGTTGGTTTAAAGTTCTTCAAAGAAGATTCAAAATGCTAATTTTCAAAAATAAAAAATAGTTGCAGGTATTTATTCCTGCTATATAATGCAGATTACAATAAAGTTTCTAAATTCCACAAAGAGATTCTAAATGCTAATGTTAAAGTTTAAAATTAATTGCAGGTACTTATTCCTGCTATATGATGCAGATAACAATAAAGTATCTAAATTCCACACAGAGATTCTAAATGATAATATTAAAGTTTAAAATAATTGCAGGTACTTATTCCTGCTTCTTTATGCAGTTAGCAACAAAGTTTCTTAGTTTTCTAAAAGATTCTTATTTATAAACAAAAGAAGGGTAAGTTTTATTCGAATTTAAGTTCTGAAATAAATTTAAATTATTTTACAAGATATTAGGCACACAATACACCCAATATAATCAAGTACTATTGTAATAAAAGGTTTCACTGTTAGCTACAAAGTTTTATAGTTAAAATTTCAATATATTAAGAATTTAAATTGTTCAACACAATATAAGGAATACAATATCCTTATTAAAACTAGGTAATATTGTATTTGAATTGAGTGCTTGCTATATAGATAACAAGCTCACAGGACACTCACTTATTTTGTAAGTAGGTACTCTAAAAAAGTGATGAAAAAAAAGTTTTCATCAGATATTAACAATATCCATAGAAAAGATATAAGTCTAGATATAAGGAAACTATGTCCTTGTTCTAATTAAGTTTTAAAATAATAACCCAAGTGATAACTTGGTGTGCACTGCTAGCACAACTTATTTCTACAAGTAGGTACACCTAGAATGTGGTGAAAAAAAATTACCCTCACTTATGTGACTTTTCTTCAACACACTAGAAGGGACACAAAAGATATATAATTGTGTGAAACTGAACAAGACAAAACAGACAAAACACAGAAACACAAAACACAAAGTACCAAATTAAAAAGCCAGACTTACCAAATAATTTGCAGTAATAAAATTTATGTTAATTTTGAATTTAGTGTTTGCATGCCGCATAAGAGGTGGTAAGATGCGCTGAAAAAATGCAAACAAATGTTAATTATATGCGTACTGCAAACGCAAAACCAATTAACGTCCTGGGACGTATCGGACGGATGGTCTCTTTGAAAACCCACTTGAACACCAGCAAAGCACACACTAAAGTCCGGGTAGGTCGCCCCACGTTGGGCGCCACTTTGTAACACTTTCTCTTAAGAAAGGTTACTCCCCGGGTAGCTAATGTCAGAGAGCATGAATTAGATGGGCGCCTTGATCTCACAGAAGATTGACCTGGTGTGCCTTGCAGTGATTCAGGGAATTCAAAGAAAAACCACTCTCCAGTTTCACACAAATATATTTACATATGAGATACAAAATACAATTAGTAATACATCTAAAAATTTAGTAAGTATACAAAGTTATGTAGGTGGGTTGCTCAACAAAAAGATGATCTTTTTGATCCAGGTTATTTTAAGCTGGCCCCTTCCGTAGGTGGTAGTGAGAGTAGAACTTCACACCCAGTAGGCCGGATGCAAAGGTTCGTCAGCCCGATCTCGGAAGAACCGATGAACAAAAAAAATAAGTTATTAACCAGAGGTATGTCAATTAAATTGTAACAAAAACCATACGTGATCCCGTGGCAAGTCAAGGATGAGCGTGGTACGTGCGGATGGTCTTCCCACAGGCCGTAGGCCTCTGCGAGCTAGTTCACCCACACAGAGTCCAAGAAGTCCTCTCTGGCAGGTGATATGCTACCGCGGAACTGGCGGCTCTCGAGACTTGTCACACTGTAGGCCCGGCAAGGAAACTGAAGTACAGATCCTTAGAAGGATATTTGAACAAATCCTTTGACAAAATCTTGGTCAAAACCTTGGACCCTAGAAAAGAAGTTAATCATCCTAAGCAAATAATCTCGCAAACAAATACACTGAAGAAATACAGTAAAAAGAATTCAAATTCTCACCACTTCAACAGCGGGGCAGATCAGCAGAGATTTCTTCACAACTATTTATTACGACGGGCAGGATCACAATATGTTCACAGCGAGACACAGAATAGTCCTTTGAGGAACTAATACTGGCTTTTATATTCTATTTCAAGGACTTTTCTGGAATAAAAATCCCACCCTCTTACAAAATAAAATAACCTCATACGATTTCCAAAGACAAACCAGACCACAGATTAAATACGCACCATAGACCTAAAAATCTTTTTGGTCAAAACTTGTTTAACGAATGACATGAACGCCACCTCTCGCTTCGTTAGTGAAAACAAATCTAACATGCAGTTGGCAGACAGAGGAGAAAAAGTCGCGGTTTGCCAAAGGTGGCGCTATAGGTACATAGAATCTGTTCTGAATACTTGGTTATCCACTCGTAGAATTAAGGTTAAAAAAAAAGATGTTACATACTTTTATAAGTTCTGCTTAAAATCCAAAATGAGACAACTAAATACCTTAATACAATTTCAAGTTAATCGTTAAGCATTTCAACCAACCTAAACAAAAATATGTGGATTCATTTCTAGAGATGTAAACCGTGGCGAGTAATTTTACGTACTTAAGACCGTCATTAACCGACAATAATCGAGAACAACCACAACAAGGTACTAGCAAAAATCAAAGAGAACTATATTTTAGCATGATCAATATTGTATCTTCGCCAATTATGTTACTGATAAGGGTAATTTTAAAGAGCTAACTTGATTGAAAACGGACATTGTAAACCTAAGGGCCCTTTCTTAAAAGATAGTGACAATAGATCTTTTCTAGAAAAACATTACTAAATTGTTTGCAAGACTGGCGTGAAACTTGAACGTACATGGCTATCCTATTATTTAATACTTCAAATTCAGAAGGCGTATACTGAACCGTGTTGGTTATTCGCAAATAGGGCATCTAAGAAAATACAAAATGTTTGGATTGAGGGCTATGACGACTGGAAACATATTGTAGATGCCATACAAAGACACGTGACATCAAAAATTCATCTAAGAGCAAGATTCTATGATCAAAAAAAAAAAATTGGAGAGAATTACTTTCTATACTCCTTGATGTTGCTCTGACACTTTAAACGTGTTCTTTGGTTTACATATTAATTCTTGTTAAATAGCATCGAATTTTCCTAATAACACTACAATACTCAAAAAGTTTCCTTTGGGGCTTGGATCACTGCTATCTGCGTTTTCCACTAAATAAGTGACGAGGACAAGGATAGATGGTGCTAACACAATGAAAGGGACTTATGGTGGAGTTCAAAAATTTGTCAAGCCATTCGACAATATGACTTATTTGTTCACTGTGCTGCTCATAATTTAAATCTAGTTCTCAATGCTGCAGTGATAGAGGTTATTAATATGCAATTTTTTAGGGTTCCGTAGCCAAATGGCAAAAAACGGAACCCTTATAGATTCGTCAAGTCTGTCTGTCTGTCTGTCTGTCCGTCCGTATGTCACTGTTGAAATTTGGTCAGTCGATGTATTCTGTGAACCGCATTAAGATTTTTACATAAAAATAGAAAAAAAACAATACATTTTGGGGGTCCCCATACTTGGAACTGAAACTCAAAAAATTTTTTTTTATCAAACCTATACGTGTGGGATATCTATGGATAGGTGTTCAAAAATGATGTTGAGGTTTCTAATATCATTTTTTTCTAAACTGAATAGTTTGCGCGAGAGACACTTCCAAAGTGGAAAAATGTGTCCCCCCCCCTGTAACTTCTAAAATAAGAGAGTGATAAAACTAAAATAAGAAAATGTTATACATTACCATGCAAACTACCAACGAAAATTGGTTTGAACGAGATCTAGTTAGTAGTTTTTTTTAATACGTCATAAATCGTAAAACGCAATTTACCTTTCATTCAATCAATACATTAATATAAAAACATCGATCAAAGTTACAACGAAGTACAAGAACTTTTATATGATGTTACTTGCTCATACGGAACCCTTCATGAGCGAGTCCGACTCGCACTTGGCCGCTTTTTTTGAAACATTTCAACAAATTAAGTTTTATTTTGGGCATAGTATTAAAAGATATTCCATATATTTTATCACGTTATAAATCTAATAAAGAAAGTGAGTCTTCAACTTCAATAACATTAAAAAAAAATCTCTACTAGATGGGCAGGACGTTATGATGCCGTTCTTGCTTTAAAAGTTCGGTTTGTTGAAGTCCAAAAAGCGCTAACTCTTCTATGGATGAATGTGAAGTCTCCAATATGCATTAGGCTAGCGTGGGGACTAAAGACCATTGCCTCTCGCCTATAAGAGGAGGCCTATGGCCATTAATGGGACATTTACAACTTGTAAGTTCATCATCATCATCAACAGCCTTTAACAGTCCACTGCTGAATATAGGCCTCTCCTTAGAAGGAGGTTTTGACCTACTATACCACGCTGGCCAGACGGGTTGGTATAGGGTTGGTTTCAAGTTAGTCCAGAAGGAAATCCCCTCCCTGGACTCCTTCCACTACAAAGGCGCAGAGAGGGTCACACCGTGTGGTTTTAGTCGGTTCGAGTCCGACACACCACCCCGCCGTAACCCCCGACGGGGTGACGGTCCGCGGGGATTTCCACACGTAAAAAAAAAAGGGTTGGTTTCAAGTTTTCCTTCTCTTTGCATCGATGTTGTCTTGCGTAGTTTATCCCTTAGTCACCTTTTACGACACCCGCGAGATGAATAGGGGTGGTGACACGCTGTTAATTAAAGTTTATTAAAGTTAAACTGAGCACAACGTGACGATTTTTACTGATAGGGCCCCACCAAAAGAATTTGCCACGGGCCCCAAATGGTATTGTTACGCCACTGCTCACAAACCTTCACGTGTATAATATTATTAGGATTATATAGATCAATAATCTCAAGAATGTCTGATAATTTTTTTTTTCTTTTAACGAAGTAATGTAGAATAAAAAGCTGTGTACAGTTGTAGTTGGACTTCAGACCTAAATATTGTAAACTATAAGTAATATTTGTACGTCTTTGGTTTGTTGTCTGTTTCTGTACCTAATAAATTAAATAAAATAAAATAAAATAAAATAGTAGGATTATTTTAGTGGAACACATATAAAGTCAATGTTTCTTAAAAACATAATATTTTTTATATTATAGCCAATACTGACAAAATTTTACGAGTAACATAAACTACAAATAACCTACAGTAATAATTTAGAAATTTTTAATAAAAAAATTTTAATAATTTAATTGTGGATTATACCAACACATATTTTGAATAGGTGACTCATTTCTGTATTCTAATTCCAACAATAAGCTTCTCAAGTAAATGGCTTATTCACTTGCCTTACAAATATTATAGTCATATATTCAGCTTCTGTGCTAGATTAAGCTAATGTTGGTTGTTTTTTACACTTAAAAGATATGACACTACCACACTTCTTAAATATGTATCCAGTACAAGACTTACGGTCCACATAATATCATATTGTGTGGACCGTAAGTCTTGTACTGGATATTTTCATATTCATTCCGCATTGACATAACCCTTAAACGAAAAAACCAAAATGCTTGATTTTTTTCAAGTATTTTAAAATATGTTTTAAATGTTTCCAATGTGTTTCATTGTAATTATTATTAAACTGGTTCTAGTAACAAACATCATAAAATATATCTGGGCGGACTAACATAGATAAATAAACTAAAGTTCCTATTAATTGCTGGTAAGGATACTGAGTACAATGAGTGTCTCTCTTCTCTAGCTTCAAATTTACTTCCATTGGTGTACTGACTGGGTTACAATTTTTCATGATAAGCCTAGCTAATAAATGATCTACAAATTGTTCCTTAACTACAAAAATCTCATTATTGTTTCATCTGACTCTCATTCCTAAGCATTGTCTAATATTTCCCAAGGCTTTTAATTTAAATTTAGATTTTAACTTAGTCTTAAGGTATTCAGTTTACAATTACAAAAAATCAATAAAATTGACCACATTCAAGGCTATAATATCATCCTGACATTATCAATATGTTTAACAAATAAACAAGGTTCATTGATTGACTTCCTATACCCCAAGGTTTGTAAAAAATCATCCACACGCTTATACCATGCCCTAACTGATTCTTTCAATCCGTAGATTGCCTTTGAGGGGTCCGAAGTTTATGACTCGGAATCGGAACCCTTATGGATTCGTCATGTCCGTCCGTCCGTTCTCGACTTTCCGTCCAAAGGATAGGTGCTAGAAAGATAAAACTTTGCATGAATATGTGTTGTAATTATGTCGACAAAGTGCTACAATAAAATTATGAAAAATATTTTTACTTGGGGTACCTCCCTTACACGTAAAGTGGGGATGATTTTTTTTCTCGCGACTACCCCATCTTGTGGGGTATTATTGGATAGGTGTTTTGAAAACAATAATGGATTTTTAAGAGGATTTTTTGATTTAGGTGTCCGTTTACGAGAAACTCCACTTTAAAGGGCACTTTTTTGTAAAAAATCTGGAAAAATTCGTGATGGTGGTCTATATAATGAACTTTAAAGGAAAACTCTAGCAGATTAGATGACTTTATTAGTTCAGGAGTTATAGAGGCTAAAGTTGTAAAAGGCACTTCCTTGGTAAACGTCATAATTTAACACATTAATACGTAAAAATAACAGTTATCTATTGGATACGATTTTAAAACCACGTATCATTATGGGTGACTGAGGAACCCTTTTATGTGCGTGGGGGATTTTTTCATTTAACATATTTATTTAATCAAAATATCTACCATTATTATATATACATTGCTGCCATCTAATAGGAATGTAATTTATGTCTTTGCGATAGAACTCAAGTGATCTAGATTCTACAAACTGTGTGAAAGCATTTTGAACTGCCTCCTGGGAAGAAAACTTTTTATCACGTAGAAAATTGTCTAAATTACGAAAAAAATGGTAGTCCGTTGAAGCAAGGTCTGGCGAATACGGAGGGTGACGAATGTTTTCTAATTGCAATTCCTCTAGAGTTGAAATGGTTTCTGTCTGACACGCACTTGGCCGATTTTTAGGGTTCCGTTGCCAAATGGCAAAAAACGGAACCCTTATAGATTCTTCATGCCTGTCTGTCTGGCTGTCCGTCCGTATGTCAGAGCCACTTTTTTTAAATTTAATACTTTCTTTTTATGACATTCCAAATTGTATAGTAAACTCATATACACATCTTCAAATGCCCATTCAAAAAAGCAGTGGTTACATCAAGGTGAATTATGTCTAGATTATATTTAACACTCAATACAAGCAATAGTCTTATTGTAGTGACGGTCCACTGGTGAGAATGTTTCTGTATAGTCTGTGCCTGGTCTTTGTGTAAAACCCTTGGCGACTAACTGACCATAATATCGCACATTATCACAACTGTCCACTTTTTTCTTGAACACCCACTTACACTTAACCTCTGTTGTTTGTTCTGGCTTGTCCACTACTTTCCAAGATTCGTTTTCTTCAAATGATTTTAATGATCCTCCTGTAAAGCTTTACACCATTCTCTTGATTCTAACCCATTTAAAGCCTCTTTATATGTTATATTGGCTGGTCTACACATGGATTTGTACCGATTTCAACACACACATTACGATAACAAAACCTCTTTCTTCTTCTAACATCTTTAGCGGGCTTAGTACTCTGTATTTTTTAACTCTTTTATTGATACACTGCCAAATGTTTCTCCTGAAAGACTAATGTCTGTGGTTGGTTTTCCTCTGTACTGTCCTCATTGTTACTTTTCTTAGTTGATGGTTCAGAGTCCGAATTATCAGAAGATGACTTAGGTTCTATGCTAATCACTATAATCAGAAGATGAGTTATTGTTATCAATTATTACAGCTTGCATATTATCCCGTAACGATTCCCAAATCGCATTTACTTTAGGATATACGTTATAGGATAGGATTTACGTTAGACTTTTTAAGGTATACAATAATGTAGTACATTATTTTGATCTATCTCGTAGGGTACAGCCAGCGTTTACAATGTAAACGTAAAAAATGAGTTTATTTGCGACATCACATTAGAAACCTTTAAAATTGTCAATGTTTCTCCACTATAATATTATGCATGAATTATACATAAAAACCTTCCTCTTGAATCACTCTATATATTAAAGAAAACGGAATTAAAATCCGTTGCATAGTTTCAAAGCTCTAAGTATTTATAGGGACTGACAGAGAGCGGAAGCGACTTTGTTTTATACTATGTAGTGAAACTGCAAAGTATACTCTATCTGTGGGTGATAAGGTTGGCTTCTCTTTAATGCTAAGATATTTTTGACTAGTTTGAACGCTTAGATACCAATGAACAACCTATTTGCTAACATAAATATGAACACTCTGTCAGATAACATATTATTGACAACTGATTGCTAAGATCTTTTGACCACTTTGAATGCGTACAACAATTTGAGCACCTTGCGAGCCAACATAAAATTGAATTAGTGTTTTTCACATCATTTTGACCACTTTGAACGCCAATATCATTATGACGCTGACTGTACCACGTTAATAATGCACAGCAAATATTATGTACTAAATAGAAATACTCAGTAGCGATTCAGCTCGTAAATGTTCCCCGTTGTTGGACCAACCAGTTAATTAACAAATTGTTTGTATCTATGCATTAATGAGTGTATACTTGATCAATTTGTATTTAATTAATGTTTATTTTGCCAATTTCATTATAAAGTTGTCTGTATATTTTTTATAGCATACATTTATGTATCACTATCTTAACCAGAAATCTTCCGCGTTCAAACGGGCTTAAAGATAATAGTTGTACTTTTAGTATCAAATATGTGTAGATATCTATTCAAACAGTGGAGTAAATAATCACAATCTATTACATGTACTTAGATGCTATAAATGGAAAGAGGTCATCGTACTGTCTCTTTAGGCACGCAATGATTTCAGATGACCATTGTACGAGTATTATTTCAGGCCCTAGGTGAATGGCCTAGACGCTCAAGGCTTAGACCAGCTGAGTAGTGAACTGTCGATCAGTTCAAGGGCGTCAGGTGAATGCCACTAGTCAGGTTTTTTACCATCGAAACCAGCTTAAGTGACGACTGTTCAGTATCCTATCGAAGCCGAATACATATTAACGCATTGCTAATAATGAAAAAAATGGCGTTATATGTTAATAAAACTTAAAGTTTATGAAGATAAATAAAAAAACATGTCACTCATCTGTGGCAAGAAGAAAGATCGCTAAGATTGGTTTGCAAAACGAAACGATACAACGATACTTTAGTCACAGCTTGCATGTATAGCTAAATATTGACTTTTCCTATAATTCATAACTCAATTAGGTATTAATATCGTCTATCAGTTTTCAATAAGGTTATTAAGGCAAAAGTCTGTTTTATCTTAAAAAGAATATCAAAAAAGACTTGTAAAAGTTGTGACTATCAAGCAATATAATAACTATTAGAACTGAGCACATAGCAGCCGATATGTAAGTTCCACTTGTAATATGCGTTTGAACCAAATGTTTATTACAAAGAAGTAGTTTATCCTTAAAATAAGATGAATTAGAGTAAATTGTGTGTAAAATGTTAATGGGTATTAATCAAAGCGTAAACACTCAAACATATGAACATTTTACATAGAATATGAGCAGTTCTCTGGTGATTGTGAAGGTAAATAAAAAAATTCTCAGTAAATGATAAGTTACACCTGCACACATATAGTTAGCTATAGCTATTTAAGAGCGTAAAACCTTTGTTCTTTCTCGTCTGTGGCCCGACTCTACGAAAATTATCTTTTTACTTTTTTGCCGAGTCGCTCCCGGAGCGGATCGTTCGAGCAGGTAGACTGCTGAATATAATAAACGTTAATGCAAACCACATTAAAGTATAACTCGAGGACAGAACTGTATCCACATACATCCAACTAAGACGGTGATATAGTTTATGGGTATCGATGAAAAAACATTTAAAAGAGCAACACTAACAGAAAGTTAAACTTTTAAGAGCACGTAACAATAATTTTAAAAGTATAAAAAGTGGAAATACATTAACCTGAGTTATCTTAGTGCCATGCAATTAAAATGACCTGGCCGGGATTGGATCTTATTTGCATATTATTGGAATTAGGATCTTCGTCTCGTGGCCGCATAAAATGATTTATACAATGAACTTTTTATTACTGTCTCTAAGAAAAGAAAAGTTTTTATTCTTTGAGCACAACTATACCTAATATCACTGAATATCTAATGGAAAATAACCAGGAAATAAATCGCTTTGAGATATTGGACCAACAAAAAATATAATTGATATTAATGACCATACACCTACTAATAATAACATGGTTGAAAATTAGACCTTATCCATATGCCATGAACCAGACGTCTACGTATATAACGTGTTAAATACATACACTAATATCGCCAGAAGCGACAAATACACATTAATGTAAACTTGTTTGTTTAGTATAATAAAATTATGTTACTAGTCATTTAAAACAGACAAGATTTATATAATTTACTGTTTTATATAAAATTTTAATTATGTTTCTTTTTATTACGGAAATTAAGTAAATTTTGACTACATTTAACACAAATAGAACAAGCACTTAAAAATCTTTAACATATTATGTAGGTAAATATATAGGGATAAAGTAATTGCCTCGGTTTTAAATAATTTTCTATTCTATTTTGTCAGTCTTTTCATTCTTTACAAAGAAATCTTCAGGTGCATAGGTAAGACAAAAAGTATATTCTCTATTCCATATAAACAAGACGAGACGACACTCACTTTGGATTCTCTTTTTCTCAACAGATTAACAAACATCACTCTTATGAAAGCATAATAAGTAAGCACGGGGTTTTAAAAAATACATGGTATACAATGGAATTTATTGGCAGCCTGTGTGAAAACTTTAAAGCTCACAAAGTTAGGCTCTTGCCATAACCTAACTCCATAGACATATCAAGAGGAAACCAAAGGGAGAGGAAAGAGCGTGCTACCTTCCAACGAGATTGATGTAAAGTTTAGGATTTACAGCAGATATGAGCATCGTGACTTAGATGCAGTATCACGTGTTTATGGTATACCTACTCTGTTGGCAAAGTTCAGAGTTTTAGGCATAACTTCTTCATGATTCAATTGGATATCGACATAGGAGTGTTGAGAGAAGTCTGGTAGTAACGTGATTCCACGCGGAGAAAGGGTAAAACAGCGTTCATCAACTAAAAACCAGTTTGCGTTTTTGTTATGATCATGTTTGCAGGACCTGTCCTGTGTGAAGGGGGTGCTCACTATGATTGAACCCTTGGATTCAAATGTCCCCTTAATATCCAAAATTTATTGTTAGATTATTTGGTGAATGCATGGTTTTTGGACACAACGTGGGAAATAGTATGTTTAATAGTTTCAAAACGTAGTTTTACAAGCTATTCAACATTGTAGTTTTAATATGGTTTACAAAAAAAATCGTATGTATACAAATAATTTATATCAATACTAGCTGACCCACAGAGTCCCGTCTGTGTCTTCTATTACCCATCTACCGGATACCGTCATGTTATACAGCAGAAATAAATATATTTTCCATAAAAAAAAGCCGTAGTGAGCAAAATTTAAAAAGATAAACATATATATGGATTTATATCAATAGTACCCATAGTATAAGCTCTGCTTAGTTTCGAGTCTTAGTTAGACTAGATGATGTCGTGTGTGAGATGTCCGAAATATTTATTAGGTACTAGCTTTTGCCCGCGGCTCCGCCCGCGTGTAGGATCAACAAAAATATGTATTTTTGTTTGTTTTGTTGTTAGAATGAATAAATAAAATATAAATAACGTAGTATTTTGGCATTTTAGCGCAAAAACCCAATTGCTTAGAATGTATTTATAGCTATGTGTATGTACTCTATGTGCTCTAAGTCAAACTATTGGCGATCACGTTCTAATAGTTTTTTGTGAAGAATTAGTACATTGGTAGCTATAAATCAAGTTAAAAAAAATATGAAAAGGGTCTAAGTTACTCAAAAATCGATTTGAAATTTTCACTTCCGGTTAACTATACGTAAAAAAATTCAAATATGGAATTTGACAAAAAAAATAAAAACTTGACTTTCTTACTATGAACTTAAAAGTTCATAGTAAGAAAGTCAAGTTTTTATTTTTTTTTTAGTTTTTTTTACAAATAAATTGATGCAGATAATAAGCATCCAAAAATTCATGACTTTATTTTTAGTGAATTTTTAAAAGCTCGTAACTCAGCAATAAAGCGTCATACGAAAAAAATATTGTATGTACACATCCACGTCTCTACTAGAAGTATAACTAACCAGAATATAAACAAAATTCATGACCTCACTTTTTTTTGGTTGACGTGAAATGCCCCATATGTATTTATTTTTTTCTGTTACATTACCCTCACTATCGTTACAGGTAGACCCAATGTGATAGGAAGGCTAGCTTATACATTTGTCTTACCTATACTACTAATTTATGTGTATAAAAAACATACATCTTACTTACAATAACAAAAAGAAAAACAAAGACAATAATCCGTATTAAAAATAATAATAATTTATGTAAACAAAACAAAAATGTTGTATAATATGTATGTACATACATGTTTTATGCGCGAAAGTTTGTGACTTGACGTGAATGAAACTTAGACGTGACGTGGACTTATTTTTTAAGTGGAACAATCCTTTCATTCAATATTTTCACGAATCTTTCCCCATTTTATTTTGATATTCCGCTCCTATTGGTGGGGCCTTTCTTAACAAATTAACTATCTATCAGTGAAATATTTTTTCAAATTCAACTAGTGGTTCTTAAGATTTATAATATTTCGGCGGTTCCATATCAAACGCAGTGAATATGTATTACATATAAAAAGAAGATTTCGAAGTAAGTAGAGTTCCAAGTTTTCTCATATTCAAAACTCCGTATCCGTGACGTGTGCGTTCGAATAACGAAAATAATGTAAATCTCAATTAGAAATTCGTCGTCCATATTCATACTGACAAAAAGTCCGTACTTCAATAACTGGCACCGTTCAACTGAGCCCCCATTAAAAAATTAAAACTTAATAAAAGTGTCAAAACTCCCGTTTGTTATATATTTCACTTTTAATATCTTCTTCTTACAAATGCAAACATATTCTTATTTTAGTTGTGGTATAATACCTACTACAATTACTAATTTGTAACATGAGCTATACATTAAAAAAATTATGATAAAACTAAAAATATTTAATACTACTATCATTTAGGTATTTAATGACCTTTCTTAAATTGGTGATTTATATACATTAGAATAATTCTAAAAGAGCACTATTTTAGTTTTTTGTATGCTAAAGCTAAAATATAAAGAAGAGAAGAGGACTAAAAATTAGATTCCAATGGTGTAAAATATTACTGAGATGGTTCCGAATTATACATAAAATATTTAAAGATTACTGACTGCTGGTACAAGACCAGCATGTACAGAGTAATACATAGGTATATTACTTTACTATTTACCCTGTACATTCAGGTCTACATATAAGTACTGTATATAATTTCATACAGAAACTTCAATTTGATTATTTATATAGATAAATGAATGAAGATTTTTCATGTACTTATACATTTAGTGAAAATCAAAAACAAAATTATAGGAGGTGTCAGTAGTTTTAAACTAAAATTAGTTTAAAACTACTGACACCTTTAATTTTATTTATTTGTATAAATATATCCCTGTAGATACAGACATTAAAAAAAAAATCCTATGTTTTTGTTGAAGTTTACAACAAATATTTTAGTTTCTATAATTTAAGACGATAATAATTTTGAAACTTTGTACATTCAGTATAATATAAATTCATGACTAGATAAACATAGTAGTTAGTAGAAAGTATAAGGAAGGTAAATAACTACTACCTTGATCTCTAAAGAAATAACTGATTGATTGCCAGGCTCTCTTTCTGATTTAGAGTTTGTTAGGTGGTTGATGGTAGTCATGTAAAGCTTGAATATGAATGACCGTTGACCGTACCTTAATCCTTACTAATATTGTCAACGCAAAAGTTCGTGAGTATGTATGAATGTTTGTTGCTCTTTCACACAAAAACTACTGAACAGATTTGTATGAAACTTTACAGTAATATAGCTTATATATCAGAAAAACACATAGGCTACTTTTTACTGCAATAATCGAGATACACACTGGCGGAGCTGTGGGTGAAAGCTAGTGACCATATATTTTTCAATTGTAACTTTTGGTACATACCATAATAGTACTGTTATCTTTAATACAGATTAGTTATTGACCATGTTTTGCATACAATCAATAGTAGTAATAATTCTGTCCGTGTGGTGACGGAATAAGAATACAGAGTGTCACCACCCCTATTCATCCCGCGGGTGTCGTAAAAGGCGACTAAGGGATAAACTACGTAAGACAATATCAATGCAAAGAGAAGGAAAACTTGAAGCCACCCTATACCAACCCGTCATGCCAGCGTGGTATAGTAGGCCAAAACCTCCATTCTAAGGAGAGGCCTATGTCCAGCAGTGGACTGTTGAAGGCTGTTGATGATGATGATGATGATGATGATGAATAATTCTTTACACTCTATCACTACTTCGCCTGTAAAACTATTTTGAGAGATATTGTAAATATAATTACTTACCATTATTTACAAATAATATTAAATGATATGTTTACCTGAAATCAAACAAAGAGAATATTTTATTTACAAACATGTTACATTTAAACAACTGTTATGCATTTAAAAACATTGGTATTTATATTATGTGCTAGCTTTTTCTCACGGCTTCGCCTATGTTTTATTTTGATAACTTTGATTGCCTTTAATTACACACTCTTAAGGATGGCATTTAAAAAAATCCTCTTATAATGCTTGTCTATGCTCCTCAAGAAACACAAATAGGATAGTGAGTCACAAAACGTTTTTACATATGAGGGCTATAGATTCAAAAGCGCCTCTATCCCATTTCAAGCTTTTATTGTTTTTTCAACTGCTGGCAATGATATTCTACTTCTTACACTGTATATTAAATTAGTTTAGTTTTATAAATATAATTTAATATCAATCCACCACTTTATTCTATTCAAATATGTTTTTAATAACAAATAGTAGTACTATAAATGGTTTTAGTATTATTCTGGAAAAAAATAAAAAGTGGATAGAAGCGGTTTTGAATCTATACCCCTCATATATTGATATTGTAAAGGTAAGTAATATACCAAATTATAATGTAGTAAGAAAATCTGGTTGAAATTGATTGTTTCGACAGTACTGCAACTTTGGTTTTAATTGTTTTACACTGGTATAATATATAGGAAGGTGGTTTATTAATTAATAAAATCCTAAGTTACTCCCTAAATATTATCATTTCAGCTAATCTCTAGTAAGGCTGGAACGATTTTGAGAGGACTTTCCTATGAGTCTGCTCAAAATCTATGCAGATAGCTGATGATATAAGGAGTAACTTAAGCTAGGAAGGTTTTTTGGACTAGCTTTCCTCTGATTCTAGATTTATATCTACAACTACAGGTAATGCAGGGCTCAGCTAGTATGCAATAAAATTATAATTACCTATAGAATACATCCCATTCTAATAAACTTAGGTTTACAAATGAGTCAATGTGTTTTTATACATAATGTTGTGAGTCAATCTTACAGGTGGTATTTACCTGGTGTAGTGTTAAATGAATTAATTTAAACCACTTATTTCCTGTTTTTAATGCTAAACTTAAAAATATATGATATCTTATGACTAAATAGACCAAATTTAGTTTCGATTGAAAATTGAGTTTAAACGAATTTTCTTACTCAGATTCTTGTAATTTTTTCCTTGTGAAATATGACAGAATTTAGTTATAAGTTATTTACCTACACAATATAAACCGGGCATTTTTAACACAGCTCAAATTATTAAGAAAATAAATGTCGTTCACAGTGAAATCTATAAAAAAAATACTTGCATTTAAATAGTACATGGCGTCAGACCTGCATTAAATCTCAAATGGCGTGCGCAAAGACGCCTGTTTACATCTCAAGTAAAAACTCCAGCTGTTGACTTTTTTTTGGTTACCCAAAAAATAGGTTATGTTTTCCTACCATTATCAGGTATGACACAAATGCAGCAGAAAGAAAAAAACTATTTAAAAAGCTTGAATAGAAGGCGAGAAGACTCATTTTAATGATTATCGACCCATGTGGCCAGCGTTGGGGCAACATAAGTTTATCTTCGACAGTAAAGTAACCAAAAAATACTGTTTAGGATACTTTTTTATAACACAATTAATCCAACCTAATCATCAGGTAGTAAATTTAAGACAGATACCCCTTTGTTTTTCGCAATTCGAGCGTCACTAGAACAATGAAAACATTTTTTTACCTTCGTTTTCGTGACTCCACGGTGCCGCTTTCGTTTCCCAGCTCTTAATACTATATTTATACACAGCACTTATCATCACAATACTATAAATATATTACTTGCTAAATCTACCATCAAACTATATTAATCGGAATTAATTTAAATAAAATAAAATACAGAAACTATGGATATTACAAGCAGGGGTTAAGAACATGACACAAATCACAAAACAAACCAATATGGAAAGAAAGAGACAAAACAAAACGCGCTGCGCGCATGCGTCTGTCTGTGGTTGTTTGTGTCAGTCGATAAAGCAGTGCCTATAACTTTAACATCAATACAAGAGTTGCATATTGCAAGTTGAATTGTCTACAATTTTTTTATTTTTTTATTACCTCAGTATCAGCAGATTAACTATATAGCCCTTTATAATATTAAGAATAGTTTTTAATTCTGTTCATTCTGTCCTATATTATTAATATACATTTAATACATTTATATCAGTTATGTATGAAACATAACATAAGTTATGATTTATTCGCTCAAACACAATCAATAAATTATATCATGCGAGTCCAAATTCCTAAAGGTTCAACATAGTTCAAGACATGTTTGCCATATACAATGACTTGCGAATATAATTATGTATTTATAATTAATTATTAAATTTAGATATGTACATCACTGAATTATCAACTACTTTCATGTCACCTGTTATCACCATATATATCTTAATATATATAAATCTCGTGTCACAATGTTTGTCCTCAATGGACTTCTAAACCACTTAACCGATTATAATAAAATTCGCACACCATGTGCAGTTCGATCTAACTTGAGAGATAGGATAGTTTAAATCTCAAATTATAGTCGCAATTTTAATAATCGCGGGTAACACCGCGGGATTCAGCTAGTATATATATATATGAATAATAGCTAGAATAATAATAATAGCATAGATTTGACACATTACACCTAGCTTATTATTTCATTCATAATTATAAATGCAGATCTTTTCAACATTATATTCATTGTTATGCATTAGATTCATTGATAATCTTCGAAAAAATTATCGAATTTCCTTCTATTGTCCTAAAGCATTTATTTGATATCACCTGTACTAGGAATTTTGAAGACATTTCACTGTTATATCTTTTAAACAGCTGTGTAATTATTTATTTATTAATTATTAATGAAGTTTGACTTTGTTTTTAAAATTATTATTTACTTGTGAATACTTTTATCAAAGTTTTTATAGACTGGTTATGAATCTACCAAATAGGTAAATAATTATTTAATGTGAATACATTTATTGAAATTATTCCACAAATTCAGACGTGAAATAATATCTTTCAGTCTATTGCTGTCCACTATTGAACGGAGGCCTCCCCCAATGTGCGCAAACCATCTACAATTCTACGTCTCAAATAGTAGAAAAAATGTTGCACATATCATGAAGTAATTAATTCTATGATCTGATCAAAGCTTACATAATTAATTTTTAGATCCGTCTAGTTTCTTTAAAAGTTAGATTCTTTGAATAGCACAAAATATAATTTTTAATAATGACATAGGCACATAGGGCCATCACTAGTCGGTAACGTCGTATAAAGCGAACTCTACTGAATTTGGCTTAAACTACATAGAACTTGAGAACTTCAAACAGAGCTTAAAAAAGTCGCTAGATGGAGTGCAAGACTTGCTTGCACTCCATCTAGCGACATTTTCCATAAGCGCACGGTCATGATGTTTGTAATCTAGTTCTACTGTGATTTACAAGATGGCGCAAAACAATAAGTTTTCATTTATTATCAGATTCAGATTACCGGTTGTTATGGTCTTATGGGCCCGGTAAACGATCAAATTTGTTTGACAAATTTGTTGGTCATACTTCACGTTTACATCAAAATAGCCCTGTAAACGATCAAACTTGTTTGACAAATGCGTCAAACACAGCAGCACTTTATCAAATAATTTGACAAACACGTAAATTTGTCAAACATATTTGATCGTTTACCGGGCCCATTACTGTGGTGTTTCAAAGCAAGTCGTACTACTCTACTTTGCTTTTCCGGACTATGAAAAACTTTTTAACGGTTTTTATTTTATTCTCTGGACCGAATAACCTCATTGATGATGACGGATTGACGGAGATGTCTTTTTGTGGGTTCCTTCGTATTAGCTTATAATTTTATTTAAAAATACCTATTTGTCTCAAATATCTAACCTATAACGTCACATTCTAGTAAGAAATGTCATACTTTTATTTAGCCTACATTTAGGTGCTCTCGCCACTCATCTAGGCATAGATGTGCATATTCCCAAATTCAATCAATAGAAAGTCTGGTACAGAAGTATCATGTGACTTACCTTTTTCTTTTGTCTGTGCGGAAATCCTTTCGGATACCACCAGGTGATAATTAAGTCGGACACGAACAGACCAAAAACAGCACGCTGCCTCAGGTACTAGAAGCCAGGGAACCAGGTATATCATACCCAACCCATAACGTCCCCCTGCTGCGCTCGGGTCTCCTCTCAGGATAGGGTGACTCCCCACGCTGACTGGGTTGGGGACTGACAAGACACGTTGTGGCTACGTAGCCTTGCTGTTGGATGTATATTCCATAAGCCTTGTAACTACCTATGTTTCCACAAATAAACAATTGATTGATTGATTGATGTTTTTAAGCCACCGGAAGGCCTCCAATTAAGATAACATCCGGAACCGACAGCTTAATGTGACCTCCGAATTACGGAAACACTCTTAACATATCATGCCATAAATGGTTACCCATCTGGGTACTGACCATGCCGTTGTTGCATAACCTCGGTGATTGTTTCCAATCATCTATGGACACTTCAGACACCAAACACATGAGCGCTTTTTGGCCACATGGCGCTACCAGGTGTATCACTAGAAAGAAAATCCCTGGAATCCCAATGTAACTCAGGCCTTCTACCTACAGCTTGTGGCAGATGAGGGTCTTACTAACATGTAACTTGCCTGACATAATTGAAGTGTTCCGATAGAAAAAGGAAAGTTTGTCTCATATAAGTTACTTAAAATAAAATATCTCTTCAAACGGAGATTTTTAGAACTTATTGTTGCAGGCTATGTGTATTCTCTGTGTGATTTACATTTGCTAGTTGTCTATATCATCTTTCTAGCCTTTATTATTCCCAAGATTATTTAAGGTCGGTATTTCCACAGAGTGACTGACGTCGGACGTCCCGACGGTCGCTTCCGCCACCCTGAGGCAATTAAAAAAAAGTGTGCGTCTCGGGGCGCCCTACAGAAGTGATACTTACCCAAACTTAAGTACCTAATTTTATATGTATGTGCTTTCTTACATATAGCGCTGTGGGTTAGAGTGAGAGAGGACGAGCCTGCCTACCGCTGCCATATGCGTGAGAGAAGGGGAAGGCAGACAGACAGTCGCCGTAACGCGTTACGTAACGAAGCATTAAACCGCTTCGTAAGCCGTAAGTGAACCGTTTCTTATGGGCCCTCCCATAAAATTTCATTCAAAATTCACAGTTTTCATAAGCGATGAGTACCTCATTAATTTTGTTCCTATTCCAATAATGTAGTGTCATGTTCTGTTCATAGGTTCAGTATAAGTTATGTGTTCCCTCATATTCGCTTTAATTCTAATAGAATTTGACGACTTCTGAGTATAAAATGTAATAAATGAACGAAATATTCCCTGTTTCACGGCTATTATCATTGGAAGACAATCTTTCAAGAATAGCAATAAAATGTAGCCGCTTATTTTCTGTGACATTTCCTGGCGTCATAAAATAGAATTGATGTTTGGAATACAAACTATATTTAGAAATATTTGGTTTAATGTTATAGCTTGCTTCTTGTTTTGAAACAACATATAATCATTGTATGTTGTATTAGGTAACACTATCAGAAGAAGCAAATGACACATATTTATAAAAAAACAGCTAAGTTAGTTGTGATATGCATAGTCCAGGGTTCTCTTTTTCCCACGGCTACGACGAAGTCAAAAGGAAATACATTATTTAAGGTAGGATGAAAGTAGATATATGAATGTTTATGCGTTAGACAACTATACCATATTTTTAGGTACATATCGACTGATGAACTGGTGAATTTAGAAAGGTTTCTTGCCACGACTACGGAACCCAAAAAATGAATACCTGTTCTTTGGTGAGCAAATTATTTATGTATTTCGAAGACTTGAAAAAAAATTTTGGAACTACCTAACTTGACCTCATGAGTTACTGTTGTACTTATAGTACCTGACCTAGTCAATGCGAAGTATAAAGTGTGGTTTATAAGAAATAACTCGATCGGGCGATTGTCTAAAATAAGAGCACAAAAGTTGTCGCTAAGCCTAAGGCCTCCTCATCTGACCAAACTAAAAACACCACAAGGCACCACCGTCACCTCTAAATCAGAAGTTCTCACCGAAATAGAAAAATTTTACGAGGACTTATACTCCTCGAGAACTCACCCCCCCGAGACCCCCAGCGCGGACGATCCGCGTGCTAAACTAAAACGCCACCTCACAGACGAGCTTCCCGACGTCGATCTGGGCGAGATTAGAGTGGCATTCGAACAACTGAAGAACAATAAAGCTCCGGGTGAAGACGGAATCACAATAGAGCTCCTAAAGGCGGAAGGTACACCCATGTTGGTAGAGCACTCAAGACTATTTACTTCCGTCACTCACACAGGCATTACATTGGAATCATGGAGCAGGAGCTTGGTGGTATTGTTCTTCAAGAAAGGAGATAAAACCTACTGAAGAATTACCGCCCAATGTCACTCCTGAGCCATGTGTACAAGTTGTTCTCGAGGGTCATTACAAACCGTCTTGCCCAAAAAAATTGGATGACTTCCAGCCCGTGGAACAGGCAGGGTTTCGGAAAGGCTTTAGTACCGTGGACCACATACGCACTATTAGGCCAATAATTAAGAAGACAGTGGAGTACAATCCGCCTCTCTCCTAGCGTATGTGGACTACGAAAAAGCTTTCGATACCATCGCGACCTGGGCTGTCCTGAAATCCATGCAGAGGTGCCTGGTCAACTACCGATCCTATCTATCCAGGTGATGAGAGGTCTTTAGGAAGCCGCAACCAATCCAATTGCATCGGGGGATAAGACAAAGAGACGTCATATCACCGAAACTGTTTACCAATGCATTGGAAGACGTCTTCAAAATGCTCGATTGGGATGGACGGGGAATCAATATAAATGGCCAATACCTCTCACACTTGCGGTTGCAGACGATGGTCATTCTGGCGGAGTCTCTGCAGGATCTGGAAGAAATGCTCAGCAGTCTAGCTGATTCTTCAAAACGAGTGGGACTGAGGTTGAACATAGAAAAAACTAAAGCCATGCATAACAGGCATGTATCCCCGAGGCCTGTAACCGTAAATGGCGCTGCTATCGAGGTTGTGCAAAAATACATCTACCTTAGCCAAATCATCCAACTCGGCCGGCACAACTTCGATCTGGAATCCGACAGAAGTATACGTCTGGGCTGGGCGGCATACGGGAAGCTACGACATATTTTTGAGTCACCAATTCCTCAATCACTTAGGACCAAAGTCTACAACCAGTGCGTCCTACCCGTAATGACATACGGAGCCGAGACGTGGACACTCACTATCAAACTGGTCCATATATTTTAAAGTAGCTCAGCGTGCGATGGAGCGTGCCATGCTGGGTGTCTCTCTGTCTGATAAAATACGTAATGAGATTATTCGACAGAGAACTAGAGCTACCGACATCGCATGGAGAATCAGTACGCTGAAGTGGGCCAGGCATGTCTCTTTAGACGGACTAATGGACGCTGAAGCCGAAAGGTGCTAGAGTGGAGACCGCGATTAGGCAAACGTAGTGTGGCATGATGGGCCGACGATTTTAGGAGGGTGGTTGCCGGCGGATGGATGCGGACTGCCCAAGACCGGGATGGTTGATGTTCCTTGGGGGAGGCACGAAATTAGTTTATTATATTTAATATATTTTGTATTTTCTAAACTTCCCAGTTAATTCAAATAATAATTAAATTAAAGTGATTTGATAATGCGCCCAGATCTTAATAATTCACGAACACTTCTGCATATCTGCTTATTTATCTCGCAATCGATTAATAAAAAATAAATGTCTTCTACGTCTAATACATACTATTTTATATACATTATCTATTCACTAAAACGGTACATGTACTCGAAACCAACATTTAGCCAAAATTCACCTGACTTTTACCTTTTTAAATTGCCTTCATTCCGTCGGCACGTCAAAGGCAGGTCGAAAGGGCACAGGGAGGCAGCCATACTTCCTCGAGTGGCCCTATTAGGTCCAGCCTCTTTCCTTTGTCAAGGGGCTTGACGCGTCTTTGAGATAAGAAGTAGGTCGACATTTTCCTTGGAATATCAAAAGGCAAGCAAATGATCGAGCTTCAGAAGGAATTATACGGTATTTGTACTTGAAGAACCTAATAATGTTTATGTAATTGCTATCGTTTACACGCCGAAATTGTACGAAGCATAAAAATAATTCTGCTTACCCAACTATATTATTCTGCTAGATATGAGATCTGCTTTGCATTTATTTAATTGTGAATGTAAATGTGTTTGTACTTGTCGTACATACAGCATAGATGACTTACTGAATGACTATTCAGTAGTCATGTTAACTGGGTCAGGTCCGGTGAGTATTATAAAAATTAACATCACATGAGTGAATAACTTCTTATGAATACGAATGTTTATGTTTACGAATCAGTATGGATAAATAAATATTTAAAATGTCGGTGGAAAAAGTAGGTGGTGTGGGGCGCCCTCTATTCAGGTGGCCGGACGACTTACGCAAGAGGGCGGGGTAGGTACACAGTAGACCGGGTTCTATAGTGTACCTTGTGAGTCAAGCAGTGGACTGCCACGGGCTGATGATGATGATGAATAAAATAAAATATAAATATTTTTGGTCATCTAACACACAACATCATCCAGTCCCAATCTAAACAGAGCTTGTGCTATGGGTACTAGACAACTGATATAAATAGATACATAAACATACTTTTTTTTTGTAAATACATACACACCCAAACTCCGAAACAAATATTTGCACATCATACAAACATTTGGTCCGACCCGGGAATCGAACCCGAGACCTCTTATCTATCTACCATCTATACGAAGTTTATATATGTAGTATTTTTTGTAGCTATGCGATGGGATGTTTTGACGTAATTTTGTAATATTAATAACTTCTTACATTCACTATTAAATTCATATCATCCCAAACTAGGCTCAGCCTGTACTGTTGATGTAGGTACTTTTAGATTTAAAAAAATACCATATTTTCATACCAATATTATAAACTGAAAAGCGACTAAACCGCTGAACTGTTTTTGATGAATTTCGGTACCTATAGAGATAGATTGGACCTTGGAGAAGTACACCGGCTACTTTTAGTTACGATAACCAACATTTACGTGGACAATAACTAGTTAAAAATAAATAACATCCAGACACACCATAAACACTTGTGCTCATCATACAATTACTGGGAAGTGAATCCGTCATTTATAGCTTAGCAATGAGGGCTACTAACACAACTCAACTGCTACTGTCTCCGAAACATTTTGATCCATCCTAAGGTTGCCTGGAAGAGATTGCTTTTGGCAATAAGCCGCCTGTTTTTGTACGCTACATAACTGATATTTTTAGGGTTCCGTAGCCAAATGGCAAAAAACGGAACCCTTATAGATTCGTCAAGTCTGTCTGTCTGACTGTCCGTCCGTATGTCACAGCCATTTATTTCCGAAACTATAAGAGCTATACTGTTGAAATTTGGTCAGTTGATGTATTCTGTGTTGAAGATATATCACCTTCATGGTCTTATGAAGTAGGAATATATTTTAGAATATATTTTATAATATGTTTGAATATATATTTTAGAATGTGTCACTTATATTCCTATGTCTACTTGAAGCGTTTGTGTTTTTACTTAAGTATTATTTTTATTAATATATTCTGTATTTCCAAGATACCACTGTGTATAATTCTCTGGAATAATCCTTCCCAACAAAGGTTATGGGCCCAGGACCCAGGATGAATGGAAAACAGGAATAAAGTAAAATATTACGAAAATATAAAAACAACAAAATGTCGAACGTACGTGTGGAACTATTAGTAGGCGACAACTACGATAGTTGGAAGATTCAAGTAGAGGCGTTGTTGATAAAAAACGACTACTGGGAATATGTGACCGGTGAGAAACCAAAGCCGTCGGATGAGGCCAGTGTGTTGAAATGGGAGACTGCGGATAGAAAAGCCAAGTCTGAAATCGTACTGGCCATGGATCCGAGTGTGGTACGTCATGTTAGAAGGGTGACTACTGCAAGTGAGCTGTGGCGTAAGTTGGAAAGATTATTCGCGTCAAGAGGTCCCGCGAAAAAGGCGACCTTGATGAAAAGGCTTATGTTAAAGAAGATGAGCGAAAATGAAAAAGTAAGCGAACATCTTGACTCATTTTTTGAGGCCGTCGATAAACTCGATGAAATGAATATCAAAATTCATGACGATTTATTAGCTATAATGCTATTATATAGTTTGCCAGTAAGTTATGAAAACTTCAGATGTGCAATCGAATCGAGGGACGAGCTTCCAACACCGGAACAGCTGAGAGTGAAAATCGTCGAAGAATATAATTCGAGAGGAAATAACTCAAAAGTCGAAAGTATGGAAGGTGCTATGTATGTAAACAAATACGTAGAACCCAAGAAGGGACAAAAGACTGGACAAAAGGTCAAATTTAAGTTCAAATGCTTTAAATGCCATAAATTTGGACATAAGGCTTCGGAATGCAAGAAGAAAGAGAGTACTTCGGAAACTAGATTTGTAGAGTCATGTGCTAGTGAAAAGTGTGTTGAAGCTTTAACCTCTATTACAGTTTCAGATGAGTGCCGTGCTGTTGATATCAAACACCGACACGAATGGCTGTTTGATAGCGGCTGCACTTCTCATATATGCAATGACAGGACAAGGTTTGATGAGGTGCTGGCATCGAGTCAGATATTAAAATTAGCCACTGAATCTTTGTCGTCCGTGCAAGGAAAAGGTACTGTTAAGGTATTAGCATGTAACAATGATGGTACGCGTAAAATTGAATTCCAAGATACGTTGTTTGTTCCTGATTTACTTAATAGTCTCATTTCGGTCGCCAAACTCACTGAACGAGGCTGCGAGGTTATTTTTAAGCGCAATATAGCCTACGCTGTGAAAAATGGTGAGGTTAAGCTAACTGCTGATAGGCGAGGGGACTTATATTACTTGAGGGAGCTAGATGCCTCGGCATCGGTAGTATCAGGGAATGATGTGGATTCGTATGAATGGCATGAGCGTATGGGACATTTAAATGCTAGAGATCTTATGAATGTGCTGAAGAAATCTGGAATTAACCTATCCAAGGTTGATAGTAACTTGCAGGATTGTGACGTGTGCGCTAAGGGTAAGATGGTGTCGTTACCTTTTAAGAAGTCCAGGGAGCCCTGTAGTGAGAAATTAGGGATCATCTATTCTGATGTGGTAGGCCCTATGAGAGTTCAATCGAACGGAGGTAATAAATACTTCGTAACTTTTATCGACGACCATACTCGTTGGTGTGAAGTATTTATGATTAAAAATAAAAATGACGTATTGTCAAAATTTAAAATGTTTAAATGTCAAGTTGAAAATATGACGGGCAGAAAAATCAAAACATTTCAAAGTGACAATGGTACGGAATTTAAAAATAAATTTTTTGATGAATTTTTACAACAAAGTGGAATTAAGAGACGTTTTACTACACCCTACACGCCGCAGAGTAATGGAGTTGCAGAACGTAAAAACAGAACGCTCCTGGAAACAGCGCGTTGTATGTTGATATCTGCGGGACTGCCTTCGAGTTTTTGGGCAGAAGCAATTGCAACTGCATGTTACATTCGTAACAGATGTCCAACAAAAAGTCTGAAGGGGAAAACTCCGTATGAAAAATGGTTCAATAAGCCTGTGAACGTAAGTTACCTAAGAACTTTTGGTACAAAAGTTCATGTCTTAAATAAGGAGCCAGGTAAAGATAAATTTGCGTTACGCTCTATTGTTGGCTATTTTGTAGGTTATCCAGAAGAAGCTGTTGGTTACAAGCTATGGATACCGGAGTGGAGAAAGTTCATTGTGTCCAGGGATGTAAGGTTTCAGAAAGGAAAGTATTTTGAAACTAAAAGTAAAGTCTCGGATCAATCACTTCTTGATTCACAATGTGAGAAGAATGTTGTGAGGAAGAGTATCGAGGTAGAAATTCCATTGGAAAGTCCATCAAATGTATCGACTCGTCAGAGTAAAGGAAGTCAATCCATTGTGTCAGCAAGTCAAGTACCGAGTACGTCGAGTACGCCTTGTACAAACAAGGAATCGTATACAATGAGAGATTTAAACGAAGTTCAGAACTTATCAGGACCATCTCATGAGGTACCAAGTACAGTAAGTACGAAAAGTGCTGAGAATGAGGAGAATGTAACTACTCTGAAGAAAGGGCCTGGTAGACCGAGAATTGAGAGAGGGCACATAGGTCGACCTCGTAAAATTTACAACATGGTCGAAGTTCAAGAAAATAGAGAAAATGAATCATCGACGATGGACGAAGATGACTTCGTGGACGCTGATGATTATGCAGGAGCTATTGAAACTTCATTGAAGGATGCTTTGTCTAGTGACGAAAAGAGTCAATGGGAAGAAGCGATTCTATCAGAAATTCGGAGCCTAGTGAAAAACGACACATGGAAAATCGTAAGGAAACCAATTGATCGTAATGTCGTAGGATGTCGATATGTTTTAACGACGAAGCTTAATATCGACAAAACTGAGAAAAAGAAGGCGAGACTTGTCGCGAAGGGATATAGTCAACAGGCAGATCTTGATTATCACGGGACATACGCACCGGTTGCGAGGATTTCAACCGTACGTTTGTTGGTCGCATTAGCTGTCGAGATGAACATGGACATTGATCAAATAGATATTAATACGGCATATTTAAACGGAGATTTGAATGAAGATATTTATATGAAGATTCCAGAATTGCTGAAAGAAAGTTTGGAAAAACTTGTGAAATGTGATGGTGTTACTAGCATCACAGGTAAGAGAGCAATGAAGATGCTTGAAGATATGAAGGAAGGTGGAAATACATGTAAATTAAAGAAGGCTTTGTATGGACTCAAGCAAGCCGGGCGTCAATGGAACATAAAACTTGACACGAAGTTAAGAGAAATGGGCTTAAAGCCGACTATAAATGAGCCATGCTTGTACCACAAGCGTAACAAAGATGGTGCAGATCTCTTCGTAGTAGTTTATGTTGATGATATACTTATATCGAGTCAGAAAAGGTCGGTTATTGATAGCTTCAAGCATGAATTAGCCAAAAGGTTCGAACTGAAAGATTTTGGTCAAGCAAGTTTTTGTTTGGGGATAGATTTAAAGAAAAATGGGGACAAATACTATTTGTCACAAGAGAAATATATCAATGATATATTGAAGAAATTTAAGATGGAGAACTGCAATCCTGTGAAGACTCCTATGGAGATTGGGAAGCCAGTGTTGAGCACGAAGAAAAATGAGGACGGGAACTCATTTCCCTATAGAGAGCTGATAGGTTCGCTCATGTATCTGAGTGTTGCTACGAGGCCGGATATAGCAAACGCAACAGCGAAGTTGGCGCAGTTCGTGGAGAATCCGCAAGAATATCACTGGAAAGCAGCGAAAAGGGTTCTTCGTTACTTGAAAGGTACGATAAATTACAGTTTGGTATATAAACCGACTGGTTTGGGCATGTATGGGTATGCGGATGCTGATTGGGGTAGTTGTACGTATGATAGACGTTCATTCAGTGGATACGTTTTCATTTTAGGAGGTGCAAGTATCTCATGGGCTTCACATAAGCAACGCATTGTAGCAACGTCAACCTGTGAGGCTGAGTTTGTGAGTTTGGCGGAGGCTATGAAAGAGGCTGTGTACTTAAATAGCTTATTGAACGAACTAGGTCTACATAATTTTTCTAAGGTAAAAATGCATGCTGATAACTTGAGTGCGATTTGCTTAACCGAGGATAACGGTGTTTATCACGCGAAGAGTAAGCACATTGATATACGTCATTTCTTTATTAGAGATGTGCTACGTGAAAATAAAGCTATAAGTTTGGAACACTTATCGACTGATAAGATGTTGGCTGATATACTCACCAAGCCTTTGTCCCGTTTTAGGCACGAATCTATGATCTGTAATTTAGGTTTGTGTGTGCGATAATTTAGGTAGTATTATTAATAAGCCCATGTAGTTGAAGGAGGTGTGTTGAAGATATATCACCTTCATGGTCTTATGAAGTAGGAATATATTTTAGAATATATTTTATAATATGTTTGAATATATATTTTAGAATGTGTCACTTATATTCCTATGTCTACTTGAAGCGTTTGTGTTTTTACTTAAGTATTATTTTTATTAATATATTCTGTATTTCCAAGATACCACTGTGTATAATTCTCTGGAATAATCCTTCCCAACATTCTGTGAACCGCATTAAGATTTTTACATAAAAATAGAAAAAAAAACAATACATTTTGGGGGTTCCCATACTTGGAACTGAAACTCAAAAAAAATTTTTTCATCAAACCTATACGTGTTTCTAGAATATATGGATAGGTCTTTAAAAATGATGTTGAGGTTTCTAATATATTTTTTTCCTAAACTGAATAGTTTGCGCGAGACACACTTCCAAAGTGGAAAAATGTGTGCCCCCCCTCTAACTTCTAAAATAAGAGAGTGATAAAACTAAAAAAAATATATGTTATACATTACCATGCAAACTACCAACGAAAATTGGTTTGAACAAGATCTAGTGAGTAGTTTTTTTTAATACGTCATAAATCGTAACACGCAATTTACCTTTCATCCAGTCAATACACTAGTATAAAAACATCGATGAAAGTTACAACGAACTACAAGAACTTTTATATGATGTTACTTGCTGATACGGAACCCTTCATGGGCGAGTCCGACTCGCACTTGGCCGCTTTTTTTTTTGTATTCTATTGTAGCTCTATAATATGTTGTTCAAATAAAGAGTTATCTATTCTATTCTAACTATTAGACTAACAGTAGAAGGATAGTAGAAACATGAATAGTCAACTAATCACTGTCCATTAATACTTTAACCAACTCTTTTGTTTGAATATTACCTAATAACGCAATGAATATTCTAGTAGTACTTGCTACAATAAGAAATTAATTAAATGTTAACTAACATTGGTTTCCTGATGGTGTCGGATGACCTGGATACGGGCGGAGGCTGCACGGGTGTGCCGTCGGGGTAGAAGCCAGGGGAAGGGGCAAATCGATGTGTTGCCATAGTAACCGCGACGTCTGCCGAGGAGCCTGCGCTCTACTGTCCCTTTCTGTCTCGCCTTGATATCATATCACATGAAAATTGAAATAAAAACGCCTTAAGATACCATTGGTGAAAGATAAATTTGAACTTTGCCTAACAAACTTTAAGTTTGCTTTTCGTTTGGGGTTATATATTTTAAGTCCTTTTCCATTGTAAACACATCCTCGTACGCTATAATATAAGGAAGAAACATTTTCGAGTCGATAAAGTCAAAAACACCTTCGTGTTTTGGGAAATGCAGTCTTGGTGGTTACGTCATTGGGTTGAGAGGAGGCAAAGTGAGGTATTTAGCTACCTATGTCTGCGGTGACACTCGGTGGGTGGCTTAACTAGATATTTGGGGTTTGTTCCGAGTCTGTTAACATCTGGCCCCATAATTTATGGGAAGGGTAAAGTCTCTCTGAAGGTGTAGTAATTAATAATTTATTTTTGTTCATGATTGCTTGCGAGGGTTGAATTGTGAGATTGAATTTGTTAGATGTTATCAAATCTCGAAGCCTTAGAGTAATTTGATTTGTTTGGCGGTAATTTTGCAACAACGGAAAGGTTAAATAAAAGTTTCTTTAATGTTATCAAAACTGTCTATATCGTAATTTAGACGGGTTTTGTTTTGTTTTCAAAATGAAAGGTTAAAGAACATAAAGAGTTGAATAATACTAATTAATTTAGATTTTTTTGGGTTATTTAATGTTTTTTTTTGTATTTTAGATAAGAGTATCTTTAGTGTTTATAACTGAAGATGTATTAAGTCGTGTCTGCTCTGTGGCGTTTCTAGAAGAGAAGAACCTACTAGACCAAGTCATAGATATATTGAACTCATAATTACATATACTAACAATTTAAATGCAAAATATGCTCTTGCTAGCTCAGAACCATCACATACTACAATATTAACACATATACATATTTTCTTAGTGGGTGGTTAACGTACATTATGTGAACGCAGTCGAGTTAAAAAACAAAACCAAAATTGCTTCATCCATCTTGAAACTACGATTCCATAGATAGACACAGACACAGACACGTCAAACTTATAAAACTCAGTCATTTTTCAGGAAAAAAAAACATACAAGAAAGTTAAATACAAACCATATTTTGGTTTTGTTTTTTAACCCGACTGCGTCAGGAGTAGAATTATATTTTTCGAGCGTATGTATATATTATGTCCATTTCTTTGGCTCAACCTACAGCCCATACGGCGTCCCGTAGTGGGAAAATTAAATAAGTCCGGTTTTGGCGCAATTTGCTTTTCCTTATTTTCAACACACCTAAAACATGCCGCATATTTGAGCCTTATAGGCATTTTCGTATCGTATTCCATTCCAAAAATATAGCAATTTTTGTCGGACAGATGAAATAATAAATACCTTCACACTAACACTATTTTTTGAAGGAAAAATAAATAACTAAGTAAATAAATCAACAACTGTGGTCAATGATAAGTTAAATGTCTAATAATGTAAATAACATGAGTTGTTGATATTTACCTCAACTTAAAAATATTCTCACAAAACACTAAATCGCGTTTATCTCAGAACCACAAAATCAGAGTTATTTAATTTTCCCACTACGGGGACGAGCGATGGCTGGATGGATTTTAACATATGATGAATATCGTTGATTTCTTTAGAATTGTGTTTGTGACATAGGATATGGTATAGGCAAAAAAATATATGTAGTCAACTATGAGGTAAGTAAATACATAATGTTCCATTGCTGGGATTGGATTTCCTCTCAGGTGAGGGTTAAGGCCTTATGTAAGTTACTCTTATTATTTAAGAATTAAATTTTAGCGTAGTACTTTTTTGCTTTAAAAATATAATTCTACACTTGAAATATATCCTGGTTTAACGGGGACCTTAAAAACACTAAAGCAGATACAAAGAACTTTCAGTCTCAGAATACTCGGCGTATTGGAAATCAATACGTCAGTTAATAATAGCTTTGATTTAGTTATCAAAGATAAAATAAAAAACAAATAACTAACATAAGCTGCATTAGGTCATGTTTATTTTATAAATATGTACTTGATACACAAAATGTAGAGGTAGGAGGGAAATAAACAGAAAAGTGACTTTGAAAGCATTTTTTTCTGGGTTCCTCTGAAGTAACAATTACGCAAACTCTTTCAATTTACTTTTACTTGTTTTCAGTGAAAGTTTACTGAAATTACTAGCAAGGTAAACAAGTTTTGATACTTGGAACTTTGTTTGAGGAGATTTACGATAATTGAAAAAGTGTAATTTGTTAAAATTAAACAAGTATTTTTCTTGCTATTATTTTGTGACCACTATTCTGTATGACTCGAAACATCGATAAACTATTAAATTATAAATGATCTTTCAACCATATTGAATAACATAACATTTAATCGAATATTTTGTTATCCATACCTATTTAGCCTACATAATCTGTATTGAAATGACAATAATTTTTATTATTTGCTCATAGTGTTTCACTACACATATACTTGAAAAACTGCGAGTTGAAACATCTTACACGTTATTAGGAAAAGTCGAGCATTACTTTTTTATGATCTAAGACAGTTCTGATTATATATAAATCTGTTTAACGATTGTTGTGTCACAAAATATAGACAGTGTCAGTTGCTATTGTTACGCTGTTCAAACAAACTGGACGTATCCTAAATATAATCGTTATTTCTTTTGAATATGCATAGGCAAACATGGCGCGGCCTGCCATAAACTTAATCACTCATAAAAAAGACAAAGTGACTTCTGAGCCACGTATCTAACATCGACCTTACGGTATCATTAAAAGGTACGTGGACGACGCTCCTAATGACCACACAGGGTTGTCATCCTTATATTATTTAAAAATAAAATCTTTTATTTACTTATGTATTGTTATGTTGTAAATATTTCCTAACGAGTGTTGGTATATGACATTTATGTAGTTTCTAATGGCTGTGGTGTTAAGGACATTTTCAATAGTGAAATGTCCATATACAAGCTTTTAGGAACCTTTCACACGAAAAAATGAAAAACTCTTGAATGAACAGTTTTATATTTTACTTAATAATTTTATTTATAATAATAATAATATATTTCGGACGTTTAACACACAACGTCATCTAGCCTAAAACTAAGAATAGCTTGTCCTATAGGAACTAGACAACTGATAAACATAAACTTTATTTTTGTAATTGTGTGCATTTTATACATAGAAAATATACAAAATCCAAAACATATATTGGTAGATCATATAAAGATTTGGTCTGACTCGGGAATCGAACTCATACGCAAACACTGCGCCATCGAGGCAGTTAATACCTTGAAGCACTGTCGTCTGGTCTAAAATTAAACAGAGGATGTGAAACATGGTTATTTACCATTAACATTATATTTTATTAAATAATAGCTTTTGCCCGCGATGTCTCCTACGCGTTATTCTGATATATGTGATGTATGTCTGATGATGGTGTACTGTGATTGCCCTTTTTATCACCTTTGGGGTGAAACCTTCCAAAATCCACTCTTAGTGCTTGCCTACGCTAGTCAAGGAATATATATGCTAAATTTCAGCTTCCTGAGCCAGTAATTTTGTCTGTGCGTTGTCTGACAGTTAGTCAGTAAGGGATTTTTTTTTTATATATAATAATATATATATTGATTTAATATATGTGTCTATTATGTAATATAAATTAATTTGCCTTGTTGATCTAGTCGTTAGCATAAACGATTGCCGATCGAGAGTTTTTAGATTCAAAGCAGAGGTCCAACCAAAAGAATTGCTGGATTTTTATAACAAGAAATACTTATTAACAGTCCGGAATATGAAAGTTTGGTGGTGTTTCACGCGTGTGTCTCAGAGAGCATTGTCATGAACATTTTTAGCAATACAAAATTGGAAAGTCAGTCGCTTTATAAATACTGATGACTACTTCAATCTTCGAATTCAGAACGGCCACAGGTTTGCGGAGCTCCAATGTCAGTGATCGGTAGAAACACTGTATTTCATTTAAAACTTGTGGAACTAGTAGCGGACCCCAATTATTTTTGGTATTAAAAAAAACTAGGAACATGAATTATATATTAAAGAAAAATTTCAATATAATTCTGGAATTATATTGAAATTTTTATATTGAGATTTTAAAATCACCTACTCATCAAACAATTATTTTTCCAGCATGAGAATCGAACCCCGAGCTTTCTAAGGAATTTGGTCGTCACTGAATAAGTACTTACTTACTCAATGACTTCATTGAGAAAAATCTTTTAAAAACTTCGTTAAGGATTCTTGTAAAACATTTTTTTTTCAATTATGAAACACATAGGTAATAATTAATTCGTACGCAATAGATAATTATCACGGAAAGAAGAACAAGACAACATTGTATAAATCGTCGTGACCTAAGTTTTAAATGACCCATAATTAACTTGGTTAAACCACACTGAACAACTTAGAAAAATCAGGCCAAGCCATTATAACTTGTGATTTATTATCGTTAATTCTATTGCGCTTGTAAAATGACAATTCTTATTCCTTACCGGACAACCCTGGCGGGCAGTCGTGTGACACGGAACACGCTAATATTTATGTAAATTGCAGAGAATATGATTAGTCCGCGTCGCCTCCCCCGCTGATAATTATATTTACGGCTTCAACCCACTGCTACGGCCCGAGAAGGGGGGAGGTGCCTTTGCTCCCCATTCCCTTAAGTGGAGGCTTCGTCCTCGATGTTCTAGAGACGCGTGCCGTCTATCAGGCTTGAGGAATGCCATCAAGTTAATTTAGTAATAAAAATATTATACATTTTCTGTGTAACGTTATCTAAAAAGATTTTCAGTAGACACGCACCTGTTTGAAAATGAAATGAACAATTGCCTACAAGATAACTTATTAACCACTTACCGTAAATTGTCAAACTTAGAAAAATTTTAAAAGAGAGAAGATGATAGCGATTGATCATTCCGATTGAAATGATTTAAGAAAACCGCTTTGCAATAAGAATAGCAATTACCAAAGTACAGTGGCAGAACAAAAAAAGTTCGTCTCATGATCTCCAAATTAAAAGCTAAAACTTAAAACATTTCTATTGTTTTTCTCATCCTCATCATCCTCCTAGCCATTATTCCAAATTTTGTTTGGGGTCGGCTACTAGTTCAACCGGTTTTACCTGAATTTCAGTTTTTCCACGGAGCGACTGGCATCGGACCTCCGCAACCCTAAGGGAGAGCTGAAATTCGAAGGTTGAACTAGTTGTCAGTATATTTGAGGGCACTGACTGTCCAATAACGATTGCCATAGATGTTCATGACAACCGGGACCGACGGCTTTACGTGCTCTCCGAGGCACGGGCGTGAATCACCGCCAAACTTCCAAACTCCGGGCAGCTATTAGGAATTTCCTAAGAAAATCCCAAAAACACTTTTTGGCCCAACCCGGGATTTGAACCCGAGACCTCTTGATTAGCAGTCGCATACGCTAACCACTAGACCAACGAGGCAGTCATGTCGATGTTTTTCTCATCCTCATATTGGAGTTAATCGTTCCTACCTCCAGTACCTATTAAGTAAA
Source organism: Phragmatobia fuliginosa (assembly GCA_932526445.1). NCBI lineage: Eukaryota > Metazoa > Arthropoda > Insecta > Lepidoptera > Erebidae > Phragmatobia > Phragmatobia fuliginosa. Next base: position 8,513,728 of record OW052073.1, read on the forward strand.
AAATAATTAACTTATAAATATTTCGGACATCAGTTTAAGTGGCTATTTACCATCTATGTTTCGCCTAATCTAACCAGATCATCTCAACTTTTTTCCGGTCACTCAACGGAGTATGTCTGTTTGTCAATCACTTTAGTTCCATTTCGAATTGTAATGATGTTTACCTCTAAAAACGATAAGTATGTAAGTATGATTGTAGAAGAAACACCGTGTATTCAAAATATATGTTTACATTGATTAAATTTCGTATGATGACTTTTTTATCAACTGTCAATTATCTACTTGTTTTAATTGACAGTTGATAAAAAAGGAAACAAAAAGAGAGTTTTCGGGAAGAGCTTTTTTATGATGTTCAAACTTATTGCTTTGGTTATGTGCTTGAGCTTTATTTGAAAAACAAGTTTTTGATGTGAAACATCTATAGCCGCACGTAAAACAGATTTCTGGCCTGGCGACGCCTGGCGACGCGTCGCCACGGCTTGGCGACGCGTCGCCACGGCACGCTATACGATGGTATATATATACAGTCTATATGCAGTAGTGTGTATTGTACTATTTTAATAATTAGTAATATTTTATTTTATCATTATGACATATTTAGTTCCTATTACAATATGTTCTTTTCTGCATATTACTTTTACAAAATAATGGCGATGTTTCACATCTGCCAGGCGTCCCGTGACGGCTCACATTTTTTATTAAGTTTATTTAAATAACTGTAGTTATAAAATTTAGAACTATATTTTTCTTTTACAATCAGGTCTCGTTTTAACTTGATGATCATTAGGAAGATATTGCTCTTACTATGTAATATGAAGTCATCAAAAGAGGTAACAGGAATAGTAATGTTTGTTTTGAATTGGTCACTATAAGTAACTAGGTATATTTTGTCATTTGTAAACTTTCGTGCTATGTAACATTGTACCGATAAGTTACGATTTATCTCACTAGTAATACAGGTTTTTTAACTAATTCAAATGAATTACAGAAATTTTCTATTTAAATGAACTTTTCAGCAATATGTTTTAACCTTAAATTTTGTTTAGTAACTTAAAGATCAGTCGATTACGAGAAGCCCAAAATCGATCAGAGTGGTGTGCAATGGGAGATGCCTATGTCCAATAGTGGACTGCGATAAGCTGATGATGTCTTAAAGATCTCTATACTTGACCAATATTGAACAGGTGTGTCTTGATGTGTTTAGGTATTGAGTACGTATTAATTGTCGAATATCTTTAAATATATCTAAGTACTTTCTATCTTTAAATATATCGATAAGAATAAGGGAGCCCTCATAGCCGAGTAGCACTAGGTGATTGGAAACTATCACCGAGAGTAAGCAAGGACGCCGGCGCGGTCAGTGCCTAGATGACTGACCATTTGGTGCATGATATGTTATGAGCGTCTCCGTCATACAGTCACGTTAAGCACCAAACAGACAGATCGACGTCCCGGTTGTTATCCTAAGATTATAGTCGTGAAGCTTAGTTGGAAGCTTCGGGCGGCTTAAAAGCATTCAACGACAAGATTCTTCAAGATTCAATTGTCAGTCCCCAACCAAACTCGGCCAGCGTGGGGACGTTTTGCCTTAACCCTTTCCTGAGACGAGACCCGTGCTCAGTAGTGGGGCGTTATGGGTTGTTGTTGATGACGATGATAAGTAGGTATCTATATCTACCAACCTTTATTTATGTGCACCTATTTATATGCGTAGGCATAGATGTGTAGAAGAATGCAGTAAAGATTTAATAGGTACTTTCCTAATTAAAAAAATGTTATCTCAGATTGCCTGATTCAGTTTCAATATGTTTTTCTTAAATAGCTTTGTCTTATATCTTTAATAGTGTTAAGAAATACTTTTATAATATCTAAGTTCTTTTGTTTTTATTATCTCTATTTTTGTTCTTATTATCTGTACCCTATCATAAGTTCTAGATATGTTGTCATGGCAATCGTAGTGCGTGTAGGCGTCAAGTTTGCTATGGGTGGCGGCAAGGCGGTGAGTTTCAAACGTGCTAGCAGACAGTTGGAGAACGGCCGCGGTTCAGTCCGAGACAGCGCGGCCGGTCACTATCGCGTTTCCCGCGTGAAAATCGCTTTCCCCGCGGTGGCGGTGCGACGGAGCACGTGAACGCAGTGTCCCGTCGACCGCTCGCGTGACACGCCGCGCTCCTCGCGCCCGCAAACCACACGTAAACCCCACTCATCCTGCAGGACGTACGCACCCGGCGCCCGCCCGCGCCTCACTGCCGCCCGGCACAACCGACTCGCGCGCTACAAACCACCTCTCATTTAAAGCGTACCATTTTTGAAAAACTTTTCCACTTAGTCTAGTGTGTCATCGATCGCGGTTAATAATTGAGGAGAGTGTCCTGACCGCCGCGCCTGTCGCGATGCGGTCTAAAGCAGTAGCGAGGCGTCTCCACGCGCAAGGTAAGTGTTTTTACTATTACTTTGTATTCGTTGGTAAACTGTCCCCTGTTTGTTGTAAAAACAAAATTACTTTGAAGTTTCGAAATAGAAGCGCTTTTCTTTATGTGAAGATGCGCAGTAGGTATATAAGATAAGGACAGTGTGATGCGCTCGGCGAGCTCCCCGATTGGCCGACGCCTCCCCCGCTTGACAAGATAGCGAGGGACATCCTCCGCGTGATGCTCTACAAAAACCCACGTTAGGTATACACGATAGAGCTTACTTTTAAATGAGTTTTTGTATTGAGGGATGTTCCCTCTGTTGTCATTTGTCATTGGATGAGCATGGAGGCTTTTCTTTATTTACTTTGATTATGTATTCGATATAAACGTGACCCTATTGTTCTAGAAGTGTGGGTGGGTTTTGTTTACGTACCAATTTATTATTATATGTGTTTATTATTGTATCACAAATAGTTCATCGCAATAATATTAATTTTTAATATGGTTTGTGTAAGTATACTATTACTAAGAAGTAGTAAATCAACAGATTTAAATAGTTACAATGACATATTTTTAAATAGAGTTGAGTATGTAGGACACCTGTCTTTTTAAAAAATAAACTTGTGTTTTATTGTGTGTGTGTGTGTGTGTCTTTTATTTTTATGATTTACTAGCTTTTGCTCGCGGCTCCGCCCACGTGTAGGTCCGTCATGGCGGTAAACAGTAGCCTATACGTTATTCCGATATGTAAGCTGTATTATTGTGAAGTTTCATCAAAATCCATTCATTAGTGAAAGAGCAACAAACATACATACTCACAAATCTTTGCGTTTATAAAACTAGTAGGATGAAACGTAGTTTGTCTTCGAAAGATTCTTAAATATAAAATCTTTATTCCCCAATTAACTGGCATCTTATGAAACGTAGAAAATATGCATATTTCCTTCGATACGATAAGAAAATTAGTCACAAGACAAGTGACTATTGTTCTACAGTTGCAGTCGATGAATCGATGCAGGCTCCGATGAATCAGATGTATAATGAAAGTAGGTGTAGTATGCTTGTTTGTTAAATTGTTTTGACCAGATGGTGGAACATGAATAAAATAACACTTTTAAATACCCACAAGTGAGATACAATGCTATAAGTCGGCGATTAGAAAGGACTTCCTGTGAAAAGGGAATAATTTGAAGTCGATTACAACTATTTCTTTTGTTTATGTGTTTATTATTCACATCATCACATCACACGTCAATAGCATTTAATAGTAGAATATAGGTATTTCCTTGGCAAGGAGGTTTTGGCCAGTTTTTATAAAATTCTAAATTTAAACGGACTTGACGATGACATATTTTTTTGTACTACTATCACTACTACAACTATTCGTGAACAACTATCTTCTATATAAGTCCTGTGATTTAATTGAATTCATATTTCTTTAAAATGATTTTGAATTTATTTCTTACATTTGATTTATGGAAATAATAAATATATATCGTGTAAACTCGTCTTTTTATTAAATATTTATTATGTATCTTCTACTTTTTTAGTATGTAGGTACATAAAAATAAGTTTTCTTTACAATCGTTATTATCTATTGTGTGTGGAAATCGTTTTTATTAATGATTAGAATACTCGGAAATTTGTTTACAATTTAATAGAATTATGTGCTAGTAAATAAATGTAAATAAAAATAATAAATGGAGCAATATTCACTTAAAGTCTTTCCGAATCTATTTTATTTTTGCCAAATCTTCAGTTTTAATTTACTACTTCCTTTGATTAACAATTAGGTATTCGCATAATGAAGTTACTGAATAGAATTAGAGCTAAGTAGCTGAATTGTATTATCATAGTTTTGTTATTTGAAAAAGAGAAAATATCGAAAAATTGAATTGATATCGACTAATTAACATTGAAAATTTTAATGAAACTTTTTAGCAAAAAATATTTCCCCCCGAAAAAACTAAAAGGTGGTAAACAAATAAACTATTATTACTTAATCTTAGTAACTAACTTCTTAAACCAATATAAGTATACCTAAATTTTCTTCAAACCCCAAAACTTTCTCATCGTATTAGCTATGTTACATCGGCCCAAAAAGAAGTTCAATCGATGATAGTATTTTTATTTTTCAAATGAGAATAAAAATGATTTCAATTCTTCACCAACTTTTAGCTGTTAGGGCAGTTAGTATTTGTATGCCTAGAAGTCTTTTTTCTAGATCTCCGTCTGTTCTGGGACACAGGAGCCAGAAATGTATCTAATCAATCTATCGCCGTACTCTGGTAAACGAAGGTTTTCCTCAAGGGGTATAATATCACATTTTTATAGTAGAGGAGGACAAACTAGGAGTCTTGTTACTTGATGGTAAATGACGACATCGTCTATGGACACATATAAAAAAAAGTACGTTGCCATTCTTAAACTTAATTTCTATAGAATCAGGGAGAGGGAGTTAGACTTTTCGATATTAATAGCAATGGTAATTTATATAGTAGTAAGCGATAGTTATTAGCTAGATAGACAGATATATGATATTTTGTAAATGATCTAGATCATCCTAGATCATTATCTGAAACATTTTCATCTCAGGTGAAATGTGTCACGAACTATATTATTTCTTTATTAAATATTTTATTAAATTTGTTTAAGGAATACATAAATATTTCACATCATTATAAACAACCTTAAACAGTCCACTGCTGGACATAGTGGCCACACTGGCCAAACGGGTAGGTATAGAGTTTGTTTCAACTTTTAGTTCTCTTAACAGTGATTTGTCCTTTTTTTCCACCAGTTGACGGCTATGTCAGACTCCATCCGACTAAAACCACAGATAAGCCGAGCAACCAGGTGTACCCACGAAAGTAGTGATTGTAGATGGCTCTCTCCTAACAGCAAGGGAACATGGGGGGGACACTCGTGCCGCCACCCTGGCCTGCTTCTGTTAGGGTGCTAGATAGCCTTACCTGTATCGCTGACACCCGAGACGTCTGCGTTGCCTAGTCCGTTCCCGGGCTGGCGGACTGGATCGGGAGGGTCTTAAGCCTCTCCCGATCCAGTTGCGCCATTTCCTATGTAAGCATAAATTGCTACAGAAAGAGACATCGAAATGCCGGCTCTTTGTAGATTAGAACAGATAATCTCCGAAGCATCCCTTTCCAGTGGTCACCCGTGTCAGTCAGTACGAGATGCTGCCGTGAAGCGTCTCGAGACAATCTACCATCACGGCTCTTACCGTCGCAATAACGGCGTGCCTAATGATATAATCCTGCAAAGTTTGTTCCTCTAGTCGCCTCTTAGGACGTTACCATGCGGACCATAGAAATATTTGATCGAAAGAAATTGACTTCGCATTTTCATGTGGAGAGATGGCGGTATATAACAAATTTATACATATACATAACAGTTTATAGATATGGAACGTAGAAGTGGCTGTATCGCACACCTATCTACGAGTACATTGTGCTATAAACCTAATCGTAAAAAATGATGATTGCTTCAACGCTTGTGCAACCGTTGTTTGGAAATAGCTGTCTCGAACATTGATAACAGCGTACCAATGTTTCTTGTTGATACTTGCATACAACTAGATTGTTCTTTGGTTTTTCGTGTTTTGTACGAAAAAGGTTTATAGTGTTAGTTTTGATAGATGTTTTTTGTATCACATTTTCTTTTCATGTTGTGAGAATAGTCCTTCTGGAAATAAATACTTTTTGGTGAAGTTTTTCCGAGAACATCTGTACTTGTCATCGGCATTTAGAATTCATTGAGAATAACATACTACTGTCTACTGTTATTGTGGTATAAAATAATATATGCAAAAAGATGGAGCACGAAAATCAGTCTATTTCCTAGGTTTGTGCAAATAAGTTGAAACATTAAGCAACCTCAAGCATATAGTTGTCAAAATAGTTGTCGTAGAAGACAGATTAAAACTTTGAACTAAAAACTTTAGAGACAGACAGTAGACCCTTACACGTATTTGTATGTTCTACGAATATTACCGTCCAAACCGTATTTAGCCACTGCAACTTTCAACTTATTAGTGTGAGCTTCATTGGTGTACTCTCAGGTGGCTGATATATCCGATTTTTGCATTTATCGTGCGTCTACATTTAATATTAGACTACAAAGGAATGTTAGAATACAAATGATATATTTCTTGAATGTGCAAGATAAGTAAAATTGAATCTTTAGATATGTGATTATAGTTAATAGAAACATAATGCATTCTGAAACGTGACACGCAATACGAGATGAAATTCATTAGTACATTGAACAGTATATTTTCATCTAACACACCACAATCACCAATTCGATAGACATGACGATTGAATTAAAAACAAATAAACACTTTTATGAGCTAATGAAGCTACGATAAGATATCAATAATTCGTAGCTATTCATTCACTGTTGAGCTACGAAGATTCTTCGTAACGAACAGACAGTTGTGTACACAAATATTATCTAGTAGCTCGTTGTAGCAGACAATACGGATAGAGTAGATACTCGTAGCATCATTAAGAATGAGTTTATAAATATAACTTAAATCTAATATTGTATTTATTAGTATGTATCAATAAATCAATATTAGATTTAATTTAGGCTTTTACAAGTAAATAATATTTATTTGTTTGTTTATGTTACTCAAATATGAAGTAGTTAAAAGTTTTAAATTGAGAACTAATGGAAGCAACTGTGGAAGAGCTATTTCTTCGTGACATATGGGCGTGACGTGACGTTTGTAACGAGTTGTTTCGGCCAAATAAATACTTCATTAAGCAATTCTTTAATTGCATGTAATAAATATAATGCCGGCAACTAATTGATAATATCTGAAACACTAGTATTATATCTATAATGTATAAAACATTAAGTTACTTTCGAAAAAATCAACACCAATCGAACTCCAACCTATTGGGAATACGCTTTAAAGATAGTATTTTTACTTTTATCGTTAGTTTTGACAACCACAATGTGCTACAAAGAAGTATGGTGAAAAGTGAATTAAAAAAAATGATTGATTAATTTTCATAGGTAGTAGGGCCACGCTGATTGTAGTATGAATAGGCCGGTACTAACTTCACACAGAAGACCTACCTAAAATTACAGCATTCTTATTGTCGTATTTCGTTGGTGAGCATGAGACCGGAGCCCAACGACGCAGAAGCATCTCCCTAAGCCGCTATAGTGAGGGTCAGACAATATAACATGTATATAATATGTATTCACAATAAGGATGGTGACCTCTGCTCCTCTTGGATTCTACTCATATTTCCAATCAGGTAGGGTAGAGTCACTTTGGTAGGCTATAATATAAAAGGGAATTGAACTGCACTGGTTTAAGCGGTAACTCCGCTCGAGCCCCATGCTACACTTATTGTTTTGAGCTGGCCACATAGCACAACCCTTGGTTTGTATGATTCACAAATTGTTTTTCTAAGCCAGGATATACTTTGTATTCGTTTCATGAGATTTTAAAAATAGATCTTAATGTACTGCGCTATTATACTACATGTACTATGAGAACAAAAATACTAAATAATAAATAATAAAGCCTTTATTTCCAAAAAAAATTACATTGTGGAAACGCATTTTGTCCTTATTGAATTTTTTTATACAAAAACAATTTTCTAAACGTTTTTTTAAAGAATTTTCAACTTTTCAAAGGCATTTATATTTTTAAAATATCCCTTATTTTGGTGTGCCTTATGGCGTAGCCCTTCTCCGACTCTCTCCATTAGCTTCTATCTGCCGCTACTCTTATTCAAAGTAGACCTAAGGTCATTTAAGGTTATCTATAATAAATAGAACATTATTATGTAAATAAGAAAGTCCTAAATAGTACCTACCTGTGCAAATAGGAAAATATTTGTGAATATTACAACTTTTTTATGTTTTAGTTGGTTAGTACAATTCTAGTAAATAGCCTAGATATGTTGTAGGTTAGAACATAAAGATTATGTTGATATACCGTTCATATCTGGCCGTTTTTATCGTGTCATTAAAACAGAACGCGGGTGCGTTTCGAAACGCTATCCGCACCAATGTTCAGTGTTCGCGCTCATAACGCGTGTAAATGTTTTATTTTATACTACTAGTATTTGAATTCTTTTATAATCTGTTCCTAGATTTGCAGTCATCATGCTTTGGAAGTTTTACTCACATATATTCAATTCACTACTGGAGGCCTCTCCTAAGAAAGGATGTTTGGCCTACTATATCACCCTGCCTTGGCAGACGGGTTGGTATAGAATTTGTTTCAAGTTTTCTTTCTCTTTGTAGCGTTGAGATACTGTGTGATTTATTCTCTTACGACACGGATGAGTAGAAGACATGTTTCTATAGTACATGGGAAATACTTTTATGTCTATTGTAGAATAATATATATAAATTCAATAAACAAAATTCTCGTGTCGCGGTGTTTGTTACCAAACTCCTCAGAAAACCGTGGACCGATTTGTATGAAATTTTGAGTGCATGTCGGGTATTTCTGAGAATCAGCCGACATCTATTTTTCATACCTCTAGGACGCGAGCGGAGCCGCGGGCATCAGCTAGTCATTCTATGAAATGGCAATGTTTCAAAGTATGGTATATCAAGATATTTCTCAAATTTATCCTCGCAAGTATCAAGCATTACAAAGTACAAGTAATCAATTTTTTTTTTAAAAATCATTGATGAGTGGCTACCGTTTCATAAGAGCTAAACTTAATACCTGATCATATGAATCCGGGGATTTTGCTGAATAAAAAGAAATATGTTTTCAGACTGAGACCACTTTAAAGAACCTCCTGTACGATCCTCCCACGCTCGTGTACATGGGAAGGTCGGTGTGAGCTTAGCGAGGCCTCCGTGCTGCGCATGATGTGTCTACCCGCATTTGGTCACGTTGATTATTATTTGTAGGCACGATTGGCACTCTTACACACTACACTTATATCATCTACTGACTTGTTTTGTTCGTTTGAATTCCTCCTTCTAGCCAATGTGACTGCTGTGAGTTCTCTGGTTCTTTTCCGGGTCGGTCCAAATGTTTGTATATCTTCAAATATTTCTTCCGGATTTTTACTGTTTTCTATGTTTAATATGTATGTATTTATTTATATCAGTGAATTAGTACCCATAGTATAAGCTCTGCTTAGTTCGAGACTAGATAGTTTTGTTTAAAAAAAATTGAGACAGCACCCACTGATGACAGTTGAAATTTTGATGTTCCTTGATTTCAACCGCTCTTGTTATACACAAATAGTTACGATCTATTGAGTAAACCTGCGGTTTATATACCTCAATCTAGTCGTTCAGTCCTGATTCCAGCAGGTGCCCAGCGATCACCGACGTGTTTATTTGAGAGTTTTTTACCGCTGCAATGTGCTCTTTTATTTGTTCTAATATTGTGCGCCTCGTCTGGCCTATGTAGGAACAGCCACAATTGCAGCGGCAAAATATAATAATTAAGCCCTTCACTACCTTGAAGTGCGGACTGTATACAGTGTTAATGGAGTACTTTTTAGAAAATGAAAGATATCGTTACCTTTTAAACAATTTTTATAGCGAATAAGTCCTTCTGTACAACAAAAACATATGTGATGTATAAAAGTAAAAAACGGCTCTAATGAACTAAAGAGTTATTTTACTCTTGAATTGTTCTTGAGAATTAGGCAAGTACATTTAATATCGCCACATTACCCATAGAGCTCCTAGATCACAGGATGAATACTTATAACTTTGCAATATGTACCTCAACTGGTTGCCGCGTCCAGCTTGGATTACGGAGCTCAGGCGCCTCTCTACAGTTAACTGTCGAAGAGCCACAAACAGGCAAATACAGGCGCATCGTAAAGTTAAGGTTGCTACAATTCTTCAACAACCCATTTTTAAGATTAACAATCATACAATCATCAAAAAAAGTTTACTGATTCAATTCTTTTAAGTTCATAGCTAGAAGGACATGTCTGGCACTACCTGTTCATCAATGTTGAATTTCGTTGGTAAATGAGACATAGTGTGGGTCACCATGGTGCATTGTCTATGATCACAATCAGAATGGTGACCTCTACTCTTGGATTCTATTAATGTTTTCCATCAAATAGAGTATAGTCACTTTGGTAAACTCTAATAAATAAAAAGTGTAGATAAAATTCTACCGCAGAAAGTAGCCTCGCATTAATTGAAACTATGTATTGCAGGTAGCGTGTGTGATTGTAGCTACATATTATATGTTATACATAAGGAGAGCCCGTTCAATATCTGGCCACGTCTTTACGACGATCGTAAACGTGAGCTCGCTGGCAACGATCTTCACCTAAGTGTCGGGAAATTCGATCCCTGACCGTTGCCCCTTTGTGCGAGAGGTTGATTGCTCGCGCATACATGCTTTGTATTCGATATAACCATTGATGCTTGCTACTTTCCTGTATCGATTAACTTATCGATATTGCTCCTCAGATCTTATCACGCTGAAAATATTTGCGTCGAGGGTTGTATTTATCTTGAAGAAAATGTTTACAAACAACAGTTTTCTAACTAATGTTGTGGCGTTACATTGTTGGCTGTTTACAACATCGATATTTTTAGGTCTTCGCAACATTTGCTGGCCTTTGGGTCTTGTGATCCTAATATACATTCATTATAATGATAACCATCCGAGTCATAAGTTTGTCTAATAGCTGGAGGTTTCTTAGATTTTAGTACTATTACCTAATAAATTATTCGTATGGCACGACCACAATAGTTTTCAAAACAAACTTCTCTGGCTAAGAATTCTCGTTGCGTTCCGGACAATGGCGATGTCTTCCACAAATAACCTGAACAATATTCAATAAGCACGCCAGTTTATTCCTCCAGGAATAGTAGTCGTAAAGCTCGCAGACATACCTACGGACGGATCCTCGAATCACAATAACGCTGGAGCTCAGCAGAATCCATAATCTTATTTTTGTACCGCACCGCGAAGCGTGAATTTCGCAATTACGAGAGTATCGACATACACATAGGAATATCGTCGCACAGCTTTCACAGTTAAAGATTACATTCGCTTAGCCCGACTTTCTCAAAATAAACAGTTCTTGTCTGTACACGTGCGAATGTCGACTTTATCTCGGAGACGGAGAGTTAGGTGACGGGATCGACCAGGTGGCGCGTGAAAGCGGACTCTTTGCGATGGCAGGAGGGCAGATTATGCGTCGCAGATGTTGCCGGGCGACATCCATTGTGTTCCCTCCTATAATTTTATCGAAGCTGATTTACGATCGATTGTTCGGCCGGTGGACAGTAAGCGAGGCGATGTGTGCGTGCGCGCGCGCATGTGTGCGTGGTGCGTGCTTGCGCGGCTCGTAACTTACCTGCAGATGGCGCTCGGATATGACGACGCAGCCTCACTCGCCACACAACGCCCTCATAAATTAAGAAACGACGTCTCAGACCGTGCTCTTTCAGTTTTGTTTTTGTTAATACATCGCTTGGAAATTACTTCAACTAACACCTTTATTTAAATTACTCACCCCAATAAAAGTAAAAATAATTATAAATGGTTTTCCATATTAGTTATAGTTTTTATTTGAAATATTTAAGCTAGCTAAAGCTATATAGACCAGGGTAGAAGCCTCTTAAAATAATAAAAAGTGAACATAAATTATAGTAGGATGAAACCCACACATAACCTCAAATTTTATGTGAAAATTTCAAAAAACCAAGTTTTTGGTTTTTTGAAATTGCTCTAGTAGATTAGTATTTTCTTTCTTACAATTTGCTTTTACTTGATTATTTTTACTCTCTATTGTCGACATTTAATATAACTTGTTAGAATTCATAAACATTAATTTAATCCGGGGTTAAATTTGGGTTGATTTTAAATATAATAGTGTGCAAGTGCGTTTAGTTTCAAGAATGTACTTTATGACTATTTCTATAAAAATCAAAATATCAGTGGCATGTTTTAAAGTGGATAGTAAGATTGTTCTTTCTCAGTGAAATAAAATGAGAAATGTCTAAGGTGTTACTTACCGTAAAACTACTCGGTTTCCTCGCACAAACAAGTACAAGCCAAGCTTTTATTCAGCAGATGTTTATACAAAGCGAGCGGCTGGTAATGCCATGATAAAACGCTCACGATAAAACAACCATTATTATTTTGCCTGCAAATTGTTTTCCGGCACAATTAAGATTGAGTTTCAATACTCAATAACAGCGTGTAGAGGTAAGCGAGGCTAGGTCTCAGAACAAGCGAGGATCGCGAGCTGGTTTTATGAACATGATCGCTACCTGAAACGGCATCTAAAGTATTATAAATGTGTAATCCAAGGACAAGATTTATTTTAACAAAATTATTCTCTAATTTTAACCGGTTGAACTAGTAGCCGACCCCAAATTAACTTGGGAATAAGGCTAGGAAGAAGAAGAAGATTCTCTACTTTGAGGTACTTAATAATAATAATAATATAATAATAATAATATTTTTATTTCAAATAAGTTATACAACACTTTTACAGACATGAAAATGTAAATAGGAAGAAAACATTGTGGTTTAGTTGGAACTCTGGTACCCATGGTAAGATCTAACTTGAGTTATGGGTACCAGTTCCCTCTCAAATTGTGCACTTGTTACATTGTTACAAAGTGGATCGTGAATAAATAACAAATGTTATTGCTTAAATTTATTTAGTTATAGCTGTGTAATAGATGTGTGAGTGTATGTTAGTTTCAGTGAGTGTATGAATATGTGTGTGTGTGTGTGTATGTAGTGGTGTGAGTATTGTAGATGAAAATATGATTGGGCATTTTTACAGAACGGAGACTCTTAAAAGATTCTCTGTAGCAGCATAGTTTAAGGATTTCAACCACTTACAAACTTTCCTCTTACACTGGCTTTTAGACAGAGAATAAATATCACACTTACGGTTCACTGCATTATATAGGTGGCTACCATTTACTGGATAATGACGACGGGCTAGAGCTGTTTTGGACTTTAAAACACGACAAACTCTATAGTTTCTTCGTTTTATCCTAGGTTTTACATAAGATAATGATGCATGTTTACGCAGTACAGCCTGTAGCACATATAGTTGCCTCACAGTGAGGACATCGCAATCGCTATAAAGAACCTCTGTAGAATATCTAAAAGGCTTGAATGTCATGACTTTTAAGACAGCCCTCTGTGCTCGCTCCACTGGAAGTAAGTGCGTTTTGTGAGCCCCGCCCCATATTGTAATGCAATAAGCAACAAGTGACTGACATAATGTGATATAGACTGATCTCAAGAGGCGCAAGTCAGCAGAGCATCTTAGCTTTTTAAAAACGAAAATCAATTTGCGAATCCGCGTAGATAGATTTAAAAGTTGGGGTTTCCAATTCAAAGAACTGTCAAGGAGAACACCAAGATATTTTGCTGACTCACATCTCAAGAGCTGTGGACAATCACAAGATGTTAAAGGCGAACGATTAGAACTAATTATGCATGTGTGGGCTTTAAGAACTAGAGAGTCTAGGGTGTTTGAGGTGGGGGATTTTAAATAGAAAGGCAAGAATACAGTTTTAGAGAGATTAAGGGTCAATAGATTATTACACAACCAACTCATCACTTTTCTTAGATTCTCTTCGGCTGTTTGAAGTGTACTCTGCCAACCATCACCATGAACCAAGAGAGCGGTGTCATCAGCATAAGTAATTATGGAACAATTCTTTAGCGACAGATTACAAAGAGGATTTATATAAGCTAAAAATAAAGTAGGACCTAAAATTGAACCCTGAGGCACACCAAAACTCAAGGATTCAGTGTCACTCACTAAATTATCAATCTTGACACACTGAGAGCGGCCATAGAGGTAATCCCTCATAAGTTCAAGTGCAATGCCACGAATTCCCATACCGTCAAGTGTATTTAAGAGGTGAGGAACAGACACAGAGTCAAACGCTTTAGAAAGGTCAAGGAAGATAGCTAAGCACTTAGACCCTGCGTCCATATGCGATACTACCTGATCTGCAAGTGCAGCCACCGCATCTTCAGTGGATTTTCCTTTTCTAAAGCCATATTGGTTAGGAGATAAGAGATTAAATGTCTCCAAGAAGTTTACTAGACGTTTGTTAATTATTTTTTCAAGTATCTTGGAGATCACGGGTAAAATTGATATAGGCCTATAATTGTTTACATCGTGCCTATCTCCACCCTTGAAGATGGGGTATACAACAGCCCTTTTGAATGCCGATGGAAAGCAGCCAGATTCTATGGAAAGGTTACAGATATGGGTGATCACAGGCACAAGTACAGACTGACAAGATTTTAATATTGTTGGTGTTATACCATCCCAACCAGCAGAAGCATTCGTGCGTAATGAACACACAATTGACTGTACCTCTTGTTCATCTGTAGGCAAAAGAACAAAAGAATTGCATGATATTTGTTTTTTAAATGTGTGTTCTGTGGGAGTAACTTTGGAGGCTAATTGTTTGCCAATACCTGCAAAATAGCCATTGACATAATTAATACAAGAAGCATTATCTTTGCCTGTATTCAAAAGCTCCTTAGGAGATTTAATTTGGCGGTGAGTGTTTGTAATATTTTTTATAATTTCCCAAGTAGCCTTTGGATCATTTCCAGCTTGTCGAAGTTTTTCTCTTTCGTATGCAATCTTTACATTTTTGAGGAGCTTATTACAGAAGTTGCGATATCGCGTATATGTAATTTTTAGGATATAGTTATCTGTATCTTTAGAAAGTTGACGTGACATTTTATCTCTGTTCCGAATGCAGCGCAGCAAACCCTTTGTGATCCAAGGCTTCATTATTCTGCGCTTTGAGGGAATGTGGACTACTTTTGTATTATTTTCAATAATGGAAGCAATGGTGGATAGCAAGAGGTCAGCTGCCATACAAGTGTCTCGGCAGTTCATTACATCGCTAAAATTTAAAGAAAGTATCTCTGATACCACTGAACGATAATCAACAGTAGTGCGATAAAGCTTAGTCGTAGAAGGCAAGCGTTCATAGTCAAGACATACGAATATTGGTTTGTGATCAGTTATGAACGTATCAATAACCACTGTCGTGGTGGTTAAATTGGATTTAATCATAGCATGATCTATACAAGATTTAGCACGACTAGGGTATATATGAGAAGGTATAAGACCATGAGAAGCGAGCATGTTGAGGTATTCACTTGTTTGTTGTGTTATGGTATTTGGCATAATATCTATGTTAATGTCTCCCACGACCAGTAGGTTTTTTTGAGTCGTCATAGATGATAAGATTTTATCTAAGCTCGATATAAAATTACCATAATTCCGTACTGAAGGCGAGCGGTATACTGCAATGATGGTAGTATTTAGATTCCTCAATTGACATACCAAACAGCTACTCTCAGAATTTAACGGCTCCGTAATTGTATGTATTATATCCGATTTAACATAAATAATAACACCGTCATTTTGGTTTCGAGGCAAGCTTGTGTGATAAGATATATAACCTTGTAAAATAGGAATTATCAAGTTATCGCCCAACCAACATTCCGTCAAAACAATTATTTCACATGTGATTTTTATACTGTGAAGGAACACAACGAATTTATCGAAATTGCAATTTACACTACGAATATTAAGGTGCAAAATTTTTATTGAATTCATTGATAACTTGACATTATTTCTTAGAGATTCAGGAGTACATTCAAGTGAATTTGGAACACAGAAAGAATCAATATCATTCAAAACTACAGAATCAATCATTGTAAAATATAATTAGTGTTGTACAGTTTTTGTGGAAATATTTAGTATAGGCGCCTGTTTCTGATTTACGTGTAGTGTAATGTGAGTGAGTGTTGTAATTGCTATAACTATTTTTTGTACAAGATTGTCGTTGTTCTATTGTAAGTATTATGGTATAAAGACTAATTTGTTTACAAATTAACCTATAAGTAAGAAACTTAATTAAAATCATAAAATAAAATAGAAAAGGTAAAATAACAAAAATAAAAAAGAGAAAAGTCTTTCCCAAACACGCGATAATTCGGGGGAAACCATTATTTTTTGAGTAGCTGTTGAAGGGACTCAGAGGAGTGTACAGTAATAGTTTCTTTTCCCTCACATTCTTTGAGAAATACCTTTCCATTACGAAACCAACAAAATTTATAATTATACGTTTTGCAAAAATTACGGGATTCATAAAATAGCCGTCGAGCACTGCCAGGTAAATGCTCAGCAACGTAAATAGAAGTTAATGGTCCGCTGATGCCGATATGTCCCGTATTTAATTTTTCAGACGAAGGAAGTCCCTTATTGAAGTTGCGAGTGGCATTCAATACCTGATTCTTCAACGTCACGCTTAAAAATTCAGCGACAATTGGTCTATTGCCTCCCTTTTTCCCCGGAAGACGATATACATCACGCAGCTCAGAAGTTTTTACCGACACTTGTACAGCATTACAGGTCTGGATAACAGTAGAAGTCAAGTCACTGGTAGTTTCCTTATCACCTTGTGGTACATTTCGGATCTCGATAGTGGAAGATCGATAATTATGTTGTAGGTCATTGACCCTACATTCCAACCGCAGGATATAATTACGCTGTTCTAACTTTTCTTGTTCTAGTTTCTCCACAGTTTGTCGCATATTCTCATAGCCGGAGTTCATAAATTCTAAGGCCTTTTCTATGTCTATATTAGTTTTTTGTATATTAAGGTTTTGTTGTTTAACCTCGGCGATGTCTTTCGACAGTTTGGTTAGAATCATGTCTTGTTCTGCCTTCCATGCGTTTAACATAGTCGAGATAGAATCTTGAAACAACTTAAATTCATTTACAGGTGAAAAGTCAGGTCGAAGACGTTTATTTCTCATAGCAATATTACCTTGATCAGGGCCAGAGAGTAAATACATATCAGGTGTACTCATAATTTCTTGGCTATCAGAGTCAGAAACCGGTGGCGGTGTGCGCGCAGTTTTAGGCATTGTTATTATGTAATTTGTGTACAAGTCCAACAAACAAGTGTAACAATATCTGAGCGCACGTACGGCACCTGTGTGCTATTAACCGGCGAGCGCAAAAAGTATTCGTCCCCAAGAAGCGTTAGGCAACAATTGTCAGTACTGTGTTAGATCACGGCCAATGCGGTCAGCTGTGCGTCGCGTCTCAACTTTAGCACCTACACAGACTTACAGAGACACACGCAACCGAAAGGATCACAGCGCGAAGGTAGTTTGCACACAAGGCGGTCGCAAACAGGACACAACACAGGAGATCACTGTTGTTTACGCGTCGTCCAACCGTGTGAACGATTGATTAATGAGTGCAAATCTGTTACGCCGGAGTTCTCGGGTTAAAATTCAAGTAAGAAACACCACTCACACAATCACTATATATATATAACTTTAAAAGTTGTATATCAATTTAAAATTCCCCTTGCAGTGTGGATACCGTTCACATAACCACAACAAGAGAAAAAATATAAATACTGGTATTAAACAATTACAATTTGGTCAAGCTAGTTATTTTACGCGATTAAAACAAACTATAACACGTCCACTTTGAATGACCGCCGAGGAGGATACTTCTATTTACATTTTTTTCAAAAGTAGGTCAAATTTTTAACTTTTGAAATTGAAGTTTTTTTTAACTTTGAAAAGTTGTGTTGTATACAGTGTTTTAGTAATATTTTCGCATATGGTATTTAGTCGCAATAATTCGTACAAAATCCTTAGCTAATCTTTTGCGTTCTTACTCGCTTGCTAATCCACCAAGTCTACAATACGATTTGCGGGTCAAATGTATGTAAAACAAGAAATTATTAGGGAAAGGCGTTAACTCAAAGTCGTTAACATATTGACAGGCGGTAACAAATGTGTGGTAACAATAACAAATGTTTTGATTTCTTTTGTTTTGATTCCTTTGGTTTTATAAGCATGGCTTCATTGTGTCGACAATTTTTATGTTCGTAAATTATGTTTTGCAGTCACTTGCGTATTACCAGGTTAAGTGTCGATCCTCGACACACGGGTCCAAGCAATATTAATAGTACAATGAAATATGCTTGGAGTTTCTCTGCGTGATCGAATCAGGAATGAGGAAATCTTCAGACGAACGAAGGTCACCGACATTGCCCCGAGAATTGCCAGATTTAAGTGGCAGTGGGTGGGGCACATTGCTCGCAGACAGATGGGTTGTTGAATAAATGCCCGATAGCATACAACGATAGCAACATGGTCCGCGTCCTCATAGACCAGGGCATCAGAGGTCGGACGTCGGGGAGTTTTTAAGCGGAAACACCACATACTTCTGGCTCCTTTGTCCCCACAGGAGCCGGAGATCCGAAGGGATTTTTTCACCCCGTCAACACAAAAAAACACACTGACACCAAAGTTTTTATTATACGGAATATATATATACAGAAATTTTTTATACGGAAGTCTACCAAAGTTATTCTACTCTACCTGATGGAAAGCATGAGTTGAAACGAGAAGTAGGGATCACCATCCTCATGAATCCGGAGGCCGAATAATGCAGAATGATTGGACTTCCGGTCTCACACTCATCAACGAAAGACGACAGCACGAATTCTGACATTTTAACTTGGTCTTCAGTGTAAGAATAGCCTGCCCATTCGTGCTGAAATCAGCATGGCTCTACTACCTATAAATATGATTTTACGTAAGTGTAAGTGTTTATGCTATTGAAGCTTGTGGCATTGTAACCTTGCTACGGTCAAGCTGTTAATGGGTGTCACTATTTGTGTACCGTCACGGTCTCGGGCGACGCGTCACGTCACGCCTGTCAAGAGGACATCAGAAAATTTACAGGAGACTATTTCCATTTAAGCAAACGACTGATGTTACACCATTGAAAGGGTTCCATATTTAAAAAGTTATCTGCGTGTTATATAACATTATATAACACGTAGATTATATAATATATGATACATATCATAAGAATTATATTCGGTATTATTTATTATTACTTACTGCCTCGTTGGTCTAGTGGTTAGCGTATGCGACTGCTAATCAAGAGGTCTCGGGTTCAAATCACGGGTCGGGCCAAAAAGTGTTTTTGGGATTTTCTTAGGAAATTCCTAATAGCTGCCCGGAGTTTGGAAGTTTGGCGGTGATTCACGCCCGTGCCTCGGAGAGCACGTAAAGCCGTCGGTCCCGGTTGTTATGAACATCTATGGCAATCAGTAAATAAAATAAGTCAGTGCCCTCAAATATACTGACAACTAGTTCAATCTTCGAATTTCAGTTCTCCCTTAAGGTTGCGGAGGTCCGATGCCAGTCGCTCCGTGGAAAAACTGAAATTCAGGTAAAACCGGTTGAACTAGTAGCCGACCCCAAATAAACTTGGGAATAATGGCTAGGAGGATGATGATTATTTAATATTACTTCGTCGATATTAGTACATAAAAATATTTTCGAGCTGAGTATAAAGTTTAAATTATAGATGTATCTCGTTTATAATGTTTTATAAGGATGAATTCAGAGTCTGCCATGTATTAATACTATATTTGATAACGGCCATATTTTTACAAAATCCTAGAAGAGGCCTTCACCAGCAGAGCACCTATTAAATTGATGTGATGCGATGAGATAGGAAAATTTTATAATTGAGGACAAATAGCATTTAAAACCTACATCAAGATAGCCATTAACGTAAATCAACTAGTTTTGTTGAAATGTTAGCAAAGGCAAGCTATAATTAAACCTGGAATTCAAGGAAACCAGGTCGCTAGTCGCGGGGCTTCACTGTTGTGTTCATAGCCTTTCAATTACTTCCCAAGGGTAATGCTCTAACTGTAAAACGGAAAATTAAAGTACTCTATCTGACATTATCTCAACTCATATTTTTTTATAGAATATTTTTTGCACTTTCATACATAACAGTGATAAATAGTACTTTTTATCGGTTGCCTGATTTTTTTGACAAAATGTACTTTATACTTTAAAGTAAAGTAGCTAGTACATTATATATTACACATAGTATTTGTACTATGTGAAATATATACAGCTACAAACCGTACCGACTTCAAAAAAGGAGAAGGTTCTCGACTGGTCGGAATCTTTTTAGGGTTCCGAAGTTCATAACTCGGAACCCTTATAGTTTTGTCATGTCGTCGTCCTTCAGTCCGTCCGTTCTCGACTTACCGTGGAAACGGCTAGTGCTAGAAAGGTGAAACTTTGCATGGATATGTTTTTATATCAAGTCCACAAAGTGTTGGAATAAAATCGCATGAAAAATATACATATTTGTGGTACCTACCCTACATGTGAAGGGTGGTGTTTTTTTTTTCTCGCCATTAACCCTTCGTATGGGGCATCGGTAGATAGGTCTTTCAAAAACATTATGAGCTTTCTAAGACGATTTTTGGATTTAGGTAGGAACCTTAAAGGAAAACTATTACGGTTTAGATCAGGAGTATATAGGCCTAACTTGTAAAATGCGCTTACTACGAAAGCTTTATACAAAACTAACATATTAGTAAGTAAACATAACAATAATCTCTTGGATACGATTTTAAATCATCGTACCATTACGTGTGACTGAGGAACCCTATTCTATACGTGGCTAGCCCCGTACTTGGCCGATTTTTTTTATGTACATACATATGTTCAGCGATAAGCTCAAAATAATAGATAATTAGGTATTGACAAGAATTATTACATAGCCAATTAAATCAAAGCCAAATTATTTTAAACTTTTAAGTGTCCTTGCCAGGGAGCTTGCATTCGATTTGTTTTTTTTGAAGTCGGTTATTTTCTTTGTATAAAAAACTTTTATTGAGTCAATACTACACCCTAACGTCATTTAAATGTATCAAAGGCTAATATATATAATCTAATATAAGTATTAACTTGAGATTAACTTCCATCCATCCATCCATTTCGCTTTCAGTGCTATTCCATTGCACCGATTTCAATGCAATTTGCCATAAACATACATTGATTTTTGAGGAAGGACATAGGCTGCACATTACTGCAATAACCGACATACACTTGTGCGGAGCCGAGGGCAAAAGTTATATAAATGAGACTTGGCAATAAATTACACTAATGTTTATATATTTACAATAAGAGCTGGTGAAATTTCTAAGTTTAGATAAAGCCTGTATTGTATCAGCATTTCATCATCATCATCCTCATATCAGCCGTAAGAAGTCCACTGCTGAACGTAGGCCTCCCCCATTGATTTCCACTTCGACCGGTCGGTAGCGGCCTGCATCCAACGAGTCCCTGCGATCCTAATCAGGTCATCCGTCCACCTTGCGGGAGGTCTTCCTACGCTGCGTTTGCCGTCACGTGGTCTCCACTCAAGCACCTTTCTGCCCCATCGGCCATCGGTTCTCCGAGCTATGTGCCCTGCCCACTGCCACTTCAGCCTGCTGACTCTCTCTGCTATGTCGGTAACTTTAGTTCGTCTACGGATCTCCTCATTTCTGATTCGATCCCGTAGAGAGACTCCAAGCATAGCCCGCTCCATAGCTCGCTGTGTGACCTCGAGCTTCCTTATGAGGCCCATAGTTAGAGACCACGTCTCGGCACCGTAGGTCATCACTGGTAACACGCACTGGTTAAAGACCTTCGTCTTTAAGGACTGTGGTATTTTGGACGAGAAGACACTGCGTAATTTCCCGAACGCCGCCCAGCCGAGTTGGATTCGTCGATTGACCTCTTTCTCGAAGTTGGATTTGCCTAGTTGGACCGCTTGTCCCAGATAGACATAGTCATCAACAACTTCGAGAGCCGAGCCTCCCAGTAATACGGGGGTGGGCGAAACATGGACATTCAAATTCAAATTCAAATTCAAATCGTTTATTGCACTCCATAATGTATATAAGGTGGTAACAACATATTAGAGGAAACAATTATGGACCCTGTTGGGCACGGCAACTGGAAGAGAAGACGAAACATCCACTATCAAAGAAGCACATTATGATATTTATCTAGATACGCCAGAACTACATTATTGTTTATTTATTGTTCACGTTTATAGTGTAAGTACATATTAGTACTTACACTATAAACGTGTTTTACAGTGTAAGTACATATTAGTTAGGGCGGATGTTTGTTTTAAGTTTATTTTGTCATTATTATTTTTATATAGAATATTATTAATCCAGAGGAATATTTTTAAAGTATGTCATGTTTATGGTATGTCATTTTTAGAATAGGTATGTCAATTTTGCAGTATGTCGCGCTGATAGTCGAAATACAGGCTCCGCCTAGTTCGACTGCAGATGCTTATTCGCTTAAATTTGTACAATTTTAATATAGTCTTAAAAGATGTAACTTATAGGTATCTTTGTAAGTATGTAATAAATAAATAAAAAATAAATGTCATTTTTATGTTATGTCATGTTTACAGTAAAAAGATTTTGAATTATGTATTAGAATTTGTCATTTAAATATTCGTTAATGTGATAGTAGCATCGCTGTAATAAAAGGTCTTTTAGTTTACTTCTAAATGTATTCAATTTTCCTTCGTTTTTAATGTTATTAGGTAATTTATTATACAATTTAATAGACATAACATATGGGCTTGATGCATGCATTTTTAATTTAGACATTGGTAAATTTAATCTATCCCTATGTCGACATGTATATCTTGTATTAGTATCCTCCCTAGTTGTGTAATAATCTTTGTGTTGTCTTACAAATTTGCATGTTTCCAGAATGTACATTCCAGGGACAGTTAGTATTTTTAATTTTTGAAAATGAGGTTTGCAACTTTCTGTATCGTCTATGTTCATTATTATTCTTATTAATTTCTTTTGCATTAATAACAGCAAAGGCGCATCTATACTGTTACCCCACAGGATAATGCCATAGTTCAGCCACGCATAAGCATAGGCATAATACGTGGCGAGGGCAGTCTCAGAATTTGTCGTTGTTTTTATTTCACGGAGGGCATATATAAATTTTGATAGTTTTGACTTTATTTTTGCGATGTGAGATTTCCAGTTAATGTTTGTGTCTATTGAGATACCAAGTAGAGTGAACATTTGACATGACTTTCGTCTTGTCCATGTTCATCCTCAGGCCCACCCGCTGGGACACTCTATCGAGGCCTCCGAGCATCGTGCTGAGCTCCTCTAAGGACTTTGCCATGACTACGATGTCATCGGCAAACCGAAGGTGAGTGATGTATTCGCCATTAATATTGATGCCGAATCCTTCCCAATCCAGAAGCTTGAAGGCGTCTTCCAGGGCATTTATAAAGAGTTTAGGCGAGATAACATTAGGCGAGATATCAGCATTTAGAGCAGAAATTTTTATATATTAGCAGAACTCTCTTACTCACAACATTTTAAATAAGAAAATCCTCATCCCAGTACTGTATTAAATTAAAAGACATGCACACATTTTTCTCCATTAACGTAAGTATTTTCCTATTTATAGTGTAGACAAAAAGGTAATAATATCTGAGTTTTTCCATAAACCGATATCTTAATTAAATCGATATAAGATACTGTCAGATGTCTTAAGTGATTTTATATACACAATCAGTAGTCTTCAGACCGTGGAGAACGGTGATAACAGAAGCGGTGATCTCAACGGGTGCTTATCTCTGACTCATGGTATGTTTCAACCGTGGCTTCTACTCACCGCGGTCTATAAACTGTTGCTATTACTTGCTCCCTTCAACTTTATATAGTCACTTTCTTTTGACTGCCTCGGCGGTGCAGTGGTAACATATACGACAGCTTTGAGGTCTGTGCTAAGCTAGTGGAGATACATTTACCTGTGTATCTTAGTATCTATTTGTGAAGTTGTAGCTACTTAACAGATTGATTTACAAGTACAATTATTAGTACCACCGTGTAACGGTTAACTTTAAAGAGTAGGGTCATGTTATCTTCTCCAGTAATTGATAGGTGAACTCAAATCTAAATTTAAACTGGGTACAGTTGGAAATTTAAAGTATATTATAGTTCTATAATAGTCTTTCTAAGAAATTCTACACATTTTAGATATCATCGTTATGTGTTAGTTAGATGTCGCGAGTATCTTATCAGTAACAAAGAACACGTTAGCATGTTCAATAGTACTCGACTGAACCGTTACCAATGATGTAGTTTATTTTATGATTGTTTGTGGTTTCATATGTGTATACAAATTATGGTCTCCACTCTAAAGTGTAATCTAATAATTTTTTATGATACGGTGTCGAGTGAGCGACAAATCGAGCATTTCTGCATCGAATCGAATAGAAATTAAAATAATTTATAATCTGCTGTTTGTTGATAGTGGACACATATTTTCAGTAGGTACTGAAAATATGTATCCACTATCAACAAAGGTGTTTCCGTTAGATACGTATTACGAGTATCGTTTCAAGAAAGCAAGCAAGCAAGAAATTAAATCTCTTGTTTAATATGTACCTAGTTCATTCTAACTCGGTATTCTTAATTCACGACATGTATATATTACAGTGCGTATATTAAAAAACCAAATTTTAAAAGAAATAGACGTCATACATTTGTTAATTCAAGACTTATTTGAATAACCATTTGAAAAGGAGAATACTAAGAGTAGACTGCTTTCATAAATATTCATATTTTGAGAAAAATCTACTGAATAATGCTTTCGCCCTTTGGCGTCACCTGCGAGAAGCCTTGCCTTGGATAATGAATCCAAATAAAATCCTTATACCAAGAACCAATACCCTTGACCAATACCAATAAGTTCAGTATTATCCACCCACTCTTTTGACCCTTCGTATACCCGCGACACTTACAGTAACTATAACGCATTACCCTTGAATTGTATTGGCAACATCATTACAGTAATATTGCCAGAGCAATCGATGTGTATTGACCATCGCAGTCGGGTAGAACCCCGCTGAGAGTAACACTCAGATGTCAAGGTCTTTCCGGTTTGGCACATTCAGTAAGTTGTTCACAGATTATAACATATGTGCCAAATAAATAGATTATTTTTATTCATGTACTAGCTTTTGGCCGAGGCTCCATCTGTACGTCTGTCGGATTTAGCAGTAATCATTTTTAAGGATTTACAGAATCGTTTCAGTAGATCCAAAGATTACTCATAAACTCACAATCTTTATCTCGTTATAATATTAGTATTGAGAACTTTATCTTGCCTTTCTCTTGCCATATCTCTCTTCTATTTCTTTTTGAAATTTCGTTATAATAATAATAATAATAATAATCATTTATTTGCCAGAATGTAGGTTTACAGAGTATGGTCTTAACAATTGTACATGTCCCATTTACATCCCACCAGTAAAGATTGGTATGCAAATATTTAGTGTATTACACTTTAAATGAAATTAATAGTAATAAATTAATCAAAATTGTATCCAAATGTCAAAAAATAATAATAATAATAATTGATATGTCAACAATAAACTTAAAAAAAAACAATGTAACAAAATGTCAAATTATAATAAAATTAATATAATTTTAATGGGTATTGTCAATGTCAGTTGAATAAAATTTTGATTTAATAGCAATACTCCATAAATTACTTCCTATCCTCACGATATGACATAAATTCATTCACATCATAAAAACATTTCAATATAATTAGAGGTAGCTCTTTAAAGGTATTTGGCAATTTATTGTAAACCTTTATAGCGTTTAAATATGAGTTCCTCTTATACATTTGGAGCCTGCATTGAGGTAAGTGTAACTTATGCTTATCTCTAAATGTTAAATGTTCTCTAAATGTTCTTTTGGAAACATCCTTATGTCTGGAAAAACATTCTGGGTGTTGGTTTATTGGATAACAATATTTTTCGTTTGGTTGGTTTATTGGATAACAATATTTTACATAGTTCTCTCGGTTTTTTGATTGATTCAAGCCTTTTCTTCCATCCAGCACGAGTTCTTTTCTCTTTCTCAATTTTACTTTCCTGTACGCTCTGTTACAGAACAGCGTCATTGTACTTCATGACAATTGAGTGTTCTGTTATGCGTTTACTGTCCAATCTTTATATTTGTAAGTGTTATATGTACACCTTGATGTATATCACAATTCTTAACATTCCTATTTATTGGTATAAATATAAATTCCGTGTTGTTGTGTCATTTCTTAATAAAATGGGCAATAGCCTTAAGTGACACATACCCATGTTAGCCATAAAATACTTGAATTATATTCCTTTTAAGATAAACATCTAACAGTTTTTATTTCAATAATTTATTGATATCGTCTACAATGAACTATATGTACCATTTTGGACATAGCAGGTTTCATGATACCAATTAATAAATAAAAATAATAAAATGCTTGAATAAAACTGGGGAAACGACCTTAATAGCAAGGCCCTTATCAGGCCGTTAAGAATTATATCCTCGCTATAAATAACAAACATAATTTTGTTTCTAATTACATCTTCCACCGCGACCAAACTCAAGATATTGGTGATGTTAATGCTTTTAGTTCTGTGATTTGTGAAATGAGAAATAAATGAAGCTCTTAGTCAAGTGTACAATTTCGTATCTTAGTTTCGTATTTGTAAATTGATCAAAAAAGCATTCTATGATTAATTGAACCAGGCACAAGCTTATTATTAATAAGTAGGAGTAATACTCATATGTAGAGTGTATAAACGAAAGTATTCATGTGGCCTCTAATAAAGTATCAACCATTTGAAAAAAAAACAAAAACAATCACTCCAAAGTTGTAAAATCTTCAGCGTGGTCATATAGTCGATATATTTTTAAAAAGCAAAGTATACATTTTTTAACATAATGTCCAGTCAATGCCAACATTGTATTTCTTGCATGAGTTGCTACTTCAGAATAGTAAATGACTAGCCGATGTAGGAATCACAATACATTACATCCACATTCCTTACCTCAAATTTTAGTAAAAGTGATATTTTTGTCGAAGGCAATAACAATATAGAAAACTATATCAGTCCTGTGGCTTATGCTAATTATTATGAATGATTATAGGTAAGGGTTATTGTCCAGTGTGCGGATGCGATGCTATCTGCTTCCGAGCGTCGCGCCGACGTTATTATCATAATAGCTTCAAGACACGAAAGTTATTATAAAGGGCACTAGTGGTGTGATCAATCAGATTTACTTCACTATGTCTTGTAACTTTGTCACAAACTTGAAAAATAATGACTAATAGACGCTCGTCTCGGCTACAAATAAACAATATTTATGAACTCAAAGCGGAGTTTTGGTCAGTTCTGGGTTAGTTGATTATTTCGTGCTTCTACCTTTGAATATAAACTGCAATTGCTTCTGTCTAGCAGTGGCCTATTAATTAATGGTGTTGATTATGAAAACTGACGGTCAAACACTAACCTAGGTTTAGGATGAAACAACGTAGCAATTACCTTGTGATTGTCCTGTAAATGCTGCAAAGTATCTATGATAGATTGTTGTTTCATCCATTTTAACTAAAATGCCCATTTTAACTAAATTGTTAAATAAATTAGAATTTAAATAATAAAACTTATTAACCCATCATACCCTACAAAAAGCAGCTGACAGCGCATTGTGGTGAGAATTGTGTCTGGCTGTTGCGTGATAATGAACATAGATACATGTACTAATACACCAAAATATATACATACATATACTAAGAATGGAAATAGAGGACAATTAAAAAACTAATAACTTCTGTCAACTCTTTGAAAAGGGCTGAGTTTATTTGAGACGACCTGTCAAATCAGTCTTATTTATTAATTTATTCGAGCAGTCTTATAATGAAATCACTTAGTTTTTTTTTTTCTTAAAGTTCTTTAACAAACCCCAGCATCAATACGGTAATGTAGTGAACTTAAACAAACTATCAGCTATCAATTATGTTATCTGGGTGATAGATGATTGGGTGACGGGTCGAACGATCCATTCACAGGTCGTTCCTATTGTCCCCGTGATAGATCGTTGAAGGTCTTTAGATATGCCGACACTGACAACTATTCCAGATAACTAAACTAGAGAATTAGAGAAGTGAGTTTATAAATAGATTCTCAGTCTACTACTTGAGATGTTCAGTATACGTACTTGACAATAGCACAGTACTATAAGTTACCCTCCTGATAAAAATGATGATTTGGAATTTTTGAAATAAATGGTACTGAATTAAATAACTTATTGGAGTTATATACATTAGAAATCACTATATTAGGTGAGTCATAGATAGGGTACTGTCATCCTTCATGCTACGTATACTGCTACGAGAC
Source organism: Phragmatobia fuliginosa (assembly GCA_932526445.1). NCBI lineage: Eukaryota > Metazoa > Arthropoda > Insecta > Lepidoptera > Erebidae > Phragmatobia > Phragmatobia fuliginosa. The sequence goes on from OW052073.1 coordinate 8,542,286, forward strand.
TACGAGTAATTTGACCATCAACCGTAGCCTTAGCGAATTAATTCGATTACAAAGTTTTTATTGGTTTACAGATAGTACCTAGATGGCAGTTTAAATTCTGTTACAAGTATTTCATTAGTGTAACACAATCTCTCCATTACTGTAGTAGTAGTAGTAGCACAAGTAGTGCTTGAGTAAAAAACTGACACCAACAGCTTTTTTTATATAAAACCTGAAACTAGATTTTATTACTGTAAATATGAAAGTCTTTTAGATTTCACCATTTTCAACACAGAGTCTAGTTAAATATTTATAAATCCATATTATATTTCATCAAACTTCTTTTATTCTTTGTTCATTTGTTCAGCATGTACTGAAATGGAACCTTTTAAATTATAAAAAATACAGTTTTAAGTAAATTTATAATGTAGTAAAAGTAATCTATATATAAAAATGCATTGTAATATTAAATTGATTTTTTTTATAATACATTTCAATATCAGTCTTAAAAGTTAAAGTGATGTAGCTGGACAAGTATCACACTGGCAATAAAAAGAAAGAAACTTAAAGCAAATATAACAATACAGCATTCAATTTGAGATTCCAACAGTAGTCATAATAAGGTGTTTGACACTGAGACATAACATTTGGTGTTTATAATATTGGCACGAACTACAACACTACCGCCGTATTGTGAATTGTTTGAACTCTCAAAAGATTATATTACTCGAAATTCAGAGATAAGATTCGGGCGCCGGGATATGAATACATTTTAATATAAGTAGAGTGAACCCTTGTTTATTTCTAAGAAGTCCTCCGGGAGTTTTGTTTCAAATTTAATTTATTGAACTAATAATGGCGGTCGACTTGTTGCTAGTTCTAATATTCCCAGAAATCTGTTCATGGGTAATAATTGTACTTATATTATGGATAATGCTCTTCAATTTACTTAAGACAATAAGGATGTTCAAATTTGTAACTGAGTACCAGCACATGTATTGCCCATCCTATGACCCCAGTCCTTTAAGGGTGCGTGAAAAAACATCTTGCAGGTTTGCTTTGAGGATGGTGACCATCACATTTGTTTTCTACTCATGCTTTCCATCAGTCAGACTAGAATTATTTTAGCAACTAATACTTGTAAAAATATGTGTAATGTAATTCTTTTTCTTAGCCTTTATTCCCAGTATTATTTAGAAGCTAAATAATACTGAGATAAAGCTGCTACCGATTCAACCGGTTTTACCTGAATATTAGTTATTCCACGGAGCGACTAGCATCATCTTCATCACATTATAAAATACTATTGATAATAATTGAAACTTCACTTCTAGTTAATATTAACACAGCATGTCAAATAGACATAACGCCAATTTCTTGCATATTCATTTTGAAAAATTAAGGTAATTAGGTTAACTTCATAATTAGCCACGCATACCTTGCTGTGGATTTTTGTAGCAGCGAGCATGATTCGAAGCACTAATGAGTTCACATGACATTTCACGAGGTCGCCAATCTACGGCACTACAAATATTTAGGGCCCCTTTACACTGGTAATCAATATAGACTCACGTTGTCTTTTTTTGTTTTTTTTTTTATATGAGCCCGCCAAAGTGACCCACTCTGTACTCTGGTGGCATGGTGACTCATACTATGGCAGCCTAGTGAGATGCTTCTAGATCACTGGGCTGCCGGTTTTGCACTCCCAAACAAAATACAACAGCATGAATACTGTATTTTAGTTTGGTCTCTGAACCGCCCCGGTCGAGTCGGCCCATTCGTGCTGCAATCAGCGTGGCTCTGTTACCTTGAGGTTTTACTGTACTGATACATAGAATACATATAATTAACTTGTTAGTACTTTTCAGTATTACAATTATTCTGTGTATTACTGACTCTCCACTTAAAAAAAAGGTCGAACGAAAAAGTTATAGTTGACTAATTGGCTTTAAGACACACCTCAAATGTAAGCAGTAATTAAAATCACATAAGGAACTAAAATTACGTTATTTTTGATAGACTAAGGACATTTTAAAAGCTAGGTGTAAGACATGTAGGCTAGGTCATTGTATTTGAATATGTTTGAGGTTTCAGAATATTTACTTCTGAATCATTAAGACTAAGTCCTCAAAAAATAATAACATTTATATAAAAATGATTTTATTTGCATAAAAGCACGATTGTTTCCGCGAAGGGGTAAGCAGGGCATTTTAAACGGCCGTTTTTTGGTGCCATGTAAAAGATGGTGAGCTTATTCTCGTTTACCGGGATGTTTTGTTTGCCAGAGCCTCGTCCGTCAATCAGTAAGAGCACCACTTGCAGATGAGGTTGACTTAAGATGTTGGCAGATGTTGGCAGAAACCCAATGCACCAGGTATTAATTACAATAATTTCATTTCATTTATTACTCGCACGTAAGATGCAGCAGCTAGCATCATTATAGATGCTAGATTTGATGAGAAAACATCGTACTTAATGTATTCATCTTATTCATATCATTTACATATTTGCTTCTTAATACGTGTATGTAAATATGCAAATACACATATTTAATTGACTATTTTGTATATATGGTATTACGATTGTTCGAAATTTCAGTGGTATGAATATTAATAATAAACCTTTCAATACTTAACCAGCGGTTTTACGTGGATAGTGTATATACTCTTACGTTTACAGTTTAAAATGTGTATAGCTCGAGATTATAAAGAGGCTTCATACACTATAATAACTGGGTCAGAAATAAAAGCGTAGCAACTTAAATTTGCATTTTATTTTTGATGTATTTTCTTTAAAATCTAATAAATTTTTAAAATTAAACTGGTATTAATCTTAAAAAACTTTTAGTAGACATAAAATGCATTAAAAACTTTCTGTTAATATATTATTATGTCCTGTATATGTTATAATATGTGTTTCTATAGTGTAATAAATTGTAAATTTTGAGGTAGTGGAGCCATTTTGATTTAAGCACGAATGGATCCGGATTTGGGTGATACTACTTTCACATAGAATATCAACCTAAAAAAAAGCGTGTAATGACAGCATTCATGTTGTCGTGTTTCGTTGGTGAGTGTAAGTGTGTAAGTTGGAGAATGGTGTAGAAACATCTGATCAAGCTGCCATGGTGTGGGTTACCATGCTGCATTGCCTACCGTCACAATAAGAATGGTGACCCCATCGTGTTTAAAGCGGTAAATAATTACCGAATGAATGTTGCCTTATGCAAATCGTTAAAGTTTTCTTTCTGAATCAGCAGCATGTCATGAGAGAGAATGTAAAAGAATACATACTGATTTCACTCAGTCTGCTGGTTATTTACGTAAAACCAATATTATTAAGGTAATTAGCGATTAAAAAAAACACCCAGACACATAAATAAATACAAAACAGCGTTATCAACCAGTTTTCACACGCGAAGAACTATTTTTTGGTGTATTATAGTTTGGTGTTTAAATAAAAGAACTACCCCCAACACTTAGTACTCTTTCATTAGCAATGTTTCACCACGCTGTAATCTATTTAATAAATAAACATATTATTATAGTCCGTTGAAGATGATATCTTACCTTATTTTTAAACCTTTACTAAAATTATAATGTAATTGTGATTTATAGGTGACCAGTCTGCATGTTTACCTTCTATAAAACAAGATAAAGTTTAGAAAAACTATGAACCCGACTGCCTATAATTTTTACTAATAAAAATGGCTACTAATTTATTGACACCTTAAATATATATTTAAAATCTGATCGGTAGTTTAGGCGCTACGGTTGACAATACAAACATATATGGACTGTCTGTTTGTCTAAAGTTTTAAGCTTACTTTTGGTTTCGCCGTAGTCGGGTAAAAAATAGCATTATAAATCATGAGATATTATATCTGCTTATTATATAGATCTTAATCTAGTAATCTTTTATATCTGTTTAAGCAACCAATAGTGTTTTAGCTAAACGTGTTTTCTTAACACAATACCAAAAAGCGGTCAAACAAAAATTCCATTAGCCTATATCTGTGCTTATATAACGACAACATATAAAAGATTGCAGATACGGAGATCGTTAGCCAGTAACAGTGTAATTCAGTTTCATTAGCGTGGATCGATAGCCGCGACCAATTATTCGCTTTTATCACCAATTAAATGTTTACGATGCACTACCATCGCTGCCGAGACGAATATGTAAACAGGAAAGTAGGTATATATCACTTTTTTTTTAAATAAAATACGTCGAGAAATGTTGAGGAAGTTGATAATATTACGTTGAATAACTGCAGTTTGTTTGGTTCGAATAAATAATTTCTTACCTTAACATGATATGGTTTTAAATAAGGTGATGTGTAGGTATGTGTATGTATTTTGGGAATGTTTAATGGTTTTTAAGATAAAGATGAACTGACTGACTGATAAAGATGACTGTATAGTTGGCCTAGTCGTTTAAGCCACGCCGCCTACTACTACGCCAAGTGATGTGGGTTTAAATCCGACAGGGGACAACACTTTGTGGGATCTACAAAAGAGATGGTCCAAAAACAAAACATAATAGATTGGAACTAAATATGTATCAGTAGGTTCATTATAATGCACAATTTACTAAATTAGTTACTTTTTGATTGATGATGAGTTTCCAGTTTTTACAAAAACAATAATTATTACTGATTAACAACAATAATAGGATTACTGTAAAAGTTATTACAATCAACTGACGTGCTATTTTCATTTCTTTCTTTTATCAGTTCAGTTAGCAAGCTCGGATTGTATATTTTTTTTCTTATTAAAAAAAATGTTTTTTTTAGTGATGAGTAATAATTATAAACATAAAAGGTTAATTATAAACAATAGTATAGTAATCCTGTCATTATAGTCGTAAGTATATTGCTGATATTGTATAAAATGATGAAAATCACAAGTAACTTATGTTTCTGGGTTTTTGGTGCATACATTTTGGACCATCTCCTTTATGTGTTTTATTTGTGTTGGAGTCCGAAATATTTATTTTTCTTTGGAACCGATGGCCATGGAACCCACGAAGTAACTTTGAACGAGCGATTTAAATTTTCATCACATTTTTTCATTCTTTACATATCAGTTTTATCATAGGTGAAGTGCAATACCTACATTGAACATACAGAAAGTCACATCTTAAATTAACAGCAACTGTGTTGTCATATTACGTTGGTGAGTGTGAAACCGAAGACCTAATAATGCAGAAACTTCTCACGAAACCGTCAGTGTGTGGTCAACATGCTACATTGTCTGTACTCACAATGAGGAAAGTGACTCCTAGTTTTGGATTCTACTCATGATTTCCATCAGGCAGGTAGTTGAAAGAGTCACGTTAGTAGGCTTAAATATATAAAATTAGGAATATAATTTCTGTGTCGCGGGGCTTAACAAACTTGTATGAAACGTGCACGAAGAACACTCAGACTCATTATAACGATTTGTGGATTACACAAAGTGTTGTTCCTTAAGGGATTTGAATAGAATACTTAGCTCGGTAGAAAGCATAGATTTGTTTAATTTTACTTAGATTTAATTTAAATCTTTTTCTGACTGCATATAATTAATTGTGCATTAACATATACATGATAGAATATGTGTCTGTAAGGTGTATGGGATTATATGGAAGTAATGGTGATTGTGTTCATCAGATATTTCGGAGCCATTTTGGATGAAACAAGTCGTGATTTTATGATTTATGAATCAAATGATGAAATGTGTTTTTAAAACTTTGCAACTTTATTTTTGATTATATATTATTGTGCATAACGTCTTTTATTAAAGAAGTCTGCAGTTCTGCACACATATTACAGTCATTATATAGGTACATAGCGGTGGTAACTTCAGGGCTCAAGGCGTTGGACTACCGATTGACTGGTTGTGGGATCTATTCCAACCGTATCAAATTAGATTATAAATTACTGTTGTTTAGGTTAGCTGAATGAAACGAAATTCTTGCTACAATGTTTTGTATAGTTAGCCAAAAAAGAACAGTTTTACAATATAACTCATATTTGTGCAAATTGAATTAAAATTAGGGCCCTTAAATACCAATATATCTCAGTAAAAGGCTAATATTAAAAAATATTGCAGCTGTAAAAGTTCGCCGTTAACATTCTAATGGAGTAGCGACTCCATATTATATATAGGTTAAGTATTTTTGATAATAGGAGGTTATATCGTTATAAATGCTTATTAAGCCTCCGGAGGGCGAACACGTCAATTAGCCCCTAATCTTGCTTCGTGACTTTTGACTTATGGCTGGCCGATCTTCAAGTGTGGCCATTTAATGATCGTATCAAAGAAAACGGGCCACAATAAATATGATCACGACATGTAACCTTATAGTTTAATGGCGTAAATTTGTCACCACTTGGCGACCTTGTGTGTATAAATGTTGTGTGTGTTAATAAAAATAATTAAATAGTTATATTAGTAACGCACGTAGGTGCTTCGTGCGGCTTCATATGTGGTTAATAAACTGTTACCCTGTTGGTCATTAAGTCGATAACATACCTTCAAACTCAAATGAAAAACTCATAAAACTCATATTAATTTAATCACTTAAGACCATAAAATATTTATTATACAACCCTTATAATGAACCCTTATGAGCTTCATCTTGAGTTTTTTAAAGGACTTGGCAATAAACTTGTCATGGGTTGTAACTACTGAAATAAATGATTTGAAAATAACAAATGTGTATGTGTCGATAAAAATATTTATTTGTAGTTACTGTTACTATTTCTTGTCCTTCTTGTTATCTTATTTATTCTTATTGTTAATGTTTTATAACTTTGATTGCCTTTTTTTCAAAATCCTCTCTTACTGCCATCTAACGTTATTCAAGGAACCTATATGCCAAATTTCAGCTTTCTGCGCCCAGTAGTATCGGCTGTGCGTTGTCTGTCAGTCAGTAACGGAACAGTTTTATGTCTTAAAGATGATTTGATTTTTCCACTTTAAAAAAAAAAGAATTGGATCTATCACAAATACCTATGTAAAGTATCAAAAAGTTAAAATAAAATTAATCTAATTAAATTAATAAAATAAATTCGAATAATCAAAACAAAATTAGACACCGGCTTATTATCGAATTCTCGGAGTAGGTATATAGAGTCCTTCTTGCAATAAACTCAAATATAGACGAAGATATAGTTGGTTAGATGCTTACGTATTATTTTGTGGTAGTTTTAAGCTGACTTCTGGACATAGGTCGTTTCTTAACAGGGAGGCTTTGGTCAACTACTCTATACCATTTTTCTTCTCTTTGCAGTGATCTTGTCTTGCGTAGTTTACTCCCTTAGTCGCCTTTTACGATACCCACTGGGTTAATAGGGGTAATAAAACTCCGTATTCCTAACTCTTCACCACACGTATAAGATGTTTGACAAATACAAATAAAATCTTAAATACCATAGGTAAAAGTACTGTAATTTATCGAATAATATGATTAACACATTACACATATAGACTCTAGTAGAGAAAGAAAAGCAAAAGTTTAGAGTAGCCATCCCAATATTGTGAGTGTTGCTTGGCATTTTTTTTAAATTTTCAATCAATTCTCAACTTAAGTGTAATATTTTCTCAAATTATGTATGACTAAGCAAAGTGATAACGTCCTATTAATATAAAAAAATCGGCCAAGTGCATATCAGGCGACGCACAGGAAAGGGTTCCTCAGTCACCCATAATGGCACGTGGATTTAAAAACGTATCCAAGAGATTATTGTTATGTTTACGCATTAATGTTTTAATTTTGTATGTAATTTTCCAAGTAAGCGCATTTTACAAGTTAAGCCTCTATAACTCCTGAACTAACAAAGTCATCGAACCCGTTATAGTTTTCCTCTAAATTTCATTATATGGACCACTATCACGAATTTTTCCAGATTTTTTGAGACAGCTGTTTAGCTTTTAGAGAGGGGGATGACGCCCTATTTCTGCAAAAAAGTGCCATTTAAAGTAGAATTTCTCGCAAACGGATACCCAAAAAATCGTCTTAGAAACCCTTTATTGTTTTTAAAAGACCTATCTAATGATACCCCACACGATGGGGTAGCCACGAGAAAAAAAAATCATCCCCACTTTACTTGTGGGGGAGGTACCCTAAATAAAAATATTTTTCATAATTTTATTGTAGCACTTTGTCCACGTAATTACAACACATATTAAAACAAAACATAATAGATCTTACATATAGTACATATAGTACTTCCCGTACTAGGAATAGTACGGGAAGTACTATTCCTAGTACTTCCCGTTTGGACAGTATGTCGAGGACGGACGGACGGACAGATGGACGGACGGACGGACGGACGGACAGACGGACATGACGAATCTATAAGGGTTTCGAGTCATAAACTTCGGAACCCCAAAAAGCGATAATTAACAGGAATATTCTTATTTCCTTTTCTCTAGAATAAAAACTTGGATAGTCCTAAGCAAATAGAACATGGGGTTTGTAATATTTTAGATCTCTTCAATATTTACAGGAAAACTATTATTACAAAATAAGAACTAGAAAAATAAAACCAAAGACAAGAAAATAAACTCGTTAGTGAAACTACCCTACTTTTTTCTGGTACTTATTGCGGTCATAAAGTAGTCATGTAAACTATTCAAGGAGTTGGCAATTAAGTTTCAATTTGCGCACATACAAACAAAGAAACGTAGCATCTGATAGAGGAATATTTACATAGAGGGCTAAGGGCCGAGGGCGGAGGGTGTGCCCCTCCGGTATCGTGAGAACAATTAAGTCTAATTTAGATGAAAGATAACTTATTAGTTCCGTGATTGTCAATTTAACTTTTTGATTTTGTAACCTGTTTTTTTTATGTAATGTTGTGTTTAAACCCCGTAAATACAGACAATTTGTGTAACGTATGTACCTACGTATAATGTAAGAGGTTTAAAAAAGTTTTTATATTTTATACTCGGCACACGTTTACTTTTAAAAATTTTAAAATCTCGGAAGTATTTCACAAAATGAGCAGTGGCGCAATAAACATTTACTTTGGAAGAAAATCGTTTGATCTCACATGTGAATGGTGGAACGCTTCTATTGTCAAAGCAGGCACTTTTATATTGTAAATTAATACAGTAGCAAATTGAAAATACAGGGAACATAAAATATGAAAAGGGCAGGCAAGATGACCATTGCCGAAATCTTTAATATTAGTTCAATTAGGTACTAACAATTACGATTCAACGACAACGATTTTAGTGATTACTTTGGACCATAATGAACATTAGTATGACTTTCATTATCAGGTTAGACTATGAGTGGCACAATGTCATACAAACTGCGCACGTGTCCAGTAATTTGTACGGGAAACCGAAAGATAAGAGAGATCAGCTTTTGGTTTGTAATATTTGAATTGTTTTATTCAGTGAAAATCCAGGTACAAAACAATAAGTTTTCAGAGAATTATTTTAGTATATTTTATTGTGATAGAAGGATCTCTGAAAAATGTGTGTGAAATAAAATAACGGCCAAATGCTCTCTACGGCTTCGGTGATATACCTCTATCGGATGATTCATTTTTCAATGCCTCTGAGATTAATGTGCCGAATTGTCTGATCCTTTAAAGAGCCATTGTTTCGTTGACTGTGTGGCATGTTGCACCATCCTGTTGGAACCTATTAGTATTAGTATAGTATTTTATATATATTAGTATTGTATAGTAATATAGTATTTGTATTGTATAGTATTGTTTGTGTGTATTGTATAGTAATATATATAGTATTGTATAGTATTTACCTATTAGTATTATAATATGTATTTTTAGAGAACCATATATCGTCCAGGTACATATCCTCAATTTTTAGCTACAAGAAGTGCATTATAATTTTGCGATAGTGACTACTATTCAGAAGAAGATGCCACACTGGGCGAGCATGCATATGTGTTTTCACATTTTGCTACAGACTTTGTTTGCTTGCTAAAATTTGTGCAGCCCTTCCGATTGCGGACACATTTGGTCGATTATGCTGACCAAAAGAATCACGAAGTTCACGAAATGCATTTTGATTTGAATGTCCAATTTCTTAAAAGTCTACTCAATTGTGTACCTCTTCATGGTTGAGTTTTCAAACCCTGTAACAAAGAAATGTGAAATTAACTGTATGCAGTGATTTGGTTCTGCGAAGTTTACTCCTTTAGTCGCCTGTTACTACTGCCATGCGATGAATAGTGGTGGTAACTCTTTGTTCTTAATTCGTTACCACACAAAAGATTTTAAGAAAGTATATTTCTTACCACAAAGTCTTCTTTTATTTTACCTTTACCTAAATTTGGTGTAGTGAAAAGGAATTCATTATTTTGCATTAAATTGAAGGCTGAAACTGAGTCAACTAATCACAAACCTGTAGGAAAAGTATTAAGTACGAAATTTCCTCTTTCTAACGCTATTCAGCGGAACACGTTTGGACTTAAACAACGCGAGATATTCGTACAGATAACTAAAGCCGTCTATTAGATTACATGTTTTAGAAAAATATTATCACGGTTTTTACTATACCACATTATACTACGTAATTATAGTTGAAGAAGGATAAAACGTACTTAAAAATGCCAGCTAATAGTTTGCAATATTTCTGACTCCTACTTTACAAACGGTTTTATTTCTTTTAAAACAATCTCAAAGGAACTTGTTGTTTTGTTAATCCCTTACATTCTTAAAGAACTTCTTAGCTTACAAATTAACTTTAATGTTGCAGTAGATTACTGTGCTTTTACTGAGTGTGTATTCATAGGGGTAGTTTAACATGAAGATATTTCACAAATATATACCTATGTACATAGGTATTGCTTGAGGAAGTAAGACTTAAACCTCACAGTTTTCAAAATTATATACGTGTTTAGCACTGCTCTATCTATGTACATATATGATTCTATATATATATGTATTTTGAGGATATAGGGAAGAGACTATTATACAATTTTATTAGTACACCGTTGCCTCTACTCTAATCATGTATTGTGTCCATACTAATATTATAAAACTGGAGACTTTGTTTCTTTGTACACGCTAATCTAAGAGGTCCAATCAAGAACTACTTGGTCCGATCTTTCTCTATTAGGTAGCCCATTTATTGGTTAAGGCTATAGGATAGGCTATAAATATATCATCACGCTACGACCAATAGGAGCGGAGTATCAATAAAAATGTTTAAAACGGGGAAAAAATATTTCTTTTGGATACTATCATTGCGTGCGCTGCGTACATATGTGTAAAAATAATGTATGAAAGAATTATTCCGCTTTAAAAATCATAAAAATATGTCTATCTTTTAAGGTTAGCTCACTATAACCTTTTGACTGGAAAACAAATTTGCTTGCGCGGTATAACATATCGCTACGGGCAATAGAAGACGCAGACGAGCTGCGTGGGTCAGCTAGTTACAAATAAAAAACTTCCTCTTCAATCACTCTATTGATAAATACTGCCTTAAAAAACGTTTAGTAGTTTTAAAGATTTAAGCAAACAGACAGCGGAAAATACTTTATTTTATAGGATACTAGCTTTCGCCCGCGTCTATTTCGGTTATCGTGGTACAAAGTAGCCTAGTCCCCTCTATGAGTTTTGAAAATCTGGGTACATAATTTAATTTAAATCGGTGCAGTGCAGGACTTTATTCTATAATACGTAATGATAAAGAAGATTTAACAAAGAATAGACTCATCGCTCACGCTTATTTTCTTCAGGCAACCTCAACTTTACTTATTGAAGTTACCAGCAAATAACCAAATTATGATTGTTATCAATGTTATCAACTGTAACATATTTATTATGGTTGTTTTCTGTAGACTAGATATAGCCAAGAAGTTTGCATGTCGAATTCCGGAAAGCCGTGATCCACTTACCGCAGTTATCGGATTAGGTTTTCCGTTCAGCCACTGCCGACCTCACCCTATCGCACGATGAAGGGATTTGTGTAATCAAAGTCAGTTTTCCACTAATGTTTACATACATTTATTCAACAAAAAATATTGTTGTAATTGGATTTACTTGTAGGCTATCTAAATTTCATCATCAACAGCTTTTAACAGTCCACTGCTGGACATAGGCCTCTCCTTGAAAAGGAGGTATTGGCCTACTATAACACGCTGGCCAGACGGGTTGGTATAGGGTTGGTTTCAAGTTTTCCTTCTCTTTGCATTGATGTTGTCTTGCGTAGTTTATCCCTTAGTCGCCTTTTACGACACCCACGTGGGATGAATAGGGGTGGTGACACTTTGTATTCTTAATCCGTCACCACACGGACGAAATAAATTAATAATTAAATTTATAATTTAGTAATAACATTGGATTATTTGAACCATCATTCTGTTAATTATAATTATTTTCAAACTATTGCCCGCAGCTCCGTCCGCCTGTGCGTCGGATTTTATAGTAATAATTTATCGGGGTACTTAGAGCATATGACACTTTCAAATAATGTCGCTTGGTATTGGTGAAATCATTTTCAAAATCAGTTTTATAAATCCAAAGATTACCTACAACATATAATATGACAAATTGAAAAATGCGCAAACTTAACCTCTTTATAATTTAGTATAAAGAGGTTAAGTTTGCGAGTAGCCGAGGATCGAACTAAGTGGCGTGCATTGGAGAGGTCTATATATATATATATACATATATATATAACATATAATAAAGATATAATATAAAACGTTTACTTGTGACCTGCTACAAGTGTTGTATTAGCACGCTGCACGAGACTGATACATGAATGATATAAGCTGGGAGTACCGCCACGGGATAAATTCGGAAACAGTAATCTTTCCAGGTCCTATTAATTTTTCAGAAGGATAATTTATTACTTGGTTTCGTTTGTTAATTAAAATATAGTTTGCAAATAATTTAAAATTATGACGGAACCAAAATTAAGAAAAAGTAAGTACTAAAACCTAACCACTAACTTTAATAATTATCTCAAAAGAAATAGGGAACAGTGGAATACAAAACCATACCCATTATTTATTAATCCTTAGAATGATATCATTATTTTTATACGTCAGTATTGTAGGTATTATTATGTAAGTAAAGTAAATTTTATCATTATATTATTTATTTATTCTAAAATCCTTGGGGAAATCTAAAATCAATCTGATGTTTGATAATTTACTTTATCAAGCTGTACTTTAACAATAACTTCAAACATAGAAAAAATATTAAATAAGATTTGTAAATAAAAATGATTTATAAGTAATATAATCAACTTTCCTACTTTCAAAACCTAACAAATAATAAGTGAATACTGAAATAAACTTTGCTTCAGTGTGTCTTTAATCAAAATATTCATAATCAAATCTAAGTAGAAGCCATAAAACCTAGTCAAAGTCATTAATAAGCAGCGCAGTTGGTCACGCATGTCGCTTGCTGGACGCGTATCTCACCGGCGCGCGAACACATTTTCTTCATTAACTTGTCCGCCTCCTGAGTTTTTTCTATGGTACAGTAAAGCTTCTTTCATATTAGAATATTCGCGTGTGTGGTGGCGTAAATCACTGGATTGTCACTGCCGTGGACTTATAATTTTATTGTCGGACGAAGGCGACACGACAGCGGCGTCACGCGAACGGCCGACGCTCGAACGCCTCACACGACAACACACGGATCCCGCTTTTGTTGTCCCACTCTAATTACCAAGTTATTTAGAATTAGATCTCACCTGAGATTACACGTCTAGACTTGTGCTCGCTCCTTCGTGAGAGATTAATTATAATTGGGCACCCATATAAAGTAGATGATTAAAATATTCTGATAGCTTGGGCGCTCGCTCGCCTCGTTGGCTTAACACAAAAATGTTGAGGATTTGAAATTCTATTTCGTGCTTATGGAGATATCGCGTGAATGAATTAACTAGTGCTATTATAGATGGGTACTTATAAAAGAATCATAACTTTATGTAGAAGTTCTAGAAGCTTGAAAAACCTTAAGTGACATTCTACAATCAACCCATTACACGGCACTAATATAATCCTTATTCTAAAGCTACGTATTAAGCTGCTTTGTAATACTAACTAGTTTATTACAGCTCTTTTAAACAATTGATAAGATTTATTATTTGCATGGAGATTTTATATTGGTCAATAAATAATTTCTACTTATCGATACATTCCTGTTGAGGGCAAAGTAAATTATTTATTTTCTTGAAATCTGTAAAATATTCTTGCAAACCTTTGTCCTCCTACATTATGTGTTAGCCTGCCCACTATAAATGCAGAACACGTAATAGTTCGCAGTCGAAAGTAGGTTGTCCATCGGGCTCCGCCTACCTACCTCGCTATTATGCGACAGGATGCCGGCAAGTCCAGTAATAGGTGTCATTACTGTGTCGTTCAGAAATTGCTTCACTATCGGACGAGTTATCACGGCCAGTTTATAGGTCCAGATTACATGGTATGTAGAGTTTTTACACGCGGTATATAAGTGGCTTTGTAGGCCGCACTACATCCATCAGTTATTGTTCATTACAGTTTTTAATTGAGTGTAGCTTTGTCGCATCTACAAATGCGTAGTTTTTTTTTTTTTTTTTTTTTTTTTTTTTTTTATATTTAAGCCTACCAAAGTGACTCTACTCTGCCTGATGGAAAGCATGAGTAGAATCCAGGAGTAGGGGCCACCATGCTTATTGTGAGGGTTGGCAATGTAGCATGGTGACCCTTACCATGGCAGACCTTAGTTGGAGCTAAATGCAGATTATGTCTTGATATACGCAAGGTAGACCTTGCGTATATCTGCCCACTAAAAACTGCCCTCAATAAGATTATTGAGGGCAGTTTTTAGTGGGCAGTTAGAAATGTATTTCAGATCTCTTTGGATTGAGATTTGTTACTTTTTAGTTCTGTAGATCGTAAAAAAGCATAAGACTTCTTGTTTATAAATAAAAATGATCTCACTAAAATCATAGTTGCGACTTCCAGATACTTCAACAACATTAAATGATAATATTAAGAATAATGTATAGTCTGATCAGGTACCATAATATGGGCACTGCCTAATTTAGAATCAGACTGCCATTTTGTGAAATGTATTATTTAAAAAAAAACTTAAAGGCGTTTAAGTGGTTTGATGTAGATATTAAGTTTTGTAACTAGACTTAGCCCAATACTATGTCCTTTATAAGTCTAGTCTAGTCTAAGTATATACCTACATCAAACACCTTACAGAATAAATTTAAAATCCCTAGCACAAGGCCTTAATTTTAACACATATCTTTTGGGTGCTATCTATTAATATAATTTCACAGACACATAGCATTCATAAGCAGTTAGTGTGTTTAATTTATTCACCTTGGTTGTTCACCATGATAATGAGTGTTACGATGAATAAGTAGCCACTAATGCCACGGATATCCTTGCATGATGTAGACTGAAATACCACTAGCTAGTTGAGTATCATGCAATGGAGCGAATGTCTTAAAGATTCCTTTGTTTTTAGTTAGAACTGTTTGAAGGGTTGAAATTCTACGTAACTGGCAAATAGACTACATCAATATGCAGTACTATTTCTAAGTGTTGTGCGGGTAATTTCAAGATAGTTGTGACAATTAATCTAGTTGACTTTTGTTTTTGTACACTCATTTATCTATCCGCAATGAGGTTTGGCTAAAAGCATGAGTTGAGTTTTGTGAATATTGTTTTCAAGCGTGTCTTTCAGTAAAGACATCTACTCATCTTTAGACCACTACATGTATAATGTATTTAAATATCTAGTATGTTTTTGTTTATATGTCTTTTATTATAGCTATGTATTGAAATAAAATGATGGATGGTTGGTAGAGGAAGGGAGAAAGCGGGACTAGTCGCAAAAGTTCGTTAAAACTACGTAGATAACACTCTCATTGGTAAAGGCGATGGAGGACTACCTTAGAGGCGATATATCTTATTATCTTTTTTTTTTATAACTTGTAATAATACATTATGTCGTAGTGGCACGCTGTAAGTGTTATGCAAACTGTAAGTGCGCAGTTGAATGAATAAACAAATAAATAAATCTGTAGTGGCTTTGTAGCTTCGGGACTATTAATAATGCGTACTACTTGCCGCTGCAACAGATCGACCAACCGTGTGGCCTATTAAAACCTTCATGACTTAGTCAAACAATTACCTTTTTATTAGGGGTTATAACAATTTTTTGTTGTGATTTTTTTATATTTCAATAAAGGAATGACTAAATGTATTAACTTGTCCAACACAACTCTTTTTAGTACACAATAATATCATATAGTGCCTGTTAACTTAAAAATTATGTTACATGGTTAGATTTTCTTTACATTCTTGTAGTGTTATTTTAAAACTGTCATTAAAAAAACTTCGTTCATCGTTTTTGATTTATGACAGGTGTTAAAGCAATTTGAAGACAAGGTAGGAAAATAACAGCAGTGTATCTTACATAAAAATCAAAGAGAGAGTCCGTAACAGTTTATTGCTAAAAATATTGACAAATATATGACTTACAATAACTCTTTTTTTAAATATTAAATCTTCAATTAAAATTATAACTGAATAATTCGTATACCTTTTACTTTAAGTGATTTTGAGGAATTCAAAAGTGTCGGTTCATAGTTTTATTTTTATCTACTTTTATACATTTTCTTTCTTTTTCCCACTAAGACTAGGACACCCTCATCACCTCGAATAATACCGTAAGGGTGATCTGACTCATTAAAACTTGTCGTGTGGGTGAGACTTAAACGTTAAGTCATTTTCATATTTTCCACTAAAAATTCAGGGCGTTGACCCGTCCATAGCCTTGTAACCCTATTTATGTAATGATAAACTTACAGCTTTATTTGAAGCAAGCAGGTAAGTCCCTTAGTCGTGTGAGTAAGGTTAATTAGTGAGCATTAAGCACCAAAAATTAGTAGTTTTTGATTAAAATCTTAAGAATTTAGATCTTTGCTGGGTCTATAACCTAGAATTGAAGTAATGATGGACTCATTTGTTTGTTTATCAGACTCCATATATCAAAGTTTATTACATATAACAAATTAAAGCATTTCTTACCTTAATTTCGTTTTATTGATAAGAATTATTTAAAATACCTAAGTCTGAGAATAATTTTCAAAGAACAAACTTGTCTCTTTGACATTGCTTTTCGAAAAAGTTCAATGTAGACATAGGCATCTCCTTAGAATTGAATGTTTCGCCTACTATACTACGCTGACCTGACGGGTTGGTTTGGAGTTTATTTCAAGTTATCCTTCTCTGTGAAGTGATACTACCTTGTTGGTCTAGTGGTCAGCGTATGCAGCTGCTGATCAAGAGGTCTCGGGTTTGAATCCCGGGTCGGATCATATGTATTTTTGTGTGGTCTGAAAATATTTGTTTCGGAGTTTGGGTGTTTTTCTATATATAATATGTATGTATTTACAAATAAAAGTATGTTTATGTATTTATATCAGTTGTCTAGTAACCATAATACAAGCTCTGCTTAGTTTGGGACTAGATGGCGTTGTGTGTAAAAGTTGTCCGAAATATTTATTTATTTATTAATATATTAAATAATCTTCTTCTATACATTTAATTTTTTTATAATCAGCTAATTATCAGATGGTCAATTTAGTCTTACACATCTTCAGTGGCGAATAATTACAAAAGCGTTCGTCAATATTTCTGGCAATATTGTAATAAATAATCAAATTACAAAACAGATCACAGACGAATCAACCTAGCTCATCTATGTAGTAATAAAATAGTAAACTGACACAAACAACGTTGTCATAACAATATAAAGTAATATTTAGCGTCATAGAGTTAAGTGCTTATGTAATAATATTATATGTGGTAGATAAGATTTGTTTATCAGCGTATAAATCTGTGGGACACGATGACTGTGTTTATTAGAATAGCCACTTAACGCCAATCGTGAACTCAGAATTGCGGTAACTTACCCTGATGTTGTGTTACTGGAAATGGCAAGAAGGTAAATTTGATACCACAATGTAGACACATCCTTTTTGATTTTTTTTCTTAAATAGTCAAAAATAATACAGCTTTTGTACTATAGTTTTCCTGACAACCTTAGTTGACAAATTTCATAGTCATTAAAACACCTCAATTAGTCGTCAAAAGTGGAAAAGTGACTTTATAGGTAGTCTTGCATAATATGACGCAATAATAATAAAACTCCTTTCTTGATAATAATGTATTATTTGAGACTGATGCTCTATCGGGTAAAGTGGTTTTGATATGGCGTCAATTTCTAAACAGAATTTAAATAGATAAATAGAAATTAATTATAGAAATACATTTGTATAATAGTTTGACATAGTACTAGGAACATACAAAATTATAAAGTTATCTTCGCTTTCTTACGTATATTCTTCGAGTTAGACTTTATTAGTAAAGTAAGTATTGAAATAAAAAAAATTAGCATAACTCTCAGAGGCAATATCAAGAAACATACTTATACGTTTTCTTAAATAATAAGAGCCTTAGATATTAAGAACAGCTATATTTACATTTAAACTTGCCCGACCTATATGTGGGCGAAGCTTTGGGTTTTTTGTTGGTTTTCGCGGTAAAATAGCGTACGTCTCTCCTCATGAACTGAAGTATCTCCGTGGCAAATTTCATAGAAATCTGTGTAGAGGTTTAGCGTTGATAGCGTTATAGTCTGTTTGACGATTATAATTAAGCCTCTTTACTATGGAAATTTAACGTATTTTCATCTATTCAGTGTTATTGTGTTATAGTATAAGGTACAAAAGCTGTTCATATTTTTTTATGTTTAAAGTTGTTCCTGCCACTTCCAGTCAGGATTATAACGCTGTTATGCCATTAGTTCGTTTTAGGGGTAGATGATGTATCCAGATAGAGGGGGTCAAGTGTCCCCACCGGGTGGTGAAAATATCCATAAAAGGGGGAAATTTTGGCCGCAGTCAGATCGAATATGATGATAACGAACGACCACAAGACAGAAAATTTTATATTTAATTCTGGACTCCTTAATTGACTTCAAGATAGTTATCACGCAAAGAACATTAACAGTGGTCTTTTAATGATTTCGTTCGCGTAAACATGTTAAACTGAGATTTAAAATAACTTTTTCATATTAATGATAATTCTTGCATTCGAATTCGTTTTGTGTGGTTAATTTAGTTAGTTTCGAGGTATACTCATAGATGGTGTTAATTGTAAATATAAGGGGCAGTACAATCATTAAAGGACAATGATAAATGAAATATATACAAGATAAGGTTAATTGAAGTGACTTTCACTTGACTATCGTGTCGTATATTAAAGATAACGACTAAGTATTGAATGCTATAAATTTATCATGACTCCAAACTTCATTTACATGTGCACTTCAGTTCTTTAAAAGTATAGATTGTGATATATATTTTCTATACGTAACTGTACTTATAGAATTACGGTACAGGCGGCAAACGAATTACATGTTTAGGTTTACATTTGATGTGTCTTATATACACAAAATATCCCGTAAGACAATATTATAATCCTGTAAATACTCGCATATAATAATTAATAAAGTTAAAATGTTTGCTCCAAAATTATTAAAAGGATAACCTGTATATGTAATTAAATCAGTTGGCTAGTAGTTAGTAGTTTGAGCGTTTTCTATATATAGTATATAATTTTGCCTGCTGAAAGTAGTGTAAGCTACATTGTAAGTGCATGCAACGCAGCATGGTGACCAACACCATGGCGCCTTAGTGAGATGTTTCTGTATGAGGCCGGGAGAATGATGCAGAATGATTGGGTCTCCGGTTTCCCACTCACCAACGAAAGACAACAGCACAAATGCTGTATATCTGTTTATAAAGTGTCCCTTCTTATACACATAACTAATCATGTTTTTTGTTTATTATTTTAAAATGTAACGATACCACGAAGGTGTTGCCAAGCTCACATCAGTCTTATATCAGTCTACGTGACCAGGAGCGGTAAAACCCATTCGTAACGTCTATATTTAAAAGGTGTTATGAACATATATATATTCACATCAGTTTCCTAGATGGCGTTGTGTGTCAGATGTCCGAATTTTTTTTGAAGAAACATCACATCATCATCATTTTGTATTCAAGTTTCAATTTCTCTACCTCAATAAAATCACAGGTACTATGCAAATCAGACTAGCTATTTGGTTTGTCGCGTTTACTTAGGGAGTTAAAATAACATATCATATACCTGTCTCAGCGATAGCTATGGGTGCATTTGTTTAATTTCTTTGTATGCTGTCATTACTTCTCTTCGTATTTTCTGCAAAGTTAAGAAATCTTCAATCTTAGGTTTTTTCTTTACAATAAGCGCAGAATTTTTATGCGATAATAGCTGAAATGATAGAGCTTGTTACAACGAGTGTTTTTAAATTGAAAGGAACTGTTTATCTTAATGGATAAGAATGTATGGGAAGAAGTTGTTTTTGAGTACAAGTTCATTAAAAAATAGTAAAACGCTTTAGAAACTCCATAGAAATACTCGTAGCTTACATAAATGTTAATATTTCAATAACTTTTTACAATTTCTTTCTAGAAATTAACCATATGATAAAAGCTGATGTAATAACTATTTCTTAGTAAAAGAATTACCAATAATGATTCATGCTTTTATATTTTGAGTCACTAGACTTGTATGTGGAAATGTGATGATTTCGTGATATATTTAATATGTTTACTTCAAGATAAATTCATTTTAAGAAGTACCAAATAAAAGCAAATTTTAAGTGCAAGCAATTTAACCATCGAAAGAACTAAAAATCAGTCATAATATATATTATTATAAATAACATATTATTTATTAACTAATTTCTTAAACTAGAGGAAGCATACCTAAATAATATTGACTCTACGGCAAACAGTCAAAATGACAAAATAAACAAAGATAACTAAATTACCTTAACTTTAGAGAAATAAACAAATCTAGTTAACAAACAATGGCTTATTTTATATATTTTTGTTGTTACAAGCTACTTATTGCTCCGTGTATATTATTTACATTGTTTACCTTTCTTTAGCTATTAACTGATGGGAAGTCCTAGTCTGTAGTCCATCTAATTGAAAACATACTGATCTGTGAGTGATCGATCATCATCCCTTATTTTATTACCTTACTTACTTCACCTCTGATTTTTTTTAAATTTATATCAGACTAACCTCGTGATGGTACCCTTTCCAATAGATAAATTATTATCGAAATTGAACTACCCTGTAAGAAGTTTTATGTGGTCACATTAAAATAATCGGTGAGTGATCAATTATTTCCTATTTTCCTTGCCTTAAGGTTTGATATTTTGTGCTAAATTTGTAAGGCACTTATCTCGAGTACGGTTTCCAATAATATTTTTTTCGAAATCGGACTTATCTGTAAAAAGTTATGAGTGGTCATACCAATCAGTGAGTCCACAATCAATCTTCCACTGTTTTGCTACCCTTAGGGTTGGAATTCTTTTTCCAAATGTATATGAGGACAACTTCAGAGTATACCCTTTCAAACAAAAGAAGAATTATGAAAATAGGATAACTCTTTAAAAGCTATGCGTGGTCACACATGTATACGCGTGGTCACACACAAAAAAATATACGAGTTACTTAAAATTCAAACTGCAGCCTACTCGTTTTTAAGTTCATTTAATGCACTAGGTAGCTTAACTTCTATACTACCTACAGGCGCAATAACATAACAATTCGTATGTATAAAATAATCTCAAAGAAAAAAGTATAAATCTTCAATAAAAACTTAAGCTCAGAAGCAAGTAAAATCCCTCTAGAAAAATATGTCTCAGTAACTTTCCACGCTTATATGTATGCCTCGAAATTACGATCCCGATGACATCAGCTTGCACCCCTTACAAGAAACTATCACAAGTTACACAAGTATTGGCTAAAAGAGGGTAGTTTTATAACGTCCGCCAGATGGCGCATGTCATTCACTGCAGCCCTATATCATACCGATATTATTTGAGCCCCCTATAGTCCACACTCTCGTTTTAAGTCGACGACGATTTTGATTGAGGGTAGAGCTCTTAAGACTGGTGATGTACTGGAAGGTTAGGAGTCAAAAGGATCTGTTACGGTATAACATCAATTTCTGTAGTCAAGTTATTGATAGCAGAACATAACAATATCATAATTCACGTTTCCGTTGCAGATATGACATAGGATCAGTTTTGTCTTTTTAAAAAAATAGGCTGTTGATATTCATTTTCAATATTTTCTTTCTTAAAGTTGTTTAAAATGAAGTAAGAATTATTCTACTAAAAAAACTCAGCAATTGTTGTAAAAATATCACACCGCTGTTTCAAAGCAATTAGGCACAAAAATTGCCACAAAAGAAATACAGTAAGTCGTTGTAATAACAAATAAAAAAAATCTCTTATATCACAGGGAGAGATTTTTTCAAGTTGTCCAATTTAGCCGTTTCTCGATTACATAAACAATAGCGGGCTGTAAGGCGTAATGGTGGCATAACGGCTGGACGAAGCGGGGGTTAATTAAACAATAAATAGCCGTCCACCGCCAACCTAACGATTATTATATTCAAAAGCAGCTTTGAATTCGCATCACTCTCTGGTAATGTGTCAACACGAGCGAGGTCACCTATTCTCTAAGTTCGTTCAATTTTACATGGCTTCGGTACAATCCGACCACAAATTTACTTGTATGTGATATTTGTTTATGCGAATGTACGTAACGTTTGATAGAGACAATTTATTTCTCAGCACCAAATATTTCTTTTAGTGGAATAAACAGTTCTCATTGGGATTGGTTTTGGTAGTTTTTTTAATCTTTAAGCCTACCAAATTGACTCAACTGTGTCTGATGGAAAGCATGAGTAGAATCTAATAGAAAGGGGTCACCATCCTTATTGTGAGGGTTGGCAATGCATCCAGTTTCTGTATTTAGGCCCTTAGGCCTAAAGCATAAAAAACTATTCTTAAATAGTTTTTTATGCTTTAAGGTAAGAATGGCTGTCCTCGAGAATCCTTCGTAAGAATTATTCACTATTTTATTACTGTTTTATTTTACTAAAATGAAAGTAGTCTCAGTTACTCCTTAAATCATTAACTATTTTCCAGTGAAAATCATATTTAAATTGATCTGGCCGCAATTAACCGACAATCAGATAGACAAAAAAAAAACTACAAATTTGTGTTTTGGTTGCATACGAGTAGGTATACTTCCAGCTGATATTTGTAACATTTCTACAAGCGATATTTTAACTATTTTGACATTATCGTAACATAAATGGGACGTTATATTTTTATTATGCAATGTAAGAAACCATTCGAAATAATCACGCAGTCGAATATCACTGAGCTCAAAAGTCGAAGAACTGTAGAATAGTCACCCGCCAGTCATTACGGGGTCGCTCGTTAACGTTCTCTAATTGCATCGGGTTAATATAGACTTTGTTAAATAAAATCTCTCATCTAGGCACCTCCCTGGGGTGGTTTTTTCGTTATTTAGCGCGGTGCAGATGCCCTTAATGACGCGTTTGAAACTTACGATGACACTTGGCGAGCTCCGAGCATGGGCCCAACGCCGGGTGGTAATTGCACAAGGTATTAAAGAATTTCCGTTCTTCTTATGAATTAATGGGCGGCTCATGTGCGTGGGGGAAGTTAAATGTTGTGGTATTATTTATAAATGTTTATATCGCCGACTGGTCACTGTCATCATCTGTCAATCACTACGTTTGAATCATTGGTCGTTTTATCGATGTATGTAGTAAGTACTCATATATTTAACCGTGGATATGCGACGACTGAACTGGAGTGATAACCACAACTTGCATACACGATAGCCTTAAACAGTATCTACTGCAAGGCGATTTTGGCCAGTATGTAACACACATATCTACGGCCTGATAGGTTGGCAGGGTTTGTTTCGAGTTATTCTTTTTGCCCGCAGTAAATTGGATGCGTTAGATTAGTTTGAAAGTTTTTACTAGTAAAAATATATTTTCTTAAAAAAGTTGTATTTTTTTATCGAAATGCGTATACTAATATGTTTATCGAAAAACGTATACTATTACGTATACTAAATGCTAGTTTTTGGTAATTAAATGAATTAAATAAATATATTATAAAATAAATAAATAAATATATTACAAAATAAATAAATAAATATAATATACATCTTAAACACAAAGTCTAGTCCCAACAAAAAAAAAAACCCAACCTCCGAATTTTTTTTGCGGATCACACAAACATATATTATATAAAAATATATTGTAAACGAAATGTTGAAAATTATTTTATTAATAAAGAGCCATGTAAGTGTCATGAAGCGCTCATAGCCGAGTGGCCTTAGGTGATTGGAAACAATCACCGAGGGTTAGCAACTACGGCGCGGTCG
The DNA here is from genome assembly GCA_932526445.1 of Phragmatobia fuliginosa. NCBI lineage: Eukaryota > Metazoa > Arthropoda > Insecta > Lepidoptera > Erebidae > Phragmatobia > Phragmatobia fuliginosa. The sequence goes on from OW052073.1 coordinate 8,566,603, forward strand.
GACCTAGATGGGTGACCGTATGTGGCATGATATGTTATGAGCGTTTCCGTGATTCGGAGGTCACGTTAAGCAGTCGGTCCCGGTTGTTGTCATAAGGTAACAGTCGTGAAGCTTAGTTGGAGGCCTTTGGGCGGCTTAAAAACATCCAACGGTAAGATTACGTAGCCACAACGTGTCTTGCCAGTCCCCAACCCGCACTCGGCCAGCGTGGGGACGTAAGGCCTTAACCCTCTCTTGAGAGGAGACCCGAGCCCAGCAGTGGGACGTTATGGGTTGTTGATGATGTAAGTGTCATAGGCTGTAGGTATAATTTGAAAAATGAATTCAAAAAATCCGACGATTCACTTGAAAATATTTATCGTTCAACAATGCTCTTTGTTGCACTCAGCTAGTGTGTTATATACATAAATCACAAAAATTATAAAAGGAAATACTCAACCGGTGATTATTTTCCTATGCGTTTATTTTTAAGGGCTAATGATTGAATTAGGTATGTACTGAGACAATAAATAAATTAAACGATAATTTCAAACTTTGCACATTCACGCAAAGGAATGATCTCAAGAATTCGCCTAATTAAAATCTGAGGGAAGAGAGCCGACCCTGCTTTTTACGTTTAACTGTCCAAGTTTTGATGGCGACAAGCAAATTTGTTTAATAAACTTGAAATTTATAATAATTGGCGATGAGAAGAGATTGGTGGAAGGCGTGTAGAGTAGTTAGAAATGTTAGAATTAAGAGGGTGCCACGTGGTGCGAACATTACGCTTAGCAATTCGCGCACGATTAAAATTATCCTTCTCAGTTATCGTTGAGGGAGTGAAGTATGCTACAGACTTACATATAAATAGATATAAATGTTATTCTTTAAATTAAAAAATATTTAAATTGATTTTGTCTATCTGAGTAGTAGTTTGATCAGTGATTGACTGCTAAATATAAACAACTAAATCTGTGCGTTTTTCATGATGTTGATCTATTATTATTGCTCATATCATAAATTCTTTACATCCATAGTTACAAATTCTAAGATAAAATTTTGGAAAAGTTTATATAAACTTGTTATTAAGAACTTCCATGACATAGGACTTATCTGTGCGTGCTTATGCCTATAGTCAAGATGTTAACAAAGACGTTCAGTGAGACGGGCGTGACTTAGGAACGGATGACGACGTGATTGGCGCTACTTAATTAATCCCAGGGCCCTCTCTAATTAATAACAATAATTCCTTAGCGAGTTGTCGCTCGCTCAACATCTGACGTTACCCAACACTCCACAGTCTTCATTCGAATAAAGTTTAATTGTTTCGGATAATTGGAACAATAGAGTCTGGGAAAGTGGAACAGTATATATTATATATTATTTCGTCGTGTTATGTCAGACACTGTTTGTTTTGTTGTAGCTTGGTGACATGACCTTTCACCTTCGAAGTTAAACGTTGCTGTTTTGTAATAAGTAGATATACAGGTACAAGTTACAAATACGTTTCTTGAACAATATCTTTATAGAAAATCTGCATAACTACTAGCCTCATAATTTACGGCTTCACAAAAGTCTAAACAATTTGTTTTCTATTTTGTTCTAGTATTCTATTATTTTTATTCTATTTGACGTTTTAATTTAATAACTTTAATAAATTGTTTTACTATTCCTACATCTACATTATACAGAGTCTGTGACTCTTAGAAAAATACACAGATATATATTTTTTACATTTTTACTTTTAAAAATACTTGAAACTTCGAAATCAGAAAAAGACTAAAATCAAAATACTTTACTGTTATTTTCTCTTTCATCAACAACCCTTAACGTCCTAATGCTGGGATCGGGTTGCCTCTGAGGAGAGCATTAAGGCCATACGTCCCCATGCTGGCCGAGTGCTGATTGGAGACTAGCAAGACACGCTGTGTCTACTTGTTCTGACTTTATCTTTAGTAACGATAAAATGATGCTTCAGTATTTCAGTATTAAAATGTTACTAGGTTTTCTAAGATATCACGTCATTCAATAACAATTCAGAAAAGTAAGTATAAGAGGTAGTAGAGCAACGTTGATTTCAGCAGGAATGTGCTGGTTCGCCCAGGACAGTGCTAATCTTACACAGAAGATCCACCTAAAATGATAGCATTCATGCTGTTGTATTTAATCGGTCAGTGCTAGACCGGAGCCCCAATGATAGAGAAGCATCTCACTATTCCACCATATTGAGGGTCATCATACTGCATTATCTGCACTCACAATGAGAACGGTGAACACTACTCTTGGATTCTACTCATATTTTCCATCAGGCAGAATAGAGTCACTTTGGTAGGCTTAAATAAATAAAAAAATATGTATAGATAAAACAAAAGCTAAATTTTCATATAGGTATGCATTTACATGTTTCATCAGTTAGTAGCTATACAATGTGTCAGTATATAACACTTATCGGAATAATATAACGTTTATCAATTCTATTGGCATATATATTTTGATATATAACGATAGAATAATCAATTAATTCCACTTGGTAAATACATTCAAATAATAATATGTAATAGTAAACACAAAATACTTGTAACTGGTAAAGTTTATTACGTAAAGTGAAACAACAGGTCAGGACAGAAGCCATAACGTGCCAAATCTTCCGGAGTTGTTACGTCTCAATTATAATAACAATAGCGGCGACTTGTCTCAAGTAAATTGCGTATTCCGTGCGGATACCTCGCAAGTGTCCGAGGGAGAACGATCAAAAGGACTTTTGTTTTATCTCTGCTGTCAGCACGCCTCGAGTCTGGCTTCGCGAATTTCTTTGTGTCACTTCCAAATTTGTAAAGTGTTGACATGTATTTGTTGCTTATTTCTATAGTATACTGAACATAATCTGGCTTCTTTGTGTTATTGACATGTTTTTCAAATATTTAAACAAGTAGATATTTTCATTATTAACGATAAGAAAAAAAGAAAATCATCAAAGAGCTTTTCTAACGTTTCTTTGGAACTACGTGTTCAATATGTTTTACATACATATGTGGTTTAAACGTATACGTTTTTGTTCCTAAATATTTTTAAGGTTTCAGATTTTGATATGTTATTATATTATATATGGATAGAAATATTTATAAATCATTCATGGCGCCAGCAACTGACACAGTGACTCTACCAATGTTGATTTTGGATGGCTACGCAATCCATGTTGTCCTAAATCTGTATAGCACAGTGTGATACTGCAGACAATAATTTAAAATATATTCGTAGATATACAAGATATACTCGTACTGCTATGCCTTGAATATTGCTATATTTCTAATTATTAGTTTAAATTTTACACAATTTTAATGGTCTTCTATAAGCATAATATAATGTAGTCGTTTCCCCTGTCTTTTCGCAATTTTCAATAATAAATAGAACAATTCAAGATAAAGGTTAGTATGTATAGTACATGCATGTTATTGTAAAGACAATCCAAGAATTTCAAAGAATTTTTTTTTCCAAAAATTTTTTTTCCAAGTGCGAGTCGGACTCGCCCATGAAGGGTTCCGCAGCAGCAAGTAACTTCATATAAAAGTTCTTGTAGTTCGTTGTAACTTTGATAGATGTTTTAATACTGAGTGAATGAAAGGTAAATTGTGGTTTATGATTTATGACGTATTTAAAGAAACAACTTGCTAGATCTCATTCAAACCATTTTTCGGTGGAAGTTTGCATGGTATTGGTACATCATATTTTTTTTTACATTTATCACTCTCTTATTTTAGAAGTTACAGGGGGGGGACACACATTTTACCACTTTGAAAGTGTCTCTTGCGCAAATTACTCAGTTTACAAAAAAAAAAATATTGGAAACTTCAATACCATTTTTGAAAACCGATCCATAAATGGGTATCCACGTATGGGTTTGATGAAAAAAATTTTTGAGTTTCAGTTCTAAGTATGAGGAACCCCCCCAAATTTAACGTTTTTTTTTTCTATTTTTGTGTGAAAATCTTAATGCGGTTCACAGAATACATCTACTTACCAAGTTTCAACAGTACAGTTCTTATAGTTTCAGAAAAAAGTGGCTGTGACATACTGACGGACAGACACACAGTTTTTTGCCATTTGGCTACGGAACCCTAAAAATTGGTAAACTGGTTTAAATATAATTGACCGTATTTATGCAAAATGGAACCACTCGACAATTTTTTTTTTACTTTTCTTGAAGAATACTAATTTAAAAGTGGTCTAAATTCTCATACAAAAAAGATCGACATGATTTTTTCCTTGGAAACAAGGTATAGTATACTAAAAGCAGAACAGAACCAACTGAAGGTAAGAGGAGAACTAGTCTAGCAGTCTAGCGCTTCTTGAGAGACCGAGAAGTGGGATAGGATAGCAAGGAGGAGTTTTAAACTGACAGTATTGAAGGCATTGGAAAAATCTACTAGTACTACGGTCGTAACCTTAATATTCTATATTCCAACCTTAATATCGCCAGTCACTTTCAAAAGAGTAGAAACCGTGCTATACAGTATCACCCGCGACACTAGCCGATATCCAGTCCATATTACATCTTATTCAACAAGATACACAGAGTTTTGTAATGGTCTCAATTGTGATGATATAGTAGAAGATGACATAAAAGAATAGACTCAGTGGATTTCGAAATCCAATTTGATGATAACGTCGAATAAACGTGTATTTTTGGTGAATTAAAGATATATTACGATAATCTAAACACATAGTTTCATTTATATCAAGAAATCCCTGGGTTGTGGTTCTTTTTTGTAAATGAGAAAACATATCAATTACTAAATGTTAAAAGGAACAACATGCACATTTTCTTAATTATCTAAAAAGTTTAACAGAAATGAAATTTAAATATACATACTTAAATTAGTAATAAATTTAAATAAAGTGCTGCCACATATTTTTGTAAATCCTCTGATATCTCACAAGCTGGGTGGTTCCTTTTTTGCATAAATATAGACAATTGATAATATAAACTTTTAGTATAGATTAACCTACATTGTCGTTACGTATCGTACAAATCTTAAAGTAGGTTTACAACATTGCTTTGCCGATAAACAAACTTCACTTTATCGAAAATGTAAGAGTAATTCATTGTAAATATACCATCACTCACAACGATAATAGTGGAAATGTCAAAATGTGTTTAAATCTAGTAACAAACATATTGGAGTGGCCAAGTCTTAAAGATCGGGAGCCAATGTCGTAAAGTTGAGACTTTACGATGTACGTGACGGCCGAGACGAAAACGCTTTCGAACGATGACGGATCGTGTGTCTCCAGCCTTATGATGTAAAAAAAAGTAAAGATGTTCGTTGCGTTTAGTAGAAGTGGACCACCTCTGAGTATCTCGTGTAGATTGCAAATTTACTGTGACTTGTTTAGTTTATAAACCTCTTCAAACAAGCTTTTAACATCTATGTTGATCCGATGTTTTTTTGTTTAAAGGTCACTCGATAGTAAGTAACTACCGTTGCCCATATTGAAGACAACGGAACCTTATTTGATTTTTACATATAAAGAGGATTATATAACAACCCTAAACATTGTCTAACAAACTACTCTTACTCTGTAATTATAATACCCTTAAACTATAAATAAAATTACCAGATACCCAAAACTCGAGAGTACCTCATAATTGCATTATAATGCTTTAAGATCCTCTTCCCAAATCCTTATTTGTGGAATGTATGGTCCTGGAATCTCCCTCGATGAAAAGCAACAGTCTGTGTGGCTGTTTTCGTTAAATGGTAATCTTAGATGATACATCCTCTTTGGATATCAACTATGGTGTGTTTGGTTTATGTATGGTTTGAATTACTTTAGATTTGGAATGACAGTTTTATTTGTTAATATTGAAATTGTGTCGCATGAATGATTCTGTAGAAAACGTTTGAAGAAGAAACATGTCTAGTTATCTTATATAAATCTGTATTTTATATAGTTCACAATGATGTTATAATAAATTCAAAATGTTCAAGTTTTAATAAATAGTTTCCTTTTGGTTTCAAAATGATCCCATTAGCCACATCTATCATTCAAGAGTTTCATCATTTTGATCATCGGCCTCTTAGAGGGGAAGTACGGTAGTTCAATAGTGATGAAAATGAATGTAGGCATACAAGAATCATATAATGTAATAAATCTAACTTCTCCACAAAGCAGATTTCATGACAATTAGGCTAAATGAATATGTAACAAGTAGCAATGATTTCCGTATCTTACCCAAAAATAATTTTTAGTACATCTTCTTCGAAATCAGTTTTCAAATAGTAAAAGTAGTACAGTTTTTTAAACATACATAATTTTTAAATAAAGATAAATATACAATAGATTTAAAAACAATAAAAAATGACAAATGACCACAAAAAGAGATTAGCACCTCCCTTCCTGTATTAATAGGGTCATTATAGATAATGGTTGAAGGCCATTTATTTCATATCTTTATTTGCTCTGTGGGCAGGACATGTGTAAGTTAATAAATTGTATTGTGCACGACGACAATTGCATGAAATATTATCTGTGGGTGCGTTCGGGACGTATGCTGGCAACCCTAAGGAATGATAGACACATTATTGTCACGCGTTTAGAACAATTTCAAACACATTTTGTAACGGATTCGTTTTTTATTATTATAATTGTGTATATGTATTTTGAAAAGTATAGAAGAAAAATATTTTGGTCATCTTCTAGGTCAACTAAGCAGAGGTAATATGGGTACTAGATAACTGATATAAATACTTGATATACTTTTTTTTTGTGAATACATACATATTATACATTGAAAACACCCAGAATTCGAAACAAATATTTATGGATCACACAAACATTTGTTACGACTCGAGAATCGAACCCGAGAACTCTTGATCAGCAGCAGCCGCATACGCTAACCACTAGACCAACAAGACAATCAAATATGAATATGAGATGTATGATTTTAGATGTCTATTGAATTTAAAATCTTTTAGAAATCTTTATTTATTACAATATTAGAAATGTTAAACAGCAAAAGACAATGTAATATTTCAATTATGGATACTAATATGTGAATTTAGGTAGGTAAATATTTTGTCAAACCAAAATAAATGAGGTAGAAATTTTCTTTTTATCCAGTAAAGTATTCTTACACCTACGAAATATTACAAACCAGATACTTTCGTCAGTCAGATACAGTCGTAGATAAAAACATGTATGCTCTCTGTTTGCAACAATTGCACAACACATTTGCAAGTAATCCTCAATATTGTGATATCGATTTAAATCCGTCAATGTTACGGTAATTTGCAATGCGCATGGGAGGGTTGGAAGCCCCGTGACCAACAGCTACAGATGAAAAAATATGACATCTTTATAATGGCTGATAGTATCCCCCTGTGAATAAATGTGCGCTTAATTATTTAATTGTTTTCATTCTACATGTATCCATTTTGTATTAGATCTAAGGCTTTTCTTGTAATAAAAAATGTGTAGTAAATTTCGTTGTTTATAGAATTGTTTAGAACAAAACCCAGTAGCAATTAATAGATCAGATAGAGGCGCAGTTCTAATGGGTGCTCTGGTGGCAGTCGCGCTACTACAGCTGTGTCTCTCTTATGCATTGCGAAGCAAACCGGGAATAATAACAGCGACACCAACTACGAACTAAACTGGGGGCAGACCACACTTGGAATCGGTACACGAAATCCGTTCCGTAGTCACCCATAATGGTAGGAAGGTTTAAAATAGAGTCCTATAGATAATTGTTATGTTAACGTATTATTTCTTTATTTTATTTTATACAAGTTAGGCCCACAACTTTTGAAATAAAAAAGTTATCAAAACCGCTATAGTTTCCTTGAAAGTTCAATATATGGACTACTATTACTATTGTGTCAGATTTTCGAGCCAGCCAGGTTTTTAGAGGGCCCCTCTAAAAACCAAACCGGACGCCCTGTTTATTACAAACAAATGCGCTTTAAAGTTGAATAACTCGCAAACGGATACTTAAATCGAAAAATAGTTTTAGCAACCTCACAATGTTTTTAAAAGATCTTTGTAGTTATACCCCACACAATGGGGTAGACCCTAAATAAAAATATTTGTCATAATTTTATTGTAGCACTTTGTCTACGTAATTACGACACATATTCATGCAAAGTTTTATCTTTCTAGCACTAACCTTGCATTGTTTTAGCCATTAAAGTATAACAGACAGATAGACAGAATTACTTTGGAATTAAAATATTAAGTACTATTGGATGAATTTGGTTTGCACCAAGAATAGGATTATCTGCTAGCCTTCAAATTAATCATATAATATTATGTAAAGGTTAAATGTTACCTGATACATATCAATTTGTGATGGTATGGCCTTATACTTTTTAACAGATAAGATACCGGAATTGTGTTATTAGTCTGTGCTTTAATAATATAATTGTGATATCGCATGATTAGTGATAAGCTGTGCCATCATACGTGACATGATAACAGATTTAAAGTTCAAGATAGAGTAGATAATGAAACATATTTTTTCAATACCTACTCAAAAGTCTATAATTATGGTCTAGATTTTTAAGCAATATTTGGATTTTGAGTGGTTACGATTTAACTATTGAAAATTCTTTTCAAATCCTTCTTCTGTGAATCTTTGTGTTTTGTTTTTGTTGTCTCTAGTAAATCGAAGACAAATATTGTCCTTGTGTTTTTTAAACACACTGCACTAAAATTGTATAAATTGTAGTATATGGTAAGTTCATTTAAGTATGTGTACAAGTAATCTAAATGCACTTACTTCCTATTTTCTCGACGGCTCGGCATCTCCCAAAGGTTGATTGGTAGAGAATGTCTAAGGTATTAAGTCCGCATATGCACCTAAATGCATGATGTGTAATAAATAAATAAAATTCAATATGCCATTGCATAGTATTTTGTTCACTTCGCACTGTCAATATATTAACATACAGGTTTTATCCTTGATATCAAGAAGCTGGATAGCCTTAAAATTTACTTACTTCGATGACTAAGCGACCCAAGAGTGTGTCTTGGCCTCCGACAGTAGAATGCACCATTCTTTTCTGCTCTGTGCCAGTTTAGACCAATCGGGCAATTTGATCTGTTGCATATCTCGGGTAACCTCAACTCTGCAGCATTATCATTCCCACCCACCGCCGCTCTACGGGCCTCTCGAGGCGAATTGACTCAGAAGTTTGGGTTGCAACTGGTCTAAAACAATGAGACGCACCGCTCATTCTATTTAACATAGCTCTCATAAAGCTGACCGCTTTTGCTGGCTTAACCATAAAAAAGCGGCCAAGTGCGAGTCGGACTCGCCCATGAAGGGTTCCGTATCAGCAAGTAACATCATATAAAAGTTCTTGTAGTTCGTTGTAACTTTCATCGATGTTTTAATATTAGTGTTTTGATTGGATGAAAGGTAAATTGCGTGTTACGATTTATGAGGTATTAAAAAAAAACTACTCAGTAGATCTCGTTCAAACCAATTTTCGTTGGTAGTTTGCATGGTAATGTACAACATATTTTTTTTTTAGTTTTATCACTCTCTTATTTTAGAAGTTAGAGGGGGGGGGACACACATTTTTCCACTTTGGAAGTGTCTCTCGCGCAAACTATTCAGTTTAGAAAAAAATGATATTAGAAACCTCAATATCATTTTTAAAGACCTATCTATAGATACCCCACACGTATAGGTTTGATGAAAAAAAAAATTTTGTGTTTCAGTTCCAAGTATGGGGACCCCCAAAATGTATTGTTTTTTTTCTATTTTTATGTAAAAATCTTAATGCGGTTCACAGAATACATCGATTGACCTAATTTCAACAGTATAGCTCTTATAGTTTCGGAAATAATTGGCTGTGACATACGGACGGACAGACAGACAGACAGACAGACAGACAGACAGACAGACAGACTTGACGAATCTATAAGGGTTCCGTTTTTTGCCATTTGGCTACGGAACCCTAAAAAGGGTGAGGATCGAGCCGTTAAAAGAGCATATCTCAATTATTTTGTGTATGTATCCGTTTAGTAGTTTATGTTTGGAGAATGTAAAGAAAGACAGAATGTCTATCTTCAATTCTGTCATCATTCATAACAATATATTAAACATAATATTATAAATTAAATTCGAATGTAATTCAGTCAATATTATCATATTCAATGTAGTCATAACACAATTTATCTTGTTAATCCTTCTGCGAGATGTGCTTACGTACGAAGGATGACCAAAATAAAATGTAATTAGTTTAAAATGATATCCATAATGAAATTAAAAGTTGGCAAATCCTCTCAACAATTATGTCAGCATCATTACTCTGACAATATCTCCCTAAATCGACAATATCTGTAGCGTCGCGTGGCAAGTAATCTCTTAACCCTCCGCCTACTGCGTCGCGTGAGAAGTGAATTAAATCGCCGCGGGGTCCGATCGACCACTTAACGGATCGTGTTCGTGTCTTAGGATTGATAGCGAATGGAGGGTTGTTGTTGAAAGTTAATTCATGTTTGGTGTCAATGCAGCCGCTTTATTACGTGTAAGAGGAAATGCAGTTTTCTTATGAGCCACACAGATATTTAGAGGGGAGAAAGAAAGCTTACGAGCAATAAAAGTTATTACATAAGATTACTGTTGAATGATGTTTAAATGTCGTTTGTTGTCATACAACGCCTGCACGAAAGTAATTTGTTATAAATTAGTATTTTGTTTTAAATAAGTGTGAACTTAGCAGTCAAACCGTCTACACTGCGGATGATTCCTGAAACTGGGCATCAAACGTATCGTTCTATTATACAACATGTTGTCACAATCTGAGGAGTAAGGCTATGATGAAAGTATACAATGTGAAGAGGAGAATATTATTTTATCTGGTAGTTAGTATAGTGTATGTGATTACTCTAGATGTCATTTAAATAAATACAACTGTTTAAATGTTTATCTAAAAAGTATACAACATGTATGACAATTTTTTTCCTTATTTTATGATCTTTCCTGTACAAAGTACAAATTGTTGATATTATCTTGCTCAACAGGCACGTCCTTACCTTTCAACGAAATTACAATATCAAATTTTAAGACGTTGTCAAAACTTTATTAATCTTTATTAGTACATCGGGCGTGAACAAAAGTGATAAATGTTGGCAAGTTATTGTTCTAAATAATCCTTTCAGTTTACAAAGACGACCCTTTATCAGGGAACAGTATTAACCCTTAAATGGCGTGGTGTGGGGGTCGGAGCGACACGCGGACTGTCATATACACAATATAGCTTCGTAGTTTATTATAATATTTTTGTTCAATATTGCTCTCATTTCCCCTTAGAAGGTTGAAGCGTTACACACTACTGAGTTTCTAAGCTATCTGAGTTATAAAAATTTTAAAATAGAAAAAAAGTTTTTTTAAGAGTCACAACTTAACTATAAGCTCAGACCTATGTTTATGGGAATGAGATCAAATAGAATTAGGTTTAATGGAATTGTAGTATGAATGATAAATTCTGAATGTTTTAATATTTTTTTACAGTCACAACACTAGTGTCTGTTTGTGTATTTTATATAGATAAAATTAATGTATCCGTATTTATATTATATTTATGTTACGTTACTGTTATGTTAATTTTATAATATCATGTGTGTTGTGTGTATTACATTTATGTGTATTTATTAATATACAAATTTACTTAGTACTACTAAGTAAATTTGTGTATACTAAGTATTATCTTTTTAGGTTTATCTCGTAATTTCCTCATTGTTAACTTTGTTGCTTTCAATATTTAGTCCTTGCACCTATCGCATCGTATTTCTACATCGCCTGAAGGTTTTATGGCTGGTTGGATGGAGAGAATGCCTTATGGCATTAAGTCCGTCTTTGTACAACATGTGCAGTAAGTTTTAAATAAATATGTAAATCATTTCATTTGTTAAGTAACTCCTTTTGCAGTCATTTATAACGGTACTCAACAGTTATTATTGCGTTAATTGATTAAGTAATTTATTATCTTTAATTAATTTGTAAGTAGGAAGTACTTACTTTGTTTTTTTGGAATTATTTTGTGTTCATTAAAAAAAAACACTATCAAGTTTCTTGGTAAAGTAATTAAATTTTAATATGATCAGAAATTAATATATTTATTCTTAAATCTTCATTTAAAATACGTAACTAACAACAATTAGTATAACTAGTAGTACTAAAAATAAATGTATGTCTATAGGATTTTTTAAAAGAGTTAGAGTTGTGTTAGAAATGCACCCCGTGTGCTTTAATGCGGCAGTTACATGATCCGAGATGACAATAAATCATGTAATTTGGTGACGAAATGTGAATTCCGTGTCCTGTGCTGCGTTATACCCTAGTAGATTTATACTGTTCATAATGACAGCAACATGTGGTTATTACAAGAATTACAAGAATATGACAATTTATATTCGGAAATGTTAAATTTTGGGGAGTTTACTCATATGATCAACTGTAAATCTTGTGGCTTAGGGGAATATAGAGTTGTTAGAAAGGGTCTGCATGCAAATCTACTTAAATATGCTTATTGTATGCGCATTAAACAAGCATTCTGTGGAAACTAGTCTCGATGTTTACACATAAGATTTCCTACAGTAGTTTCTAGTGCGGCTATATCAGTACATAGCTACTAAAAGTCATAACAGCGTGTATATGTAAGCCGATCGATGTGGCTGGAATGGGTACATACGCAAGGCGGAACAATAGGCCAAGGCGTCTACACAATGGACAATGCCCGTACCTTCGATACGATAAATACACTCATCAGATATTTGTCTGTGTGCGTGCCGATATGTGTTTTATATTACATAACACTTCTGTTTGTTTGCTACTGGTCCTACAGCTACTTTACTTCTAAGGTTAAACTACATAGATTCATCAATGTATTTGTCGTGTTAATTATTACGTAATATTGTAGTTCATAATGTTTCAGAGAAGCATTACAAACAATGAATTGGGTTTACAATATTTTAAGAGGTCAACTCACGATTACGATATTTCTTCACTTTAGTAGCTATTATTTAAATTTGGTAGGCTTAGAACTTAGGTAAGCAAAGTGCTTTATGGTAAAATTTAAGCCCTCAAGAGTTTCATTTATTCATCATCATCATCATCAACAGTCTCTAACAGTCCACTGGTGGACCTAGGCCTCTCCTTAGAAAGGAGGTTTTGGCCTACTATACCACGCTGGCTAGACGAGTTGGAAAAGGGTTTGTTTCAAGTTTTCCTTCTCTTTGCATTGATGTTGTCTTGCGTAGTTAGTCAGTCAGTTAATTTATTGTTATTGTATTATTAAATAAAATTTTCTATTTTACAACGACTAATTTGTAATACATTATTTTGGAATAAGAATTAACAATCTATTGAATGAATATTAATTGATGATGAATATGAATATTATAATCGGTAACATCAAGAACTTTCTAATACTCGATTAAATATTTTGCTAGACGAATTTGTGGAAGTACGAGTATATTTGCTCACAGATGTCCGTAACACTAAAGCTCGTATTATGAAGGCGTGGTTCTGGTAGATAAGTAGATTTGTGACAGTACGGCAACGACACACATAAATTTGTGCGGGCAAACACCGTTACAGCAGCTTAGCTTCCAAGCAAACAAGGGCGACGGATCTAAATGATACCACGGTGCATTTGAGGGTTGCAACTATTTATTAGCTCTGAATATGGTGTTAATATTGCTTTTTATAGATGCTATTTTATATAAAAATTGTTAGAATTTAAATGTCAATTTGCAATTGTTAGAAAAACAAAATGTTCGTTCTTTTATCTTTTTACACATCATATAAATATATACAGTCGTTAATTAATGGTCATGCAAATAACAATTAAACATAGTATTTTTGTACCTAACTTATCTCTAGGAAAATGCATTCATGCATGAAGGTCTTTGTAGAAGGTGAATGGAAAGTTATAGTCGAATTTTATTAAAGGTTTTCCTACGTTCGGTTCAAACGCACTTAAGTTCCCTGACCCAGCAGATAGAATGACCTTAGAGCATCTGACACTACAAAGAACTTCATTGCAAGAGCGGCGCGTGCGCAGCCGACCGGTGTTCAATCACAATGCAGCGGAAGACGTCGCGCACCGCCCTCGGCAGATGGCGTTGCTAAAACTGGTTCTAATAAACGCAATATTATTGACCCCAGACGTTTTGGGGAGGTTATTATTCATAGTTTTTTGAGCCACGTGTCTAGTAACATATTCTTTGGTTGGAACGGTAATTAAAGAAACTTGTTTTAATTTATTTTATGTTTACAAGTTATGAGGGAAGTTTGGTAGAAAAAAATCAAGTTTCTGACGTCTTCGCTAAAAACTTTTATTATTTTATAGATCTAGATGAGTATCGCGTCTTTAGTTTTACTTCTCTAATAGTTTGGTAAAAGGTATATAATATAGCTATGCTGCTGCATTACCTCTAATATTTTATATTTAAACTAGTATAAAATTAGAATTAATAAAATTACAAGCTAGTTTTTTCTTTTTTCTCCTTTCTGATTGTTTAAAGGCAAAAACATCATTTTTTGTCCCAGGAAATTAGCTACATTCATGTAAATAATATTAAATACAAGTAAAATTTGTACAAAATTAAGAAACAAATGTAGGTACTTCATATTTTTTTCAAACGTACACTATTCGCTACTTTTATTAATTTAACCTGTAACAATTCGCTTGTAAGACCAACGCTTAACCAACCACGTTGTTACAGCTTTGGATAAATTACTTATTATTAGATCATCAATTACATCTGATATGGTTTAGTCTTCATAGGCACACGTCACACAACGCACACAGACAAACAGATAAGAACACGCGCCACTTCGAGTGGCGTAATGAATGTGCCCTAAAATAAACCGCCATACAATGCTACCATCTTGTATTACAACATTTTGTAAGGAGAGGAAGTAGGAAGGCAGCTGGCTGACTTCTTTTCTTCCAGTCTAATGATGGTTTGTAGTGCATTGCGCTTTTGTTCCGGTGTCCTGTCGCGTGCGCACGTATTCTATAAGTAAGTAGGTGGAAAGGTGTTCGGCTGTAATGTACCGTTGGGCGTCTCAAGATGTTTTGATTTGATACCACTATACTCTATTAAAGCATTTTAGGGTCCAACCTCGTAATTATTATACTCGTACACTCAACATCAGTACGTTTTATTAATGAATCTGTTTGTGTCTTAGATCAAATCAGCGTTTACCAAGCCCAGAACAAGAGCAAATTTCGATCTATTTTGAAAATCACTTATTTAGTTATCTTCTGCAATCAACTTATTTCTTTTTAATTTGAGATTATCTCAAGAAGTAGGTACTTCTTGAGATAATCTACTTTACTGCATCGAAAAGTACGAAATACTAGGTACTATTTCGTACTTTTCGACGCAGTATAGTAAAACCAATAAGAAGGTGTTAAAGCTAATGCAATGTACATATTTATAAAATCATTTAGTAGATGCATGCAGCTCCGCTCGCATCCATTCCAATATTTATCTCAAATAACAAATAAACAGTTTTTATCTCACATAACTAATTTCTTTTAAATTATCATTTGAAATATAAACGAACTTTTGGCCCAACCTATATTATAAAATTAATAGATTTCCATAAAATCACACTGTCTTTATTTGATGGTAATGTGGTTCTAATATTAATTCTGCCAGTCTAAACTCACACTACCACTGGGCTAAGGCCTAAGATGATAATGGATAAATACGAAGTCTGAACTAAATTTTATTCATATAATTGTTTATACTTTTAATTTCTGGTATAAATAGTAATGATGCAAAAATTGTGCTTCTTGGAACTTAACTTTAAATTTTACGACATTTATGCTACAATTTGCATTTGTGCAAACAATAATTTTCCATAACACACTGATGTACCTTTACCGGTATTATTATGCAACAGTTTATATTTGGATAGCAATAGTGTACTGTTATGATAATATAATTACTGAAATGTTTCATAATTATTGATTGGATAAGTAGCATTAGTAGGTCGTTATAACAAGTATTTCCAAGTAAGCTAATTTCGCTCACAGTGATTCTTAGCATTATGTAACTTCAGTATACTAAAGATGTTGTGCAATATGATGTTCGAAAGGGTTCTATATGACTGTTGTGAACGTTTAAGAACTTTATGCTATAATTTACAACTATCTTTGACGACATATGCTTAGAGAGGCGCAGCGAACCAAAATAGTTCCAGGAAATAGTCAATGTCTTGAATGATCAAGTAGATAATTCTGTCGTCTGTCATTGTGTCTGGCTGTATATATGATTTCTGTATATAATAGAAGTCTAGTCTAGTTTTATATGAGAATACATTAATGTTCATGCAAGAGTTTTAAAATAATGTATAGAAATTAGGAGGTCCGATGCCAGTCGCTTCATGTAAAAACTGAAATTCATGTAAAACCCGTGGAAGTAGTAAGCCGACCTCAAATAATATTGGGGATAAAGGTTAGGAAGAAGAAGAGATGTATTGAAAGTGTGAAGATGGTAAAGAAAAGCTTATTCACTTTACCTATATAAATTTTGTTTTAATTAGCTATTGCTAGAAGTAACCATTATCAAATTCAACTCATTAGGGTTTTAGGATTTTGAGGTGGTGTATTTAGTTCACGATGAGGTATAAGTAGATTTTTCTATTGAGGTTTTGGTTAAAGGTCTCATTATACGAGACATTAGATAAGATACTAATGTCTTCAAATTTAAATGCATAAATCCTTTAAAAATTGCATTGAAATATTACATTCATAAGACTACGTTATAACTTTATCAACTTGATTAAATTTGCACTTGATTCTTGGTTTTATTTTTATTCCAATCTAAAATTGATTAATTTATTTCATAATATTTATCTTAATATCCTTAGTACAGTTTATAAGGCTATCTTCAATCAATAGCATTTAATACAGTATTTTATGCATAGAGGAAAATGATTGAGTTGCTTTATATGTATAGATAGTAAAGTACATGTCATCATCTTCCGAGCCTTTAAAGTAATAAAAAAATGGCAGACACATTTTAAATACTTATTTTTCCAACTATTGATTCTGTCCACTTTTTAAGAAGAGACAACGTCTTAATTTACACCTTACTCTTTGATGTTTAAACCGTTGTTGGGATGTTGTATATATGCTAAGCGGCGCGAGAATTTCTTTATCGCGATTCAGGATTAGTAGTTACTCCGTATAGTTTGTTACGTGTTTCCTTCTTGGTTCAGTGTTCTTCTGGTAGATGACACTATTATCAAATAAAGTTCTTATTATTATTATTATTGTATGTGTTCATCGCACTATATGTGTAAGTCGCCACAAGATCATTAAGTCGAGAAGGCAATTGATATAAAGATTGTTGATAAAATGTAAATCCTAATATATTTGACGTTTGGTGACAATATTTATTTAGTCAGTTTAAGAAGCAAATAAGCAACACAATAATAACTTATGCACAAACATAATTTGTACCTTATGACCATCTACTTTTGTACCTTCTCCGTCACATCTACTTCAACATGTGCTACGTCGACACACTACTTTTTTCATTTAACAAATTTCTAGTGTGTTCGCACCAGGCCTATCACCGATTTCAGATAATTAATATTGAGTATTAGATAAGAAATCCTTGTGTAGTATATATCATTGCTTTCGATATCGTTGTGAGCAAATCTCAAGTACCTAATTATTGGCTTTTACCGTAGTTTGATAACTTAAATTATCAGATTAAATAGTAAGTAAGACTAGATTATATTTTAAGCCTATCAAAGTGACTCTACTCTGTATGATCGAAAGCAAGAGCAGAATCCAAAAGTGAATCCAATCTCACCAGAGTATCTCGGACCGGACTCGACTAGTATCACATAAAACGTCATCCGTAAATCATCTTTCGTTTAGACAATAACGTGTAAAAGTATCTTTATTTTATTAATAGAAACTCAGAGTAATCTTGTCTAATGGCCACCACCGTCATCACCGTAGTGTGATAGAAATTGAAGAGAATAAATATGTTTGTTTTGTTTTCAGAACCGGATAGATAAATAGGGAATTAAATCCAGATGTCCTCTTCAATGACAAATAGATAAACTGATAACACTTTAGTCGATATCTGTAGGAGATAACTCGTTTTTCAATTAATTACATTGCAGAGGATCTTATCTACAAAAAATGATAAATAAAGTAATTTCAATAAAGAGATAAAATACACTTCAAGGTAGTTAGGTACAAAATGAGATTAATGTTAATGGTTATTTTAACTAAATAATTCTTTTTAAACTGAAAAGCGTTCTAAGATTCGTCTCACAATATGTCGACCAAGTTGTAAAATAGGTTACATAAATGCCTTCATTTTAGTCTTCAGACTAAGAAAATTTTATATATTTATTTATGTCCCGCATAATATTTAATATTATAAAAGTCATTATCTGCCAATCTGTTACCTTTTCATGGCTAAACCTCTGAACAAATTCCGAAATAGAGATACGTTAGAGAGGGATATAGGCTATATATGTGTATATAAATATAGGCTTTTTGTCGCCATAACAGACATAATATGCGGGCGAAGTAGCAGACAATTATATTAGAAATTTTATACAGTTCTGAGTCACAACAACATAATATAAATCTAATTTCGGCGAAGCTGTGTATGATACTGAAACAAATAGACCCCTTTGGTCGTGAGTACAAATGAGCTAAAGATAATAGTGTTTAGTGTGATCCATTACGCACGCAATTTAGTATAATTATCCGCCTAATATCCTGTAAGGAACCCTCTTCAGTGCTTGTCGGTGCCAGCATATCATGTCAGTACTTCAACAGACATTATCCATTTCCATTACATTTCATGCCTGTTGTCGTAGGATAGTGTAGAATACAAATTCTTTTTTAAATCTGTACCATTTAATCATAGTCTTGGTTCGTATAAGTAAATATTTGCTGCTTAATATGCGTCTGCTTTTCAAAAAAGGTCTAAATACCATATATTTAAAAATATAATTAATCAACATATAAAAATAAACCTATGGCATAGTTATAGCTTAGCTTAGCATGCTATAGCTTGGCATGATAGTATAGTTTTAATATTATTAGAGACATTTTGGTCGATTTGTACTAGTATCTCCATGATGCAATAGTATTGATATTTCTCTGAAGGAGACGTAAAACAATTATTGACAAAACTAAAAAATTGGCCAAGTGCGAGTCGGACTCGCCCATGAAGGGTTCCGTATCAGCAAGTAACATCATATAAAAGTTCTTGTAGTTCGTTGTAACTTGCATCGATGTTTTTATACTAGTGTATTGATTGGATGAAAGGTAAATTGCGTGTTACGATTTATGACGTATTAAAAAAAACTACTCACTAGATCTCGTTCAAACCAATTTTCGTTGGTAGTTTGCATGGTAATATACAACATATATTTTTTTTAGTTTTATCACTCTCTCATTTTGGAAGTTAGAGGGGGGACACACACACATTTTTCCACTTTGGAAGTGTCTCTCGCGCAAACTATTCAGTTTCGAAAAAAATGATGTTAGAAACCTCAACATCATTTTTGAACACCTATCCATAGATACACGTATAGGTTTGATGAAAATAAAAATTTTGAGTTTCAGTTTCAAGTATGGGGACCCCCAAAATGTATTGTTTTTTTTATATTTTTATGTAAAAATCTTAATGCGGTTCACAGAATACATCGACTGACCAAATTTCAACAGTATATCTCTTATAGTTTCGGAAATAATTGGCTGTGACATACGGACGGACAGACAGACAGACAGACAGACTTGACGAATCTATAAGGGTTCCGTTTTTTGCCATCTGGCTACGGAACCCTAAAAACAAAACAAACTTCTTCTGACGTATTTACAAAATCTTGACTTGATAAATTATTATATTAGTTTGTAGGAATTAAATTATTCGGACATCTGACACACAACATCATCTAGTTACAAACTAAGTTGAACTTGTATTATGGAATTACTGATACTAGATTGATATAAATACATTTATACTTTTTTTTATTCATACATACATAATATACATAAGAAACACGCAAACTCCGAAACAAATATTTGCAGATCATACAAACATTTGGTCCAATCCGGGAATAGAACCCGAGACCTCTTGATCAGCAGCCACATACGCTAACCACTAGATCAACAAGACAGTCATTACAACTGTATACATAGAAACTATATTTTCGATAAGCCGTGCCGTTTATCTGCTAGCTAACTCTAAATGATAAGAAAATTAAGTCTTCGTAATGGAGTCGTAATGGAAAGCATGAGTAGAATCCAAGAGTAGTGGCTATCATCATACTGTGAATGCAGACAATGTAGCATGGTGACCCACACTATGACGATCTAGGCTTCTACATAGATCATGCTACATGCTTCTTCTCGCTCTTACAAGCGAAACACGACAGCATGTGTGCTTCAAGAAGATCTTCTATACGCGGGTAGGACCACCCCGTTCGTGCTGAAATTAACGTGGCTCTACTACCTTGAGCCTGTCTAAGTATTGATAGCTTAAAAATGTATGTAATCGGCAACATATACGAGTATTTCTCTTTTTTATTTTTGTTTATTAATTGTATAAATAATACAGCAGTTGGACAGTCGGAATAACATTAGTTGCACGTCAACTACATAGATGCTTGACGTAATTAATTTAAATTTTCAGGTTTCCTTAGTCTTTGCTTAAACTTCTTTTTTAATTTTCCAGGAACAGAGGAGGATGGTGAACCAACTTTAAATGAAGAAAATAATGGTAAACAATTTTCAATTTAAGAAGTGTGACGTTTTTGGATTTCGGTTTAAAGAATTTTGTATGTTATTTTATTTTGTTGTAATCAAGATTTTATACATTATTTTTACGTTACACAAGATACATTAATTAATACTATATATCGATATCACAACCTACACGAGATTTATTTTGAAAGTCTTAATTTATAAATCACTATGTCGGTCTGATTAATCTTAATACCGTGCCTAAGTCAATTTATAAATATCTGATGCTTACAATCTCTGGATAAATGGGCTAGGCGGTACTGCTCTCACACAAAGTACCACCTAAAATGACAGAATTCATGCTGTCGTATTGCGTTGGAGGCTGATCAATGGTGCAAAAGCATCTCACTAAGATCCCATAGTGTGGGTCGCGATGCTGCGTTGTCTGTGAGCCCTACTCTTGGCCTCTACTCATGTTTTCTATCAGGCAGTAGAGTCAAGTATATAAAAAAGAACTCAACTTAAAAAGTAAAGCATACTTACTTATATAATGTAAAAATATTAAATGTACAGTAAGGCACGTTATTTAGATAATAGTATTATTCACTTCGAGGATAACTACACTGATAACCACATTAATTATTTGGATAAAATTAGAGATGATCACACAGCATTATGACACATCAAATATCTAGTACACACTAAAAAGAGCACTGTTATAAAGAATACAAAAACTATTATGAAAACTGATACCTTTATCATTGAAAATAACATCCACATCAATAATCTTTTCAATAATATCTAATATAGATTATATACACCTTAAGTGTATCCACAATTTTTTACTTCTTAGATATCAAAAATGATTGTATATTTGTCTAATCTATAGTCTGTGTTATCAAGTATCCTTGCCTTGGCAAAAGGTTTTTGTTTCAGTTACGAATAGATACTGCCGTATCGCGGGATGTCAATTGTGTCATTTTTTTAAGTACATAGTTTGGACAGTCTGTGCTAGTTTTGATTTTTTGTTAGTGAGATAAGAGCAGTGATAATTTAAGACTTACTGTATGGTGAGTTCCTTTATATTTCCTATTGTGATACGTTCTGAATAAGTCTTCACGAGGTATGTGTAAATCAAGCAGTCTTTATTGATGACCATCTAAGAGTTAAAGGCATTCATTACATTATGCTTAATTATTTTATATTCTGCCTGCTAAGTAATTATCAGTGTTAAAGTTCATGGAATATTATTTTATTTATTTATTTTATCACTATGATTGATGTATTATCATACACAACATATAATCATCATCAACAACCCATAACGTCCCACTTCTAGGCTCAAGTTTCTTCTCAGGACAGGGTTAAGGCAATACGTTCCCACGCTGGCCGAGTGCGAGTGTTATCTTACGGTAACAACCGGTACCGACTGCTTAACATGACCTCCGAGTCATGGAGACATTCATTACACATCATGCATAAAACGGTCACCCATCTAGTTCCTGTCTTTGCTTACTCTCGATGATAGTTTCTTTCGCGCAACTGGGCTATGATCGCTTCACAACATACAAACTATAATCAGATAGTAATGATTTTCATTAGTACAATAGTATTATGTCTAGGGTATAGATAGTATTATAATAGCATTGGGTCAGCCACAACACCTCAAACACGAGTAGGATGACGTAAGTTTTCTTGTGTTAAATTAGTTTGAAATTTAAGATATATATCGACTATAGATAATAGAATACAGATAGTTCATGTCCTATTTTCAGATCTATAGAATAAGCACACTAAATTTTGACCAAAGGCATTTAGTAATATGGCAACTAAAATTGTAACACAAGATTTAAATATGTATATTTAGAAGATTTCAGTTATCGCTGAAAAGAACTAGGCTAGAACCTTCCTCAAGAATCTCAGGGAGATACCTTGTGTAATGTCAAAGAAATCGTTGCAACCGTTGAAAGCGTTACAGACAAGTAAAGTTAATTTTGAATTACTAATATTAATATGGATAATATTATTAGGATTACGTCACACCTCTTTAGTTACTTTAAGTGCTTGTTGAAAATCGGTATCGCTGCGATTGTAAGAGGGCCGGATTGGCTTACTTATCTTATTTCATGTGTAAAAAAAGAACTTATCTAAAACATGATTCGACATTATTTACTTAGCTGCTATAGAAATAAACATTAAGTTGCAATTGGCATACTTCTCTTTAACATTATTATCTCTTTGAAGGAATGGATAAACGTCACGTTTCGTTCAGTCATAGTTATTATGTTTTCTGATTGTAGTTTAATGTGATAACGTGCAACTAATATAGT
This sequence comes from Phragmatobia fuliginosa, assembly GCA_932526445.1. Taxonomy (NCBI): domain Eukaryota; kingdom Metazoa; phylum Arthropoda; class Insecta; order Lepidoptera; family Erebidae; genus Phragmatobia; species Phragmatobia fuliginosa. The sequence continues at coordinate 8,589,671 of OW052073.1, forward strand.
ATTAGTAAATTACCCTTATAGCTCTGGCAATGTGTTGTGTAATAATAAATATGGAGTAAAAAAATTAAAATAACGCTTACAAAAGCGGTTTATAAACCAACAAATAAAAGTACTTATTATTCTAATAATAATGAAACATTATTAAAGAAACATGTGAATTAAATAATGTGAATGTGTTTGGTCTATAGGATAGATCGAACACAATGTTGAAATGTATTCAATTTCATCCCTACCAACATTTCAAAGTACAAATGTATATGTGGAAGAATGCAGAAGTTCTTGCATTTGAAAAAATGTAAGCACATAGACCACCAATCGAATGTACTATTTCATTCAATCATTAGTGAATACTGGTAATTATTACAGCTACATAATAGTTTATGAATAAAACCTATACAGTCTAACGAAGAATAAGTGGAATCAGTCATCGCATAGGTCGCGATAGTAAAATATGTCGTGAATCGATTCTGTTCCCGGTCGTAACCGTGTGTCATTAATGGTAAGATCGTAAAGCTGCGGTCGGTACGATCGGAATGCGCTCTGAGGCACGCCTGCAAGCCGATAAACCGGCTTCTGTCTAGTGCTGCCATGTGTTGGAACGTTTTATATAAATAAACGTAAATTGTTTGTGCAATAATATTTAAATATGTAATTATGTTTAAATCAACAAAAATATTGAACTAATACAATGATTCCTAGAATTGAGAAGTATATTAATAATACGTGAGTTTTTTGATAGATGTAAATCAGTTTGTAACTAAAGATTTATTTTAGCATGACACATTATGCTTAGCAAATGACACATACAGTGATTTTTGCGTCGTAGTATATGAAGATTTATGAAATGAAATGATTAAGTAATTCATAGAATAAAAGCTTTAAAGGGGATGTTTGGAGAAATTATACACTATGTACTTTAATTTTAAATTCTAAAAAGTAAAATGTATTATAAATAAAATAATATTGTTATGAGTTTGGTTAATGATAGATCAACTAAACAATATTTCAATTCACAGAGCCATACTGAGCAACACTAGGTTTGACAAAGGCTTCTGTCAGGGCGCTAATAAGCGCCTCCTCGGTTCGTTCGCTCGGTTTGTTTACGAGCGCTCCGCTCTGCTTCATTCGCAAGAGCGCATTCGTCTCGGAGCCTAATTAAAACAAGCCGGTGTTGTCTTGCCGACCGAACACCTGGATAAAATAGAGTAGTTACAAGTTCATAATATTTTATTTACTTTTAGATACAATTTCATTGTTCCGTAAATTATATTTCTGTTCTGTAATGTAAACTGCCTCGTTGGTCGAGTGGATACCATATGCGACTGCTAATCAAGAGGTCTCGGGTTCAACCCGGGTCGAGCCAAAAGTGTTTTTGGGTTTTTGTTTTTGGTTTGGGTCTTAGGAAATTTCTAAGGAAATTGGCGGAGATTCACGCCCATGCTTGGGGAGTATGTAAAGCCGACGGTTACGGCTGTCATGAACATATATGGCAATCGTTATTGGGAAGTCAGTGCCCTCAAATTTACTGACAATTAGTTCAACCTTTGAATTTCAGTTCTCCCTTAGAGTTTCGGAGGTCCGATGCCAGTCGCTCCGTGGAAAAACTGATATTCAGGTAAAACAGGTTGAACTAGTAGCCGACCCCAAAATAGTATTAGGAATAAGGCTAGGAAGAAGAAGCAATGTAAAATCACATCTTGTAATTGACTAGCTTTTACTTAGTTTCGGCTTTTACGTACCTATTTTTTATAGTATGTTTAATATGATAAAATCTTGATGAGTAAATTAATAGCCGTTATAGCTAGTATTTTGATGCTTATTAGGACTGTAATTGTATGTTTAATGTAGTAAATACCTAATTTAAATTTATCAAAATGTTTCTTGAAAAACCGATATCGTTGAATTCAGGGTTGTACATTAACATTCTGTGTTTTATAATATTCTGACTATGATGCATATAAATAAATCGTGTTAAATTTACAAACCGACAACCGTAGTCTTCTTTCGAAGACTTGTTGCGTTGGTAGGTATGCTGTTTTAAAAACGAAATTTATAACTTTGTGGTTTCTAAATAATTAATTATAGAACGAAAACGGTTACCGCTTAGGAAACAAACCTAATTGATAGTACTTTTTTTGCAGATATATCTATATGTCCTACAATGAAGTTCCGCTTGTTTTGTAGTCACGGGAGAGTAATAAAAAGGTTTATTATTTACTTTCACTTCGATTTTACATGTCAATAACTTAATTTTGAAATTATAAATGTTCTAGGCTTTTTAGTGTATGTCCAATGTATATAAATTAAAATTATCGGGACTATGTGATTATTACATAATGGGGCGTATATTTGCAATATGCATAGTAAATAGGGGTGGCGCGTGCAACAGTTTTACATGAGAACCACCACCAATTAGAAGTAATATCAAAACCGTTGGCTGGAGTGCCATCATTATCTCGAATGTCGCACGGGAAGCTCACTCTTCCACCCCTGCAATTTAGGCATAAAATTCTATGAAATATTCATGCGTTTTTGGAGACAAGTGGAGTGAGCAATCCTGAAGTATGGGGTTGGAATATAGTTAAAGCGTTTAGGTTGAGAGGCGTTGAGTACCTTCAGCCTTTTGTAAAGTTTTCTATCGTTTTGGCGGTTTATGGGCTCAGCTATTTTGTCAATTCGTGGGGGAGTGTGTTTCGTTTTGACAAGCCTTGAATGAGGTGATGTAGTTGTGCGGAAAATTGTAATAGCAAAAATATGGCTATTTATTATAACTGATTCTATATTCTGCATGTTTAGTGTAAATGGAACTGTTTTTTTTTAACTGAGTAATCTTAAATAAAGAGCAATGTACTCATATTATCAAGTAAAGAAATCAGTTCGGCAAATCCATCTCGAAAAATGTACAGACCCTTAGGGATGTATGTAGTGATTATCCAGAATTATTGATAGGCATGCAAACGAAGTAGTAGGCAAAATTTGTTTATTTATCAAGTCACAGTCTATAACTATATATGATCATACAAATAAATATTTATAATCTCACCGTGACTTTATCGAATCTCTTTATCGCCTATTGAGTTTATCACTAAAATGTCAAAAAAAGTATTAAAAAATTCACAGTCGTACCTCATCTACTTTACAATTAGTGGTCGATGTTGCAATAGGAAAAAAGTAATCAAAATTATGTGACAGTTTTATTGCGTTACATTTCTTATAGAGAAGTTAAGTCGCGTAAACTTGAGTCAAAGTAAACGGGTATGTTCTTGGAGTGGAGGGTTGGCGAAGTATTAATATCATGAGTATTACAGAAACTAACGACTGTATAAAAGCATTCAAGCGTGCGCGCACTGATTGGATACCTATTTTTGATTTAATAGGATCCGCATATTTAGATATTCGCGGTACGCGCACGATGTGGCTGTGATCGCTAAATGTAAACTAAAAGTGTCACGTACGGATTAATTTTATCTTTATATTTTTACCGCTAGGGTGTATACTATATATCATTTGTTTTTAAGACATATTGCAAGTGATAGTTATAATTGTCGTATATACGTGTGTTGTCGTATTATTCACAGTGGCATATACTATTCATTTTAAAGTGTCTGCGTGAAAATTTGATAGTAGACGCAGTTTTTCCATATTACAGTCATATGAGCCATACCTTTATTATGACCTCATATTAGATAACCTAGAAATATATGAATACCTATGTATAATGTTCGCTATTTACTCATGTTTTTACTCTGCACTGGTTTAATTTTACTACATTAAAACCAAGTCTATATAAACGATTCTGTACAGCAATTAGGTCTTCCCATATTCAAACATAATGGGAACAACTCTTACATTAAATTGTGACCATTGTGTTTGGCCTTTGTTCTTTTTTATTGTTTTAAACCCCCTTTTGTCGCTCCATAGAATACTGTCGGGTAATAAAAAGAAAGATATTTTTCCTTTTAATTAGTAGCTCTTGAATAAAAATAATATAATATTTTATAGTAACTTTTGACTTGTTTAACCTTTTAATTGATGTATCAAATGCTTTCAATTTTATTTTGTTACAAAATTGCATTAAATTATACCTTGTAAATAAACCACATAATTTTGATATTAAATTTGAAAAAGAGTCAAAAACCTTTCAAAAATTACATCTAATATTAGTTGACCAAATAAATTATATTTCGAAGAGGTAACATTTTTTTCAATGTCTAAATAGAATACTTTGATATCTTTACCGAATTTCAAATAAAGGCAGGAATTTGATGTCATTTTGTTTAAATGAAATCAAATTTGTGCTATTTTCCGAATATCATCTATGTTTCTAACAATAATGTAGCACTCAAAATGAGAATACATACATACATATTTTAGTTATGTTTTTAAGTATGGAACAAAAATATGTGTAAATGTTCTTATCAGCTATCCTCTCACTTTAATGCTAAATGGGCTATCTGTCTTATTAGATAAAAAGTATTATACGATAAAGCATTATTTGTATTCGATCATTTGACGTCAGAAACGGATTGAATGAGGGTTACAAAATTTTAAGATAGCAGAAATTATTATATTGGACTGCACGGTTCGGCTACTAGTAAAGTGGTCGCCATGCCGCTTTCTGTTGCGCAATGTGATTAAGGTTCAAATCCAACGTGGAACAACACTTTGCTTGAGTTACAAATTGTTGTTCTGAGTATGTATATTGCGGGAGTTGTCTTATTTGAAAATATTAATATTTAAACCAATTTTTGTGTAGTCCTGAAATGACTACCAAATAATATTTTAGTATTTACTTTGACATTTTAACAGAAGTTATTTTATATTACATGCTATTTTCTTAAATTGATTGTTGAATTGTTTATTTATAGAGGATTAAAATATTTTAATACAATTTTTTTTTATTTAAAATATAAATTCAGATAGTGAACTCTAGTTTCAAAATAGGTAAATCCATATAGTGCTAAGTATCTAGTAGTAAACTGCCTCGTTGGTCTAGTGGTTAGCGTATATGACTGCTCATTTTTTGGTTTTTCTTAGGAAATCTTTAAAATCTGCCCGGAGTTTGGAAGTTTGGCGGTGATTCACGCCCGTGCCTCGGAGAGCACGCAAAGTCGTTGGTCCCGGTTGTCATGAACATCTATGACAATCGTTATTGGGAATTCAGTGCCCTCAAATATACTTACAACTAGTTCAATCTTCGAATTTCAGTACTCCCTTAGGGTTGCGGAGGTCCGATGCCAGTCGCTCCGTTGAAAAACTGAAATTCTGGTAAAGCCGGTTGAACTAGTAGCCGACCACTAATAAACTTGGGAATAAAGGCTAGGAGGATCGGTGCTAAGTATCTAATGTTCTATTGACAACATGTAGTACCATTACGAATACTTTACTTTTCCACACTGAAGAACTCCTTATCCAACGACTTTTATTACCTAAACGTTGTTTACCAAGTAGCATTGGCTAATCAAAAATGTGTGGCAGTTTTGTGTAGTACAAGTTGCAGTAAACAATGAGTAGAGACATGCCAGTGTCTACGGATAATACAGCGCGGACCGAACAAACATTCTGTAACAATGTTTAATTACACACTCGTAATTAATAAGGGAGAAACTGATTATATATTAGACGTCAAAAAAGTATTTATATTTTTTTTTCTATTTTTTCTAACATTCACTTGTTTCAAACACACATATTTAGTATAAATACTTTTATGAAATTTACCTTTTTGGAAAGTTACCTACTAAGTTTGTAGAACATACGAGTAGTTAAAAAATAGTTCAGTGGCTTATGTGTTACAAATATTTAGACAGACAAACCAAGCTCCTTTCAAATTTATAACATTACTATGGGTTTATGTCCAGCAGTGGACTGTTAAAGGATAATGATGACTATGGGTTGATTGATATTTGTTTAAGTAAGTGTTATAAAGATTTTGATACGCCACAGCAAAATAATTATTTATATCATTAAAGATTCAAACTTATATGATTTCTAGATCAACGTTGCTCAAATAATGTCCATAAACCACGCTATCGAACCCCTTCAATAAAAATTCAAATTCATTGAACAAAACCTCTTCAATCTAAAATTAAAACGAACATCACAAAACACAGCTACGCTCACATTACCCGGATATCTGTACACAGCCAATGTACACAAACGCCGGAGCGCTGTACTTGAAATTAATTTCATATAGCTTCCGGCAAACCCCCCCACCCCCCGTCCTACACCCGCTCGTTCCCTCTGTGGTTCAGACACGTGCGAGTCAGGATAACGTGTTCTACCACCTCGCAAATAACCCCAGGACATTTTGATTAATACCCGATTGAATAAGTTAATCTTGGTTTTGGTTAAATAATTGTGTTAGTGTAAATCGTGGGATATGTTTATGTATCTCTGGAGGGAATCAGATGAAATAAAAATGAGGGTAAAAGGATGGTTAGATTGAATTTTAAATGATTTTAAATTTAAAATGAAATTCTTTTGGCATAACTTAATGTTGGTTTGTTTGTTGAGATACTTGTCTTATGAATGTTTATCATGCAACATATTAAGTTGAAATTAATTCTATGGTTTTTAAAAGCATTTGCATTTTGGTATTGCTGAAATATTTTTTTATATCAATGCTATCAAAAATTAATACAATACAAAAAATATGAATTAGAACGCATTCATTTTCAGTTCGTATTCATATCGTCCTTAGCCTCAGTCGTCCCCCATTTATAAAACATAAGCAACGAGATTGTGTATATATCTCAGGTACAGAGTAATATCATTCAAAACACGAACTGCTATCAAAGTAGCTCTCACAAAGATTGCCCATTTACAGATCCCCGACATAAGGCCACACAGATACTCACATGTATAACCGCACATGTATTTCTCAGAAACGTCCCTTATAGGAAGAGAGGCTAAGAGAGGTTTTTAAGAGGCCGAGTGAGTGGAGAGTGGTGTTGCGATCGGCTCGACTGCTCACCCCGGCCGACAGTAAAAAATATGAGCATCCCCCTCCAAAGGCCCCCTCGCGCCATCTTGAAAAACTTTGTCACTTGTAGCCGCAGATCGATCTGTGTCTACGACGTCTACGCCGTAGCGATGTAGGTGTATGTAGATATCTTTAATGGTATACTTTTAAGATTTGTTTCAATGTTAGTGTATGTTTTTATGTAAGGAAACAACTACTTTCAATTTAATATAAGGCTAAAACGGGTTCAGTTATGTAATATTGTCTAGATGATACTGTTACAACCTCTGTTCCAATTCGTATAACAAGTGAAAGTTATACTTTTAATCTTGCTAGTTGTATTTATTTATGTAAAACCATTGCTGTATGAAATGATTAATATAAATTTCGTCACGGTATTTTTATACTTTAAAAAAACCTACTTGTGGGTACTTAATTATTTGTTATATAAGTCAATTGGTTGTTACACAATAATCTTTATACTAAATAACTGACTTACATTAATAACTTCATAAAAGCAACAACACATGAATGCTTGTTCGTCTACGCTGTTAAGACTAAATCTAAATGTGTTTATTCAGTTAAAACATGATTATTATGTGCTTGCCATTGTCATAACCCCTAACAACATGACTTTTGTCATTGAAATGATAATCAGTAAAAGGATTTGTGTGAATTATTCACATGACTTCCTTAACTAAGAAGATATGGCCTGTGGCTGGGAGCCCTATTAAAATAATAGAGTTTTTATTTTAGAGTCTTTTGTCTACGGTATAAGGTATATTTTCGTTCAACAAGGATTGCGTCAAGAATAAGTTATGAATTGAAAACAAGGACACCCAAGGGCCTCAGCAGGTGTCCTTACAATTGTACCTTGTAATGTCCATGTTATTTGGGAAGTCAAAACGATTGAATGAGGAAGCTGAATAGCATTAAAACGTAAAGGCATGAGACAAATCTTTTTAAATTCAAGGTTTCTTAGTGCTGGGGAGTTGAGTTGTATTTCAAAAATGTTTTTCAATCTAGTAAACTTTGAACGCGTTTATTTTGTAATGGTCCATTTTCTAACATGAGTTGTGGGTCCAGAATCGTGCATCTTTAACGCCATTCTCGTCGCAGAGCACTAGACCAAAACTGGGTAGGTGTTGCAATTGACGGGACAAGAAGATTTATTATTCATGGAATTCCTTGGTTAATAAGGTAATTCATGTTAATTAGATTAGTTCGTTACTTTTGTTATTACGTTATTACGTTCCATTTGGTTAGCTAATAATTGATTAAAACAGGTGCCAGCAATATACTTTTTTTTTTTGAAATCAGTATCTTGCAATCAGCCAATAGACTATGAGCAGATGTGGGGAAGGATAAGATTACTTTTAGAGCAAAATCTCCACTGGGAAAATCTCCATGTTAATGTATCAAGTGCAACCATCCATTTCCAGTATATGATGTCTTTTCAGTCTCTTTATTGAATCCGGAATGGTCAGTTGCACTGCTAGCTTATTCGGATGGTCTGCAAGTCGTGCTTTGTATTTTAAGCTGGATGATCTTATTTCTTCCTTGACTGTCTTCATGTTTAGGTGGTCGTGTATTTCCGAGATCTTCAGGAACCACGGTGAGTTCGAGATTTGCTTCAAAATATAATTTTGAACCCTCTGTATTATGCTGGTGCTGGAGTCACACGCCGAACCCCATAGTTCTATGCCATACAACCAAATGGATTTTAGCAGGGTCTTATATATAAGGGGCTTGTTATCCAGAGACAACTTGGAGTTTCTTCCGAGTAACCAGTGGAGCCCTTTGTACCTTAGGTTGATCTCATCTCTTTTCTTTTCCAGGTGTTTCCTCCATGTAAGTCTGCGGTCTAAGTGCATTCCCAGATATTTGGCTGAATCACTTTGTAGTAGCTCATTGAACCCCATTGAGACAGATGGGCAGTTACCTCTTCGTAAGGCAAAAGTCACATGGACTGATTTATTTGCACTAGATTTTATCCTCCATTTGGTTAGCCATTTGTCAATGTCATTTCCAGCAATTTACTATAAATTTAAATAAGGGATTAAGGAGTGAGGAGGGGGTACATATTCTACCAACGATGGTAGAACCGTTTCTTAAAACTAAAATGATTAGAAAAATTATCAACACTCGTAAATATGATATTAATGGGAGAGACCTATGTCCAGCAGTGGACTGCGATGAACGATGATGACATTTATATAAGTATGATTTTAACACGTGAGTGGTTTAACGTAAGTCGGGTAACAACATACAAAAAATACCGTGATTGTCTTCATCAGATAAATGATTTTCTTATCTCACGATCCAAGTTAATGGATTTTATCTAATCTTACGTCGCGTCGGTGATGTCAAAATAGATTTGATAGTATATATAACTAGCTTATGCCCTTGTATGTTTCGGAAATCGAAATAATTAGTAGCCTATATCTTTATACAAATTTAAAGAGAGATCAGTCAGAGTTACTTTCGAATTTACAATATTAGAATACATTTTGCTACAACATCATGAGATTGCGTTTTCGGACAAGTATTAGGTATTGATATCGCTTAACAAGATTTGACATTAAGCTTGTTCTCGGCTTAAGCAAAAAGTGTAATCAATTTTTCATTGACAGTATTCAGAGACGCACAATTTCAGTTTAATACTAAGAGCCAATTGACTTTGATATTCCATAATTGACAGCGATGTTAAATGAAGTAGGCTAAACAATGCATATGACCTAAGCAGATTCAGTTTAAAAGTTTTCATTTTATAATTATAAGCCTCGTCTTTTTTACAAAACATTGATTTTTTAATCCATAGCTGACGTTTAAAGTCAATAATATCTAACTATATGCAGCTGAACTTATTTCTGTTTCAAATGGGATCTTTTTAATTAGTCTTTACGTCTTGGTTTTCAAGTGCAATTAGTTGGTTAACATTTAAATCATTACTTTTGTTTTATTTGTTGTTTTTTTTTACAAAATAACGTGTTCATTCAATAGCTTTTAACAAGCTTTCTATTGACAATATCCAGCTACTTTCTTTCCAAAAAATGATTTTTTTTATGTTATACTTTAATACGGGGATGTAATAGTGATTAATTACAAAATTATTTTTGCAAAAGTTTAAAAATAGAAAGTGGCTAAAATACAATGATCTGAGTTTAAAAACAATATTAGTATGTCATCAATACTGGTACGAATTATTAATAATTTATGACACACTGACATATATTGGACAAAAAAGGTTAAATAAAATTAAAATTTTCACCGATTTCGATAAAAGTTTACGCAAAAAATTATCACTTAACAATTGGAGTTAATTAAACCCATCTGGGATTCACACATTTTATAAAAAATAACCCCAATGTGGATGTCAAAAGGTCAAGGAATAGGATCAACCCTTCACGTTTCTATTAAGACAAGATGAGATACCAAAACCCTTCCGGAGAATCACCAGTTGTCACAATCAAAGGGTTTGCGAAACCAAAATTAGTCGCATTGATATCGGCGTGACACCCCGATTGTCATAACGAACCGTGCGAAATTTCTCACAAAGGCAATAAAAGTCGGGTAAAAAGGCAAAAAAAAAATTGTGTTCGGGTAAAACTATGAAAAAATTCTTCGCGAACGGGTGATGTTGTCAGTGACCCCTAACAATATTTGATTGCACTGTGACTTTTTTACGACCTTTAAATTTTGTCGATGTGTTTATTAAGAGTGTGATGTCTATATTTGAATTTAAGTCTAACGGCTCTTGCGAACGAAAAATAAAGTTATTTACACGAGACATTGAATAATATTATGTACTAAATTATTTTAATGATTGTCACACGATTCGATAGGTACTAGGTAGATTAATTTTCATTTTAGGAGGGAAGTAATTTTGTTTGATATTATCATGATAATTAGTAACCAACTCCGAATAAACTTGGGAATAAAGGCTAGGAAGATGATGATCATCATGATATATTAGAAATTTTTATTTGCGTATATTGTGTGTGGTGGTGTGGTGACGGATTAAGAATACAAGTGTCACCACCCCTATTCATTCCATGGGTGTCGTAAAAGGCGACTATAGGAACAAAATAAGCAGCTAGCATCACTGCCAAGAAGAAGGAAAACTTGAAACAAACCCTTTACCAACCCGTCTGGCCAGCCTGGTATAGTAGGCCAAAACCTCCTTTCAAAGGAGAGGCCTATGTCCAGCAGTGGACTATTAAAGGCTGTTGATTACATTGATGATAAACCTATCCTGGTGGAAAATTCTTTCGAGATAAAAAAACCATTAAATTTCAAACTAATAATTTACTTCAATAATTTAAAACTGTCAAAGAAAATTTTCAAAAGAAAGGTTCCAGTTGAAAGTGATTGCTAAGCGACACATTATTTTGGAATCAAATAAAATTAAGTATTAAAACATTCAACGGAAGAATTGAGGTACGTGAAAGTTTATCAGATCCATTGTGGTGCAATCGCTCAGGGGTTGAAAACAATCAGTGGTGCCCAAGACTGATTACAATGTACGGATACCTTTATTACGACGAGAGCAATATCAAGTATGTTTATTTGTCTTAATCTACATGGTGGTGTATTTTTGAGTTAATTAATTTGTTTTACTTTTGAATAAACGTCTTGAAAGGTACAAGTATGGTTAATAGTGATACCTACTTAAACTAATATGACTATTTTATTGATTGCGAATATGAGTAATGGATTATATTGGTGTTAATTTTTATTTATTTATTTTTTCAAACATCATACACACAACGTCATCTAGTCCCAATCTAAGCAGAGCTTGTATTATGGGCACTATATTGCACTACTTGTACTGTAAATACATAAACATACTTTTTTTTTGTAAATACATAAATATTATACATAGAAAAACACCCAGACTCTGAAACAAATATTTGTGGATCACACAAATATTTGGTCTGATCCGGGAATCGAACCCGAGACCTCTTGATGAGCAGCGCTTACGCTAACAACCAGACCAGCAAGGCAGGCTGCAACAGTTAAGCTACTATTGAATCTAATTCATATTCTGTTTTCTACCGTACAGTAATGATTACGTCAAAATGAACGTAATACAATGTAATAAATTGTGTTACTAGAACAATAATTTGACAGACGAGTGCATTTACCACGTTTTTTTAATTAGATATGTGAATATTCTTTATTTATTTTATTAGAGAAACTGGCTGAGGCTCGCGGTGTTACCCGCGGATATTGTTATTACAATAGCGAGTAGCGCCACGGGGCGAAGCTAGTCTAAATAAGAAGCCTAAATTAATATCTATATCGTCAGCTATTTGCCAATAAAAGTCACGTCAACATCGATTCAGCCGCTCCATTATTAGCCGGAATAAAGAGGCTGACAGAGAAAAAATTTAAGAATTAATTTTCTGGTGTAAATACCGCATAGATTTGCATACGAATGTAGTAAAAAGCTGTTGATTTAAAATTACAAATAGGCACTTAAATTTTATTGATTTCTGTGGTTTTGTTAGATACATATTTATTTATAGAGTTTACCTACTTCCATCAACAATAAAAGAAGAAAAGTTACTTTAAAATAAAAAAATATATATATACTAGTCCGTATTATTATATTTTTGTCCGTATTATAAATAAACAACACACTGTATGTTGAGTTGTAAAAACTGAGAAGTTCAACATTAATTTAACTAAAACTATTGTTTATTGACGATTTCTTTAGTAGACACTCGACTTGACTGTACCGCTGGTATAAATAAAAGTGAAATTGACTCTATTAGCACGGCTTATGATTGAAAGTTCAATGTATGCTTCTTTCTTGCAACAGGGGTACGGAAGAATAGATATGGGGTCCGATTCGGATAGAATTCTTTTGATTGTAAGACTCATAACGGACCCTAACGTATATTTGGACAGCAACCTGAGAGGTTTGAAGTGGTCCCGAGGTTTATAATTACTATAATTTGAAGGCAGATGAAGTAATTTTAAACTAAAAATAATATATATTGCATTGTTAATATGTCAATTGTATATTTTGTACTTAATTGTGTGGAAAAAAATATATAGTACTTGTGTACTTAATATCACTGTACCTGTGAAATTTAGGTAGATTGTTTCTAGTGGTTCTCGGATTACCAACATTTGCAAGGTATCAATCAGTGATACTACATTGTATAGCTATCAATTTTTGAATCTTTTTACACAACGCCATCTAGTCCTAAAACTAAGTAGAGCTTGTATTACGGGTACTAGACAACTGATATAAATACATAAGAATAGTTTTATTTCCGTAAAAACATATCATACCTAGAAAATACCCAAACTCTGAAACAAATATTTACGGATCACACAAACATACGTATACTAAGACTAACTCTTTCAATTACTCATTCAGAGCTATACCAAAACAATAACTATAAAATAACTTCTAATGATGCCTATTTATATCACGTCTATACTCAGACTCTCTAAGATTTTTGTGATTATCCTATGAAAATTTAAATAGAAGCGTGATCAGTTCTTAAGTTAATAATAATAATAAATAAATTTTATTAATTCAGAAATGTAGGTTCACAATATTATCACATTGAAATCACAATTTACAAACATAAAGTATGGTACATTTAAATGTGAAACGTTAGCACCTGTACTAATGTATTAAAACATTGTGTCACAGGTGCCAGCGCCTTCCATAGTTGGAACGGTTCCCTAATACATGTGATAGCAAATACTATAAAAATAATAATTAGAACAAGCTCATTCTTTTAGAAATTAAAATAATATTAAAATCAATAAAATAAATTTACAATTTGAGTTATCCCTATAATTAAGATTTTGAGCATTAAATGTAGATTTTGTTTTGTGCTGCTAAGATGAATAAGAGTGTATGTGTATGTAAGTGTGTATTTGATGTGTATTTGTTTATGGTGGGTTTTGCAGTGTATGTGTACAAGCACAATCAGTCATGATATCGTTTTCAATAATTTCTCGGTCTCCCAATAATCCGGAGTCAACAGCCAGCATTCCAAAGTTTTTTTGCATTTTTTAAGTGGCAGGGGATAAATGCAAAGTATCTTGCTAATTCGATTATAAAGGCGACAGCTGTTCACGGAAAAACTCCTGATAGCAGCAGCAGTTCTGCGTGGCTCAATTGCACAGATACGGTCCGTTCTACGCCTATCACCCCGCACATATGGAATACGCACATGCCTGCGCAGCGTTGTTTGGAGCACAAAAAGCTGTCTCACAGTCAAAACTGAACACTCTTCATATAATAGTTTTGTGGGATATCTACGATGTTTGCCTGCAAGTACCTTCAGAACAGCTCTCTGTGCTCTTTCAACCTTAATCATATTATTAGAGCATGCTCCGCCCCATACCGAAATGCAATAGGATATTATGGATTGACACAGTGTATAATATACCAGTTTTAGAGTATGTTTATCAGCAGACATTCTAAGTTTTTTGACAATATATATCAGTTTTCGGATTCGAGAACTCAAGGCCTCTATGTGTTTATTCCAACGTAAGTAGGCATCCAAATGGATACCTAGATATTTAATACATGGTGCATCTGTTAGCTTAAGGCAACTACAGTCCTCATCAGTTTGGCCACAAGTGTGAGCTTTTATTGGAAGGCTCTGCTGTGCCAGAGAAGCAGAAGGTGGAAAAAATAGCATATATTTAGTCTTTTTGACATTTAAAGTCAGCAGATTAGCAGTCAGCCAAGCCATAACCGTCGATAACGCTTTTTCGGCGTGGCAATGGGAAAGAGTCCAACTCTCTCCATCCACAATCAATGCCGTGTCGTCTGCATAGGTGATAATTTTACAGTTTGGAATAGTTAATCGACAGAGGTCATTTATATAAATTAAGAAGAGAGTTGGACCCAACACACTGCCCTGTGGAACGCCAAAAGTAATGGCTTCTTCATCGCTAATATGGGTACCAACCTTCACACACTGCAATCGGCCAGTCAGATAGCTTCTGAATAGGTCAAGAACATTTCCACGTATGCCCAAAGCCTCCATCTTATGCAAAAGGATGGGCACAGATACAGTGTCAAACGCCTTTGACAAATCTAAAAAGATGGCCGTTGTCTTAAGCTTTCTCTCATGATTCGCTATTACTGTCTCCGTGAGATCCATTACAGCATCTTCTGTAGACTTCCCTCTAACAAAACCATATTGATTACTTGCAATTATATTAAAGCCGTTAAGATAGTTTATCAATATATTATTAATATACTCCTCAAAAATTTTAGACATTGTTGTCAGAACAGAGATAGGACGATAATTAATTATTTGATTTTTGTCACCACTCTTATAGACCGGATGTATAAGAGCCTTTTTAAAGATATTAGGAAAGGTACCCGTGGAAAGAGACAGGTTGAAAATATATTTTAATGGACCAATCAGATGTTGGCATAGAGATTTTATTATTGAAGTACTAATGCCGTCACAACCAACGGCGCAATTGTTTTTGAGACCATCAATTATTGTAATCAACTCAGCAGTGGAGACTTGAGGTAAGACCATTGAGTTTCCTAAGCTGTTAAAGCCTGAACCTAAATAAGATTTAAAAGATGTACTTTTCCATGTATCAGTCTGTATTTTGGCTGCCAGAGACTTCCCCACACCAACAAAGTACCTATTTACAAAGTCAACTGATTCTTTTGGATTTCTTTGTAGCTCCAAAAGTTCATTTGGTATTGAATTTGATGGAACACAGTCAGTAACGGTCTTTATGACTTCCCACGTGGCCTTTGTATTTCCTTTAGCCTTTTGGAATTGAGCTTGGTCGTAGGCGATTTTTAGCTTTTGCAATAAGTTATTGCAAAAGTTTCTATATCGTTTGTATGTAACTTGCATGATTATATTTGTTGGGTCAGCCCTCACTTTTTTATGTAGGCTATCCCGATGTCTTATACACTTCAAAAGTCCATCTGTTATCCACGGGCGAATTTTCTTTTTTCGGTGCGATATTTTGATCTGCTTAGTATGTTTTCGAATAACATCTGAGATAACCAATGTGAAAGATTCGGCAGCAGAGTTTGCATCCTTGATCTCGTATAAAAATGAGAAGTCATACCCTTTCAACTCTGTAATTACAGCAAGCTGATCGGTACGCCGTGTGAAAGAGTTGGATTTGTTTATAACATTAGTTGAGTCTAGGTTTAATAGAGTTGGTAGGTGATCTGTAATATGGGTATTCCATAC
This sequence comes from Phragmatobia fuliginosa, assembly GCA_932526445.1. Taxonomy (NCBI): domain Eukaryota; kingdom Metazoa; phylum Arthropoda; class Insecta; order Lepidoptera; family Erebidae; genus Phragmatobia; species Phragmatobia fuliginosa. The sequence goes on from OW052073.1 coordinate 8,605,850, forward strand.
CAAAGTCGCAGCAAGTTTTCGCGTCTTTAGCATCACGTGGTCCAAACAGGCGGCATCTCTTGTTGGTATTTGATGAGCGGGTAGGAGACCATGTGAGTAACAGATATTAAGATATTCTTCCGAGTCACAGTCTAGCCGATGAGATACTATGTCAATATTTATATCACCAATAATTGCAACAGTTTTATATGTGCGAAGTGAATGAAGTGTATCGTTGAGACTGGTAAAAAAGTTTTCAAGTTTTTTGAATGACGGAGAGCGATATATTGCGATTATTGCAACCTCTTCAGTTGTACATACAAGACAGTTGGCGTCCATGAAAGAAGGTTCATAAACCGTATGACTTAAGTTCGATCTAGCATAAATACAAACGCCCTCATTCTGATTTGAATATGAGGATCGATAAACTGTAAATCCTTCTAATTTCGGCATATTTCCAACCTTACTAAGCCAGCACTCCGACAGAATAACAAGATCACATGATATGTGCGTTGTGTCTAAAAGAACACGTAGTTCATCGAAATGTCTATTCAGACTACATATGTTCATGTGAAATATATTAAAAGATTTTATTCCCTTGTGAACATGCTGCAAACTCTGATCAGGACCACATAAAACAGACTTTGACACGCTTATAGCTTCTAGATCGGCGGTAATGTCTATTAAACTATCCATTAACAGAGTAATATAAGATGTTGACTAAATTATGGCACTGGTGTAAAGGATGCGTATGTACGTGTGCGTGCGCTTGTGCGTATATATTTAAGGATTTTAATGTATAGTCAGTTTTGTTGTTACTGCAATATGTTCGTCCAAATGAATTTATGCTCTTCCCAAAACAAATTAGATTAGACATGCAATAAATTCGAGTATGTAAAACTTGATAACTCAATAGGAAGTAAATACAGAAATAAATCATTAATAAAAAAATCAACAACATTAATAATAATACAAAATTTAAAAACGATAAAATTATAAATAAAATTAGTCATGCTTGGGTTTTTAGTTTAGTAAGATCCATTTCAGAAGTAACGCGTACAGCCGGAGAACCCTCCTTCTTACGTAGGTAAACACAATTGTTCGTTGTCCAGCAGTAGTTATAGTCGTTTGCCTTAGCATATTTCCGAGCAGCGAAGAATACTTGTCTTATTTTGAGGGTAAGATTCTCTGATATATATATTGGTTTAGGGGGAAGCTTGTTGTTTAGTACCGTAGTTGAAAGTCTATTTGGACTGTTTTTCCTGTTGTAGTCTTTAAAAGATTTAATAAAGCTCTCTTTTTTAATAACAGAAATAAAATCTACAATCAGCGGTTTTTCCTGAGATTTGTTTGTAATGGTGCGATAGACAGTTAACGTTAAGGAATATGACTCCTCGCATAATTAATATATTTTCTGATGTGTCAGCCTTTAAATCGGCGTCAATAAATATCTGCAAAACGAAAAAGTAAAAAGCAAACATGTTAACGTTGGCTTTTATTAAAAACGTGATGAGCACTGCGTGATATATGACCACGAGTTGTATCGAACTAAACTGTACACGAATGAGGGTAGCCTAGAAATTACTTAGCGACTTTATTTCTTCCGTTCAACTGGTTTTGCGAACACGCAATTTGCTTTTTTGTATTACTTTATAAAAATCTACGTTAATAGAAATATGTAACTAACTTATTCTTCAAATTTGATCAGGTAATTTAAATTGGAAATACCATTTAAGTTTTTACCCTTTTATTTATCTTTGAACACCTGAACGAAATTAGCTAATTAGGCAATTAAGTAATAACCTAAATTGGCAGTAATCTGATTTATATAAGGAGTGCCAGCTATTGATACAATCCTCAAAGTTGTAGACCGATTACAGCTTATAACTTTTCCTTCATTATTTGGGGTTTTACTGATAGGTCCAAGTTAGCAGGGTTTTTCATTTCATTTTATTTATACTTATCAATATATATATAGATTTTTTACATGACGAGTTATTAAATTATAATAATTTATTTTGTTTAGTTCAACATCCCGATAAATTTCATATTTGAGAAAGTAACTCAATCAGTTACGCTTTCACGGCTTAACCGCTTAACGAATTTGGAGGAATATTTTAGTGGTAGATGGAACATTGAATAAGGACATAAATTGCTTTATGAGACCATAATCGTCACCCACACATGCGAGTCGCGAGCAAAAGATGTTGATTTCTATAACTTGTAACTAAACAAATACCCAAACAAAAAAAAAACATATTTCATATTTCAGTTAACTATAAGGATCTTGTATTGGTAGCCAGTTAACTCCTTTAAACAAAATCTCTAGACCTACGTTATATACATGAAGATCCTAACTTTACTTACTAAGCAGTATTGAGAACCAGTAGAATAGATTTAAATTTGTATATTTAAAAAAAATATAATAATTTGAATAAATGAGAGGAATATTGAGCAGCAAATTAAAATTACTTAACTTTTGTTTTACTATCACGAAATTATGAGAGTAAGTTCCTCAATTTATGTGCACCAGAGTAATGTATGACACAGTGCATCTCTAGAACTGTTAACTGAGTGTTGAACAAAAGCGTTTTAAAATAAGCTATTTTTCATGGATCACGCGTGTTGGAGGCAGATTTAAAATTTTGATTAACTAGTCCCAATGTGCGCGCGATATCTGTTTGAATTATGACTCGTTATTTGTACGTGTCATACAGACGTTTTTTATATTTGTGAAGCACCAAACAAGTATTCCCAAATATCTTTGTTTTTTTTTGTGCTTTTCTGTTATTTGAATTTTAATAGACTTTTTAGTTGGATATTGGCTTTAATATTCTCACAAATTATCTTAATATATTTGATAGAACTACAATTATTCGTAAAGTTACTTTAGTTAGTATAAAGTGGGTAAGTAATTTGAATTTTTACGTAACATCTCATTGTTCATATCATTCGGTTTGAATGATCCAACTTATTCTGGACAACGACTTAACATACATTAGTAGTAAAAAGTTGGATTTATTTCTTTAAAAATATATTGAGCTGGTCAAGTTATTCTTGCACGGCATCATAATCAAAAAATCTAAATAGTCAGTCATTTTAATCGAGTAGAAATCGATATTTAATACAAAATCCCAAAATTTGCTTACAATTAAAAGTAACTTCATACATTTATTACGATACAGCAATGTGTTTTCTGACTTTGCACTCGACTTGGCGGGGGCAATCCCATGCCGTCAGATGAGTGATCGCTAATAACGATTAGATAAGTTATAAATAATGTAATCTATTATACTATCGATACTGAGTATTGCTAAATACATGGGAAAACCCAAATAATGCTTGCTTTATCTTAATAACACGATAATAAATATTTATTCTTATAATCTATTTTGTGATTACTAAATAAGGAGTTTCGAGGTTAACAAAGTAACAAATAGAACAAATCCCAAACAATGTCATTATTCTATAACTCATTAACATAGCAAGCGTAAACTTGAACAACACCGTAAACACAGGTAACCAATAGTACACCACGTCAAAGGCGCGTGTTAATCGACAAGGCATTGGACAGGTGCTTTAACGTCACACTAATTTAATCAACATGATAACATTATACCTTGTATTATAGTTTATCATAATGTATTACGGAATTGCCGCTCTATCGGCCGATCCATCTGAGATTGTTACCTGTAATTACATATCTTATATACTATTTAGGAGGGATCAGGTATCTATATATTAATATGTGAAGAGACTACTACACGCATTTTGAAATATTAATTCCGCGATGACACCGATAATACCAACAAAATTATTAGTCATTCGATATCACATTAATTTCTGAAACAACAATGTTATAACATTTAGATCGGTCGCTTAAGACGTTTTGCTACTAAATTACGAGCGAGTGTTATGAGTTTCTTTTTTAATGTATTGTGTAGTACAAGAGGACTTTCGCTAAGTTTACATGTTCCTTGTGTTTAACTTTTAAATGAACATAAAGCATCTTAAAGCGACACGAGTCAATCGTAGTGCGGGCATTGTGAGTGAATTATTAAGTGAAAAGTGGGTTACAGATATATACCCTAGAGGATACCGAGGTAAGATATCACATAATAGTTGGATATGTGATCTGAGTTTATCGGAATTCAATGTGAAGTAAAAAGAAGATAGAGGATACAGTTTCTCTTATATATATATATAAGAGAAACTGTATTCTTCCTTCCACAAATGTTGTAACGGGTCAAGTATGGCAAGATCCTGCCACAAACGGTCACCTATCTAGGTACTGGACCGCTCCGTCCTTGCTTACCTTCGGTGATTGCTTACAATCACCTGACGCCACTCGGCTATGGGCGCTAATATCTGCAAATTTTAATATACTTTTAAACTACGACATTACCTATTAAGGTTTATAGTCTATCGCTGTCTATATTAAGATTTACATATATTATTATGTATACTTCCTTAGTCGTTATTCAAGTTCAACCGGTTTGACCTGAATATTAGTTTTTCCACATAGTGACTGTCAGTGAGCTACGCAACCCTGAGGCCGAACCGAATTTGAAGATTGAACTAATTGTCAGTATGTTTGAAGGCACTGACTGCTTAACGGCCCGTTTACGACCTTACCGCTCTGAGCGGTAGCTAAGAGCGAAACGCCGAGCGGTAATATCAAAAGTATAAAAATGTACGAGGCACGCCACGAGTTGTCGCTCGGCGTTTCGCTCTTAGCTACCGCTCACAGCGGTAAGGTCGTAAACGGGCCGTAATAACGATGGCCATAGATGACCAGGACCGACGACTTAACGTGTGCTCTAAGTCACGATTTACATATTACAATTTCATATTCAGAAGGACGGAAAATTAGAAATTCTACCATTTCTGAAAATTCGCTTAAACAGGAGTTAAAAAAATTGACGAATGATGAATTTTGACGTGTTAATATTTATATAATATATGTGTAGATATAATATACTCATGTGGTAAATGTACTCCTTAGATGTTATTGCTACGAAAACGTTTATGAAACCTTGCAAATTGAAATATTGTCACAAAGAAAAACTCTTATTGAAAAGTGGCAACCGCCGAGGGTACTTCACAGAAAGAAAATTAGGATGTGAGCCGTCAAAACTTCAAAACCAGCCCATCAAAGTGACATTTTAGAGGGATGTAGCCCCCGCATTACACCTCTCTCATTATTTATCACATTGTAGACGAAATTAATGGTGAACCCTCGTCAAATAATTTTTATTTTATAAAATAAAGGCCGTGGCTTCTGACAGTTTAATCATATCTTTGTGGTACTAATGGGAATGTCTAGACTGTATCTATTAAAATTAAACAACTGATATAATAATAATAATAATCTATCACTTTATTGAACACCAGTTGATTAGAATTAATGTTTGATCAAAATTGATAAAAATTGACGTAACTGTTCAAGTTTACTTCGAGTATCAGGTATGATATGGAACTGAGAAATAGTAGTAGAATAGAATAAAATAAGCAGAAAGACAAGTATCTGTAGGAGATGCACTATTTTAATTACATTCGAATGACGTAAGAAAACTTTAGAGGTAGTAATCACAGTAATGTTATTTATTTGTTTATATTATATAATAGTCCAATTCTGCTTGTTGATAGTAACGATATAATTACACATGAGCATTGGGAATTTTTGATACGATAACTCAAGATAATTTATACAGTATTTACAACTTGAGAAAATTATATCATAAAAACGTATTTCATTGCATTACGCAATACTTTATGATATTTATTTATTCGTGTTTTTTGACTACACTTACGACCTTGTACATAATTTGAGGACTACTTGGACTATTTTTCTGGTATGTTTTGTTTCTCAGATCAATGCAACCAGAAAGCACGACAGATGTAGGAAGTGTAGGTACTACTCATATTAAATAGGTACAATAATACGAGTATAAGATAAAGGATTTCTTTAACATTTGGTTGTACTGCGATTCACATAATAAAATGATTATGTGTAATAATAATACTTAATATAGCTACATTTAGATTCAGATGCCAATTAAGAACACCACCAACCTTATTATAGTATTTTGTACTGGTATTCCTGTCGATAAGCACAATAATACACAGGATGATAGATATGTAGTGTCAGAGGTCGCCGAGGAGGAAACTTGGCTTTTGTTATTTGTAACAAAAGTTTAGTTAGGTTATAACGTAAAACAGTATCGTTAAAATTATTTCTAATGATCATTTTATAGCAACAAACAATATTAATGACGGAAAACTTAGTTAGTGTCCCCATTAAAAACTTATCACTGTTTTTATCTTTATTTTTAAATATTAACGATTATTATTCTACAGAGACGTAGTCACACCGAAAATATCGTAAAATTTAACTGGATAATTTTTGACCAATAATGAAGTTTGATTGTAATTTTTAACTTTTCAATTTCTTGGGAGAAGACTTTGGACTTGGTACTTTGTATTTTTATATATTAAACAGTCAAACTGCGACCTTATTCGATTGGTTATAGAGTACGAAATAGATTAGAAGATGGTACGGTGGCAAGGATGTAAAATTTATAATTGAAGGCCGTAAATTAAGGTGACATCGACAGTTGTGGCTCGCGGGAGGACTCGACGTGCCTCAATGTTCGCTAGGGCGCGGGCGAGGCGAGCCCTGCCAATATTTTATCGAGAAGGTAATTATTTGATCGGCACATTGGGGTAACAGATGAAACTCGCGTAATGTTTTTCTCATACTTTGTATTAGAAATATGATTAATGATTAAGTAACCATTTTGAAATCATTTTATAGGGAGAGGTTATTTGTGCAAAAGAATTCGTATGATATGCTTTGGTTTGAACTGCAAAATTTCTTGGTTTTCTTGCTTTAAAATCATCATCATCATCAACAGCCTTTAACAGTCCACTGCTGGACATAAGCCTCTCCTTAGAAAGGAGGTTTTGGCCTACTATACCACGCTGGCCAAACGTGTTGGTATAGGGTTGGTTTAAAGTCTTCCTTCTCTTTGCATTGATGTTGTATTGCGTTTATTGTCTTTAAAATAATATAGTAATATTTATTTATTATTTAATAAACAGCAATTATAAAGCGGGTTAAAAATAGCATGATTACATTTCTTAAAAATCATAATATTTAAAATCATTTACAGTTCCATTTGTACAAATTTTAGAGTATATTTGATTAATTGTATATTTACTTCTAAAATTAACAAACTAAAACTTTAAAATCATTATAATATAAATATTAAGAATCAAGTCAATACTTTAAAATCACATACACGCTGTACGGATATAACCGGTCCGATCAATCGCGTCACCTCCCGCTGGCCGATTTAATTCGCGCCTTGACAAAAACCCTTTGACGCATTCACCGGTGACAGATCGCAGTCGGGCGCCTCGCGCCTCGCTGACAAGCCCATTATCACTGTAGAAACGGTTTTGTGAGAGCTGGGAATAAACCTAACATGCTACGTCTCATTGATTTTTAGATCAAAGTTCGAAACTTGTATTATTATTACATTGAACATAACGTTATAAGACAAAAATAGTTTTGCGACCTTTGTACAGATTTCGGTTGTCTATAAAGAGGCATTTGAACACATATGGGGCGGTAATTCAAAAGAATATTTGGTCTATTAACAAAACTCATGTCTGAAAAAAACTTTAAACATTTCAAAGTGTACATATCATTATGTATGTTAATATTGTTATGTAATCTTTATAAACTTCACAAGGTTTTATCTAACTCGAGGAAATATTTTCTGCATGAAGCGTAAATTAGATTAAATAGGTGTCACTACACTACACCAGTAATTCCATTGAAACTACCTACGAACACCTTGCCTGCCTATTAGGGACAACAACTATTTAATCTTATGTGTCATGTGAAGCAAATTGAAAGGGACATGGTCATAGCTCCTATCGATTGATCTTTAATTTCGTTATAACCGACTGGCCACCCAAAATGTATTGACCAAAAATTTTTACTCAGTTCTCAGAATTGTTATCAATTCTGACGTGGTATAAACAGTTACAAATAGACCGACTCGCTACTTTCTTATAAGATGTGCTAATCATTCTGTGAAGTTTCGATGCTGGGTGTCGAGGTCGAACGGGCGGACGATGTCTATCACTATCAATTCTCGGAGAGAGATGGAAGGTCTGTTGACCTTGTCGCGTGTTATCTGACTATGATAAGCTCTACATGATTAAAATATTGTGCTTTTATTTCACCATAGACATTAGATATTCGTAGAGATATATCCTTCAGGGTAGACGGTAATCATTTATTGCAAGTGCAACGAAAAGATTATTTTCTTCTTAAGTATGCAATTATTTTTTTTGTAAGTACTAAAAAATTAATTGCTTACTTAAGAAGAAAATAATCTTTTCGTCGCTGAGGTATGGTATGAGGTATTAATTGGATGCTATTGAGCTTCTTGTAAAAAAAAACCTCAGTAAAAATGACCAGAACCTTGAATTGATCCTAGAACTTCATGAACATACATACTAGAGCGTCGCTAACGACAAATCATGTCTTTGATAAGGTGATGCCCGGGGATGATTTATGTACAAATAATAAAGGCTGTTATCATAAACAAAAGACTAGAGTCTGTACTAGATTATTTATGATTCCGGTGACATAAAAAGTCGACATAAATCTGTTTAGTATTTTTCAATTTATCTACTGTTCATTTTGTAGTTGTATTTATGTCTAAAAGATAAATCAACAGTATCGCACTATTAACTACCGTTATTTAAAATTATCAATATGAGATTAATATGGTGGACAGACCACCACTAATTAAAATAAATGATAAAACATCGACATAAATTCATTAATGCGCACACTGTTATCGAAAATCCACCGTTTTTATAACTTCACTATTTGTTCACACAACGGAGTCGTGTGATATCATATTTCGCAAAAAAAGTTCGACCATTGTCATACAAATGTATCTGTTGTTATGGACACGTAATTGCTGGCCTGGTGTGTAATTTGCGAAAGCCCTTTGTGTCGAAGTCAATGCATAGCGCTGCTATCGTATCAAGTACACATACTTCGGAGGGACCGTTGAATGCACGAGAAATAAGTCAAAGATGTGAAATTGCATTACGTTGACTTTACAATCAATATTATGAATCTTCAAATATTTTTTAGTATTCTACTTTTAATAGATTACTTGGTTTTTGACATAGTTTCAACGATGGAAGTTAACAAAAGGTTACTTATTAAAGTATAAAACTGCCATGTAAAATCTATTTCCTACAATTATTTTTTCTTTAAGATTATATTGCAAAATATATTGTCTGTCATTTAAAAAACGTTTTTATTAATAACATATCTTTGCATATAAATATAGCAAATATCTTGCTGTATGTTTATATATATGACAAATACAACTAGGATTCATCGGAAGATCCTGATGAAAAATGGCAATCTCTGTCTCTGCTCATAGTACCAGACTTTGTGTAGATCAACTTCTTCTGATCAGATCTGATAACTGGATGAGACTTTTTTAAAATAATTGAACACACCTATGATGATTTCAGTGTTGCAAAACCATTGTATATATATGTGTATATATATATATATATATATATATATATATATAATAACTATTTTCATTATATAATATGAACAATTATATTTTCCATTACCTTAATTTTATAGATCACCAACCAAATTTGGTCCTAAATATTAATTTTCTGGCAAGTATCCATGGGTAAATACACCGAGCTGTAAAACAATCCAAATTAGTGTTTATAAATATTATCCAATAAGAAATATAATAATAGTATGCTTGCCAGTGAAAAAAATAGAATTATTGCCTTTAGTCTTGGGATGTTGAATGAAAATTCTTTAACCACAAATCTCAACAACTTTACGATATTTAAGCTGCCCTAAGTGTGTACATTAATCAATAAAATAAAAACTCTCATTTGGAAATCAGATGGGTGTAAGTCGATTTTCAGCAGATCTCAAATTAACATGCGTCTCAGGATATACAATAGTGTTAAGTATTTTCACTATTCTGAATAAAGAAAAAAATAACTGCAAAAATAATTGTCTGCGACTGCAGTGCTTGAGGTCTCGGGTTTAAATCCTGTGTCGTACCAAATGTTTGTATAATCTACAGATATTTGTTTCAAAATGTTTGTTTGTGTATTTTCTATGTATGTATTTCCAAAAAATGGACTTAATTTTTTTATCAGTCAATCTAGCTTTCACGATACAAGCACTGCTTAGACATTTATTTTACTTGAAGTAAATTAGATTAAATAGTATTTTTACTAGGTAGGTTTACTTCAATTGGTAGTTAAAAAAAGTTGGTTTTAATGTTATAAATAAAAGCATTTTCCTCTATAAAGTGGCGCCTAACCTCAGCTCAAAACGCATTAGTGAGATTACCAGTAATGCCTTCTAAAACTGAAGTGAGGATACCACTGTAACTTGTTGTGTGAGGTCCAAGTTATAAGCGACATTTTTTATGTTTTAAGATCCAAAAAGAAAGGAAATTATATACCGATAACGTCTTATTTTATGTAGCACATTAATATCTAGAAATAAACTACAAACAAACGAAATTTGAAAACTAATCTTTAGTATTAAATATATTTAATACTAAAGATTAACCTAACCTTTTTTTTTTTTTTTTTTTTTTTTTTTTTGTGTGGAAAATCATCATGGACCGTCACCCCACCGGGGGTTACGGCGGGGTGGTGTGTCGGACTTGAACCGACTAAAAACCACACAGTGTGCCTTCTCCGCGCTTCTCCGTTTAGGAGGAGGAGAAGTCCAGGGTGAGATCTCCTTCTGAACTTCTCCAGCGCCTGCCCGCTCCTGATGCGGGCACCGTCTCGGTTTGACGACCCTCTCTTAGGCGGCGTCCGGCACACGCCGACGTCGCCTCCTCGCGGCTGGCCACATAGGGCGGGTGGAGGGAAAACCCGTCCCGTCCACCCGCGGCCACACTCAAGGCGGCATGAGGCGCAGATGTTCGCGCCTCCGCCGCCCGAGTCGCCGGCGGCGAATCTGGTCCGATTGGATGTCGTCCTCCCGGGCCTTCTCCGCCGCCTCCTTCTGCGTGATTACCTCCTCGCAGAAGGTTGCGACCGCGGTAAATGAGCTCTCGCTGCCGGCCATGGAACGAACGACGGCCGGAAGCGAGAGATCCTCTCCGATGACTGCAGTGAGGACCCGGCGCTGCGTCTCCCATGCGGGGCAGACCGCCAGCGTGTGATGAGCCGAATCCTCACTGCAGTCGCAGTGGTGGCAGGCGGAACTCAATTCCCTCCTGGCGACCGAGTGCAGGTACTTTCCGAAGCAACCATGCCCGGAAAGAACCTGCGTCAGTCGGAAGGTAAGGGTCCCGTGCTGCCGCACTGCCCATTCGCCGATGACCGGCTGAAGCGCCTCCACGGTGGCGAAGCCAGCACGTGGAGTCTCCAGCCGGATCGACCAGCGATCCATCGTGGCTCGGTGAGCGGCTTCGCGCCACTCGCGCACGTCCTCGGGCGGAGGTCCAACTCCACCACTCTCCGCCCGGTAGTTAGCCACTCGCCGATAAACGTCGGCGAGCACTTCCGCCTCCAAATCCCACGGGGGTGTTCCGGCCAGGGCGCACGCCGCCTCCGTCGATACGGTGCGGTAACCCCGTATGGCTCTGACCGCCAGAATTCTTTGCGGCCGCCTGAGGCGCGCCCTATTCTGCTCGGTCAGAGCCGCCGCCCACACCGGTGCACCATAGAGTGCCATAGACCGGACAACCCCCGTGTACAGCTGCCGCGTGGCGACACTGGCTCCTCCCAGATTGGGCAAAAGACGCCCAAGGAAGGAGGCAGTGCCGATCAGCTTCGGAGCAAGCTGTTGGAAGTGCTCGTCGAAGAGCCACCTACCGTCTAGGACCAGACCCAGATACTTAAAGTGGGCCCGGACCGGTACGAGGACCGAGTTGACCTCGATGGAGGCGCCGGCGGGTGGACCACGACGGGGCCCATGGAAAAGTAGGGCTTCCGTCTTTTCTAGGGCCACCCTCAAACCCAGCGCCTCAATGCGCCCGACCACCAGGGAGACTCCTGTGGTGGCCAGGCGTGCCGCCTCTTCGAAGGTCGACCCCCGGGCTGTCACTAAAGTGTCGTCGGCGTAGCAAATTACACCGACCCCGGGGGGGAGACGCCCTCGCAGGACCCAGTCATATCCCATGTTCCACAGGAGTGGTCCGAGGACAGACCCCTGTGGAACACCGCACGACATGGCCCGACGTCTCAAGACTCCTTCTCGGTCCTCGTACATGACAGTACGCTCCGTCAGATAGTCTGCCACTAGCCGCCCCAGGTATTGCGGCACTCCGTGGTACTGGAGTGCGGCCCTGATGCAGCTGAATGGCAGACTATTGAATGCGTTGGCGATGTCCAACGACACCGCCAACAGCACGTCGCCGCAGCCCACCGCCTGTTCGGTCGCGGCCTTCAGACGCAGAATTGCGTCGACCGTCGAACGCCCCTCCCGGAATCCAAATTGGGCGTCCGACAGATCGGGGCCCACCTCGCGCAGGTGCCGGACGATGCGGGCGTGGAGCACCCTCTCGAACAGCTTACCCGCCTCGTCCAGCAACACGATGGGCCTATAGGCCGCGACCGAGTCGGCAGACCGACCTGGCTTCTGGAGCAGAACCAGCTTCCCGCTTTTCCAACACTCAGGGAAGCGTCCGGACGCCAGACTAGCGTCTAACACTCCCCTGAGGCGGTCCGACATATGATCGAGGGCTCGGGCCAGCACTCGGGCAGGTACCCCGTCTGGCCCGGGGGCGGTGTTCTTGGATCGAATCCTTAGAACAGCCGCCCCTACCTCTGATTCCCTGACGGGCGGCACATCAGCCTCGCCTTCGTCGTCGCCTCCGGCCATGACGGCCATCGACGGGGGCGTGTGCTCCGCCCGCTGTGGGAATAGGCCCTCGACCACTTCCTGCAGGAAGCTGGGCTGGAGAGTCTCCGTGAGGGGCAAGCCCCCCGCGCAGAGCTTTTTGCGCACCGCACGATAGGGCCGACCCCAGGGGTCACGCTCGAGACTCTCCAGCATCTCCTTGCGGAAGATTAACCTAACCTAACCTAACCCTCTCCTGAGAGGAGACCTGTGCCCAGCAGTGGGACGTTATGGGTTGTTGATGATGATGATATTTAAATTTATGTATTTTCTCATTTGGAATAATATAAATGTACCTAAAAGGAAATCTCAGAAAGGGAATGCAGCTTAAGGATAATACACATCAATATAAAATATTTTTTATTATTTACTTTTAATCTTCGTCTTCCTAGCCTTATTCCCAATATTATTTTGGGGTCGGGTACTCGTTCAACCGGTTTTACCTGAATATCAATTTTTCAACGGAGCGACTGGCATCGGACCTCCGCAACCCTAAGGGAGAACTGAAATTCGAAGGTTGAACTAGTTGTCAGTAAATTTGAGGGCACTGACTTCACAATAACGATTGCCATAGATGTTCATGACAACCAGGACCGACGGCTTTACGTTAATATTTCCTTTAAATAATTTTAATTATAATGAGGTAATAATTAATGATTGTTAAATTGGTTAATATTACATTCCCCAATTATTTCCTAGCATCTAAAGTATTTCTGTTTTGATAGATTAGGCTATTGGCAAATATCAAATACGTTTCCTCGTATAAATGATTTCGACACCAAGGTCATGTTACTACGCAGATACATACGTTACTGAGTGTGTGTGTGTGTGTGAACGCTGTATTCAGGATAAAATATTATTAGCATAATTTGTACACATCTTCTAATTAGTTTAGGATATGTAGATATGTAGTTTCAAAACCAAATATTAAAAACTGTAGGTATTTATCTGTATTTCTCTTCCGGTTAACTTTAATTCAATTTGATAATAACATTGTGCAACTATAAGGCTATTAAAAAACCTCTCCGTTCAAAAGTGAAAAATTTAAGTATTCGCTTTGATCTATTAACTTGTTCGCATAGAAAACTAAGCGAGTAGGGTGGGTTGATTGATGAGCCACTATTGTTCTCTGTTACCGGGCTCAATTACACTGTGATTACTTAATTTGAAATGATACTAAGTTTGATGTTCCACGATTTTACTTAAATAGTTCACAACTATAATCACTTTAACCACAATTGTTGAATCATCGACTCATCAAATCCACGCAGTCAATAAGTCACAAGCACTTTTCAAAATGAGGAAGGTGTTATTTAATATATGAAATATATTGAATAACACCTTCCTGTATTGCCTCACTTTTTTCCTTACAGTTAAATGAAGACGGGACCTTGAAGTATCATTCTTCGTGGTTTATAAAACTTTTATCTCTGATTTTATTTAATTTTTGCTGCTTTCAAGGGTCTAAAATTAGTACTTCACTTACCTTAAATAGAGATCCGTATAGGACGGAGAATATATTTGTGTTTAACTGAATCTTTGAAGTTCTTTAAATATTAAAATTTTAGTTTAAGTAACCGGGAGATGTAAAGAGATGTACCGCGCCGGCCGAACTGAGCGAAAAACTTATTATATATGTATATATATTCAGTAAATTTAGGACTATGACTTTATTTATTGAATTCAGTAAGAAATGAACTACATACATTAAATAAATAAATATTTTGGCGTAAAAAAAAGCAGATATTTTAGACAATAATAGTAATTAATGTATTGAATCAAATCCTTTAATTGTCCACTGATCCATTGATGAGAGCATACAACAAGGTTTAGGTGGCACGAAAGGCCGTCATGCGAATTCCACTTCCATCATGTTTCGAAGCATTATTAACTTAGTTGCTTCCGTTCATGACGTGCTACTCTCCAAATTGCGCACCATTACACTATTAGGGCTAAGTGGGATTGTATCCAGCCAACGTCGGAAATTCGGTTTGTTTTATTTACTATCTTTCATCAGTTTTCTTTCATTTAACGTTTCCTTTACTTTAATTCTTTTCTTTATTTTCTAAGTCGTACTTGTACTCCAAAACTTGGCAATTCTGTAGTTTCAAAATTGTTGTTTAATGTGTTTTTCCCGTGACGTTTGATTTTACTAAATGATTCTCAAAGAAAACTTATTCGATTTTAATATTAAGTCTAGCAAAGTGACTCTACTCTGCCTGATACAAAGCTTGAGTAAAATCCAGGGGCAGGGGCCACAATCCTCATTGTGAGGGTAAGGCAATGCTACATAGTGACCCATACAATGGCGGCCTGATGCCTCTTTTCTGTATCATTCCCCTGGCCTCCGGAGGCCGGGAGAATGAAATGATTGGCCCTCCGGTTTCACACTCAGAAACCAAATACGATAGCAAGAATGCTGTCATTATTAGGATGGTCTTCTGTGTGAGGTAGTACTGCCCCGGTCGAGATGGCTGATTCGTGCTGAAATCAGCGTTGCTCTACTACCTATTAACATTTTATCCACCTTGGACGACAAGATTCTTGGTTATATTATGACGTGACAATAATTCAGGAGATTTTGACATTGGGTACATGTTTATTATCTTATTTTCGTAAAAAAACTTTCAAAACACGTTTTTCAATCGCTCTTTCACACTGCAACGTTTCGTTTGACATTTTATATTTACCACTTATCCTTAATGGGTGCTTGAGCAAAGCTCGTAAGGTAATCTCTATCCAACACTAACATCTATACTTTCTAATGCTATTTTATTACGTCTATAAATTGTATAGACTCGCCCCAGGAGGCGTTCACCGAGTGGCTATCGCACTTTTCGATTTAGAGCTCTCCTCACTCAAAATTGAAATGGTTCGCCCCATTGTCGAAACAATTTAAATTGGACATTTTAAAGGCAATTCTTTTGGTGGTTCCTCTGTGAACGGTCTTTTTGAAATCAGTAGGGTGTAAGTTTAAGAAAGAAGTAGTCCTGAAACATTGCAAAGTCAGAGAAGAAGTACTTTATTTATTTTTATTATAAACTGGCTCTGTCCTTTCTCAAGCTCTAAAGTATCTTTGAAGCAAATTTCATTAAAATTCAACTCGGTAGTTTTGGCGTGAAAGCACGACAGATATGACAGACTGATATTAATAAGGAAGTAAGGATTTAAATTAACCAGTCACCTATGTCGATGGCCGATTAATAGAGCCTATTATTTCTGGGAGTGCAGTCGTAAATACTACTGTGCCTTTGAGTTGATTCTGTGCGTAGACATTAGAAATTTGAAAAGTAGTCTATGACTATGCTAAAAGTAATGAAACCACTTCCAAACAGTACACACATTCAATTTTGATTCTAGATCCTGGGTAGAAAACGATCTATTGTGTTCGATTCACTTAGGGACATTTTAAACTATCGTTTATCCTTTCAAAGTCAACGGACAGTTGCCCCGGCCGTTTATCACGCCGATAGCAACGATCACAATGTACCCGACATTCATATGAGATTCAAGGAAAACCTTTCCTGATCATTTTAGAGATAAAGTGGATAGGATCTCGTGGTGATCGCATTTTTTTTTTGTAAGTAATGTATGAATAAAAATTCGAAGGTTTTAATAAATTATAAAACCGATTAAATTGATCTAAAACAATTCCGTATGTTGGTATTGGTATTCTACAAGAGTGTAGAATACCAATACCAACATAAGTGTGGACCAACATAAACATTAGCGTGGACAGAGGTCCACGCTAATGTTTATAATTATTTTCCCAAAGTTGTCATGTTCAAATCGGTTTTCAAATATTTTCTACTATCAAGAGGTATGGTAAAAAAAAGTCAGTACCATTTCTGGTTTCTATTGAAGGTTGACTGCCATGTTGGTTTAGTGGTTAGCGTATGCGGCTGTTGATCAAGAGGTCTCGGGTTTGATTCCCGAGTCGGACCAAATATTTGTGTTATCCACAAATATTTGTTTCGGAGTCTGGGCGTTTTCTATCTATAATATGTATGTATTTACAAAAAAAAGTATATTTATGTATTTATATCAGATGTTTAGTACCCATAATACAAGTTCTGCTTAGTTTGGGACTAGATGATGTTGTGTGTAAAAGATGTCCGATTTTTTTTTAGGTAGTCATGAGTTTAGTCAGAGCCTAAGAGCTACGTAAGTACTTTCTATTGAAATTTATTAATTAATTTAGGAGAAATCACACAAAGCCGTGGCGGTCGGCACTGTGAGTTAGTGTATTTTAAGACATGTCGCATGGCCGTCTTCGTTTCCGTCACACTCGCGGTCTAACCTGACCTTTACTGACCATTGAAATCATTGAAATCAGCAATAGGTAATACTGCATATAATTTTTTAATGTACGAGCCTACCAAAGTGACTCACTCTGCCTGATAGAAAGCATGAGTAGAATCCAAGACAAGTAGTAGTATGGTGACCCACACCATGCCGGCCTATTGAGATGCTTCTGCATCATTGGACCTCCAAATAGGATCCTTCAATAGCCTTTATCAACTGCTAGTTATAAGCCTCTTAGAGAAGTGGTTTTGGCTCACAATATCACGCTGGCCCAATACCAGTTTCGTGACAAATTTATTCGTCATTATGCTGTTGTATTGCTTTGCTTGCACTCTTCATTGCCTCTGACGATTAGTGACGATACCCTTGAGATGAAAAGGCCTGCTGATATAATATCATTCGTCACATCTAAAGCACTTTCTGAAGTATTAGGAAATCATTTCTACCATTGTCTTCATTACCGTAAACACAATGCTTTAACAAACTAAATGTAGGTAGTTACGAAATAAGTTCCGCAGCTCGGTACACTAGCTGGCTATGTCTAATACAGTACATACGTCACGTAAGCAAGTCATTCAGTATTCTGTACAGATTGGAGCTCGAGACCACGAGTTTGTTTCGAACATGTCGAACTAGCGCTTGAATACTTTGGTACTTCTACTAAGCAATAGGTTGGTATATAGGCATAAATTATTGTCGGAGATAAATCAAAATCTAATATGATGTATACGTTTTTTTGTTCCTATTTTATGCGCCATGGTACTGTTCAATGGATAGTTGATTGTCATACCTATATACCACTTTTGCTTACCAGGGATGCTTAGCAAAAGACATTGGTTAAAGTTTTGATAGGAAATCACAGGACACTTCCTTTTTTCAAGGACTATTTCTGTATCAGACTTTGTAAAAAAGTATATATAGATAGTTAAACCTTCTTATCGTCTATATATTCTTTATATTTAACCATTGTAAATTAAACTAGCCTACTGGAGAAACGAATTTATGTACCAAAAGTTGGATTTAAAGCTTTAAGCAATGTTCAGTCGCAATATTTAATGGTAAACGTCTGCCTTCCCCGTAAATACAAAACGCCGCATATTAAACATATAAATTCTCACAGAGAAAACACATTTTCATTTTCTTGAATGGAATGCGCGAGATTCTATATGTAATGTACTGGATAGGTATATGTAATATATTTTGTTATTTAATTAAGTAGCATTAGGTAAATGATAAAGTATGAACAATGTTCATTTTATTATAATATGAACTTTGGAGATAGAATTACTTTCGGTTGACTTTGTCCTTGCTAATCGATTTTTTCAATTGATTCTCGGGATCCTCTCACAAATTTTAACAACCCTGCCAGTGTTAACCAATGTTGTGGTAACTTACTATCACTATGCTGCTATAGCCAATGCCTAGCAATATGAATGGAGTTACTTCTGTTTTAATTCTTTTTTGTGAGTTCTAATACCTTTTCGACCCTCTAAGAATAATAGAATAGCTTATGTGTATCTTCTTTGCCTGCCAAAAAGACTGCCTGATATGAATAGAGTCAAAGAGTTCCTACACTCATTGCGAATGTAGATAATGTAGCATGGTGACCATAGACATTCAGCCTCCGTTTTATTATTCAAAGAGAACGGTTAGTACCGCCACGTTCGTGCGTTACTCTTTTAACTTGTAGTAAAATGATAGTGATCACTATTTCCTCTAACTAACATTTATCGTTCTCACAGCTCCATAAAAGCTAAACACAGAATCGATTAAACAACACCGCGGAATCGATTACACCATTGATATGAAAGTCAAATTGATTTTCATCGTCGTGTCTGTCTCAAATTGATTCTGGTTGTCACCTTCACGATCTTATATTCTGTGGCGGTGGAGAAAAATGATAATTTTATACCGTCTTAGGAATACACCTAATCATATTCGAAATTCATTGTATTATATTCTGAGGCATAACTAAAATATATAAATAGATAACGGCAACAATACATTGTTTAGTAAATTAAAGGTGGTTTCCTGATTTAAAAGTTCTGAGTGTGAGATAGTCAATACTTATATCGAATGGAATATTTAATTATATGATTATTTGAATTGCTTCGAGAAAAAGATGGTACGACCATGCTGCTTTTCAACTCGACTTGGCGGGGGCACGGCCGTTCCCCCAGATATAGACATCTAAGCTTATAGACTTCCACTACTGCACATAGGCCTCTTTCAGGGGTCTTCACAATAACCGGGACTATAGGGAAGCGGAAAAATGACAACTCGTTTTTGGTTAGAGTCGCCAAAGTGTGTAACGACCTGCCTGGGTCTATTTTTCCTGATAAATTAAACTCTGGAGCCTTTAAGAGTAGAGTGAACAGGTTTCTTTTGGATGGGCGTGTACCATCTTCGTCTTCATCTACACTTTCCAACAGGTGAGATGGAAGACAAACGCCTATTAAATGAAATATATATAAATAAAAAAACACACATTAAATGTTGAAAATGTTCTAGGGTATGTACTTAACCAAAGTTTGAATATTATTTTCTACCATCCTAAAACGGGTGGTCAAGACACTTAATGTGTGACAGTGAATGCGTTAAATGCTTTCTTCTATAGGTATGCCTATTGTATATGTCTTCTATAAATTTATATAGGTATACAAAATTATTGTGTAACAATATTAGTTGCCATACCTTCTCCTCCAAAACTGTATGATCGATTCTTGTGAAATTTTGTGTGTTTGTTAGCTCTGAGAATAGGACGTTAGACAATTTTTTACCTTCTGAGAACACAAGCGGAGCCGTAATATACTTAGTAATATATATTTAAGGCTCTATTAGTTATCAGTGTTATGCGTCACAGATAACAGTGTCCTTTCAAGCCGAATGTCTTGGAAAGTAAGTTATTATAATTAAAGTGGCTTTGAATCTTTATATTTTATTTGTTTCCTTAAAAATGTATAATACAAATGGATAGAGGTGGATATCGGACTGCCTATATGAAGAATCTATGGTTAGGCAGCTCGGCTAACATTAACTCTACCGATTTTCCCTTTTTTACTTAAACATATCGAGTAAAATATCGTTTCATACCGAAATATAGAGATAACTCTACATATTCTTAAATAACATTTACGTAACATCAAAGTAGTGAACCATCTTTGGAGGTAGGTTTGCAATGATTTTCCTCATAAATTAAGAGTCTATATTATACTAACATTACAGTACCACCCAGCTCTATCAAACATAGAGCGTAATAAAATCTTTATCGACTCACATCAAAGACAGCTAAACTGAGACGGCCATTTAGCATTACCTATTTCACCCACACCACATCCATACCAAGTACCTACATATATATGGTAGCTCTCGATCTTAAAGCACCTGCCACATCACAGACTCTGACAGACAAAGACGCAGATAATAAGACTCATCCTATTGGTGCATCACGAGTGACGCCCCGCCCCATACAGGCGTCGGCCAATCAGAACGGCCGGCACAGATCTTTAGCGTTATCTAGTTATCTGCCGTCTCGCTTGGCACTTTCTACTGCCGATGTTTTCATACGTTCGTCTCGTTGAATAAATGCGCTGGAAAAAATTTCAGATAAAATATCGAACGTATTTGAAATTTTATTTTAGTTTAAGAAATCTTTGGTTTTAAAAAAGTTTCTTCTTTCATGTTAACCTACTTCGTGCCATTAATATATTTGTCAATGTTATGATACTTTTGAGAGAATGTTTAGAAGTTACTCAAAGACTCTAACACTGTTTCTGTAAATTTATGTTCAAGAAATAAATATAGGTTGTATACCTATAACTCTAAGAGGTATGAAGTATTAATTTGTTACTTGAAAAGTGGTGATGATTTAAATTCGCGCACAGCACAGTAGCCAATGATTGAATACGATGCGATAAGAGCGCAAGATTGCTGGCTCACATTCAATCAAGTTTGTTTTCTTAATCGGCGCCTTGTCTCGTATCAGCGACCATTACTTAGCAACCTCACCCTCCCCCCGAAGTTAGTACATTGACTGCACACTATAAGGTACTTGGGAGAAATGTCAGAGGTCTACGGTGTTTGGTCGTGTTGTACAAGTGATTTGTTATAAAGCACCGTCGATAACTGAAGGGCTATTGTTTGTAGGTCGCTCCCGATGTAAAATATTGTAATAGTGTCGTTATTGTAATCATGTTTTGAGTTTCCAATGAAATACCTTTTCCGGAAGATGAATAACCAGCTTGTTTAAAGTCACAGATTATAATTTTCAAGAAGGCAATAATCAGGGCATAACAAATACGGTCACTGAATAGATATTAAATATTAGTAAAAGTTAAGTAAATTCTTGAGTATAACTGACTATAATTTTATTTTTCGATCTAAGCCGTTGTTTGAAAAAGCACCTATTATTTTCAGACGATAACCTTGTATACCGACCCCGAATTGTGTGTGAGAGAGAGGGGTGTAACACAAAGACACAGGCGGGGCGCGGAGGGGGCAAGTCGAGGGGGTGTCCCGGGCGAGGGTATGTGATTCGGGATTCTAGGGATGAGCTGGGTCTCGCTTCCTCTCGCGTTATTCTGGCACAGTGCGTCGCCGTCGCCGCACATATAACCGGTGCCGCACTATCACACGCACGCGAGAACACGACAAGCGCACATCACTACACATTTCATATCTAAATTGTGAATTAGAACATTGTTCAACGCATATCAGAATTCTATTTGCGCATTTTAAATTACGACGGTGTTCAGTTAGTGTTGTGACAATTCGTGTTTTCATTTTTTTGTGTCATAATTGGAACACATTAGTGAATTATATTAGTGGTCAAGGACAATGAAAAACAATATCGTCACGAATGTTGAATTTTGATACGAATATCATAAAAATGAAGATGTCTGGTAAGTTTTCAGTAATAAGTAATCCAAAATATTTCTAAAAGAATAAAAACAAATTACCTATTAATACCCTAATGAAAAAATCCTCAGACATGAAGATAACGTTGTCAAAATTATGATTAATTTAAACAGTTTTCATGTATAACGGTAAATTCTAAGACCTACAATACAGTTTAAAATATATTAGGTACTAATACGTTATTCAATATGCTTATTTGATTCTATAAATTAAAATATTTAATAAGATACGTTAGCAGAAATCACTATTAAAATCTGTAACATTTAAGATAAACAATTTTTACTCCTTATTGGCAATCTTCTATTTAACAAGCCATAAACACCCCAAGAGCGTAAAATCAGATAAGAGGATAACCCAAAGCTCTTCAAATTATTTCGCTTGTTTAACAACAAATAAATATCACTAACCGTCTCTTTTTTATCTATGCTTTTAAGAATTATCTGTGGTTCTGTCAAGGGTGTGCGAAAAAATATAAAAAAATATTTTTATAGTTTTGTGGGTTATTAAACACCGTGTTTTAGAATCTAGTCTTTTGGCGGGTGCCGCCGGGATAAAAGATTGTTTGTTTCACGTTAGAGACACCTTGCGTTGTTAGAAATCTTATTTAAATAACACCAGTATGAAAACTGTTTTTGATATAGAGCTTGTTTAACTTATTTTAGTTTTTATTTTCGGACCATAATTCGAATACATGATTTACCTATTGTAACCCCTTACGCGGGATTATTCTGTTAAGTGTCAAAATCTATTCTAGTGTGGATACATTTATGTAAATAGATATTATATCAATACATACTACGTAACAAAAATTTGATTAAAGTTTCAATTTCTTTAGAATACACACTCAAATATTGTGAATATAGCCTTTTAGTTTATCCCAATTAAAAACATTCGAAATCCCTCTATTAAAGTTCCCTACTATTTTTTTTTCTTATACTTAGTAGGTATCTTATCATTCCATAGTATATGACTCTGTACTTACATTCGATAATATTACAAGTTTAGTTAAAACTGTGCTTTTGTAATGACTTTGATGTCTAAACTATGAGTAAACAATAGATTGACAATACAGCATTGTAAAATGTATGTACCTATTAGTAAGTATAATAGTTTATATCTACGGCTTCGCCTGCGTGTATGTCGTATTTGTATGTGTAAAATAACTAAAGGTGTTATAAGTGTTATATTTGGAAACAAATTAAAGTTTAACAAACAACTAATGTTAAGTGAAGTTTAAAAAAGAATATTCTTTTTTAGAATTTAAAAAAGAATATTGTTTAAAAGCAGAGATTTCGAGATTAGCCGATTAGCATAGATACACGCCACTCTGAATATAAAGTGTTACGAAATCTTCAAATGTGTCGATTAATGATTGCAACAGTGCTTGTAATAAAATAAGACTACATACCTATTTTCAGATACCAACATCCTTTCATATGATAATGTTGAAGTTGAAAGCATCTTTCAGTTAATTTCTTATGTGAAAATTTACATAAGCAACGATGGTTACAACCGACTCATTAAAGTGTACCGCACCTTAGTAATGTTAGAAAGTACAGCTTTCCACGAATGGTTGACCATTGAGTGTCGCGAGCCAAGTGAATTTCTCATTGGTGCCGCCGAATCTCCGATGATAATAGCCCTGCACTCATCTAGTCTCACATTCACCTGTTTCTTTACAATTGACAAGCTAAATTCAGCCTTACTTGATGATATTTAAAGAAATAATTGTACTAGTGGCCCGATCTCACATCTTTTGTTGTGTTTTATGAGTCAACACAGACGGGCCGTGAACTCTCGGTGACAGAACGACGTAAACCGCGCTTATTGTCAGTCGCCGTGGCTAACACGTGAAATCGACTTGCCGTGGGGTCCGACGGACTAAAAAATGCATCTGATATCCTTGAAAGCTTCAAGTATTCTAATAATATCCATTTGCAAGGTGACTGAACTAAAGTCTCTGCAAAAGATGTAATCGCTCTCAGAACTTTCAGGAATGCATGACAAAGTAGATATTGTATTTTGTGATTGCCGTTACACTATTGGAAATAATATTTAGTTTCTGTTCCAAAAACATTAATTGTACTAAGAGGCAAGTACCCAAATAAAATTTCGACAACAATTGCACAACTCCATGTTGTTCTATGTTTGTGCATGTTCTTATTTTAAATCTGTCCCGGGTTTCTGCGGAAACCGGAGATTTAACGACGAGTCGTCCGCATTGTCCGCGCACGAAGCGTTCGCGGTCAAATGGACCTTGCGACGGCTGATTTGAATATGAAATTCGAACATCAGTTTTATGGCGTACCATACCATAAGTTAGCAGACGTCCTAGCTTCGCATCGGTTTTATTTGTTTTCGTATGTGACAGTACGCAAATGCTTGCATTGCTAATTAGCACTAGTAGGATTCAACTTCACTAAAAATATTAACCGGTTGTGTAAAATATGCATTTTATTATCAATCCGCCCCTTATACCACACTCTCTTTGATATATAATTATGCAAGCAATGTTAATGGATTCTTGTTAAATTTGAATTAAAATCTACAAATAAATGTTACTTTAGTTAGTTTTCTATTGTAATCTTTCCTAAATTAGTAGAGTTGCAATTATAATACGTATGTACCGAGAGTTTTACATAAAATATTTAATCTGCTTTGTATCATTGGAAATTACATAAAATCACACATTATTAGCTCAGTTTCTTACAGAACTAAAATCTACACAGTTCATTACAGCAGTAAAAAATAATATGCTGACAGGTGAGTTCCCGTAGCAACAGCGATTCATCCACTCAAAGAACCTAAAGACGCACACGCACATCCTGCCCATTCAGTGCACTTTTATTATGTTAAACAGCTATCTTTATAATCGTCTAATTTCACGGTTTTTTTCTTCGCCACGTGCGAAGAAGACACGGACGAGATAGGGGTTGTTTTAACAAGTATATTAGGAATCATAGGGTTGGTATGATAAATGGTGTGTCTCTTTCAGCTGTATTTGCGAAGGGTCGCCGTTTATTGATGACACGCGGCGCACCCCGTACCTATGAATTTAGTTTCCTTCGGTAAACATCGTTAGTGTACAAAATACTCTACGGTATTAAACATATTTTTTCTTTTGTTATTGTTACATGTTTAATGAAGTTTTTACGATAAAGTCATAGATGTTTTAAACTGTTTCTTTTCGGATATCTTCGATTTTTTATCGTATTATTCAACTATGCCACCTTCATGTTCTCAGTTTTAGTGACACCACCTCCTTGTATGTAATTTAAGTACCTACTTAATATAAAAGTCAAAACAAAGATCGCAAACATTAATGGTTAAGAAATTTTAGGGAAACGCTTCTAACTATAGCTGTATTGTTACATAGCACCTTATATTAATAGAATAGTAGAGATTTTATTTACAAACCACCTATTTATAATGTTTACTAGGCAATAAGTTAAACATTATTCACGGTACCATTTGTAACTAGTAAAAAAATTGACAACTTAGGCCGAAGAAATTTTATCTGCCTGAACTGCCTCTCTTGTGTTTAAACAGAGAACTTTTAGTTTTTTGTGACGAAATTATTTAGATAATCTTAGTAATACTCAAATTACAGAATTATTTGAGTACATTAGCGAGTAAAATTAAAAAGAATATTTGATTGCATGCGGTGGGGATGCTCCGAGAGACAAGAGACAGGCGGAAACGCTTTGTGTACAGCGGAAACAGAAATAAAGCGATCAACATCTTGCACGTCTTCACTTTTTTATCACAAACCTTTTGCTAAACTATAAAACAGACCAGACGATTGCTGCTTGTTTTTGATCGAATGAAAAGGTCGTTCACCAGACTTGATACTCTTTCTTATTTAAAATAATCATTGTTGTGGTATTAAAAAATGTCTTTACTCTGTGTTTTTCTAACATGAAATATATAGAGTAAATGTTGTTTGTGTGATCTTAGAATGAAGACGTTCTTAACCTCAGTAGAAACAAATTAAAAAAATAGTGGTGAAAAAAGGGAGTGTTTTCAAACTCTTGTCTAATATTGTTCATTGTATCGATAAGCGTTTAAGGAACTTCTTAGGATCTCAAATTCCTATTGACCTTAAGTTTTCAACACAAATTCTAAATTTATCTTACAACTGAAAGTTTAGGTATAATAAATCTGAATATTCTATGTTTTATGTTTGCATATGAATCACAGCCGTCTGCGTAGATAACAAAAACACCTACAAGTGTCTCGACGATGACTAATCTTATTATTTTGTCTACAGCTGCAGACAGCCAGGAGTCTGCGAGTCCCCCACCGAGTCCAACTGACTCTGGAACTTCAGAATCAGCGCCCACCCTAGTCCATATAAAACAAGAAAATATGCCACCTGGAACAGATCTCAAGGAGTACTACGGGTCTCTCGACTTTGGATTATCCGATACATACCTATCGTCTAACTTCCCAGAGTATGGACGAGGGTACCTACCCAGGCCTCTAGAACTACGTAATCAAAGCTACTTAGATCCGAAAAGTCCAAAGGAAAATGATGAAGGCAGTAAAGATGGTGATTCAGGTGACACGGACTTCAATTTGCCAAGTGAACTGATGTTCAAAAGTGGTGGAATATTTGCTAGAGTTAGCATAGCTAATGGTACAAAATATGGACCCTTTCTTGGTAAATGGGAGTCTCAACCTTTGGACAGGAGGTTCGCTTGGGAGGTAAGTAAATTTTTATTTTAAAAATATAATGATAACTAAAATATGATGATTAGTATGTTAGTCAATACTAAAATGACAATAACTTAGTATTGATTTAATATTGACGGAACTTGTAAGTTGCAAACAAAAGAAATGGCTTTGAAGCTCAAAGAATTCCATTTAGAAATGGTAATAAAAAAGATAAACTATGTGACTTGAGTTTTTAGCAGTATTTTTAAGAGAACTTAAAGAGCTTTGTATACACAGACGTTAGTAAGTAAGCCATTACTAGAATGAGCTTTAGTTCTATTATAATATATCTACCCCATCTATGACAAAGATAACAATATTTACGAAATAGAAACGAGGAAAGAGGAGGATAATATATCTTAAACATTAATTTTTTTTATCACATCAATCTGCAGATAAAGTAACACTTTACTGGAGAAAAGTCACTATTTGAATGTATCTGAGATTATTCTGCATACCTATCACAAATACGAGAGTATTTCTCACGTTACTGCACCCAAAACAAGTGATGACAAAGGACTCATTCTTCTACATTCAAGTTAATTTAAGTTATGAATGAAACACTTGTGTTAGTATCAAGTATGAGTGTCAAAAACGCGTGCCCCGTTCGTTCGTTGTCAATAAATAATATTCGAAAACTGAAGCGCTGTCAAACACGGATGCAATAAACTGTCGGATTTATTGATCACTTTAGTTGCTTCGTGTCCTTTGAGTGCACTGAGCTCTCATTTAAATGGTTGCACACTTCATTATTTTTTAATAAGTCAGACCTCGTTTAGTTGATGGCTGAACAAATTTTAAAGTAGTTTTGGACAAAAAAATACCTCTCTTCAATAAAAATTTAGATATGACAGTGGGAACTAAAATGTTGCACAACTTAATTTATGTTTTCTACAATGAATGGCAGTAGAAGGTTTATATTAATAGGTATTTTTATTACTTAGTTTGAAAATTGCATTTGGGAATATTTTAACAGAAAAACTCAACTTTTGCTTTATGTAATATACACTTTAAACTTCACTGTTTATCAACGATTATCTGAGAAAATAATAATATGTACATTATAATAAAGAGAGATAACTACTAAAATATCCACTTTAAGTATTAAAAAAAAACTAGATTCAAAAATATCTTTAGAAACAGAAATACATTAATTGATCCATTTATTTATAAATTTTAAAGTGGATTTTCTTTTACTTTATTAATTATGCAAAATGACCTTACTTAAAAAATATTATGGTCGCAGGGTTCAGGAATATAAAGTCTAATAACGAATGTGTTAATTACCTTTACTTCTTAATATCAAAATTATTTTTTAACATTATTTTATTACAATTTAAACATTTTAAGAAGTTTTATTTATAAAAAAGAAATATTTCTAGTTAAGATCAATCAGGAAAGTGCATCGAAAAATTAAATGTAATAATTGATTGTGCAAATTTCAAATAAAGACATGCAGCGTTCAATGGAACGCATCGGAGAATTTAGCGAGGGGTGTGGCAAGTTTATCTATGGTCGGAAACGGAAATCAATTGTTGTGTCAGATTCCTGGATTACAAGATGATATTTAATCACAGTAAAAGTATTGAATTACTTTGCGATTTACGAAGGTTGACGTACCTACTGCAAAAACGTACACTGATGATATATGTAGTTAAATAATATTGAAAAATTCCATTCCTCATGCTTAGTTATAAAATTAAAACCTTCTTTAAGATTTAAAAGACTTTTTTAAGTAGATAAGTAAATAATAATTAGTAAGATTAAGTTAGGTGTGTGTTGACAGACGGTCATAGACACTTCCCATGGTGACCCTTCTCATTCCGTTCCCTTAAAAACACTCCAAGAAACATTCAGTAAAATTTAAAACGTATATTTAATTGTACACTTATAAAACAAATAAAAAGTAAGCACCAAATTCAAAATATTTTGCCAATTCCTTCAACAAAAGGCCGGACGCGAGTTGGACATCATAATAGAGTACTGAGATGCGCAAGCGCATCAAATATCAGTCTGTTCGCGACAGATAACGCGTGTATAAGTGTGGGTGTCGTGTTGCAGTCAAACCACACAATTGTATACTACAGACGTTTAGTTCCGGTACTCTGTAGACCCATTTATATTGTCATTAGAAGTCGTAGACATTGTAAACAATATTTATCAGCTCTACTTATATACGTTACAGTTTCAAATTTAGTAGCTTTGATTACGTAAATAATTATTTACTTTGAGCAATAAACCTATACATATTACTATTATATAATTGAAAGTAACTTTGTCTGTCTGTTACGCTGTACGGCTAAACTGCTCTACCGATTACAATTAAATTTAGCGTAGAGAGACTTTGATTAGAATATAAGCTACTTTTTACTGCGATAACTGATATACATGTGGGCGGAGCCACGGATAAAAGATAGTATTAAAAATGTGTAAGAAAAATGTTGATACCTACATTAGGTACATTTAGTATGTTCTTTTAATTTACACCTAATTATCACACATGTAATGTAAACTGTAATTAGTTTTTATTTTTATTTTCTTAAACTCATTATTCAGTTTTTTAGCTATTGTACACTTGCTTATTATTTTTAAACATGTCGGACTCTATGCAAGTGTAAACTTCGAGTTTATTATTTTACCATTATTCAACAAATACATACTAAATAAGAAAACAATAATAGTAGTTATCTAACTACATGTTTCTTGGATAAGTTTATGTTCAAGTAGAAAGCATTCTATACCGTTAACTTACATTTTAGGACAGTATTTAACCGTATGTCTGTATTTAATGTTTAATACTTATGTTTCCTAATAATACACCCAGTATTTATTGGAATTCTTCGGTATCTACTTGCTAGATTACCTTTAAGCGTGCATTTGTGCCCTAAGAATAAGGAGCGGTGTATTAAACATAATATTATCAGGTTCTTTGTCATATGTTTTACATATTTGTGGTTATTACCTTTTTAAATTTAGGATTTTTAATTAATTATGTTATAATATTGATATATTGTTATACAAGTCGTAAATTTTGGTATTTATTTAAATTATAATAAATACTTCTTTTACACATTAATAAGTACATTTGACTTGGCCCTTACGTTCTCTTTTAGCAATTTGAAAGTTTTGCTGGAAGAAATTCATTCAACCACTTTTATTAAGCTCACCTTTGTACATAAAGTTTTTTCTGTAAATTACAGGTCCATTTATTAAAGAGTACAATAAAGATTAAATGACGTTAAATATTTGCAAATGAAATATAGGTATCTTGTCCGTCTATAGAGAAGCCGTATAGTCAGTTACGCCATTTATGAATAGGTATTGTTGTTTGAGATCATTATATTGTTAGAAAGCCGAGCTTTCTTCTCTCTTGATCTCGTACGTGACACAGTGTAAAAGTGCCAATTGTGACGTCATTAGAACGAACGCTGACCACGCTTCCGACTCGCTGGCCATAAAACGATCCTTTGATGGCATTTAGTTTCAGCTTCTAACAATGTAGTTATGACTATCCGTTCTGTGGTTTTCTGTGAACAATGAATCTACTAGTAATTGGAATAGATAGAATTTTAATTGTGAGATAAATATTTGAGGATTATATGTATTGTGCTTCCGCTTTTACACACGTACTAAAGAGACAAGTGCAAGGCTTGATTAAATTAATTTATAAATATCGGTAGAGTCCAGTTGTGCTTTTAAGTATAAATACACTACTTTATTTATCAATAATTTGTACAAATCCACCCATGCCAATATATATTTCTGTAAATAAATTTGTAATATAATTTAACACATCTTAGATTTTGGTGGATGGCGTATTTCAAGTCAAGCTGTAAGGGTTAAACTCGTTGTCGTCACGTTGATGGTTTTATTTTCTAAAAACCGTTTCCCAAACCTCGATATCTCAATATAAAATCTTCACAAAAACATCCGGGTAATCAAAGAATTCTTTATTTGAGCATCCCGTGTCAAAGTGCAGTGAGAGGTTGAGAATAAAAACCCTAATTTTGGTTTAGGCGTGACCCCCGTCAACATTTTTTTTACAAATTTACACTTTTTTAACCAAAAAGTAACGGTGGTAAATTGTGTCAAAGACATGTCGTATTCACACTTTAAAATGGAAACTTGATTTGCAACATTTTTTATTAAAAAAACGTCACCAAATCTCTTGAAACGCATCTTCTGTTGAATCAGCTAATAAAACTTCTTTTTATTCGATAACCACTCGATATGAGTTTAAAGAAATTTCTCACAGATCTTAAAATTGTTTAGAATTTATTGCTTAAATAGATTTATCTCTATACGCAGTTTCATTCTCGTTCTGCTTACTTGTATGCAAATTTTACATTTACAAATTTTTATCTATGTTTTTAAAAGAAATTATTAAAGTAACGTATGAATTTGTGATGAGTCAAACTTGTTTTGGGATAATAGAATTATCTGATACCAAATGTCAATCATGTCGCGAATTTATGAATGATAACTATTCTTTTTAAAATATAACTGTCATTCGCGATGTGAAATTGGCATGTAATGGATTCCGTTAATTATTTCGGTTGTCGATATGCAATTTTTATTCGGCGGTGAATTAAAAATTGCTACGATCATATTCGGTTTGGGCTCCACAAAGGCATCTGATGAATCATTAATCAGCTTCTGTTGATTTTTCATTGGGAAGCGTTGGTGCTCAGGTAATATGTTAATGAAGTTTATTTCATACAATATGTATCTGGTATTTTATTCGAGTTTTCAATATTTTTGAAACATGGCTTGTGGCCTTTTCACAACTGCCCGGTAAGGGTTATTTCAAAATCTGTTTATCTCTTTTAAATTCTACATAGGTAAACATAATTATGAACATGTTTAATAAAACATGGTATTCTTTGATTATGTAGATTGGTCTGATGACGATTTCTTTCATATCAAATCAATCATCAATCAAATTATATCAACTAATAATAGTTCTTAGTAAATTTTATTAACTAGCTACCAACCTAAGTAAAACAACATGTTAGGCTAACTAATGCAACTAGCATTATAAATTTGAATCTTGGCAATGTAAGAACAAATTCAATAACGGACCATAGGGATATAAGTAGGGACAATAAATTAAAAAGTGTTAATTTTAAGTCCATACGTCAGTAGCGCTGAATCCGTTGCATTAATGTCAAAATATCTGTCATATTCGTGTGACATCCTTTCATTGGTAGTCACCCCTTCAGCAACAGCAGCAAAGGATTAGCTTTACACGCGGCCCTATTACATCTTCATTACGGTGGGCGGCTGACATACCCCACACATTGTTATATTAGTAATAATAACAAAAAATGTTATTGTTATTATGTTTATTGCCTCTATTTATAATATTTATGCGATCCACGCGTGATCTCTGATGAATGATACAGATGCTGCTATTGTAATATTCACAAAACATATCTTAGTATAAACAAGACAAAGTTTAAAACTTATACCCGACTACCGAAAAACTTTTGATGAAATTTATACAGCGGTAGAGGAGGCAGAGCACATAGCTTTTAAACTTTATAGATAGAAGAGCTACTGAATTCAGCAAGTATGGGTTTGGCTCGATCGGAGCAGTAGATACTACCCTCACACTGAATACCAACCTATAAATGACAGGATTCATACTGTCGTATTTCGTTGGTGAGTTTGAGAACGGGGGGCCCTATAGTTCTGCATCATTCTCCCGACACTGTTCAGAGTTAACTGACAAATAGGTTTAAATTTAATAAAATAGTTTATATTATTTATATGGGTTATGTAGTTTAGGCGTATGTGTGTGTGTGAATTTGTATCCATGGAACACCTAATGGGTTGACAGTAGTAAACTAATATAAAAATGTATGTGGAATTTTAAACTTTTCCTCAAATACTAAGTCTTCAAAAAACATAAAAAAATGTAACTACATACTAATATCAGCAGATTCAAATTGTTTAAAAAAACACCCATTTATATGTAAGTATTTGTATGTATGTAGGTGTAATTGTATACTTACGTCGTTTTAATTTTTATTTGACCCTATTGAATGATATCACAAACGTCGGATCAGTGCGGCATCTATGACAGACAGTAGCTGTCAATTTGACACCTGGTTCATTCGATACTATCCTATAGGATCAGCTTTATACATTTGTGATACAATTGATCTAGTGACAATAATAAAAAAAAACGTCAAATTTATTCAATATTTTTGCGAAAAGGTAGTTTGAATAAAAAGTGTTAATTTTTGTTCAGAAGAATATATGAAATGTTTGCCCTAGTGGTAAATTTATTTAAAAAACCCAAGGGAGGCATTGTCTTGTAAATAAATTAATGTTCTTTAAAATATGCAATACAGTCTGTGTGTTACACTTTCACGGTTAAATGGCTGTACCGATTTCAATGAAATCTGTCATGAAAATATTGTGATATTTGAGGAAGGACATCGGCTACTCTTTACCGCTATTACTGACATACACGCATAGCAGGTCCGCGGGCAATATAAATTAATTTAAAATAATCGAAAACCAAACTGTCAGGCTTATAAATGCAAATAAATTGATTAATATTAGCGAAATCCATAAAGTAATCTATTTCAATTAAATCCTGATGCAAATTCATTCTATTTAACTTTAAACCGCATTTATTTTATTTGAAGACGGTATATCAAAAAACATTGTCATAAATATTGACAAGTTTCTTAGGGGTTTGCACCCTACATTCCTATATAAACATTACTCTTATTATTAACCAGCAGACACTTATCAGTTAATCTTACGGTATACAATAGAGGATAATCTCCGGCGTGATAGAAATTTATCTTTACAAGACTGTCTTTGTCACTTTGGCCCGCTCTCCCCTCATGTTCGAAGAAATCGCTAGATATTAAATCATACCGATCTGTTGATTAATGACGGTGCACTTATAGTAAAGGAAAATAATGAAAGTTGCGGTTTCTTCATAAGATTGATTGCTTAACGCCACCTTGTTAACCACCGGAGAAGATAAATAATTAAATTGAATAGAACTCTACGAATATAATTAGATTCAGTTTGTAAAATTTTACGTTTAAATTAATAAAACTCACATTTTATATAAAACAAACGTTTAGGTGTAAACTATGTTTTAAATACTTAAGAATTTAAGTATTTCACAGAAGTCTATCTAAGATTTATCCTAAAATAAATATAGTGTACTCGAAAGTCACTAAGTTAATTCATACTAATATGTATCAGACATTCTAAAATAGCTCTGTCTGTCTGTTGAGTTTTCACAGGTACACCGCTAAATCGATTCAAACATATTGTCAATGCTATTCGTAATTACTTCGTATTACAACATTCTAAATTTATTATTCTCGTCGTCGCAAACAATAGAACTATAAATCTACGAAGCACCGTTCCACAATTTTTCCCACTTTACCCCCAACTTCTCAACTTCAACTCTATGTATAAACATGTGCCTTGTTGTATAGCTAATCTCATTGCAAAGTTTACTCACGAGTCGTCTCTGCGGCTTCTTATTTGCTCCAATATTTTTCCCAACAAATTCGTGTTCGCAAAACAGTGCGGGCGTGCACAGTGGGGCAATATTTCATCTGAGCTGGCCAGAACAATAATAGCCTGTGGAGTCGAAGCCACGGCACGTTCGTGCCACAATGTTACCAACCACCAGTGAAACTTGACCTCCCTCACCCTCGCCAAAACTTCGATAATTACGCGCAAAGAGAGGATGGATATAGTTTACGAAGTTTCTTTTATGACTGGTCGATTGTATACCATCACCAGCATCCGTGTAGACAAAATAACGAAATACTCCGAAAGCAATGCGATACAGCACTAGTTATTGGGTTAGGTTAAGCGCTGTTTATACTGGAACCTCGGCAGAGGCGATTGTTGATGCAACCGATGCCAAGTTGCTAACTTTGATGCTGCACTGTTATTCTATTTCAAACAGGTCAGCGAATCATTGGCGTGTTTATCAGAAAACAAGTTGTATATAAAAAATACCACTTAAAATACGGCACGGTAAATATTTTTTGACAGTAGCTTGTAAAGATTAGCTAAAATGATAACATTTCTGTTTCAACTTCGTGGAAATCATTTACAAGTTTAAAAAACTCTCACCCTAAACCCATATTATTGGTCTATATACGACACCAAAACAGCATCTATGATCTCCCAAAAAAATAGAGTTGGATATAACCGAATAATTCCGGATCCCACCGATTGTCACCGTGACGAGGACGCGGTGTCTTTGTCCCATAGTGCGCGTTTTTTTCTCTTGTAATCTTCTAGTTAATCCGTTTTAACGCTCAAGATGTGAGGTTGCACCTCTATACGCGATTTAAGCTTATTCGGCATATTCCCAAAGGATTCGATTGCTCCATTTAATTATATCATCGCGATAGTATTTTTTTTAATTATTTTTTTATCATAGGTTGTAATAGAGTTACGTAGCGTAAATGTTAAATATACGATCAAAACTGTTTTATGCGTGTCTATACATATGCTACTTCTATTATGTAATTGAAATTTAAACGGAATTGTTATAATTGTTATAACTATAATATTTATGTAAATAACGTTTTCAAAATATACGGTATGAAATAGAATATTTTTATTAAATTATTAAGCATTTTTCAATCTTGTCCTCAGCGGTATACAATGTATATCAAAAATGTTTAAAATAATCCCTACTAATATTATAAATGCGAAAGTAACTCTGTCTGTCTGTCTGTTACGCTTTCACGCCTAAACCACTGAACCGATTTTGATGAAATTTGGTATGAAGATAGAACTGAACTTGGGAAAGGACATAGGCTACTTTTTACTGCAATAATCGAGATTCAAAGGTTTTTACCTTTTTACCTAGGTGATTATAAAAATACATAAATCATAGGTGTCAAACTGTTTATCTCCTGTCAAAACTTCACAGGTTGCTAGGCGTAACACACTTGCATGGCAACCATAATGATAGTTTGTAAATGACATATAGACCAGTTGACCAGGATAGATAATTTTTGAAAACAAAATTATAGTACGATGAAACCCATTGGAAAAGGAGGAGAATAATAAAAAAATGAAAGGAAAAATAATTTACGGGCGATCTGCGATCTGAGGGGGGTCGGGTAGGGGGGGAAGGTTTCGGATCCTCTACGGACGGGGCGTGAAAAAGCATCTCACTAAGCCGCCATAGTGTGGGCCGCCATACATTATTGTCTGCATTCGCAGCAAGTGTTGTAGCCCCGACTCTTGGATTCTGCTCATGCTTTCCATCAGGCAGGGTAGAGTCACTTTGGATGGCTAAATATATAAAACAAAGGGTAAAAAACGGTTTATCTCGATTACCGGCAAAACTACAAGTCTTATGGAAAAAAGTTAAATGGCAAAGTTGTAGGTAATTAAAAGATCTACAACTTTTTAGGGTTCCGAAGTTTATGACTTCAAACCTTATAGATTCGTCATGTCCGTCTGTCCGTCCTCGACTTACCATCCAAACAGTAAGTGCTAGAAAGATGCAACTTAGCATGAATATGTATTGTAATTACGTCGACAAAGTGCTACAATAAAATTATGAAAAATATTTTTATTTAGGGTACCTCCCCGACACGAAAATGTGGATGTTTTTTTTTCTCGCGGCTACCCCATCATGTGGGTTATCATTGTATAGGTCTTTTAAAAACTTAAAAGGGTTGTTAAGACGATTTTTTGATTTAGGAATCCGTTTGCGAGAAATTCCACTTTAAAGGCCACTTTTTTGTAAAACCGGGCATCCTCCCCCTCTAAAAGCTAAACGGCAGGCTCAAAAAATCTGGAAAAATTCGTGATAGTGGTCCATATAATGAACTTCAAATGAAAACTATAACGAATTAGATGACTTTGTTAGTTCATATCCGAAGCGCTCATAGCCGAGTGGCCTTAGGTGATTGGAAACGATCACCAAGGGTAAGCAACGACGGCGCGGTCGGACCTAGATGAGTGACCGTTTGTGGCATTATATGTAATGAGCGTTTCCGTGATTCGGAG
Organism: Phragmatobia fuliginosa; assembly: GCA_932526445.1. Classification (NCBI taxonomy): domain Eukaryota; kingdom Metazoa; phylum Arthropoda; class Insecta; order Lepidoptera; family Erebidae; genus Phragmatobia; species Phragmatobia fuliginosa. The sequence goes on from OW052073.1 coordinate 8,642,748, forward strand.
GTCACGTTATGCAGTCGGTCCCGGTTGTTATCATAAGATAGCAGTCGTGAAGCTTAGTTGGAGGCCTTCGGGCGGCTTAAAAACATCCAACAGCAAGATTACGTAGCCACAACGTGTCTTGCCAGTCCCCAACCCGCACTCGGCCAGCGTGGGGACGTATGGCCTTAACCCTCTCTTGAGAGGAGACCTGAGCCCAGCAGTGGGACGTTAAGGGTTATTGATGATTGATGGTTAGTTCAGGAGTTACAGAGGCTTAACTTCTACAATGTGCTTACTTGGAAAACGTAATACAAAATTAACGTATTAGTACGTAAACATAACAATTATCCATTGGATACAATTTCTAATCCACGTATATGTGAAAAATTAAAAAAAGTTTTGTTTTTCAATTTTGATCTTTTACACATAAAATCATTTTTAAACGAAGTTTAGTGAAAACTTACCTTTTTATGTCCCGAATACACTGTAATTTTTTTGATTTGAAATATTTAATTTTTTCACCCTATTTTGACTTAATAGCGAAAATTCACCCGTCAAAATATCTACTTTTTTCAAAAAATTGGGGAGTTTTCTGTTTGATGAAATCTCTACTTTCCGATGGTATAATCCCTACTAATATTATAAATGTGAAAGTAACTGTCTGTCTGTCTGTCTGTTACGCTTTCACCTAAACCACTGAACCGATTTTGATGTAATTTGGTATGAAGATAGAACTGAACTTGGGAATAAAATATACTTTTTATCGCGAAAATAAAGGTAGAAGGGTTTGAAATAGGGGACGAAAGTTTGTGTCAAAGTTCCTTAATATCAAACATAAAATCATGTAAGATTGTTTAATCTACCCATACCGTGTCGCGGGATATAAACAAATTCCACGCGAGCGAAGCCGCGGGCGGAAAGCTAGTTGTTTATATTTTCAACATAAGATTGTTACAAAATATCAATCTACATGTGTGGGACTTTTACTACCTTTTAGTGTAAAAATTTGTAAGCAAACATAAAAAATATTCCATACTCCACACTGCTCAAATATCATGTTACTGTTTGTGTTATTTTTACAACAAAACAAAACCGAAAACACGGACAATTGGCAGCGGTGTGATTGTTCACCGATCACTGAACAAACGATGGATGTCCTTTGTGCCAATCAGTGGGGCGCTGATACCAGAATAATACCCACACTATTAAGCCCACAGACGTCTAAATAAAACAGAAATAAACCTAATAATCTATGGCATAAAGTCTAATTTATTATTTTGGACTGTAATAGATCCGCTGTCATGTTTTTTTTGCGCAATGATAGCGGCTCGTTCGTGAATATTTGGTGGTGTCAGGAATTAGACCGTTTTGTCTCCACGTTAATGGTCGAAACGTGACCGTATAAGGTGTTCCTAATTTCACAATAATATGTCCCAAATGTGACAATGATGTACGGTGAAATCCTATTCAAAGTTCGGCTAATTTATGGAACGAAAGACATTGATGAACGCTCGATTCTGGCTTTTATATCGGTTAAAGGCGAATAGCTAATCTTTGATAAATGATACTGCAATTACGCTTTTAGTCTAAGATCCCACCGCTTGATTCTGCAGCTATCTGTTTTTTCGATACAACTAATTTTAAATTAATGTTTATAAAGTATACAATGCATTAGGGATAGGTTGCCTATCAAAAATTAGCCGCAATTACCTGAAATTAATTTCAGTAAAATTATTTTGCTGATGAAATTTGCAGCTATATGTTTTTTTAGTGAATTTTACGACATTTGAAAGAAAATAATGTTACGAATTCAAAAAGAATTGGTTGCCAGCTCTCCGTCAGCCGCAACGTTAGGGTTGCCAGGTGTAAACAGGTATATTAGTGTTAATTATATACACACACTTGTTTTTTTTAAATCTTAATACAAAATAAATACATTAAATTTTTGACAGGCATCTGTCACCTTATATCAAACATTAAACGAACGTGAAAATCGAGAAGAAATTAATGTTCTTTACAATTCACAGACCTCTCCAACCCAGGCCTACAAACTTTTACATTACTTACTTACTTCCATGCATTTAGTAGCTGTAATTATTCAGCTGCGTTTTATGATAAAGGAAAGATCAGGCCATTCAAATTTTTTTTAAATTTTGAAAAATATACTATTTGAAAGGTCCTATTAGGGGACCTTTCAAATAGTTTTCGCATCGTTGACTAATGCCAAGTCCTTTTTAATGATGAAATAATTTCTGTTGTTCAGAAATTTACCAAACTTTTGTAAGGCGTAAAAAAATGCAATATGTTAATAGAGTGTAGCCTTATTGCATTTTTTTGGATAAGATAGGATAGGATTTTACATTTGCATAAGATCTTCCAAAAATAATATTCAGGGACAAGAAGAAATTTTTTTTTTAAAGAACGTCACGAGTTTTGACTCGAAATTGATTCCCTTATTGGAAATTATAAAAACAAAATTTGTTGAGAAATTGTTTCATAAATTGCATGTGGCAAAATGTAACTAAGCCATTTTGTATTACTTTTAATCCAGAAGACTACGGTTGGTTAGTAATTGATGGATATTTAAAACCAATATGGTTCATTGGCGATCCAACTCCAATGACTGTAGAAGATATAACTTTAGATGTACACCAACAAGACAAAGATGAAAATATAGAAGTAGATGATGACTCTGATGATTCAGATGATATTGACACCGATACATACAATGAATAAGAAAAATTAAAGACGTATAATTATAAGATTTGCATTAAGAATAAGTTTAATGATTCAACATTATTAAATATATAATTAAATATAACTTAATTAGTAAAAAATCAAACTTTTTACTTTTATAATAAAAAAACTTTGAAATAAAAATCATTCTTTAACGTCATCATTATATGTTCCATTGCTCTGATTGACTAATGAAAATTAGTGTGTATGAATTGATGTGTACTAATTATTCCAAATTAAAAATGATAATATTAATAAGATTAATCATAATAAAAGCCGTTATTAATCTAATAAAATCAGAAATATTACTATACATGAACATTGAACTAATAAACAAAAAAACTCCGATTTTCTTAGTAATGTTTAAGCAAAACAATAGTTTTCCCAGAATGTAGCTAAAAATTTGATAAGAGCTTCTTTGAAACTGATTTTTCATAAACTTTCGCAGAAGTTTTCAGGCCTGGGTTCTAGAGGTCGGTTAATTGTGTATGGAACATCATTAATATAAATGTGTATACCTGGCAACCCTAACGTTGCGGCTGACTGAGAGCTGGCAACCAATTCTTTTTGAATTCGTAACATTATTTTCTTTCAAATGTCGTAAAATTCACTAAAAAAACATATAGCTGCAAATTTCATCAGCAAAATAATTTTACTAAAGTTAATTTCAGGTAATTGCGGCTAATTTTTGATAGGCAACCTATCCCTAATGCATTGTATACTTTATAAACATTAATTTAAAATTAGTTGTATCGAAAAAACAGATACCTGCAGAATCAAGCGGTGGGATCTTGTACTATTTAGGATTGCCGTTTCGAACCAATTTCTTTATTTTTACGTTATTGAAATTACATCTTTAATTTTTTGCCGGTTTGATTACATTAACCTTTATTTAATTAATATTACGCTATTTTCTTCAAATCCGTTAAAGTACTATGCATCTTAATCACATTAAAATAACGGGAAATTTTTATATAGACCCGTGCAAAAACGTGAACAGAAAAAACATTCACTTGCCCCAGCGTTAACCTGTGACACAAAACAAGACACTATCGGACTAATCACCCCGAGTAAAAGAGAAACAAAGAAATATAGAAAAATGTTTCTGAGTAGACCTTGGATAACTCCGGAAGCAATGCTTTTCCGCAGCTGATAAACTAGACAAGTTAAGGAAACAGTGGAAATGTGAGCAAGATATATAGAGCTTTCAAGAGGGTTGTTTTATCTACATTTCTTTATTTTTCGTAAATAGAAAATTTTCCGCCCGTCAGCAGTTTTCGTTAAGTGATTTGTTAGGTAATACGGCTATCAAAATCTAATTTTGCACGACTATTCATTTTGAATGAGAAAGAATGACAATCAAACTATCTATTTGCAGTCAGTGTTAAAACCAAGATTTAATTAAAATTTGGTTGTAATTATGATCTCTGCCAAACTTTAAGCTTAATGGACGAAATTTGTAGTGACTTTAAACTTGCTGAATACAATGATTCAACGTCCCCCTTCCTGATTTGATTGTTCAAATATGAGGAGTATTTACTCTTGGTTTAACCAACGAAACGTGTAGGTAACCCAAAACCAAAGAGACATACATAAATAAGGTAGAACGGGTCCAATTTGGCACAGGCCTGTACCTACAGGGTAAATAAGCGCTCACATTGCTCACAAATTGTTATCTTGTGAAACGAGACGTGTGATTCGGGCAACGACGCGTGATCCCTGCAAACCGCGCTGAGGAACGCTCTTCAGTTAACGGTAGTGGTGGGCAAACGTTATATCGATATGTATAACTAAATATAGGGTTTTACATTGTTTTTAACCATCGTAGTACTGTGGCATTGTTGTCAAATCTTATAAGTGCAAAGGGTTCTGCATTCAATCTTTGAGGACGATTGTTAACATGAAAGTATGAAATTGTTCATTGACAGTAGATGTTACACAATGTTTTATCCAAAATTTACTACATACAAACTGTTAGAGAGAGAATGTAGAGAGAATGTTAATTCTATTATAATTATTCATTATCATCGACTTATAGGTGCAAGTCCTTGTGTTTTGTTGTCAAATTCTAATTACTTTAGAAATAGTTACTATCAATGTGTGTTAACGTTGTATTGTGGTAAATTTATTTCTGTTGCTAATAAGATAAAAATATTTCGATGTTTTACAACACTACAATTTATGAAATTAAATTTTCTGACGTGAACAAGTCACGAACATTTGTAGCTTTTCCGAGTGTAGCGGGAAATTGCGATCTCTGCGCTCAGTGCAAAATATAAGATCAACCCGCAGTTCGTTTAAATTGCGGCCGAGAATTTATAACATACCTACTACTTTATAGCTTTATGCTCTCGTATTCTAAAATAATTGAAATTCAAATGGCAACCTGCTAGATATTTATACTTTTCTAGGTCATATCTCAGCAACCAAAGTATTAATCTGTCTGGCCCATATATCAAATGTAGGGGTAACCCTTAGCAATGGTAACAAGTGTCCACGCAATCGTCATCCTTGACCGGACGGCATCGATGAGTGATTGCGAACACATGCCGTCGGCACCCGCCAACTCATCGCCCGTACTACCCATAGGGTTGAGCCAATTTTCATATTCGATTATTTTCAGTAATCTTCGGTAAAATTCGGTTCGTGGTATAAATAGTATTAGACGTAAGCTGCAATATTGTTACGCTTTTGGCCACGGTGTCGGGTAGTTAATGAGAATGACAGTGTTGTTTAATTTTAGTGCCCATAAAACTCTCTGTTACGGTCCTGTGTTGCTAATAAGTATTATTATAGATATCCTTTATGGTTTACAATTCATTTTATTTCAATCTAATTTTAAATTCGTCTACGGTATATTTAAATTTAAATATATTATTATTAGTTTCTACACATTCAAGTAATCCTATTTGATCTATTATATTGCTAATGTTACAAACAAGATGTTTTAGTGAAATGGCGTAAAATCGCCAACCCTACATAAGACGAGGGTGCTCTAAGATAATTATCTTTTTTACTGAACGCACCCGACGCAAGTTTTAATAACGTGATAAATGCCGCGGAAGGCTTGCCGGTGACGCGTAAACCGGAGGGTTTCCGAACGAATCCACGTTTGATTAATACCTCACTTGTTATGTTACTTTCATTGCAACAGATGCTTTTTATTTTCAAGTAATTTTCTTCAAAAAATTTTCTCTCCCTGTAAAGATAAAGCGGGGATCGTGTTTTAATTTTACGCTAAATTAGCCATCTTGTTCTGTCGTATTAATGCGTTGTGTCAGATGTTGCGCTGCTAATTTGTTTGTGGCGTAATACGTGACAAATTATCACTTCCGAATCGCAACTATTCGTTCAAACATAAAGTTTGAAAATGATAATATTGTAATTACCTAATTACTTTAGTCAAAATATCCGCCGTTTGGTTGATAGAGACATAGATACTTAGTAAGAACATTACAAATTTTCCATAAAATATAAAAAAAGAAACATATACCTATTTTAGAATTGACATTGATTTCTGATCTTATACATTCACAAGACTACCTACTACTACTACTGCATATGTATCTACGCTGTTAATAACAATTTATGAACTATTAAATTATCTGTAATAGAAAAAAAAAACAACAATTGTCCAACTCAGTAATCAATTTAAAGAACAATCGCTCAAAATTTTACGCACCTACTTAGTAATAAAGTACTGGATATCCCTAAAGGGACAATAACGACGTAAATTGATCGGTCATTTAATTAGAGTTGAAATTTCGACCAGTCCACTCTAAATTATGGATAGTTTTTGATCAATATCATCTACACCCTCGATTTGTCTATTTACCGAAGCAATAGATCAAGTTTAAATACCCCTAATTTAACGCACAAACAACTTGCCCCTGTCAGGAAGGTACACATCTTCATAAAACACCGTTATTGGTATTATGACTCAATCGAATGCATATTAGAGGGAAACTTGAGTGTCCGTCCGCAAATAACATGCTCTACACCCCTTGTTACATCGTCGATGTTATGTCTGAACAACCCTGTTATTTTACACAATTTACCTACAGGGTTAACCTCTTAAATAAGCTTTCGTACATCGGGTATAAAAAACATTTTGAGTTTTATTTTAAATTTCATGTAATCTTTGGATTAAGTGGTTTATTTTCAAAAACTTTTAAATTTACTTACGTATTTTCTGGTAATCCAATTTAAATTCATTAAGTTATTATAATAGTTTGAATTTGTAAGTTTTCGCTATACTAGTTTTATAACTATGAAGATAATAATTCTAAAACATCATAAAATCGCAATATTCACAAATGGACTCTCAAGAGGGATTATGTTTAGGTACGTACTCTTAAACTGAACAATAAAAAAATCGGCCAAGTGCGTGTCAGGCCACGCACAGGAAAGGGTTCCTCAGTCACCCATAATGGTACGTGGATTGGAAATCGTATCCAATGGATAATAATTGTTATGTTTACGTATTAATGCGTTAATTTTGTATGACATTTTCTAAGTAAGCGCCTTGTAAAAGTTAAGCCTCTATAACTCCTGAACCAATAAAATTATCTGATCCATTATAGTTTTTCTTTAAAGTTCATTATATGGACCACTATCACGAATTTTCCCAGAATTTTAGAGCCGGCCGTTTAGCTTTTAGAGGGGGGGGGGGGGATGCCCTGTTTTTACAAAAAAGGGGCCTTTAGAGTGAAATTTCTCGCAAATGGATACCTTAATCAAAGAATCGTCTTAGAAACCCTTTTTTGGTTTTTAAAAGACCTATCTAATGATACCCCACATAATGGGGTAGCCGCAAGAAAAAAAAAACATCCACACGTTACGTGTAGGGGAGGTACCCCAAATAAAAATATTTTTCATAATTTTATTGTAGCACTTTGTCGACGTAATTACAATTCATATTCATGCAAAGTTTCATCTTTCTAGCACTTACCGTTTGGACAGTAAGTCAAGGACGGACGGACGGACGGACGGACGGACGGACGGACGGACGGACGGACGAATCTATAAGGGTTCGAAGTCATGAACTTCGGAACCCTAAAAACGTGTTTGAAATATATTAGAAATAGCAGAAACCGATCATAAAAGAAACTTTCAACTCTACGATTTATAAATAATTACCAAATAACAAAATCTTAGTATCAAAACTAAAAGTGGAAAAGTTAAATCAACATTATGGCCCCTATAAATATTGCAAATTCAATTCAAAAGTATTATTCAAACAGCAGTAATAAAAAACAGATTTATAATCCTCGAAAAGAGATATTTATAAAATTAATTCATCAGTACAAGGGGTTCTGTTAGATTTGGGGAAGTAAAATGACAAATGGACAAGCTGTGACATCGGCGTTACATCGCGACATGTACTAATAGCGCCATCTATTGCGGTCAGGCGATGTCCGTTGGCTATGGTTGTCAATATAAATGAGAAGAGGGCGCTTAAACCGAGAAAGGTTTATTTTATTACCAATGCATGAGTTGTGTGATTTATCGTATATTCTACGTAATGTGTAAAAGTAAAGCATTAAGTTATTAATATTATTAAATTTTTATTTTAATATACTTGTTCACCACTTTTTGGTTTCTAAACTCTACAAAACTACGACTCTGGTTAGTTTAGTAGATATTAGATAAAACATTTCTTTATAGTTTTTAGGCGTTGATTATAAAAAATATCATCTTTGCTTTCTTTGCAAATGATACTCTGACCTAGTCACTGCGTTTAGAAGCGCAACGGTGTACGCAACGTGATTAAGTAGTAAGTTCTCTAAGTTACCTCTAGATGGCGCGCTATAAAAAGTTACAGAAACTATCGAGAGCCTTGAAATTGGTTCGTAATTTATTAAATCCCTTAAATATAGCAGTAGTAGATAAAGTTTAAGAATAAAAATATTTAAATAATATGTAGTGATTAGATTTTTTTTTATATAGTATCCAGAAGTTTGGTACTTACTTGAATACTGCTTACAGGTACTTGGCAAGAATGGTGTTCGCGGCTGGCTGGATGGTACCACAGAGAGGAGTAACTGGCTGAAACTGGTGCGCTTTACCAACTATCCTCATGATGTCAACGTGCAGCATCTCTTGCTGGCAGGCCAAGTATGATCCTTGACAGTTTATTTTTATTTTTTCAAAACTTTACGTATGTTTATTGAGTTTACAATACATAGAGGGAAGGAGCTCATCGGTATATAAACTATTAAATAATGGCGTCTCTTGCAAAAATATTGACAAATTGGAATTTAAATTCGATAACACACGAAATAAACCAAAATGTTCTGAAATCATTCGAAAAGAAAGAAAATTACATACGTGTGAATATTTGTGTAAGTTTTCAGGTGTTATTCTTAAAATTTGCACTCTGCCCTTAAATTTTTTTGGCAAATTAAAATTAATGACTATCAAATCAACTACCGATTATCACAACGATCCCTAAGCTCATTGTGTCACTACCCCAATTAAATTTGAATGTGGAACGTTGGTACTTCCGGTGGCAGAAAATCGGTGTACTGAACAACTGTATGGTACTTCCGGTCAATGAGGGGAGCGAACAGATGCGGTGATTAGATTCTCTTATTTAGGGTACATTTATTTTAACCGAGGTTAAACGTTATTTGATATTTGAGTACACCCTGTAGGCATTGAGGTAAAATTATTGAATGAGGACTATTATAACCTATGTAGATATCTTGGAGTCTTTATCAATAACAAAGGTTTGTTCTAACATAAGATAAACTTAATAGCTTCTACTAGTCTATATTTAGATATCAATTGTTTTTGATCATCAAATCGGTAATATAAATATATTTAATACGAGGTTAGAGGTGGTACGATTTCAATTATTATGAATTTGTACGTAACCTTAGTTAAAAGTAAATCACGTTAAACTATTTAGTACTATTTGTTTGCTGGTCACAATTGTTTTGGTTTTTTAAACCATGTTGTTTATACTATGATATATTGATTGTTATACCATAAGGTTATCTCAGTCAGGATTCTAATACAATTGTTATTTATCTGTTCTGTTAATAAGAATTACGGCTCGATTACGTAGCCACAACGTGTCTTACAAGTCCCTAACCCGCACTCAGCCAGCTTAGGGACGTACGGCCTTAACCCTCTCCTGACAGGAGAACCGTGGCCAGTATTGGGACGTTATGAGTTGCTGTGTTAATAAATAATTTTATATGTAATATTCATCATTGTTTTTTACAGGTGTGGTACAAGGTAGTACGAGAAATCCCTTCAGGTCAGGAGTTGCTTCTGGGTCCCAGAACACCCTTGCCCCTTCAAGATGTTATGCCATCTCCTGGTAAGTATTATTGAATATATGAATTTTGATACGTTTGTGGGAGTTCCATATGTAGATATTCTCATCGCATCAACAGAATTCAGCTGTTAACTGCTGGATATAGGCGTCTCCTTAACAAGGAGGTTTTGGCTTACAATACTACGCTGGCCAGACGCGTTGGCAAAGGATTTGTTTAAAGTTTACTTGTCTTCGCATCGACATAGATGTATAGACAAAGATATGTTAATTGAAATCAATTTATCTAATATCAGAACAGAATCATGATTCTTTTCAGGATGATAAAAATAACCTTCACCTAATATAATAAAAAGCAGAGGATTTATATTAATTTAAACCACATTTGCTAAAACCAGTAAGCAAGAACCCATTCGTATTGCGTTTATTTCTGATGTATGATTTTATAAATTTATATTCAAGTTAACTATGACCTGACATATGACAAGCATGATAAATAGCCGGTGTATTTATACTGAATAGTTGTCAAACACTGGCTTACGTAGCATATTTATGTTTTGAGTCAGAACTTGAGCAACGAGCGATAGTTAGAACAATTTGGTTGTAAAAACAAAATAAAATTTGTAGTACAGATTAGTTAATATTATTTAATCTAAGTCAATCTAACTAACGGACACTCTCATTTCTGATTCTCACATTGACTACCGAGACGGTTGAATCACGGTCACGCGCGTTCACGCTCCGATGCCTCCAGGGCGGTACTTAATTGGGAGTCACCTGCCCTCTGCACTGGTGGACTTGCGTCCCCAGGTCATATACCACCCTTGATACAGGCTGATATGATTTTATAAATATTATGGTATATTTTACTAACTGAAAGTCAAAATTTAAGCTTTAATTTAAGTCAATATATATTATGCCTATCTCATTTCAATTTTAGAACATTCAACTCTGAATAGCTCTATCCTAAACACTGGCCCATTTACATTAGATATTTTAGATTTTATTATGTCAGTATTTTAAATGTACACACGGATATTAGATGGTTATATTTAAAATCTGTTGTAACTTGTCATTGATGATATGTAAGCATTATTGGTAGGTATTGCGCTGGTTCTGAGTTTGGAACTCATTATTCTGTTTTAAATAATTACTAGTGCATCATGACAAAAAGTAGCCCAAATCCTTCTCCAAGGTAAAATCTATATCTATTTCATCTAAATCGCTTCAGCGGTTAAAAGTGAAGGGATCAGTTTAACCGACTTCAAAAAAAAGGAGGAGGTTCTCAATTCGTCGGATCTTTTTTTATTTTATTTCATATGTTCAGCGATAATTTCGTCGTTTATGAACCGATTTCAAAAAATCTTTTTGCATTATAATGGGCGTAGCTTACAGGTGGTCCCATCGTCACCATATCGGGATCTGATGATGGGATCCCAAGGAAATCGAGGGAACTTCTCAAATATCATAGGCATAGTTGTCGCGATTTGGGTACTCGGAATAGTTTTTTTTACTCGGAATAGTGTGTGTGTTTATGTACTCGTAAATCCGTAAAATAAATGTGTAAAATCCTAAAATTATCACGACTACATTGGAGAAACCGTAAATCAAGTTATCACCTTTTGTGTTACAATACGACAATACCCAGGCGCGATAATAATTACCTATAATTTATTAGATAAGGTCTCATTTTCCGTATGTTGTTTCCTATACGCATATGTATTAATGACTATATTTTTTGTAAGTAAGTAACAGTACCTACATTAAAAATATTGTTAAGGAAAATTGTGTAGCAACTAGTAACCTACATTTTGATCGTCATTCAAATAACCATGAGAATTGAATTAGTCATCGAATTTAGATCCATTCATGGATTTTCTAGTCTTACTAACATCTAGTACAAATAATTACGAGTTCTATTATATAATTTACTACTACTAATTAAGTCACATTTTATTCGCCTAATCTACTATGAAGATTATCAAAGAAAGTCGTTATAGCCTTCACTAATCTAAATATATACTATTATAGATAACAAATAAAAACTAGTTATGTTATCGTGTGCTATCACAGTTTAGAGTACTAATAAAAAATGATGTCTTGCACTAAATCTAGAATATTAAAAAAATGCACTTTAAACAAATCAAATTTAAACGATAAAAAAATTATTTTGTAAATTTATCAATACCAAAGTGACTCTACTCAGCCTGATGGAAAGCGTGAGTAGAATCCAGGAGTAGGGGTCACCATTCTTATTGTGAGTGCATACAATGCAGCATGGGGACCCACACCATGGTGACCTTTGTCTGAATGGTTGAGCCTCTGGTATCACACTCACAAACGAAATACGACAGTACGACTGCTGTCATTTTCGTGTTGGTCTTCTGTGTGTGGGTAGTTCTGCCCCGGTCGAGGCGGCCGATACATGCTGAATCCTTTTAATAATATTCTGTTTATATAGTAAATAAAACATAAAACATCGTACTGTATTTAAAAAAGTCATAGTCAAGTTAAGGGCTTGGACACACCGGTGCCACGCGCGCATGCGATATTTAATTTAGATAAATCGCGACGTACGCGCCGTCGCGCGACCGTGCAGTGAAAAATCACGCATATGCTTTGTTAATGCGAGGGCGAATTTAATAACGTTTATTATGATTTACTAGAAGGTGTAGCGTTTACTTAGGGATAGTAAGTAGACTCCAATTCTGTAGCTTTCGTTGAAGTTGGCTTTTTATAACGTATAAGGTGTAACGTATTAAGATACCAAAATACTTTTTTCTTTTATCTATTGCATTATTGTTACATTACATTAACAGCGTTAACGGTAGTTCAGTACTGGATACAGGACTTTTCTTAGAATGGAGGTTTTGTTTAAAGAGAAAGATTGCTATTCTAAAAAACTTCTAATGTTTTGCAATTTTTTAATTTCTGTAATTCGTGTATTCATCGTATTAGGTTTTCTGATTCCCACTTGATAGTTACACTGAAATTGTGTAACAGTGGGCAAATTGTAACAACTAAAAAGTAATAAAGTCACTGCATATAAAAGTATACAGTATGTTTTACAGAAATTTCTGATAAAGCTATGTTTAAATTATCAGTTTCAACAGAAACTTCCCAAGTCCTTCACGTTTATCTCGCGTTGTCACTTCCAGAGAATATTACGTTATTGTAAAGGGTCTTCAGTGCTTCCTGTAACGCCTTCCGGTGTGTCAGCGTCGCACCCGGTACTGGGCGGTTGATTTATGCCCTTCCAATTGCACGTAATTGTCGCCTTCTGTAATTGTGTTAGAGTGTTACGCATTTATATTATATTTAGGAAATTCAAGCCATCAGTTTACTATCATACAAAGTGATAAATTTAAGATTGATTTCAAAAATGATCAAACTAGATATATTTTTGGATCAGTCAAAGTAGTTATTTGAGGATAGAAAGAAATATTAACGTTGGAAGTTTTTCTCATTACAGAAATAACATTTTATTGACATAATATGTTTATGATTTATTAACAATTGTTATTTTGTGGTACTTACGCAATTGATTGTAATATCACATTTTGGTAATTTATAATTCGATGACCGCACGCGGTACCCACATACGTACATCCTCTACAAACATTCAGCATGACATTTCAATATTCCACAATGACTCTTAAATATCCATAATTAGAAACGATTTGCAGCATTCGAGCATTTATCAATTTGTCATAATGCTCGGGACCCGATTCAATTGCATAAAGCTTGATTGATGGTGTCTCCGTCACCACTCACATTTCACTCATTAAATAACTCTTCCATAATTTTTTCACCAAAGGATTAATCCACCCAGAGATGTACAATATAATCAACATGACATTATTGATCGATAACCACTCTGTCTTTAATTTATTACTACTATTTACATGCGTAGGTACAGATTTGAGCGATCTGTTATCGCATCACTAGGCACCTTAAATTCGCGAGATAAGCACCGATAATAAACATCATAAATAATGACACAGATTTATTGTTACAGAAATGTTTTCATAAAGGTCATTTTGTGCCTAACCTCATTCCTTCCATAGGCTGGTGAGACATTTAGCAATATCTATGAATATTAAATAGCGTTATTCGTACATGTTATAAAACTACATTATCTGTCTATCTTCTTATCAATGCATTAAATAATCAGAATTATAGATTAGATTCACATAAATGAGGCAATACTAGTGGGTTATCCTGCCAAATACCCGTTCGTTATCTTTAAGATTATTTTGTGTTTTTCTCATCGTACTTTCCTGTCATAAAGTTCGATATACCATTTAAGTTTCGAACTTTAATGTAAAATAGAACCTGACATTACTTATTTACGTTGATTGCGCGTGCTTATTTTTTTTTTCATGATAGCGATAGTAATCATTATAATTCATCTCCCGTCATATGCAATAACAATAATAGAGAGTTAACCCTTCATTGGCTATACTTTTTTCAAATAGGCCGCGTGCATTCGTGCGCGTAATGAATGAGTGTCGCGCACATTGACATTTGTCATCGCGCAATTGTCGCGCAGATTAAAATTGATGACATTGCTTTGTCCAGCGGCGCACGCACTATTGTGCTTTTTATCTGACTTTTGAATATGATTTTCCATATTGATAAGAGAAATGGATTACGATTGCTCAATATAAATTTGTTGCCACAGTCGATTTAAGGAAAATCCCAATGAACGGAATTCCCGAGTCCTTCCTGGCTACAATTTTGTAATCCTTTTATTGTTCTTAAAACCATTTTAATGTACTTTTAATGTTCACTTATTTCATAACTAATACTATTGAGCATATATCCCAAATGACAATTTTTAAAAGTTAGATCTAGTGTGTACGTTCCATAGTTACGCAATAAGGGCAATAATGAAAACGCAGAAATTAAAACTTCACACAATTGCAAAGATCCCTCGCAAACAGAATGATTAATCAAAAAATTAACCAACAACAATGGCCTCACCCCCATTAAACCGACGACAATCGCTCGGCGTCCCACATCGCGTATTTATTTAACAATCAAATAAATATTACGCACAATGAAATAGAAATATTTCAATTTAATAACGCCGCCCCCAGTGAAGGGTTGAATCTAGTCCTCTGTCAGACTTTTATGCGGAGATTAGATCGTCCTTTATCTTGATGTTACGCGAAATTGAATAATTTCAAGACCACAATGGAATTATGAATTGTGATTTTACAATCCGTTTGGCATTTTTTATCTTGACTTTTTTCTACTTAATTAATTTGATATGGTTGATAATCAGAACATTCACTTTGAGAGAGATTATATTCTATATATATTCAATTATCTTCTTAACTTTAAAGCTTTTAAAAAAAATAAACAGTAGTTTATAAGGTCTTTTATTTGCTGGTGAGTTTCAACATATTTATTTTAATTCTTGTAAGAAACTCTCCTTTAAACTATTCATCTCAGATCAATGTAAATGTGCCACCTTAATAATGCAACGGGACCGTTTTCACCACGGGGTGTAACGGTAACATGCGCGTGCGACGCACCTGATGCGTTTCAAGATTTTGCCTTGAGCACAAATAGGACTCATTTCCTCGTAGGAAACGAGCCCTGAACGCATCGTAAACAACACTGGCAGATTATCGGCACGATTGTTCCTTCGTAGAAAATGAGAATTGAATTGAATTACCCACCTTACTTTGTAAAGGAGTAAATCTGTGGTAGTTAGATCTTTGTCAATGTGATCCCGGTACAGCATATTCCGGTTTTCAATGCTTTTACCATAATCATACTGCCGACGTGAGTACTTAACTATGTTGGTACAGATTTAGTTTTCTATTCCCATTTATTACTTAATACTTCCAATCAACAGGTACTTTTCTTAACTCTACTTTCTTTGATGGTTTAAATTTGGTAAATATGAATACCATTCAAACATTTTTAATACGTTCATAATTATTATAAATAACAAGACATAAATGCAAGTCAACCGAAAATTATACGAGTGTAACAGGTGTAGTCTTTTAGGGGTTGTATTCATTACCAAATCGGTAAGTCACCGTCACGCTGCGCGGGCGCAACTCGCGCCATTTGGTGACGTCGTGGGAAAACTTAACGATCACACACCCTGACTTGTGCGATATGAAAAATTTGTGTAATGAGTTACAACTGACTATTAAAGATAGTGGAATATTGTTTTTTTTCATTTGGTTTGATAACTTTAGTTTGTACTGCTATGACAGTAGAGTTAGGTTTTGTATCGTAGATAGGTATACATTGACCAATAGTATACTGAGTAATAGATTCATTAAAAAGGCAAACTTTATTTTCTAGAGTTAAATTAATTTTGTTGTTTTTTTTACTGCACTATATATTGTTATATTTGATGTAAGTTAACCAATAAATTTGTCTGTTGGTATATTCAGTATTTTCAATAATAGAACAGGGCTTGTTTGTAAATCTAGAAGGTGACAATAGAGCAAAATAGTTCCTAATAACAATCAGATGGTCATTTGTGACCAAACACATAATGAAATGTTACACCGACATTTTATACTAATGCCTCTACTGTTTCCCGACATAATATAAGCATCAATATGCATATTTAAATAAAAACGGGACTTATTCGTATTTATAACCATAAAGTAAATAAATTAAAAAAATGTAAAATAAATCTCTAATCACTCATTGAATAAATGTTTAAAACCACAAACGGTGCCTAAGTCACGCATAGATGATTTTCCATATTTCCCCATCGGTCGGGTCAAGTGAGCATATTAACCCTCGCACGGCAGGTGGGGTGGGGGTGTGACTGGCCCATGATAATTTGTAACAAACACTTCAGTTCTGCATTGACATCACATAGTTCAGTTCACCTTTGCCCTTTACTCTTCTTGTGACATCTTCAGCTCTCTAGTGACATCTTTCTAACTTCTAACTCTTCAGTGACTAATTTGAAACTTGCGTATCGGTGACCGAGGTATGTCGTTTCAGTAACGTAATATTGTTCTTTCAAGATTTCAGATTTAAGGAAGCATTCATATTAGTAGAAAAAGTGCCTAAATTATTAGGGTAACTGAAAAAATACTAATATTTATAAATTAATCAAAAAAATATTAAAATATATAAAATATATCAAGCTAATTTGCTGAATGGAATTTTAATTCTACATTGATTTATATTTTACTAAGAAAAATATGTGAATGCACTCTTAATAAAGTTCTACAAGTTTAGAAAATACTTCAAACAACGCGTTATCTTTTTCAGTTACAAAAGCCTGAAGTTTCGCTTAGAATTTCAGCCGTTTTAATTTTGAATTTTCAAATGTAAAACAATGTGTCCTACAGTATTATATACGGCATTTGAACCACTCCATCGTTTTGTTTTCGTAATATCTATTACACATTTAGGAAATCAAACTACCGTCGTCTTTCAGTGAGAGTTTTGTAACTTGATATTTTTATGTAATGTGGTTTCTCTGATGATTAATGTTAAAAACACTTTTTTCTTTAGTAAAACAGAATTGTATTTCGATTAATAAAAGTAAAAAATAAAAGAAAATTAAAAGGTACAGACCGATCTGGGTCGGAGCCTATGAAGGAAATTTTGTGTCCTAATAGTAACTTGTCATGTTTGAAAATATACGAATACGACCTAGTTCATAAATATGGTTAGCATTAAAGCCTTTTTTACTAACACATAACTTCATATTTGTCCGATGATATCACATCGTTATCTTAGCCTTGCCTTATCACGGATGCGGCTCGTTAGACAATGCTCGAGGCGTGGTTTCGCCCGTCGTGACTAGAATTAATTCTGCATGTGTCAATGCGCCTTGTTCTAAACTTCCGACGCCCCGATCGTGATCCCATACGTCAGTGTGACGACAATTGTGGGCAAACGTATGACAAGTTATACACTGTTATTATAGGGTTATTTTCTTTTGATATGTTACAATTTCCTAGATAACATAATTGTGTCACACTGAGTTATTATTGTGTCTTAGCGAATGTTTTTGAAGGCTTTTCATGTTGCTCTTATTCTGTATGAAATAAATTTCAAAATGGAAGCAATTATTTAAAACAATTTACATTGGTTCGGCTTTATAATTAATTAATGATTCGCCAATTAAATCGTTTAATACTAGGGATAATACCTATTACATTAATTATGTCTAGTGTACCGTTTATGTTTACCTAGAAATGCTTTCGTATTTCAAGTATTTGTTCTCAAAGGAAAAAGTATTTTCTCTGTAACTATTGTACAGCTGCACTTATTCATGATATGTTCATGAAGAAGTACAATACAATGTAAGAACTTGAAAGTTTTCATAAACTTTAAAAGTGGTATTTTAAGTGGTTTTTCATCTGATTAAACATATCTATGGATAGAAAATATCAGTTCGAAACCCGTTATGAGTGTATTAGCTTAAATATCTTTGGTTATTACTGGAAATGACATAAACGACATCTTCGCAACGAATCATTGAAATTTCGAGTGAACAATTTAAATGTCCTCTTAATAAATTATTTGCGATTTATACAACTGCATGCTCTATTGATTTACATAGCCTAATATGCTTCTATAACAACAAGGAATTATAAATTACCATAGTTATGATTAAGAAAGTTTGATATAACTTTCTAATTACAAGAATGTTAATAACAGACGATCCATGTCCAGTCAGTCCACATAAATTATATTTTTTTATAGAATAATTTTTTAAGATATAATTTCTTTCTCTTTCTCAAAACTTTTAAGCAAACTAAAAAACAAAATACTTATTTTTTCAGAACGTCCATTGTCTACTGAGAAGTTCAGCTCCCTTCCCCAGGGTGAGGAGGAAGAAAGAGAGGACGCCGAACCGAGGTGCAACTTCTGTGACGCACCCTACCCTAACATAGATGTGTAAGTAGATATTTAAAATGTTTTTTTTTTATTTAACTACTTCTAGAACAAAATGTTGTTAGATTTCATTTTGAAGATCGTTAATTTTAGTTAATTCTTTACTTTGGCTGTCTAAATGTAATGTAATAGCCGTGAAGATATTCCATCGGTTAACATAATACAAAAAATTCTTCAAAAGAAGTTTAAAATGATAGTAATAACGAATTATGTGCTTTATAAAACCAGTACAAGCAAATATATTCAAATCAGACAGTTGAACGTACTATCTGAATTTAAGATGTCCGCCGGTACATGCAGGTCTCTATCGCTTTGAAACGTCTTCAAAATCATTAACCTCCTATCATTAATATTATAAGGCTATTCGAGAGCAGCAATGATTTATTTAGTGATAGTGATGTACTCGTTCGATAAGAAACACTTCGGTGATTTGTAGCTAGGCGGGGCGATGGCACGCGCCGCGATGCCATCTCTGCTTTGACTGAATCATTGCTACAGCCAAAACACGTGGCAGATGCCTGCTTCATTAGGCCTCAATTTATTTTAGAAAATATCAGAAATTTATCTTATGTCATTGCTTCTATAAACTTATCTTTATCTAACCAATTTTGTGAGATATGTGATGTGTACTTTTATAGATCTCAATATCGAATAAGAAAATATGAATATAAATCCATATCTCTCTCGTACTCTAAAACTATGTTCAGTGTCTTTAGTATACTTCAGCAAGGTGAATAACTTCACGGGTAGGAGTAAAATGAAAGTTGTTTATCTAGAAATAGTAATAATCATTATAGAAGCTACAACCCACAACGCGGGGCGATAAAATCAGTAAAACAAATAAACTAAACGTCTCATCACGAACGAAAGTATATCATGAATTTATTATCTATGTGACAAGCGATGGAAGGCCATAATGGCGTGTGTCATCATATTCTATCGAAGCGGCGCTGGCTCGTCAATAATGCAAGAGATAGAGATTATCAACATGCACCGTTCTAACGTATCCTCGCCCTTATCGCGCCATCACTATTGTTTCAAACGTTTATAATGTTTGTAGGGTATCGCGAGATCGATTAGTAATTTGATGTACGATATGTTGTTACTTTTTATGATATTAGAGGAAAGAGAACAGACGAGTTCATGTGGACATCTGATATGGTGGTTCTTGAAATCTTTAATTTTAATGAACAAAAATGGCACGCGTAGTTAACACATGACTAAACCACTTTTATTCTATCTTGTTGACATCAGTAATGTTTTAATAATATCATAGTATCATAATAGTACGTTACATACTGATACAACTCATTCATATTATTGATGTATTAAATTATAGAGTCACGAATGTTCTTGATACTTGTTCAAGCGTATTGTAATGCATCATTTTGGTTACAAAATCACATTGTAATCGGTCTTATCGAATTTCTTTCTTCCACTCTTACTTTCGTCAGCGCTCTGTCACAATTCGAATGATCATCGGCGCAGTCACACCTTGATACTTTATCAGATCGATCAGGTAGCGATTGCGAAGTCGAAACCGAAATTATAGGCTGGTTCTGATCACTTCTTTTGTAGAGTCATTATTGTTTGTATAAGCAAGTATATATTTTCGTTTTTTACTTTGTTTAATTTATAACTCTAATATAAATAATGATTATAAAACGACCGTTATTTGAATCTGTGGTGTCTTAAATCTGTATTTAAGGTGTGAAGCCCATCTTAACAACATACATTTTATCTTCAGTACAAGGATCCGTTCTAACAAGAGACGTTGATAATATCAGACCATCTCTATTATATCTTAGAGCCCTTATATCGACAACTCTGACTGTCACATAATGCAAAAGCAGACAGTCGTATTCTACTTCAAATCAAAACCATTTTATTTCAAGTAAACCATACAACGGCACTTTTGAAACGTCAAGTAGTCAGTCAGTAGTCAGTCGTGAAGCTAATCGTCTGTTCCAATTCGTAGATCCTATGGAGAAGAACAGACAAGAAACTCCATGGACACTCTTTTGACTTAATATTGATAATATTTTTTTGGACACAGAGTGAGCTATGATGTTACTCAACCGATTGTTAGGCTCTAGCGGGGATCTACAATCGATTATTAAAATGTAAGCACGTTCGTCGGGAGTACATCATTAGTTTGCTGGGGTCCTAAAATGTAACTTTGAAGTATTAAATATTATTTATGTTGTTCCAAGCTAGATTATGAACCAATATCGGATCATATTTTATTGCGCATTATATATTCACGTTCACGTTATAATACTTGCTTGGACCAAGAAAAAACTATAATGGTTAATTAGAAGCAAAAATCACAAAAACTATGAATGACATTGTAGAATGGCCGCTATAAAATACTGGTACTGAAGTTCTATTTCAATATGTAAATTATATATTTTTTTCTATGTAGAAATGCGCTTGGAATAAAATCACCTGTGTCAAGTTACATCAATTTACTAATACATTAAAGTCATACATCCTAAAAAAGTTTCACTCATCCTGATTTATTTATGTGGCGTCATTTTAGTGATTAGTTAGTATCAGTGGCTTGTGTGGGTGGGGCCTAATAGATCGGCTCGGAACGAAAGTTGTTCATTGGATGTTATCAATTCGTGAACATGTAGATTATTCCTATGATCGGACTATCGGAAGATATCAACGAGAACAGCGTGTTCGCTCTCAATCTCGATCTCAGCACTCGTAATAGTATTAGGAGAATAGTTTAACTGTTGTTAGTTTTGAAGGTCTTCGTTTTGTCGTTGTTCTTTCATGATATCGTAAAGTCGTAATGGTCAACATATACGCATAATAAATATCGTATTCCTACACATTATAAATAATATGAATAATTCACTTGCATGTGACATTTTTTGAGACAAATTAATTGAAATCCATGTGCGGTTTTATTTTTTAATCTGGACTAGATCAATCTATGTACAGTTTTTATTCCTATAAATATTACATTCTGTTCAAAAAAATAATTAACAAAACAGTTTTAGTCTGATGAAGTCTTTTAAAAATACGTGATCCTATTTATCGGCTATAAAATACAAGAATTATGGTAGCAACCAGGTGATAAATAATACGCAACTATTTCGTTCATAACAAAAAAAAGAAACACTCAATTGTAACAAGAATTACTCAACAAAAGTTAATAAGAAAGCTTTACTTAGATGTTATTGTAATGAAAAAATGTACGTACAGTGGTCGGTGGTGATCATACACGTAGATAGAGTACGCTGTTGCAAGGAAGCCCTGGGGCTACACTTGTATCAGAATTGCGCGTGAGTTGATTACAAATCTACTAAATAGCCACCAGACGAACTGCGCTCTCGTTCGAATGATGTGTTGCAATATTTCAAATGTACCAATTTATCCCTCGTGTGTACCATTTAGCATTATTTATGACCTAGAGACCACTTCGACCTAATATTGAAGTAGACGTAGCGGTATGGTTAGGTCGTTTGTTTGTCTAGCAATTGAGCGGTTCCAGGTTCGAACCACCGCCTATTACGCCACTGATTTTAAACTATTCTTAAGACCCAACGGCTCTGTGAAGTGGCTGTAATGCATTCGACTAAGCCTGGTTGGGTCATTAAATCAATTCTTGTTTAGTGTAGACTTATTACTAGTACTATTTGTAGTAGTCTGAATTGTTCTACACAATTCTCAAATGCTATGTTAACGCTATTTAGTTTGGGTGTATGACCAATGAACGTTCAGCATATGATTAACTGACGTTGATATGACTTTAGACCTATACGTAAATCAAAATCAAATCAAAATCAAAGCATTTATTTCAAGTAGGCCAGTTACAGGCACTTTTGAATTGTCGAAACAAAAATGTAGCTACAGTCCCAGTCACAAGACACAAAAACTGTGAAAGTACTGTAATGCCAACTTACTATATTCAAGTCAAGAGTTCATGTTTATTTATATTTGAGTTGATTTGTATTTCATTGCTGACTAATGTTTATTTTCCATGAAACTATGGTAACATCATTATAAATTCAATTATAGATACATACAGTTATGGGTCAATGGTAAATTTCCAACTTTAAACAGTACTCGGCGGAAATCCCGCTTCTCAGCTTTGGTTTATCATTAATGCATTGGAAAAATAATGCAAAACAATGTAGGTAAAACTTGTTTCTGTGCAAGATACGATTCTTTGTGAGGTGATACACGTGTTCATACGCTTCTATATTTACAAAATGCTCGCACTCTTACTTATATATGACAAGCTTTTGACCGCGGCTCCGCCCGCGTGTATGTCTGTTATCGCTGTAAAAAGAACCTTATGTCCTTTCCCAAGTTTCTGTCTATCTCTAAACCAAACTTCATCAAAATCAGTTCCACGGTTTAGGCGTGAAAACGTAACAGACAGACAGAGTTTTTTTCGAATTTATAATATTAGTAGGGATTTTATTTACGTTTTCATGTTAAGCTTAAGTTAATATTCTTTAGGTGGCTTTAAAATAACGTATGTAATTAAACTGTGAATTTTATTTTTGCTTTTAATGTTAATACGAGCTGGCCTGGTGGCTTCTTACCCCCTTAGAATTAATTTTAATTTTTGGATATGTAGTTTCATCTTCCTAGCCTGTATTATACCCAAGACTATTTGGGGCTGGCTACTAGTTCAAAATATATGCCGTATATATTTTGTTTAATATTCTTTAACAGATGAGAGTAGTTTAGAACTCTCTAAACTACTCTCGTCTAAGACAACCCGAGTGTAAGAAGCGACGGAACCATTACTGATGGTAGATTTTATTCCATAGATTAATTAAAAGATATGGTCGGCCCGCCATGCGCACCAGTGAAAACGGTCCATCGAGACTCTTGACAAGCACGATGCTTTCAAATAGATTGATATAGTTCTACTTGTTAAAGGAACGCTTCGATAAAGTTTCTTATTAAAACCAGCGATGGAATCTGTGCTACCAATGAAATTCGTCTAATGAGGTTTAACAGGTGCTGCATTAGAAAATCACCTTAAGGTAGTAAGGGTTGCGTTGCGTGCAACAGACCAGTTATGCCAACGAGAGTCACCGATACCGTTTTCGCAAATGATATACGTTTTCCATCAATTGTCAGTATACGTGTTATGACAGTGATTAGATTATACTTGATACTAGTCTCACAGAGAATATGGGATTTTTTATGTGTACAAATGCGATTATATCTTCGTTAAAATAAATCAATGTCACTAGTAGTCAAAAACATAATAATAAAAAAAAAACAAATTAAAAGTAATTACGTAAAATAAGTTTACGTTTAAACTACCTGTAGATATATATACAAATAATGCTGGCCTCTATTTTAATTCGTCTGAAGTCAGAACGTCCGTATTTCTCGGAGCGACAGCAAGTATGAATTAATTATCAAGGTATGTTATCTATGCGTAGGTGATCTTTATTCATAAAAGTGTTATTATATTGTCTCCTTGTGTAAATAATTACCGCATAGATCCAGACACCGAGGCCCCATTCCAGTTCGTTAGTGTAATCTTCTTACTTTCTAATAGAGTTGTTGGTAGTATGCGATAAAGTACAATTAGTATATAAAATGAAGCTAAACTACTACCGGTATGAAAATGTCACCGATTTAAGCATAGTTTATGAATGTTTCTTTCTAGGACATTAGATAGACTCACTTTGGCTGAGTTTCTGAATAATAATACTATGCTTCTATTGAAAGTACATGTGAAAATAACATTAACTGTGATTACAAATAAAAGTCCTACAAAATTTTAGAAGCTACTTGAAAGGTTAAATTCAAAAACTAAATGATGTTAAAGCTCAGGAACTGAAAGTATGAAATTTTAGTACTAATAATATATATCGTGAGGATTTAATATAATATTATAAACAAGAGATAACAATGTGACACAAAATATTAGTATATTAGAAAATGTTATAAATCACGTAAGCTTTCAAACAGGACAGTTCAATATATTTTTTTCCTGCATGGGAAATGAAGTTGTAACAATTTTAAATATTTTTGTCATAGCTACATGAAATACGTTACTAACTTCCTATTTTTATCATCTAACACATTATAATATTAACTTTGTATGCAATCCTGTATACAAAACGCTTAAACAGAACAATTATATCGGGTCATCACCGATATAAGTGTTCTGCTATATTGTTTCAAGTTATCGGCATAGCTTGACTAATGTAAACAGCTATAAAACAATATAAGACATTCAAGAAAGAAGTCAATGCACAAACAAACTCCAATATGGAAACTGGAATGCTACTATCCTTGAAAAAATCTACTAAATCTAAACGACCTTCCGCATCCCACCTACGTCATGCATTTTCGTACTAACTTTCTCTAGATATACGCGGATGTCAATATCAAGGGGAAATTTTGTCAGCCTTGACATTTAACGCGGGCCGATGTTATTTTTATATAAGGTTTTGTTGAATTTTGTTTCAGTCTTGATCGCCACTTGATTCAGGAGCACGCACAACCAGCAGCGGCTTTTCATTGCGAGCTCTGCAACCGTGCCTACAGCACCCGCGCGCTACTCCTGCGTCACCGTGCGCTTGCGCATACAGATATTAGAAAATATCCCTGCGAAAACTGTCCTAAGGTGTGAATCCAATACTTGTGGATGCCTTTATTATTTAACATAAGTATACAACTTTATAATGATAAAATTATTGAAATTAAATTAACTTTCATTTAAATATTATCTAGATCAGAAATTAAATACCTGGTTCAAGTCACCTTTTCATTCTTGCCCAATCAGTAAATATCGAATCAATTTTAAGTAAATGAACTGGGTCATTGTCTGTGGTGGTTATATTTCACCGTTTGCGAAACCTGATGTTATTTCAGGTATTTACCGATCCTTCCAACCTCCAGCGCCACATCCGCGCGCAGCACGTTGGAGCCCGCAGCCACGCCTGTCCTGAGTGCGGCAAGACCTTTGCAACATCCTCCGGCCTGAAGCAGCACACTCACATACACTCCAGTGTCAAGCCCTTCCAGTGCAAGGTCTGCTTTAAGGTGAGTTTTTTTCATACCACTACTGTATCTAAAAAGTATACGTAATTTATGTTAAGTGGGTATCTTCGCTATCATTACCAGGATATGAATTGGGCTTGCAAACTTCATAAAATAAAGAATCTTTTTAAAAAATTGCCAATTAATTTCAAACACAGTCTTGCAAGACCACTGTTAAATTGGCAGTTTTAAGGTCTAGTAATATTTTCAACTAAATCCCTTGATACCCATGGTATGAAAAGGTGTGGTGACACTCCGCATTCTTAATCACATTAAATGCATATTGCACAAATAGTAAATTGGTTTAAGTATTTACCTCAGGGATGTATTTACACAGTCCAAAGTTGTAGTTTGAATCGCGCATATTCCAGCATTTTGAATCAAAGTTCTTTGTTTACGTTGTATGTTTGTTTTCCTTATATTGTTTTTACAAAGCAATTAATAACCTGTAAGTGTTTAGTGTGTTGGTCATTTATACGCTAACAGATTAATGATTTATTAATATTGTTATTATTTTTGTCTGTATTTTTTTTACAAATTAAAGATTTCTTGATCTAAAAAGTAAATAGCTGAACTGTTGTAAATTGTTTCGTTGCTGTTTTAACCCAAGGAGGAGGGTATTCGAAATATCCATAGGTAGTAACAGTCACCTACCAGTAGGTGACCCTTCTACTCGTCTGGCCCGTATATCATAAAATAATATTGATTATTACAAAAAATAACATCGCAATTCTTAATGTTTTCAGGCATACACCCAGTTCTCAAATCTTTGTCGTCACAAGCGGATGCACATCGCCTGCAGAGCACTTGTCGAGTGCGTTAAATGCGGCCAATCCTTCACATCTTATGCATCTCTAACTAAACATAAGCGATTTTGTGACACCGCTACTGCAGCTTCAGTCAATCTTAGAGGGCAAATACCCCAAGGTTTACCACAAATACCACCACTATCAAACGTCGGAATGAACACTCCAAACAATACAAACCCATTCCCAATGTACCGGGGGCCAGCTCTACCGCTTCCCTATAACACATTCGCCAATTACCCAGCTTTCTTTTCTGCGGCTGCTGCAGCGTGTCCAGCAGAGTTTCTGAATCCACTATTTTTGAATGTACAAGGCGCTAGACTAGCAATGGAACACGACATGGCCCTGTCAAATGCTAATCTCATGTCAAAGCAACAGGAAGGTCGCTTATCCGTTAAAAGCATGGATAGTTCAACTTCTCTGGAAGAAGCAAAGAAACCTAAAGATATAGAGTTTGAAAATAAAAGAGATAGCTACAGTACAGACCGGGTTACACCGAAATCACAAACTCTTTATGCTAAACAATCACTTTCATCAGGCGAGGAACCATGCCCACAACAACGCCCATCCCCGGTGATGCCACCGAGTACGCCATTAATGCCATTTAATTTTTCAAAGGATGAATTGAAGAGGAAGTCACCTTTCAATTTTTCTCTTAAATCAAATAATAACGTTATCCTGGGCAACAAATCGGAATCACCTTTACCCAAAGATTTATCGAAGAATACAATGGAAGATGAAAAAGTTTCAGATTATTCAGATATTGAAGAAGACACAAAAAAAGTTGAAACTGACCAGCCACTTGATTTATCTGTTACAAGGAAACAGAATGATAAAGATTCGGAAGTAGACAACGATGATCGTTGTTTTCGTAATTCAGTAAAGTCTTATTCACCACCTGAGAGCCCTGTTGAACGTAATAAGACACCAGAGAACGATACAACAGATGTTGATGTTGAAGGAGTTGAGCCTAAAAGAGAAGAATCACCTCCACAACTTATTTCACCACCCATAGCATTCCCAATGCCCGTTCATCCACAGCATCGCAGTATAATTGATGCCATGTATAGGCCACGATTTCCCTCGTTTCATGCCTCAGAATCGATATTAAATTCAGCACACTCACCGTACGTACCGAGTCCTTTTAATTTTTTATCCCCACTTCTCGGTACTGACGGTCCTGACAGGCAACCCAGCGCTTATGCTAAGTTTCAAGAGTTAAACTCAGGTTCCGGCAAATTGCGAGATCGTTATGCATGTAAATTTTGCGGCAAGGTGTTCCCGCGAAGCGCAAATTTAACACGTCACTTACGTACTCACACAGGTGAGCAGCCTTACAAATGCAAGTATTGTGAACGCTCGTTTTCGATTTCATCAAATTTGCAACGACACGTAAGGAATATTCACAACAAGGAACGACCGTTTCGTTGCTCCTTATGTGAAAGGTGTTTTGGACAACAGACGAATCTCGATCGTCACTTAAAGAAACACGAGGCTGAAGGTGGCGATTCACCGAGTTCAGCTGACACTGAGCGTGAAGATGCGTGTTTTGATGATATTAGGTCGTTCATGGGTAAGGTGACATGTTCACCAGGAGCTCACACGTCACCAGCGACATCACCGCACGCGCCACACGCCGCGCCGCGCCCCTCACTCGCCATCTCAACATAGCCGCCGGTCTACCCGCTGCCACCGCCGCCGCCGCTTTGGACACATCCCTTCCATTAAGAAACACTCTTAATATTTTGAACGGCACAAGATCGTTAATGAATGTTGCTTTATTTATTTTTTAGATAGACTGTATGCTTGTCTAAATATAGTGGCCAGTCAACGTTCATAGATCGCTAAAAGATATCAATGAGCGAATGTAATTTATGGAGTAATCTCTCTAACTTTTACACCAAGAGCAATATGAATTTGTATATAACATCTTCATCTGTAAATTATTTCACTTTTTATAAATGAAACAGGATTTTTGTAATTTATCATATAATACATATTGACTAGCATGAATAAATAATCTTTTCCACTTTTTTCACAATCTGTGTGATGTATGAATGTATTTTAAGTTAAATAATAAATTTGAAGTATGATAACTTTTACACGTAGTGATGTGAACATACTTTAAAGAGTTCATCGATCATTCTTTACTATATAAAATAGAAGTACGTTCAAAGTGGTATGACAAATCTTTTTAGTAAATATAAATATTTTAATTATATTATGACAAAAATAATTTAAGATATAGCTTTGTTAAGAAAAGGTCGTTTTGATGATAACTTAAATATTTGTTCCTAGTTGATATCTTGTGATTTAAGATTGACTTAAAACGTATTTTCATCATAACTTGTAAATACATAAATGTTTTGTCTGTTATTATGTAAAGTAGTAAATAAATTAATTGATGGGTAAAAATATGCGAATTGAAAATAAACTAACCCATGATTTCAAACTGTGGTAGATTTTCTATGTAAAATATTCATGAATTTATAAAAAAAGTATATATATATATGTATTTATATCAGTTGTCTAGTACCAATAGTAAAAGCTCTACTTAGTTTGGCTCTGGGTGATGTTGTGTGTCAAAGTCCGGCAATTATTTTATTTTTATTTTATTGGCTTTATTTTTTAGACATCAATTAATTTGGTACTTAATTAATATACATAAATAAGAAATCGGTTGATTTATTATATTTTGTAAATTTATTAAAATTCGTTTAGTCAAAAGTACTACCAAAGTTTTCAAAATCAAAATTATTTGAAATTAAATTTAGTTTAGAAAAAGCTTTTAGATGAAGTTGAATGTAATATAAATAACTGATCAATTGGCATTGTGAATAAAATCGTTACTTTATTGCGTGTAAAACAATAAAATAATATTTTGTTAAATTTGTTATTTACATGGTTGTTGTACATAGGAGTTGGGATAAAGGCATATCATGTGTTAACACATCGAAGCTCAAAAGTTTTAGATATTATAAGGAGAATCGTATTAAAACTAAATGTATCTTTAGTTAATGTAGTAATATATCATAAGATATCATTACTTATTGTAATCCTCCTGAATTTCAATCGTAAATCACGTTGCTAATTCTTACCTATGGTGTAGGTATTAGTTAAACGATCGCATTAAGAAATCGTTTTTACGAAAGTCTTTTATGAAATGTAAGCTCTCGGTAGTAATATATAGGCTACCACAATCGTTCTTAGACATTCGTCGATATGCGACCAAAATTTTAAACATTTGTAAATAAATCGTACAAAAAATACAAATAGTTTATTATAGATAAGTTAAAATTTTGTAAAACACTTTCAGTTATAGAACCTAAATAATTTAATAAATATTTTAACTCTATGAAACAACGCATCGTTTCCCAATGTGAAATGTGGCTATAAAGGTTTTTTATGCTCATTTAATTTCTCTTAATAATGCAATACTTTTCTGAGATGACAACAAATGATAGAGATTACTTTTTCATAACCTTTTGGTGAAGTTTAAAAATTTGGTTGTAGATCTACCCAATGTATCTTACCTATCATCAATTATAAAGCTTATATTGATAATATAAAGAGAAGCAATTCATGTAAACCTAGATATTGTAATTAAATTATCATATCACTCGGAGGCACTATTGTTAAGGTTTCGACACAATGAACTCGCGTCTATTCTAAGTACACTTGTACCTATTATTTAATTTCAAGTTCAATTATAAATATTGTCTATTGTAAACGCATTAAAAAATAAAACAGTACAATCAACTTTGCTGTGTTTTTATATGATTTTAGAACCTTAATTGTACAAAGTGACAAATAAAACGAAAACCAGAAGAAATTCGACGATGATCTAAAACACAGAACACTAATACTCTACGAGATCTAAAATTAGGTTAAGTTTGAACTGTAGTAATCAATACACCTATACTCTGTCCATTCCTTTATTATCTTTTTGACAGTTCAACAAATTTCGAAATTAGTGACGCCCTCACACGTCACCGATTCGATTTGAAATAAAAATCAATCGATATAAATTTCTTTAAGTCAGTATTGTAAATTAATAAAATGTGCACTATTATGATATGTAATTGGCCCAGAACAAAGAAAACTTCCAAACACAGTCACTTGAAGGTCGGTTTAGTAAGTATTAAGTGATTTTTCAAATATACTTTCTCATAACTCTGGATTTAAACGTTATTAACTACGCGTTTCAAAGTTAAATTTTACTAACACGTGCATAGTTTCATTTTAAGTCAGTGGTCCAATAATCAATTAATTAATGCACAGAGGTATTGTTCTTTATTCTAAGTTTAAAGTTAAATTCCAAAATTTCGACTTAATTCCTTGCAAATAATTAATCTTGAAGTCATACTATTTTAATTTCCATTTTATTTTAATAAATTTACAGAAAGAACACTTTCATGAAGTCAAATTATTTTCATAATAATAATATGATAGATTATTTTAATCGTTTAATCGATTTATCGTATTTCAAGAACTGTTTTATATGTTGTTTTTAGCTATGCACACTGCTCACTTCCCTAGCCGTCTATAAAGTACGACATTATTGTAGTACATTATTACGAAAAAAAATATCGGTAATTTATAGGCGTGACCTGTCAAAAAGATAATAAGCGAATGGACAAGGTATAGGTAATTCCTAGACATTAGGCTTAGCACAGTATTCACTAACTATTACACTTAGTACGCATGCATGTGTAGCGACTTACACATACAAACAAAGACATAGTACCTACTACAGTACCTACGGAGACACGCTCAATACAAAACATGTCCTGATAAAACTGAATCATGCGCTATACAATGGATCTTTTTAATCAGTTCAGCATCTGTTGCTATCGCTTACTTCTTTTGAGGTAGGTTTGCCTTCCCCTCAAGTGTCGTCATTATACAAGGGTATTTACTTAAGTAATTAAGCGTAGACGTGGGAATTTCAACATTAGTGTGGATGTCGGGTCATCACGACTTAACTTTATGACATATTTGTGTAATTGCACTCTCGTTATGACTGAGTTGTGTCGCATTACAAAACTCTCAAGTTTCACTACAATTATGACTCATTTGGGTCTTCTGAACATGTTTTTTATAGAAGTGTATATATACACTTATAGTGAACATAGAATATATAAGTGTTATGAACCTATATTAACAGTCTATTGCTGAACATAGAAACATCGACCTATACTTAGAAAGGGCGGTTGGCCTACAATACGACGCTTGGAAGATGAGTTGAAGTATAGGATGTGTTCCAAGTTTTTTCATTACAGTGCTGTTGTTATAATTATAAAGTTTACGACGCCTATTGGGGTAAATAGTTATTTTAGCACTCTGTATTTTTAATTTACTAAGTTACCTGAATGTACGATATAAGTAAGTATTTGAAATCAGTTCCTTAGAATCATCAAATCAGAATTAGTCTCCTTTCCTTAGTGTATGGATAAGGTGTGATAGTATTTCCGCAGCTTTATTTCCTTAAATATGTAGAAATGAATGAACAAAAATATGTTAAGGTAAATTACAAATGACTATAATTTAATTTTTAAGGACATCACTTTTGCACTGTATAAGTGCATTCCCATTTTGCTAAGCCGTGAAAGCAATGAATTGACAGATATGGTAGGAAAGCTCGAAAGCCTTTGAACTGTTATGCCATGTAATATTAATTACATTTTTGGATCTAACTATACTTAGGTATTACTAAGCAATCCGAACTACTTTCCAGATAAATTTTGAGTTCAAAGTTTTAAACAGTGAAAGCCATAAGAGAATGAGTGAACAATTTCTCATTCGTTAGTGACTCTTCGTTGTACCTGTCACAGTTGAAACTTTTTACTGAGAGACAAAAATATAGTTTTTGACTATATACTTCACAGTTTCAACACTTTAATACATAATGACTCCAAGAAATGACAGCTCAAAATCACAACATACACAACAGT
The DNA here is from genome assembly GCA_932526445.1 of Phragmatobia fuliginosa. NCBI lineage: Eukaryota > Metazoa > Arthropoda > Insecta > Lepidoptera > Erebidae > Phragmatobia > Phragmatobia fuliginosa. Next base: position 8,675,447 of record OW052073.1, read on the forward strand.
GGGAAATACATATCTAATATTTTACGTAAGTCAGATACATAATAATGGATTTCATACAGGTACAATATACATTCATTAGCTGAGCTTCAAAGTGTAATGTAAATAAACTGTACATATATTACATTATGCAGAGTATCATAGGTTTGTTTTAAATGCCTCCAATGATTTAATTGTGTATCCACCAATGATTACTTACCTCTAATGTAAGATAGTCACTTGAAAAGGACACGACGTTGTTCCACCAATAGCATGAATCTTGTGACGTTCCCTCGTCGTTCATTGGTTTATAGAACTCATCAAAACATTCATAATACAAGTGTATTCGATTGTAAGGATCGCTGACCTACAAAATGTAATCTTTTCACATTTGCAACATTACGAAATATTAAGTTCAACATCCATCGATTTTACGAAAAAATATCACGTTTTCTTCACAATAATGGTCATAAAACGTCAATTAGGCAATGAAGCCAAAATTCGAAAGTATTGTCGAACACGTAATTCAGGTCGTCCTTGAACGGATCAGTCAAGATAAACAAGTAATCGATCTTCAGTACATAATGTCAAAAATCAGTTCAGTGGAATAAGGGTCAACAAAGAAACTTGACCTTTTCGTCGATTTTAATCATATTATATAAGAGATAACCTCGGTGAGCGGCGTTATCAGTGAAAGCAAGGACGAAACAAGGACGCAGATAACGCAATTACACTTATTATCGAGCGGCCGCTGACTGCGCGCGCGCCGATCGCGTTTATATCCTATAATAGTGCACTAAGTGGGCGATTGAGTTCGTTCCGTGACACGCCTCATTGTCTAGGATAAGATGCAATGCACCTGGATTATATTCATATTTTAGATGCAGTAAATTGATATTGTGAACTTTCGATAAAATATAAATAAATGGAAATATGAAAAAATGTAGACAGATTAACATATCGATCAATTGAAGCTTGGATAATAATTGTCTATTGGTATTTATTACGAAAAATTGTATGTAAGAGTTAACAAATGTGACCGTACTGAATTTCCAATTCGTAATTCTCAATAAGGTCATGCTTGCTAGGAGTCCCGCGACACTATCACGACATGAAGTCACTATGCTGCCCACTCTATGTATTAAGTCACGATTACATGGTGCGTTAATATGAATTATCATCCTAACTAATGCTTACTAATATTATGAATGCAAAAGTAATTCTGTCTGTCTGTCGCACTTTCACACCAAAACGAGTGAACCGTTTTAAATGAAATTCGGTACCCATATGAGATAGGACACTTGAGGCTACTTTTTAAGGCAATAACAGACATACATGCAGATGAAGCCACGGGCGAAAACTAGTTTACTATAATTTTGTAAAAATATGGTTGAAATTGGTTGGGGATTTTTTTTGGTAAGGATTTTTACGGGTAAAACTTGTTTGGGGACTGGCAAGACGTCGTTGCTACGTAATCTTGCCGTTGAATGTTTTTAAGCCGCTGAGATTCCTCCAACTAAGCTTCATGACTGTTTTCCTAACATATGATAACAACCGATACCGACTGCTTAACGTGACATCCATATTACGGAGACGCTCATGCCACAAACGGTCATTCATTCAGGTACTGACTGCGCCGTCGCTATTTACCCTCATTGTTTGATTCTAATCTAATCACCTACAGCGATTTGGGTATGAGCATATTGTTATGATTATTTAGTAAAAATTATTATGTCAGGACTAGAAGTAAAGTCCTTGGGTTATAAAAATATTTTTGCATTCATAGACGGCCAATCAGTTCGGACCGTCTACGATAACTAATTATTTCTCTTTCCAGAACATCGCTAATGTTAAAACATTGTAATTTTAATAATTCGAGTAGGTATCAGAAGCGGTAACAGCAAAAAAAACCGAGTAATATTATTCCAGTTAAAGGAAACTAAACCAATAAAAAAACAATAAATATGACAGTGCATAGTTAAAACAAATATTCACTTCCTAATGTAAATAAAACTTAAAATTCCCAGAAAACCATTGATACTACCTACGTTCGATGCCCATGTAAACCTACGCTAAAGTGGTTTGACATCGCGGCCATTGTCCGTCCTTCCCCACACAAGGCGCCTCAGTGTCCCGTTTTACACAATCGCTGGTACACCCTACACGAGAAATGTGTCTTATTAGCCGGTCCTTGCAAATGTCATAGTGCGGTCAAATGACCCTTACTAAAGAGAACATGCTGTGATATATTGAACGAATTTCTCAACTATGTAGCGTTTGTTGAATTATCGTCAACAATATAAGTAGGTACTTTATATGTACTAAAGAAAGCTTAAGCAGATACAAATAAATAACAATTATTCAGTAGTCTATCATAGTAATAATATAGTAATCGATAACTTTCAATGAACCATAAACTCAGAAGCCTTAATGCGTCTAGTAATTATGTTTGTTTAATGTACCTATTACCATATAACTATGCCAATATTGTAGGGTTAAAGAGCGAGCTTGTGGCAAATAACATATTACGTTCAATATTTCATGATGTCAATACAAATTGCAAGAAATTGTTTAATGTCCAGTACACGCTCGAACGCAGATCTTGCGCCGTACAATTAAATCTTGCCTGCTTTTTATAACTTTTTTCCTTAACTACTGGTCATTAACAAAGCAATAAATCTCCCTACTGTCCACTCGTCGTCGTTAAGCACTTCATTATCTTAGTTGACGTGAGTTTTTCAATTGAAATCATGAGAACGAGAACGTGAAGTATTTTAATACAAAGACCGCGATGTGACCAAACACTACGAAATCGATTCAGCTAATCATTAACTACTTTGGGGAAACTTTTTTGGACTCTGTTTTGATATCTGGGGCACGTTATTATAAAATTTATAAAGTTAAAAATGTGAGACACGGCAAGGAACGTGTATGTTTTAAGTTGTGTTGTAAATTATGTAATGCTACATGAACGGGCCATTTTGTCAACTGAACTGTGTAGCTATGCTCGAAACGTACAGTCACAGGTACAATTAATAAAATAGAGCAAGTAAAATAAATGTATTAATTGGTTTCTTATTGATAACCGGTACAAAGGTTTACACCCACTGGTGTTTCGATAAATCTGAAATGATAATTTTACGAGCCACATCCGTTTTAATTATAATCTGAACAGCATTGCGTTATGAGTTATGACGTGACATATAGTGAAATATAATAATATAATGGTCACTGGAAACGCTATGCTTTAAACATGTCAATATAGACGGACTAAGAATAAATGGTAACTAGAAATCGTTTGATGGCCATACTTTGATTATTCATTATCATTAAGGAATTTTGATTTTATATCTTCAGTAGTTGTTATATAGAATCCCCGTATACTGTGTAAAGTTGTGTTTGTTGCATACAAAAATATTTAAAACACAAGTTACTGATCGGAGCATCTAGATGTCATGTATAAACTTCTTCATTCACGAATAATGCTAGATTTTCCATTCTTGTCGATAAGTTTCTCTTCAAATACTACTGGACCAAGAGCCCAGAGCCGCCAGACCTACATCATTAGTGCAAAGCTGAAATTTTCAGGATTATTAGTACAATGTCTTGTTAAGATGTATGTGTACCCATTAGCTTGAAAGCGGGGCCGTTTTTGAGATAGCGCGAAGTACAGATGGATAAAAATCTTACTTACCTACGTTAAAGGTACAAAGCTAGTATTTACATATTTTTTCAAGAATATTATTTAAAATTAAAGTTCATTACTGCCAGACACTTTCCGTGGGCCATTACTTCTGCCAGACGTCTTGAAAGTTGTGAAAAAATTTGGTAAACTACGTTATAGTAGCAAACCTAAATTTTATACAGTTATTTATGGTACTATTTTAAGACCCTTTGTATGCGGCCGAAGGGCCTATCATCCCCCCAGACATATATTTGTAGTAATTAGGAAGCTGAGGTATATCATCTTTGGTATTATTTCAAGAATATAATTGTAAAATATTAAATGGTTTTTACACGCTTTTTGGATTGGTCATACAAAGGGTCTTAAAATAGTACCTTAGATAATATGTATAAAATTTAGGTTTGCTACTATAACGTAGTTTACCTAACTTTTTCACAACTTTCAAGACGTCTGGCAGAAGTAATGGCCCACGGAAAGTGTCTGGCAGTAATGAATTTTAATTTTAAATAATATTCTTGAAAAAATATGTAAATACTAGCTTTGCACCTTTAACGTAGGTAAGTAATATTTTTATCTATCTGTACTTCGCGCTATCTTAGAAACGGCCCCGCTTTCAAGCTAATGGGTACACATACATCTTAACAAGACATTGTACTAATAATCCTGAAAATTTCAGCTTTGCACTAATGACGTAGGTCTGGCGGCTCTGGGCTCTTGCTCTATACACATAGTTCTCAATTCAAATGTATATTGGGTGACACCTTAGGAGAGATACAGAAAAAAAACTTGCAGTTTTGCAATGAGTTTTTATTGTGAATTTTTTGTACTACTGGTGTTTAAATTAAGATGGTTGTCGTCCCTCGTAAATATTATAAGTACGGTACGGTAATGTACGGTAAGAGTGGATGATAGGAACACTATAATAGCTTTTATAAATTTTAAAATATGTAATCCTAAAGCTATTACGTCATTTTTTTAGTCTTCTCTAGTAGATCTAAGTATCTATCTCAAATATATGTACGTGGATAATTGCGGATGCAGAACTGTTATGATCAGTTAAACACCGCTACTTATCATAATACTTAATACTCAATATGAGGGTTGGGTTTCATTATTTTGTGAACTATGATTATGATATTCTTTTTGGAATAATTCGTTGATGTATTATGAATGTTTTTATAGTACTATTAAATGCAGTGCTGTAGGATTTTATGGTGATGGATTAAGAATACTGATTGTCACCTCTTTTCATTCCGTTGGTGTCATAAGGGCTAGGGAAAAATACTTCGGAATACACAAGAACAAAGAAAACTAGAAAGAAAACTTTTAAAAGCATCCCATCTGGCCAGCGTGGTATAATGGTCTGTACCTAGCACCTTTTTACTAATAAGAGATTTGTGGCAAGAAGTCTCTATGATTCTTGAGGAAGGACATATACTCCTTTTTACTGCAATAACCGACTTACACGTAGGCGAATTAGAAATAGTCTTTTAATAATAATGTAACGTATCTAAAGTTTCAGAATAATTAAACACGTCACGGTTATTCAATATTTATACTTAAAATATTATTTCATGTATTTTACCTAATATTTATCGAGAGTTCCTGAAATTATCTATCCTAATATGAGTAAATATTTGTCTTCATATAATACTTACTATTGATTATCTCTAAGAATCTAGGCTAGTTCATGCTACTTTTTGACCGAGGTCTTAAAGGTGCTGTTATAATTTATTCCTAGATAAATGCCACTTCAACTGATAAACTAATAAAGAGTAGTAGTAGTTTTGTAAGAACCAAATAATAGCTTTGGATTGAAAGGAAATAATTAGTTTAAGTCTGCATGCAGTAGTTACACACCCACGCATTTGATATCAGTAAGTGTTAGGACAATTCATTTGGCTTAGCTGTAGGTGTTGAGCTGATAGCTTGCTTTCAAACTGCCAATGAACAACTGCAGTTGTTATAGTTTATTTAGAAACGCTTGCAGTACCTATAGTTTAAGTGATACTTTAGATTTATATTATACTTATAAATAATGAAATCTTAAACTTAATTTTTGAGTTGGATGATAAATGTTCTGCTCTGCTTAGTAACATACAAGCGAAATCGGCAGACAGGCACTCCTTAGGAGTCCTAAGAAATGGATTTGTTTGTCCGCCGTTATTTTGTTTTCAGTTTTATTTTTGCCCTCAAATTGTAGTCTTTTCGACTTTTTAAATGGGTTACACTGCTTATTATTATACATACATACATACATATTATTATACATTGTTTATTTATTTCTTACATTAGAGACTGATTAAAAGTGTGTATAGTACTATATTTCCGGATGTCAATTAATTAGTTAAATATTCAGTCCCACGTTAATGAGTTGTAAAAAACACGAAAAACATACGCGACGTACGCATTTGATCGAACACTTTTGACAGCGGCGTGATGGATCGTGTACAACTGATTATATCGTTGTTCTGGTAATGTATACATATACTTAAAAAGTGAACTGGTTTGTTGTCTGCCTGTAATGCGATGTCTGTAATTTTAAACGACCCTGTAGCACCATAAATAAGGTTTGATCACATTGTGATATAAATTACACATTTCTCGAGTATGGTTAAGACAATAATTTTGAAATTCGATTATACTTGTACAATTCATTAAAACTTATTTAAATTTTAAAAGCTAACATAAGTGCACTAATTGTTACTGTACACTTAATCAATCGAATCGAATTGACACCGCTCTTTTTATATTTTAGAGTTCATAAGTTATGGAGTTCGTTGATAATGAAGTGGCATAAAAGTAATAGTTTGAGTAATAAAATTATTAATAGGCTCAATCATCATCATCATCATCCTAACGATCTTCCCGGTTGCTTCCAAGGCTTGCACTTTGGAGCCCGGGGTCTGCTTTTCGGCTCATTCTCCTCCACTTTGCCCGGTCTTCGTCATAGGCCCAATATTAGATCAAAATAGCCTTTTATCTATAGTAAAATAGTTTAACGCACGGTTCCGACCGACCTATTGTCGTGGCAGAGAATGGCCTATGTCCTTCCTCAAGGATCAAAGTATCTCCATTCCAAATTTCATTGCATTCAAATCGGAGCAGCGGCTTTGTGATGAAAAAGTAACAGACAGACAGACATTATTAATTATGGTTTGATGAATAGGTAGATTTTAAGCTTAACTTCAATAATGATGTACAGGAAATAGCTTACATTAATTTAACAGTCGGTAATTCCAACACGACAATGACACAATGCGTTTATTCGTGACGAATGTAGAGCTTTGCGGAGATCCTGAATACCAGGTAAATAGTCCGCATTATTCTTGAAATTGTGACATCTTAATAATATAAGTTATAAACGGAGAATCGAATTACATTGCTAAGAGCTATGTCATACATTACTACTACACAATTTGCGATACTAAGTATGTAAACTGTGTAACCGTTAGGATGGGTTGCAGAAGAAATAAAGATAAATTATATCTTTTTATTGTTATGTATTAGAAGTCTTAGTCTAAATGAGACAGACTGTTCCATTTAATTCAAATCTGGCATTTCTTAAACGATATCAGATGTTTATTCAACCGTTAAATAAAATAACTGTGACAAGAAATGTTTCTATTAAAAATGTTTATGAATTGAAACTATCAGTTAGATATTCTTGACAACAATAAACATAAAACTATAATCCAAAAACCTGGTTGCTTTTAAGAAAAAAGTTTGATTTCATGAAACCGTCACAAACAAATAAAAAATGACCACTACTTAAGAATTAGATCAACCTAAAATGATAGCGTTCATGCGTCGTAACTCGTTAATGATTGTGAACCGGAGGCGCCAAGATGCAGAACCACCATGCAGGGTCACCATGCTGCATTGTATCTACCTACAAAGAAGAAAGTGACCCCTACTCCTGAATTCTAATCATGCTTTTCAAAAGACAGAGTAGAGTCACTTTGGTAGGCTCTAATATATAAAATATATATTTAATTGGACGCAATGAACTATTTATTGGTTTGTTCTTGCCTTCCATCCCTAAAAGAGTTTTAAACATTATCCAAACTTTATGTAAGTGTAAATTCAAATACTGTGCAAATCTGTTTTAGTGAGGCTATGATTTGGCGAGGTTTAAGCTCCTTTGATTCTTAAATACTACAACGATGATGAGTTTCATATCGCAAATACGTGTGTTTCTATACCTAAAAATTATTAATGTCTTAATTTGCATGCTTACATTGTCTTGAGTCAAAATCTTAAATTAATATCAGCATCAGATAAGTCTAAAACCTAAATCAAGTTTAGAATCCATGGAGGAACAAACGTCACATTAATTTAAATCTGCCAAGTGTAGGAAGTATAAAAAGTAATACGAGTATACTAGTATATAGGTATTAATAAATGTAAATTATATTTAATAAATATAAATACGGATCCATTCTATCAATGACACATTTTTTCCAATAATTTGTTCGATCTTGTTACATATTTCATAACGTATTTCTTGATCACTCATAATTTATACTGTGATTACTTTTATACATGTGATGCTTCCGTGAGTGCATCATTGCAAATACGAGGAAATTTTGACGATGTGTGAGTTAGATTCATATACCAGCGAAGAATATTTATGTTATGATGTGTACATTACATTGTGTGACAAACAGATAACCCGATATTTAATTTAAAGGATATGGAATTTCATTACATTTTGGAAATTAATGAGTTCAATGTATTTATTCTTTACTTTTGTTTATTTAATTATAAAGAATTATTTTTCTATTCGATGTTGTGATGTTGTTTTCTAATATAATTATTTGTTACTAATAAGTCTTCTTTTTTCTTTTTTTAAAAGACAACTCTTTTTTTTTTAAAGACAACTCCCGCATTAGGAATATGAATTCCTGTGTCGCGGGGGACTTTACAAACATACATGAAACGGACACAAAGAACACCCAGACTCAGAACAACAATTTGTGAATCACACAAAGTGTTATCCCACGTGGGATTCGAACCCACAACACTTGGCGCAGTAGAGAGCGGCGTGGCGACCGCTTAAACCACTAGGCCAACCGTGCAGTCAAATTCTTGAAATGAAGTCTTGAAATGAAAATGTAAACTTTTGATATTGTTTGCACAACAGTGTTTAATGAAATATTAGTATTACCAAAATAGTATAGGATGTAACAAATCAATGTGAATACTGTACTTCTCTTGAGTAGTTTTTCTAGAAAGCTTGTGTGGACATAAGGCAGCGCGTGCGCTTGTCTTGTGTATACAAACTTATATCTAATTGTGCTATCGCTCTGCTTCATAGTGATGTACATACCATAATTTGTTATCAATTAATATCTCATTTGAGTAATAATGATATGAACTTTATTTATATAAGTTTCCTATTATGAGTAAATAAGGTGTGTTACACTAACAAGATAATTGCACATATAGACTTACTTGGTATATCATAAATTATTTGACATTAATAATAAGCTATGTATGGTATGTTGTTTTATTTTAATGCCATGCGGATAGGGATTCTATTACAAGATATAAGTACATATAACTAAAATAATATACATATAAATGTGTGACTTTGTTATTGTTCTCTCTACACTTCACTGAAAGAAAATGAGTGATTTGTATGACGTAGTCAAAAATTTGACTGTGATAATGCTGGTCTGAACTAAAATGTTTATTTTAGCGTCTATTAGGTTCAGATTGTATACCTGCTGGATACAATTATCCTGAATCTTACTTATTCGCTATTGCTTTGACTATAGCCAAGTAGTCTCTCCAGTCACTGAACAAATACACCAGCCAGGTTTCTTCAAGCAGTTAGTACCCCCCATACACTTTAGTACCCCCCATCTGAGACTTTAGAAATAACTTACCTAAAACTACTACATTTTCATTCGGTACTACTAAGCCATTTTCTCCAGAATATCTGCCTTGTGGCTTAAGCTGTAATTTCCGATTTCATAATAGTGTCGGTGAAATGTGTTCAAAAAAGTAATTAACTCATGGATTACACAATTTTCAAACTTCTACGTTGCACATGAATAAGAAACAAATGCAAAAAGCAAGGAAATAGAAACCGTTACAAATGGTGGTCGATATAGAAGTCGATGGCGGAAGTGTGTCGGATGGCGATCGATATAGCATCGATATTGTTCAGCGCACGCACATCACTGGCTGGGCGCGGCTGTGTCGCAAGTCGCAACGGCACGCGAGTTCGTGTGCCAAGTACTTTTATACTCAGATTGATGTTACTGCAATGAAACTGTACTCAATTATATTAAGTGTAAATAGAGAAAAGTTTTACTTACAACTAAATATAGGTATGAGTATATTTCTGAGTCAAATCTAACCTCTAATATACGTCTTTGTTTGTGGTTTATATTATAATTTATTAAAGATTGATTTTAATTATTAGAATTATATTTAAACTACATTCTACGATCTTCATAAGCATATTGGAATAGTAATCTCTAAGAAACGTTATTTTAGTCGAAAACCTGATTAATTAAAATTATAGTTATAGAAATCGCAGCACAGAATTGTATGTAACAATTTAACCAAACTCTGATTAAAACACTTTAGCTACTTTTACATTCAATTAGCAGTTTATACTTTTATTTGAAGTATCCAATTCATTGTCCTACCCGCGAGTCTCAAACTGACCTAATCTCCGCAATCCGCATGACGTGTCGCCGCTCGCGATCTTATTTGTAGCCATGTAGCTCGCCACTGCACTATTGTGTACCACGGACCTTACAACCGCAAACAATACTCTCTATAATGTTCACAATAAAATACAGTATTACTTCATGTAGATAAAGAAAGTATAAGCGAAATTGTTTAGCACTTTGAAACAGTGTTTGACGGTAACAATGCATGTTAATAAGAAATTGGCCACTGCAAGTAAAAAGTAAATATTTAATCCTTTGCTCTCCATAAAAGTTTTCTCAACACTCTTAGGTCAATTATCAAAATATATTTATCTTAATTTCATTTTAAAACTAATGTAATTTACGCCAGTTTCGACATTTCGTATAAGTGTTTTAAGACTAATTTCATTGATTACTTAATCAGATTAAGCGTCAGTTTAGAGTTCGTTGTTATATTTGATATGACAATTATTTCATGGAGATTAACGGTAATTCGATATTGTTATGAATTTAATATCTTTTATTGATATATTCTAAATATCTTATCATTTCTCTGTCACATAATCTTCCTTATCGGTTGCAGTAAAATACCTTTCCCATACCACATTAAATTGCATCAAGGCGCAGATTGTATTCGATTGTGTCATAGCAGCCAATAATCACCGGCGCTGACTCACAGGCCCGGGAACTGAACCCAAAATCGAATTACTTTAGGGTCATGTTAAGACAATCAATATCTTTGAAAAAAACTAGAGGTTTGATGTTATCCATACTTCCTAACTAATGTTATAAATTCGAAAGTAAATCTGTCTACTGTTATGCTTTCAAGTCTAAACTGCTGAACGGATTTGGATAAATTTCAGTGTAGAGATAGATTGGAATTGTTATGAATGTTATGAATGTCTTATTTAACTTACTTGATAATTGTAACTTGTACTACGAGTGTATAGAGGTAGGTATTAAGTAGTTTTTAACTTTATATAGCATATTTTAGTTATGTACTTTATGCATCTTTCTTATCTATAATAATTATTAGCAATAATAATTATTCAAAGTATGATAAGACTCCTAAGCTTAAAATTTAAACAGGGTACAGGGAACTTTCTTCATAGATTAATTTGCCGAGTACGCTGACTCTATAGGTGTTGCTGTCCGGGTATTACTTACAGTATCAAGTAATCTACAACTTTAACGACGAAATAACTATAATTTTGTTAATTATTAGGTGATTGAGGTAGTATATGTTTTTTATTGTATAAAGTTCAAAGCTTTCTGTGGAAAAAGACTTACTTAGTTGTGAATAAATCGTGACGATGCCGCCAGCCCTTAAATGTAGTTTTGCAGATATTCAAGTTTTTTTAATACAGTAATACATAAATATAATAGTTTAATTTTAGAGCCATACTTAATACATAAAATTGAAGTATCATTTTGCAATTTCTACTTAATAGCATTAAATACGGTACTTCCTACAAAAAAACATATAATCTTTGAATCTGCTGTACCAATTTTGACATAGAGATGACTTTCGATTAATACACGGTAAATGCATATTAACCGTATATTTGCTTATTTTCACAATATGTAATAACTATCTACCCTATTAGATATATCCTACAAGTCAGGTGCATATTTATGTATGATTAAAATCGTTTACATAATATATAAGGAAATGATATCGAGATATTGTAGTAATCGATTTCATCCCTATTCTTAAATATGTCAGAACTGTCATACGATACTTCTCTAATTAGGGACTATTTAAGTATTTAAAACGTGCCAAAAATTGTAAGTTAGAATGATCTTAATATATCTATTGTTATTAATGTGACCAGTGATTTATTTACTGACACGATGAACTAATGTTTTATTATCGAACGATTAAATATTATTTTAATTTCGTTAAGAATACATGTACAAATCTAAGGAGTACAATATATCTTGACAAATCGAATACTCGTGCATTAAATTTTGTAATCGTAGTCAGTAACATTGTAATACCAATGACGATTATAAAATACAACGTAACATGACATATCAAAGTTACAATTACATGTAGATTGACTGCATTCTTGCAATAGAATACTCTGCGTAAGTTAGAATCTGTTTTCGTACCCTATAAGGCTGAGGATACATTTCAAAATTGCCTCAAACATACGTTAATGATCACTGTCGACCTAATTAATGGGTGGGCTAGAAAAAGACTCCTTAAATTGTAACGGAAACAAGTTAACACATTTTTAGGGTTCTCTAGTAAGTAATATGATAACAATAATAAACATCCGAGTTCCGAAGCTGGAACGCATAAGCAAGCTCTGAAGACCTGGTAGACACGGCTGCTACCCAACGTGCTGTCGAAGCCATTCTGCTGAACTTCGAAACATAGATAAAGAGGATTGAATGTGTCACCTATCGATTGACTCAGATACTCACCGGGTACGGCTGCTTTGGTGAATATCTGAATCGATTAGAAAGGGAGGCTACGGCACAATGGCTACATGGTGGTACAATGCCACCACTGCGGGTCCGAGCAGGAGTCCGTCCAGCACACGCTGGAAGTCTGCCCTTCTTGGGAGTCCGGTCGTCGAGTCCTGGTCGGACAGATTGGAACAAACTTGTCGCCACCAGCAGTCAGCGTGCCAAATTGACTGCACGTTTGGCCTAGTGTTTAAGAGGTCGCTCGTGTCGCTCTCTACTAAGCCAAGTATCGTGGGTTCAAATTCTTTGAGTTCGTTTCATGTATGTTTGTAAAGTCCCCATCGAAACATGTGGATGTAGGGGGGGTCGGTGTTTAGCCTTTTGCTGTGTATAATGGTGAGAGGCGTGATATCGACTGATACGGCCACCCTGAGATGTACCTCAGTCATGAGGTACGGCAGGGAGGACTCCAGAAGCCGAGGAATATTCAAGTTTAAACCATCATTTCACCGATGAAATGACAAACTGCAATATCATCATCATGAACAACCCATAGTGTCCCACTGCTGGACTCAGGTCTCCACTCAGGAAAGGGCTTAGGCCATACGTCCCCACGCTGCAAGTTATAGGCTAAGTATTCTTTTTTTGGATGGCCTCTATATATGCTTCACGACTGTTATGATAACAACCGGGACCGATTGCTTAAGGAGACCTCCTAATCACGCAAATACTCATAACATATCATGGTCACCCATCTCGTTACTGACCGGGCAATAGTGGCTTACCCTCGGTGATTGTTTCCAAGCGCCTAAGGCCACTTAACTATGAGTGCTTCCGTAATTTGCCACATCGTAATCGGCAATTTTTTTTTATATGCCGTCATCTTGTACTACATTTTCTGTGTAGTTGTGTGTCTCGCCTTTTTGTGTGTATTTTTGAGCTCTATTACACATGTTAATTTTTAAATTATTATGATATAAAAAGAGCCAGTACGCTCTTCTACTGTATCAACACTATGGTTAAAATGTGTCAGAACTCCTAAGCAAACTAAACGATTCGCACTTGGTTAGTTTTTACTTAGTTTACATTACCTCCATAAAAACTACACCACACAGAGCGCGGACTAAAGATGTTATCGCATCAATTAGTGTAGTTGACTGTTTAATTGCATTCGAATTAAAAGCTATATTCCCTCAGCTGATCAGTACGCCCGCTGTATATGGTAGAGTTACTGCGATGTTAGGAGTTTGTAGAACTCGGCTCAGCTTACCCACGACTGATTTAGACGTGCTGTATTTATAGTATTATCAAGAATTTTAATGTGATAAAATTTTACTTGAGTATTTTCACATAAAAAAATGAATCAGTTTAGAACTTTAGTAGTTTTTCTACTATCAAAATAAGTCTGCAAGGTAACTCAATTCTGTTTGATGGAAAGGATGAGTAGAATCTACGAGTAGTGATTACTATACTCACTGCGAATACAGACACTGTAACATGGGGAAGCCCTATCGACATGCTGTATGTCGTAGCTTAAAGAAAGTTACCGTATGGGATTTTAACTCTCATAACTCAGCGCAAGACTGAGACAAGGTGGCCGCTTAGACCACTACGCCATAAGTGTAAAGGCAGGGTATGATTATTATGTACAAAAACAATAATAACATTTTACGTGATCATGTTAATTCCAGTTGGTATAATAATGTATAGTGAAAAGCGAAAGTTTGAACGTTACGACAAGGATTGCTCATGTCCTGCAGTAGAACGTGTAGATTCCATTAAATATTTGGGCATCACTATTGACAGAAATCTGAACTTTATAGAGCATGTAAGGGTATTATGTGGTAGGATAAGAAAGCTGATTCACATCTTTAAAACTCTCAGGCATGTTGCTGATCCTGAGTTGCTCAGACAGGTATACTATTCACTCTGTCAGTCGCTCTTGATGTATTGCATATCTGCCTGGGGTGGCGCTCCAAAAACAATTCTTAACACGTTCACTGCGGGCCACATTTTGAAGAACTTTCAGCTGGTGCGGCTGAGGTCGAATCAGCCCCAAACTAAACTTCCTTGTAATGCGGTTGAGGCCTTTTCTGCCTCATGTTTCAGTCATTTGGTAAATGTGTTGTAACTTGATCAGGAGCGTGATTCGATGTTTAATTTTATGCTAAAATTACTTGCATGGTATTGTTTTAGGTACACCTAGCTTCGCCCCGGGTTCTGATTTTTAGTTTTAGAGAAAACACCTAAAATATATTTGAGGTCGTTTTAGACCACACATCGCACTGAATCAAGGCGGCATTAGTGATGGGAATGAATTTATATCGATGAATGTCCATGTCTATGTTATATTTCTTTTACTTTTTTATATTGTTATAGTATTGTGCATAAAAGTATGGGGTGTTGTTAAATAAAATACAAACTATTCGTTCATCTAATATGTTCTATATTACTTTGCATGCTGTTCGTTAAAACAATGCAAGCACATAGCTTTCTTACATTGTGAACAATTAGTCATAATTTTTTTTACTTTCTTTGCAGCCTGCATGGCACCTAATGTAAGTCGTAATTTTGCATAGCAAATGACGCAACGTTTCCTTATTTGACCCTTTGCAAGGATGTGCTGAGACTCTGAATGGTTATGTTATGTTTTGCAGAAAGTGTAAATAAATAAATATATAGAAGAATTTTCAGCTTTTATAATATAACTAAGGTATGGGTGTCACGGGCTCTCATTCTATAAATATATAACTGAACACACAAAAAAACATTAAACAAAAGAATTTAACAAAAATAAAAAACAAACAATTAACACGATTGCGCAAAGACACGTGCTACAGTATCGACTATGGTAGCGTCACTAAAGTCGACTTACCTGCTCTCACGCCGCCCGCGCGTCCCGACGCTGGAGGTCGAAATCGGCCTCAACCCGCACCTTATTCACTAATTTTGTGATCAGTGCGTTTGAGGCGTATTTCGACCTCAAATATTTTTTTTACAATATTGAGTCAATGCTTCGCAGACAAAAAGAAAGCTATATTTGTCTTTGTCATACCTCATACGGTTTAGTGTAAACAGCCGCCGCACTAGAGAGAAAACACAGTTTTACGCGCCGCACCAGCGTAAAGTCTACCATGAGGCTGAATCAACCTCAAGCCGCAGTGAACGTGTTAAACCGATTGAAATCGCCCAGCGTGCAATACTGAAAGTTTGTACCTTCAAGCCCATATTCTTCCCTACTACTATACTGTATCGGACTGTGGAGGTTCTGACTGTTCGTCAGCTGTTTGTAATAAGTGTGTGTCTTCTTCAACATAAAAAACTGACATTTGACCCACAACTTCTGGAAAAACGAAGAAAAGATATTGTTTGTCCCCGAATGGTAACTTGTAAAACCAAATTTACTCAACGATTTACCAATTTCATTGCCCCTTTTGTATACAATAGAATAAATTAAAGTTAAATTATGAAGAAACGGAATTACTTCTACACATAATGGAGTAAGTAAAAGTGACAAACAGAAATGACCGACACACATACACACACACACACACACACACACACACACACACACACACACACACACGCACACACACACACACACACACACACACGCACACACACACACACACACATACACACACACACACAATTTTGCATGAAGACCATTCCATTTTCTAATTTTGTTTTTACTGATTAATTATCAATTCATGTTATAGAGAAATATTTTATAATTACACACATCAAAAGTGTCTAGGGATCAACATATATTTTTGCAATAACTTTTCTCCTGATTGATATTAATTAAAAATTTCTTTAAGGATTCATCAAATAAAGTGTTTTCGTTTGTCACAGTAACGATAAACCAAGTCACCTTTGCATTAGTAAAGAAATTTGCCATTTTCCTAATAAAGGGATTTTTGACATTTGAACCACTAACATTAAAGTTCGAAAAAAAGACTGAAATAACAGTTTTCTTTAAAATTTTATTAGGTAACTTAAACAATTAATAATCCGTGTTTCTACCGCGAACACTAACAACACAAGAACATCGGTTTGGCATACTCAAAATGAGTTCATCCAAATCACGCTGTGGAATGGCCGCCCATGTTCGTTGCAACAACAAAAAAAGGTCTTCTTGCGACTGGATACCCTCCATATTCGGCAGAGCTCTTCTCTGTAGCATATCCCATGCATGCTCAATCGGGTTCAAGTCTGGCGACTGAGCAGGCCAGGGCAGGACATTGATGTTAGCTGCGGCGAGAGTCTGTCTTACAACTCTTGCGGTGTGCGGTCGTGCATTATCATGCATTAACTGAAATAAGGGACCGATTTGCACTTGTAGAGGAACGATGACGTCTGATACAATCTTCTCAGCATAAATTTGAGCGTTGAGGTTGCCTCTGATCCAAATCAACTCAGTTCTTCCGCCGATCCAAATACCCGCCCATACCATGATGGTTCCACCACTATAAGGATGGACTTCCTGGCAGGATTTTAATCGCTGTTGGCGTCCAGGGGTTCTCCAGTGTCGTATACGTCTTGTATCCGGTCTCATACCAAAACGAGACTCATCAGAAAAGCACACGAAACGCCATTGTTCTTCTGCCCAATTTCTGTGTTCAAGAGCCCATTGATATCGAATCCTACGATTGTGCATTGCTATAGGTGGTACCCGTAGCGGTCTTCGGGAATGAAGGTTCACTTCATGCAAGCGGTTTCTGACTGTTTGGTCGCTAATTAAGTTCCCTGAAGAGTGATGAAGCCTCACGGCTAACATCATGGCGGTTATTGTTGGAGCTCTTCGAGTTAAGATTTGAATGTATCGGTCTTGTCTCCGTGTGGTGCAGCGATACCGTCCTCCATGGCGCTCAGCCACGGTACCAGTGCTTCGGTAACGTGTCCAAAGTCGACTGATAACACTCTGACTTGTATTCAGAGCTAAAGCCACAGTACGTTGCCGGGAACCAGCTTCTATCATTCCCACGGCTCTGAGCATTTCTTCCCTGCTTAAATGACGTCGCCGCTCCATAATAACGTTGGTTTTAATCAGTAGTAGGGAAACAGTAGCACTAATAATTTCTTCAATGCGTTGTATGTTTTTATAGGGAAAATATTGGCAGCTGATTTTCATCTTTTACTCGAATTTGATTGACAGTTCCTGATTCAAATTATGAAATGCACCAAAAAGGATCCATATAAATTTATAAAATCATAAATTTATTACAAAGCCACATCTCAATCTCAAGAAATCCGCATAAAAATGCTTGATCCCTAGACACTTTTGATGTGTGTATAATTAAATAATTCTATTAAAATATTATGTTGAATTGTATCCGAGAGAATTGGATCTGATAGCCGAAATACAGGCATTGCCTAGTTCGGCTACAGACGTTCACTTTGAAACTCTGTATTTTATATTTGTGAAAATAAACTATTATTATTATTATTATTTTAATTTTTATTAATCCAGAATTTTGTCTGAGTGTTGGGTAAATATGGGGTCTGGATATATTTCTGAGCAAATGAATTAATAATGACTAAAACCATATCCGTGTGGTAACGGTTTAAGAATACAGAGTGTCACCACCCCTATTCATCCCACGGGTGTCGTAAAAGGCGACTAAGGGATGAACTACGCAAGACAAAATCAATGCAAAGAGAAGGAAAACTTGAAACCAACTCTATACCAACCCGTCTGGCTAGCGAGGTATAGTAGGCTAAAACCTCCTTTCTAAGGAGAGGCCCATGTCCAGCAGTGGACTGTTGAAGGCTGTTGATGATGATGATGAAAAGCATTTGACTTCTTCACATATTATGTATTTTATAGTTCCGATATATCTCAATTTTTAAGTTTCACTATGCTGACTATCATTACATAAACTACTTTGTAAGAAATATTTGCTTGGTATTTTTAAATACTCATCATTGGATTAATCTTCGTATACTATTACATTCAACTTCTATTAATTCATAATTTATTAAATGTCATCCTAATGTATACTGATGTCTCAGCCCTAAAAAGAAATTAATTAAGTGGAACATAAAATTAATTTAACTTGGAAAAATTTTAAGAGTTCATCTATGGAACTTAATTGCATGTGAACGTCTTGGTTTTAATTCATTACTCACTTAAATGCAACATAGGGGGTCAGCTATGAGCATAAATGACTTAGAAATGAATTACTTTGTAGAAAATTTGTTCAATTTGTCGTTGTATAAGGAAGTAGGCACATAAAACGTTAGGTTAGAAGCGACGTTTTTCGAAAGCTGACCATAACTTGAGTCTGTACCATGCTTGCTATGTGGAAGATGTCACAACTTGTGGCCGACAATGCAACTTTGTACCATATAATCTAGACTTGACTTCGACTACTTGTAACAACGTATCGTAATAAGTACAATGCTTAGTTATTTAAACGTTACTCAAACTTGTTTTGTACAGAGGCAGCAATGGAAAACGAATTTAATTTTATACTGCTTAGAGCTACAAGAGGTTCAATCGATTCTAATTGGGTAAATCGATGCTGGACATGCGTTACTCATTCGATCTTTACGAGTTCTTGTTAAACGCTACAGATTCACTGCCTGATGGATTATACGAACTTGGTAGTGGAATTTAGGAAAACGATCATTAAATAGATTATAAAGTATCGATGTTTGTCTACTATGTAATTTCCTTAGAGTGTTTATTAGAAATACCTTGGCTCACATACTTTGCTGTATGTGCCTTGCACTATGGAAACATCTTCAAAGTATTTTTAGAATTTTTAACGATATTTATCAGGTTCTTGTAGGAGCTTTATGTAATCCAATAGTTTTGATTATTTTTTTCATGACATTGTTTCAAATGCATTTAATTCATTGGGCTAATAGTGACTCAACACTCTAGTGTACTTTTAAAATTCCTTCGTATGTTTAGTTTGACTGCACGGTTGGCCTAGTGGCTTAAGCGGTCGCCACGCCGCTTCCTACTGCGCCAAGTGTCGTGGGTTCAAATCCCACGTAGGATAACACTTTGTGTGATTCACAATTTGTTGTTCTGAGTCTGGGTGTTCTTTGGGTCGGTTTCATGTATGTTTGTAAAGTCCCCCGCGCCACAGGAGTTTATATTCCTAATGCGGGAGTTGTCTTTTTAAGAAAGAAAGTTATAACTTCAAGTAAAACACCCGTATAACTTACAAAGCTTCTTTTTTATCCTTGAGACTAAAATAGCGAAATGAAAAACAATTGTTATTGCCAAAATCGTGATCACAACTACAGTAATATGATTACAGCTGCATCGCTCGGTTGAGCGTTTTTTTGTTTAATTTTCATGTTAAAAAGAATCTTCTGTAAAATAATATACATACTGTATATACATACACAAAATATTGTTCCATGTGAGATTTGAACCCACAATACTTTATGCAGCAATGTGGCAGAGCGAATTATTGTTTCGAAAGGAATTGGAAACTTACTTCTAAATTTACATACCTTTAATATTTACAACGTAGGTACAACGTCGGGGTATCTTTTTTATACATGAACAAATAAACAAATAAAGGACATCACATTAAATAAATAAGCTTATGGTACTGTACGGTATAAAACCGGCTGAAAGAAAAAAGTATGAGACTAGTAAAGGCGCCTACGGAACAAGAAAAAATCTTGTGCTTCGCGTCATAGCACATAAGGCAACAACAAGTGCTACAAAATTCGCCTTCTATAGATAACTGCATTGATTTTAATGCGACATGCGTCAATGTGTAAGGCTGGCTACACCGTCGATATACATTTACTAATTTGTTCTTTTTGCTTAAAAGTAATGTGTTTTTTGAATTAAAATATCGAATCTATGCTAATATCAAAAAGTTGTTCGAACGTGTTAAACTCAGATAATACTGGATCAGTATTAAATAGCCCAGTTATCGAGGTTATAGGTATATCAAAAGGAGCGGACTAGAAATAAAAAGCGGCCAAGTGCGAGTCGGATTCGCCCATGAAGGGTTCCGTAGCAGCGAGTAACATCATATTAAAAGTTTTTGTAGTTAGTTGTAACTTTCATCGATGTTTTAATAATAGTGCTTTGATTGAAAGAAATGTAAATTGCGGATTATTATTTATGACGTATTAAAACAAAACTACTAACTGAATCTCGTTCAAACCAATTTTCGTTGGAAGTTTGCATAGTAATGTACAACATATTTTTTTTTTATTTTATCATTCTCTTATTTTAGACGTAACAGGGGGTGAAACCAACATTTTACCAATTTGGAAGTGTCTCTCGCGCAAACTATTCAGTTTAGAAAAAAATGATATTAGAAACCTAAATATTATTTTTGAAGACCTATCCATAGATACACACGTATAGTTTTGTTGAAAAAAAATTTTTTGAGTTTCAGTTCTAAGTATGGGGACCCCCAAAATTTATTGGTTTTTTTTTCTATTTTTGTGTAAAAATATTAATGCGGTTCAAAGAATACATCTACTGACCAAGTTTCAACAGTATAGCTCTTATAGTTTCGAAAAAAAGTTGCTGTGACATACGGACGGACAGACAGACAGACATGATAAATCTTTATGGGTTCCGTTTTTTGCCATTTGGCAACGGAACCCTAAAAATGAGAAAATGGGAAAATTATTCTTTTTGAAAGCTTTCATTGCGTGCGCGTAAACAGTTAGTTTCGCTAATACAATGTATGAAAAATTTGTTCTTTAAAATTTCGTGAAAGCAAATTTCAGTCTTTTATGGTTGGCTCACAATAATCTTTTTTTTTCAGACACCAAGCGGGCAATACGTGGGTCAGCTAGTGGTTCCTAAAATGAACAGTGAAATAACTATACAAAGTGAAATGTATCAGTGTAGCTTTGTTAAAATATGCACTGAGTACCTAATTGAGCCTTTTAGACTGATCTTTTAGCTTTACTTTTCTATAGTATATTTGGTATTGACTACAGAAGTGAGAAAATGTTGCAACCTCCATCAGTATAAATTGACTTCTCGCCAAAAATGTGTAGACTTTATTAATTTTTAAATGATAACCGATTGCTAAACGATTGTTCTCTGTTAGGAACATAAAGATTGCATTAAAAACGAAAATAATTTTTCCATTAACTGTAACGTTTTTATGATTCTCGTCGTCTGATGACTCTTTTGAAATTTTATGATCCGTCATTGCCTATCTTTTCTTAAATGCAATCCTTTTAAGTAACTTTTCGTGCTATCCCAATACACTAATTTTATGAAAATATAGCACTATTAATATATTTAATAATACTAGTCGATTAATTCTCACACTCATAGATTTTGAGAATTTAATGTTCTATCAAATAATTAGGCTAAAAAGTTGATGCTCATAATAATTGTGAACAAACATTTCAAAACGTAAACGATAATTGTATTAATGTAAAACATAACAGTTTCGGACATGAATTACTAATAATATATTCAAATACAGCATATGAAAAAACATTCGAATAGGTACTTTTTCCATGTAAAATCAATTACATTTGAGTGAAATTGCTTATTTATAAATATATGTATTTAATAATTTAATAATAAATAATACTATTAATAATAATATTCGTAGTTTGTATCCAAATTATGTCAGAAAAAGAGTTGAGTGCGACCCTAACATAAATACATTTTGTACCATACATGTGTGTGGATGTTTTAAACAATTGTTCCCGTATGCCTTCTATTTCATGTGAAAAAGGACACATTGTGTAACTTTACTTGGTTCGAAACTGAAACGCCCTGAGTTTTCACTATTAAAAAGATGTCCTAGTCTTATCACGGTAAAGCTTTAAATTGATTTCATCCTCTTTATATTTCCCTACACGGGATGTAATCAGCCTAATGCTTAACAATGTGTTAACTTGAAACGGGCAAAACTTGTAACCAATTACAAAGTTGTGAGTACACACTCGACTCGCGCAGGTGTCTGTCACCGTCTATAGGTTTTTGCTCCAAGGGATAAGTTACGACCGTTTGGTGTGAATCATTTGTATGTAATGGTGTTATACGATTGTTATCTCTTTAATGACTTCATTTTGTTTACCTCAGTTATCTTTGTTAGTAATGCTTCACCTGTACAATGCATTTAAATTATGAGATTTTTAAATACCTAATGTCTATATTCTGTTTTCCGAGAATTAATCGAGAAATCATAACTGGTGTCATTATTAATTTATGTGTACCTTATTATTATTATACGGTAATGTTTACACATGTTTTTTTGTATCCCACTGTTCTTGATTATGGATGCATTGCCTTATATTAGTGTAAATCGTTTTTCTCAACAAAAAAAGCTCAAACTTGCTGAATTGCGACTATCGTGATATTTATAATTGTTATTACACTATTGCACTGAATTATGAAGGTATCGCAAACTTTAATTTGTACTTAGTGGTTCATACTTAGTAGCAAATTTTAGTACATACGTACATATAAGTAAACCATTTTCAAAAATTATTATCTACATTTTATATGCTCATGAGCTTGTCAGGTATATATACAGTTTTGAATATATATAAAAAAAAGCAATGCATCGTTATTCCATAGCAATATTTATATACATCATACTTATAACAATTTCAATTATAACTTTTTCATTGAATAACAAAAACTGTTCATAAACAAAATATTTATAATTTGTGAATTTCTTTCATATCGAAATCGGTAAATCCAGTCTTATATTAATTCCAGTTAATACATTGTATCTATTTTTAAGCGATACTAATACTACGGAAGCCTAGTCGGAGAAAGTATTCCATTAAAACTGAAAGCCCTGAGTAACATTGGAGACAAGAGAGCAAAATAATAAATAGTGGTTTATCTAACTAAGTGGTCTATTCAATTGAAACATTGCTAAAACTAACGTTATTGCAATACAAATTGTGTCTCAGAACACAAGAAGGGTTCATTCAAAGGAACGTATGCGTCCTTTGATGTACTTGTGATTTTGTAGTGTAGAATGATTTTGCACTTGTCGTTATCACAAGATCTTGTATTCACGAGGTTTACTGATAAATAGTAAAGTATTAGGGTTTTTGGTAAGTCTTCATTTATTATGTAATTATTATCTAATGTATGGAAGCGTGTCTCGTAATAGGTTATTTACAGACAGTCTAAAGCACCTACACATTAAGGACTATTTTTCTAGCTCAAAATAGGAGATCTTCCTAATAAGTATAATTAGGGAATTCAAAAAATGTAGAAAATTAGTTGTCATTAAAGAATAAGTTATGTTAAAAATCTTACTTAATCTTGAAGACCTTACAATTCTTTAGCATGATGTTAACAATTATAACAATATAGTTAGTAAACATATTCTTCAAAACTTATTATTGCCCGCAAGTTGATAAAGACCATCAAAACAAGAAAAGTTGCCTACCTCGGTCATGTCTTCAGACACGAGAGATACAATTTACTGCAACTCATTATGATGGGTGGACCGGAGTCAAGAGCGCCGCGGAACTCTTTCACCTCGCCAGGGACAAAGCGAGGTTTTCAGGGCTGATGTCCAACCTCCAGTAATTGGAGAGGAACAACAAGAAGAAGAAGAACAATTATAATTATTAAACAACTAGTGCGTTCATTTTTTTTATTAAAACTTCTTGATATTCTCCAAAACTCTGGCTCTGGCAAACTGTACCGTACGAAATTATTTCATGGGTAACATTTTTGATAATTGCTTAAAGGCGAGAAAAGGTTACAGAAAATTTCTAGACAAGTAAATCTACACCTTGGCAATTTTGAATTTATACAGGTAAGCACACTTACATGCCATCAGTTGAGCTTTTGTTTTCTTTCGATTTGTCTAGATTTTCGTTTCGTTCGTCGAATTATTGAAAATGGTGAACATCACAATTTTAACCATGACATTTTCATAAATACCATGTGAATGCTTCTTTAGCACGGACTTCGATGCTTGTAAGACCAGTTTTATTACAAAAGCCTGGGGATCTAAGAGTCCGCAGCGGTTTTGTTACACAAAACTGCATACATACGTCCATAAACATTCCTACAGTACATGTAAGTGCCCTAATGAGGCCGCCTGACATCCTGTTTGAGCTTTCGTTGTTGATACTATATTATAACGATTTTAGTTCTAGTTTGAGGTAAGAAGGGAGATCGAGAAACAGGATGGCAGGTCAAACAAACTGAACATTATTTAGGAAATAAATTTATTCCTCTGAACTAACTAGATTGTAAATAATTAATACTTTTCATTTTGTTGAAACTCCCACGGTTCATAATGTTACTAGCGGTGAGAGAGAAATGGAATGACAAACTAACTAAATTCATAAAATATTTCGACACAAATAAAATTATTGCAGGGAAACCCGAATATCTTAAGTAATTAAATTATCGGAAAAAATATTAGACCAATGCTAGAAACTGCACTCAAATATTTTTACCATTATTAATTAGAAACACATTCTGCAGCACAAGAATAACTTGCCTTTGATGTAAAATAAGTTTGTTGTCTCATGGGTTTACGGTGGTATTATAAGTTAAAACCTTAATTTGTATATTATGGAATCAGCTACAGTCATAACCGTATAGCAAATAAAAATGAAAACCAATGAACACTTCGCAATGTGACGACTAGTAAGAACGCCTATCATTGACTATAATATGACAAGAGTGTAACAACCGTAGTCTCAACGTATGAATCACAACAATTTCATATTCAAATCGGTGTGGAATATTCAAATAAGGATAATTATGTCGCGCGCAGCCGATTAGCCTCGTGCTCGCATGTAGGATGCTTTAGCTTTCGCTAATTAACTCCATATTACTCAATTACATAGTCTACACTTACTTTATTGCTACGTTCTCGAGAAAATTTCTAGTTCATTTCAAGTGGAAATATACAATTTTAGTTTAAGTACAAAGCAGAGAACTCTCTTTGTTTGTTATAATAATGTATATAGGAGTTGCTTTATTTCTTATGATAAAGTCTTTAGTTGTCCTTTCTTCAAAAGACCATATAGTAGACTAGACCCTTTGCTGTAATTCAATAGCCTTTTAATGAATGTTCATGAACTTAAAAAAACACCGCTATGGTTAGTGTCAGTATTTATTTACAGAGTGAGTCTTATAGAATACCGGCGCCTTCAAGCTAATAAGTCCAACTCGTGAAAATATCATTAACTATTAACTTATAAATAAAATATTATTATTTAAAAGTCTTCGCGGCTGCAATGCCAAGTAAGAAATTTTCTAAACATCTTTTGTTTTCTATGAGCCTGCCAAAGTGACTTTACTCTGCCAAAGTGAAACATGAGGAGAATCTAAGAGCGGTAATCAGCGTACTCATTGTGAATACAGACATTGAAGCTTGGTGACCCACACTATGGCGACCTATTGAGATGTTGCTGAATCATTCGGTCTTGTGTCACCGATAAATGAGACACGACAGAAATATCTTGTTGTCTCTACAAAATTATTATTATAAAGTAATAAAACAAATTAAATTAAATTATCATAATTTATCACAAATAGCCATAACATGGAGATAGCAAAAATAAGTGATGTACTCAATTTTTTTTATCATCTTATGATCAGAGTTGATCACAGCCGATCATAACGAGAGCTTTTGCCTGAGCTTTGGTATCTATATATTTAAATCAAATCAAGGATTCAGACGACTACATAAACAGTTTTATAGTCTAGTTCTACTAGATTACTGCTACTTCGTAAATAACTCAATTTCAAAGGTAAATATTTTAATTAAAGGAAAAATACAGTGTCAACAAAAACAGTGTTAACCAATGACAGTTATCGTTTTTAAGATCACTTTATTAATTTAATTAGATATCTTACGATTAAAGTACGGGTTTGAATCCCAATCGCGCTTAAATGAGTGAACACTACCAAAGGAAGCTTATGAGATTGCGGTCAACAGTGTGTGCCTAGAATTGAGATAGACACCGGAAATGAGACTAGATCAAAAGTAGATTACTTATTTCTTATAACGAGATGAAGTGTGTAAAACATAATTTTAAGAATTTGCAAGTACAAATCAACGGCAACGGTCTCTGAATAGTATTTTTGTTATATGTATGTATGTATTATGTAAATAATGTAATTTTTACCCAAATCCAAAGATAAAACATGAGAAGATTTGAAAAAAGCAGCTGACTCACTAAAATTTGTCTTCGCCTCTTTTCAATCGGCATCGGCTTAAGAACAATGTTCTAGTGATAGTCTCGGAGGTTGATTTAAACAACAGTTTGGCAACGGAATTATATGTGACTAAAATTGATTCAAACTGCTAATACTTCTGTCATAAACAATATCGGTTTTTAAGATGATTTAATTTCAATTGTGTGATAGGATGCAAAACCGTCAACCGGGCACATTTAATACCTTCTATAATCTCAAAAAATCACAATCTTTACCTCTCTCAAATAATATATTAGAGTGAAAAAATAATTACTCGGTTCCATGAACTGTTGCAATAGGTTTAAACATTAAGTTTTTATAACAGTCAATCACTATATACACAATAATCCATTTCTTTATTACACTTTATGAAGGAAGAGTAAGTATGGCCTGATAGATTCCCTCCTGAGCTTTGGCGTGTTATAGTCGTATTAATTTTAAATGTACTCAATTATATTTCCTCGTCGACTCATTCATTTCAATACAAAGTTGGGTTGGGTTAACTCATACGTTCCATATTTGCGACAAAAACCCTTTATATCGGAGGTCCTTTGGTTGATCTGAATTTATGTTATTATAATTATCTGCGTATACTTCATCCTAATGTAATTTTATTATTCCAGTCTCTCAACTGGCTATTCAGTCTTTTGAAATATCACCAATTGCGCAAAAATATAATAAAAATGCGAAATAATACAGGATGATATAAAGACGACAATGTGGCACGAGTTTTGTATGTTGTAAAGTTGTCTGAAAAAACACAAACTTCCACTCCAGCTATTCTCATAGCCTGTATTTGTATCAACCATGCCGATTTACTCCAAAATGGTACGTATGAGACATCATAGTATAAAGTACTGACACTATTATTAACATCTTGCAATGAAACAGATGACAAGTGTATGTGTTCATTTATTTAATTTGTTTATCAGAAACCTTTTTCTATATATGGTTGTTGTGTCGCTTCTCTCGATCCTTTTATAGAAGAATTAATTCATCAATGCATGTAAAGTTGGATTTAATTTGTGTATCGTTTCTGGGTTAGTTTCCGCATACTATTTCACTTACAAGTACGTGTTTCAGTACTTTTAAGCGTACCAAATATAGCTGATAAATCAAGATGTCTTTAGATTTATGTCTCTAAGGGGTCTCTTTTAATTCCGTATACTAAATTAGTTCGTGTTTTATGAATGATAAATAAATACAAACCTCAGAGATGATCACATTCATTTATATGAATGTGATCATCTCTTATTTAAATCACTAAACTACCTATGTACTTATGTACATAGGTAGTTTAGTGATTTAAATAAGTGTCACAATTGCTAATATTGGAAACAAAAAAAACTGTCATAGCTGTGGCTCCTAAATGTGATAGGCATACCTACTTGTATTCTGTGTCCATCCGCTAACAGCGTCATCTGGTCCCAAACTAAGTAGAACTTATATTATGGGTACTAAATAACTGATATAAATACATGAACATACTTTTTTTTGTAAATACCTACATAATATAACCAAATAATATTGGGAATAAGGCTAGGAAGAAGACATACTTATTATACATAGAAAACACCCAGACTCCGAAATAAATATTTCTGGATCACACATTTAATTTGTTCAACCCGGGAATCGAACCCGGACCTCTTGATCAGCAGCTGCATACGCTAATCATTAGACCAATAAGGCAGTCGACACTATGACCAAAATAGAGCAAAAATGTTAGTTGATGCAACTGATACCATACCACCGAGATTCACATTTACGCTGGTGCGTCCTGCTTGTCGTAACAAGGCGGTCTTGCCATCAACACTTGAGGAAATCATAAATTCGCTGTCACAGATACGGCCACTAAACGCGTACTCAGCGGATTCCTGTACTCTACCGAGTACCGTATAATCGTCCGCCAGCTGCGCGGTATCGGGTCTGTCGAATAGCAATATTTCACCGGTTGCCTTGTTATCACCTGTCAAATCGTACAAGTGTTCCACCCAGCTTGGACCTATTTAAATATCAACTGTTTTAGACGCGAATACTCGGTCTTTGTATTGTCGTAACGTAAGGTGTAAAATGTTTAATGTCGAATCGAATAATTTTATCGACGGCATTCAAATGATTTGAGCAACTAAAAAGGTACTGCACTTTGTGAAGGATTAGAACTCTTACTCTTTAGCAGTCAACTACTGAACGTAAACCTCTACTTAGAAAGGAGGTTTTGGTGTTAATTTTAACATATATATATTAATTTATTTATTTTAGGTCGCTTTATAACATTTCAGGTCATTAGCGCCCTTGTTTAACAATAATTATACAAGCAATAGTACAGTAACTTACACTAATTCATATATATTATTCATTTTCAGAAGAACTAAAGTTTGTATACATCCATTTTGGTTTAGACTGTCTTGTAGAGTATTTGATATATGACATATTTTTTTCTGAGTGCTTTATGCTGTTCTTCCAATAGATGTTTACCAATAAAATGTTAAACGTATGATGGCCACCTGAACTTTTCTACAAGCAAAGTTATCAGGGGATTTTTCAAGAGTAGATTTCTAAGTATTTAATTTTGATGTATTTTCTGTTTTCCAATAATGATCCCAAGTAGTTTTAATTTTGTGCTTGAAATATTTTTGCAATTTATCCGAGGTTGATTTATTTTAAATTATATTATTACCGTATATTTTAATTTCAACTTTAGATTTACCCACACGAAACAAGGGAAAAAATAAAAAAGAATCATACACACATATTTACTTTTCCATTAACAACATTTTAACTGTCTATCATTTCCAAAAACTAGTTGTGTGATAGAAGCTGATGTTTGACCTCTTAGGATCATTAAAAAATGTTGAATTCTATGGTAATGATAGAAACTATTCTGTATTTTATGCATTAAATGTACCGCTAAATGTGTAAAACAATAACTCCTTGTCTATTTTCTCTCTGAGAAACATGTTTCATAACGAGGTGACTTTGCTTAACATATATTTACATCCATTTTGACACATGCGATACAGTCGGATGTATCGACGCGTGTCATCCGACAGAACTTTCAAAACGCCGAGGGTACGGCGACTTAACCATAAGAAATATTTATAATGCTTTGTATGCAAAATAACCTAATGCATTTTACTATACACGAAATAGTGTAACTTTAATAGACACGTTGTTATACACGATTCTCAACCTTACAGTTATGTAGCGTCAAAGTGTTGTTATTGTTTGACACAATAGATTCGAAGGCGAGTATCGAATGCGAATATCGTAACGTGGGTGAGCCGACTATCGCACTGCAATTTGAATAAAATCTGCATATGGCCCTTGTAGTTCTTGATTGATGATATTATATTGTGATGTAAGTAGGTGATGTGATGTGTTTACAGTCTAAAAGGTGAGTATATGTAGATTAGTATCACGCGAATCTCGTTTGATTCGTCTCAGATTGACACGTATGTCAAGGTCACAGTTTCACTTCTTCAGACTTGTCAAACAAAGCTTTGTTGTATATATTGTACGATTCACAACCAACATATTCTGATTGGAATTTTTATTGAGTCACGCGCGCGAATTATAGCGTTAGACTAAAAAGGAAACAGTTACAATGTGTAATTACACAGTTGTTTTCACAGACTTACAAAGAGTTATTGACTGCACTTACAAATTTATAAACATTTGCCTACCTGTTTCTGTGAACTTAAATGTATTAAATACGAAATTTCTCTGCTTTATAAGAACGTTTTTATATCGCAGTCTATTATTTAGTACTTAGTATTTAGTTTATTGTGATGTATTAATTCACAGTCCCTACTGCAAGCCTACAAATACTTTGTAAATTCACCAGTACTTTTATCTACAAGTCAAACGATGACAGACACATTTTCAGGGGATTAGATTATAGTGCAAACGTAATTTGTGCGATCTATTTAGTTCAACTCAGGGTTTACTTATACTTGTTCTTCGAGTGTCTATTAAGATTAACATCAATGAATTTTCCATTCAGTACTACTTGATAAATTTCAATAGCTACGATAAATTCTATGGCACAAAAGTCTAGTTAAGCATCTCGAGAGCACGCAAAATGCATCCGCTTAAGACAGAGGGCATTCTTGTTGGCGAATAAGGTTCTTCCTAGTTATTTGCTGGTCCTATTGAGATGTTCTGTGCAAGGCCTGCTGACAAGCGTATGCTGTGCGGCACACCGCAGCCTGCTATTTCAATAGAATGTTAGTGATGTTCACGGAGACCAGTTACAGACATCGAATAAGGCTTGCTGCACATTCAAATAGCATTTGTGTGTACCTTCTACTGCGCAGTATATCGAGTTTCTAACTGAAAACTTCCAAATGCGATGTGCGAAAGTATTTATTGATATAAAATCAATACTATAATTTACGATCAGTTATCAATTCCTTGGTTATGGGTATAATCGTAAAGAAAGATTGCACAGATTTTATGCTCGTGCTAAATTAACTCTTAATTTATTTGGGTTTATTTGTATTGAATTTAGTGTTAATATAGCGAATATAACCCCGAATAAAGTGTTAATTTATACAATAATTATGTAATTGCATAAATAACTTAAGACAGTCAGAAATGAAAGAGTTGCCAACTAATTAATAAAAAACCGACTAAAATGCTTAAGAATTAAAACCATAATTAAAAACAAATATTTTTGTTTCAGAGAAATACAAAAATTATCTTACTGCTTTAACTTTTTTACTCCACATTATTAGAGGCTAACGGTGAGAAAAACTGACAGCATACAGCTTTGATAGTATGACTGCACGCTTAGCTTAGTGGTTTATGCGGTCGCCACGCCTCTTTCTACTGCGCCAAGTGCTGTGGGTTCAAATCCCACATAGGACGACACTTTGTGTGACCCATGGGTCATCCATAAATTACGTCACACGAATTTCATGATTTTTTTGCCCCTCCCCCCCCCTTGTCACAGCTGGTCACATTTGTAAGACTCCCCCCCTCCCTAGTGTGACGTCACATAATTTGCAAATTTACATTTAGAAATCATTGAATGAAAACAGGTTCATTTCCGTTTAAATTATTTTTTAATAAAATTAACATCAAATCAAACAATTAATAAAACAAAAATTTATTAATTATATATAAATTAGAAAAAATAATAAATCAAAAATTTTTCAGTGCGTGTCAGGTTGCGCATAGAATTCGGTTCTGTGGTCACCAATAATGATAGGTATATTTAAAATCGTGTCCAATAGATAATTGTTGTTTTCTTATTATTTCTTAATTTTTGTAGGAAGTTTTCCAAGACAGTGCATTTTACAAGTTAGACCTGTACAACTCCTGACAAAAATATATCAAAACCGCAATAGCTTTCCTTTAAGTTTTAATATATGGACTACTATCATGAATTTTTTCAGATTTTTCGAGCCATCTGTTTAGCTTTTAGAGGGGGGGATGCCCTATTTTTACAAAAAAATGCGTTTGAAAGTTGAATAACTCGCAAACGGATAACTAAATCGAAAAATCGTTTTAACAACCTCGCAATATTTTTAAAAGACGTATCCAATGATACCCCACACGACTGGTAGCCTCAAGAAAATGAAAACATAACCACTTTACGAATAGGGGTACTTTACGTACCCCAAATAAAAATAATTATCATATGTTTATTGTAGCACTTTATAGACACACCAACTGTTTGGGCGGTAGGTCTAGGACGGACAGGGGTTCCGAGTCAAGAATTACGGAACCCTGAATACGATTATATTAATTTAAGAAATTAACAAAATAAAAAAACGAATCCAAGTTTTATTGTTATTAATATCCAGTTCTCAACGTGACTCAGAGATTAGTCGGTATAGGTTGCCTGGGAGTCCCACACACACCCTTCGTTGTCCCCAAGAAGGGTATGGTGCGAAAAGCATTCCCCGCGTAAAAAAAAGTGTAAATATATAAAATATCTTCATATCAAATTCAAATTTGTCACAAATATTTAATTATTTGTTCGACTATATTATATTAGAATATACTTTAATGTACACCAAATACAGTTTTTGCGATTTGACGAATGTATAAGGGTTCCGAGTCAAGAACTACGGAACCCGGAATACGATTATATTAATTAAAGAAATTAACAAAATAAAAAAACGAATCCAAGTTTTATTGTTATTAATATCCAGTTCTCAACGTGACTCAGAGATTAGTCGGTATAGGTTGCCTGGGAGTCCCACACACACCCTTCGTTGTCCCCAAGAAGGGTATGGTGCGAAAAGCATTCCCCGCGTAAAAAAAAGTGTAAATATATAAAATATCTTCAAATCAAATTCAAATTTGTCACAAATATTTAATTATTTGTTCGACTATATTATATTAGAATATACTTTAATGAACACCAAATACAGTTTTTGCGAGTTGACGAATGTATAAGGGTTCCGAGTCAAGAACTACGGAACCCTGAATACGATTATATTAATTAAAGAAATTAACAAAATAAAAAAACGAATCTACTACTATATTATATTAGAATATACTTTATTGTACATCAAATACAGTTTTTGCAGTTGAAAGTTTCTGTAAGATATTTACAATGGGCGGCCTTATTGCTAAAAGCAACTACTTCCAGGCAACCTTTGGATGGACTATTCGACAGAAGAAAAAGGTGATTTAATCACAAAATAGTAGAACTAAGAACGACGTTGTTTCATCCGCGAAAGACAGTGGTCAAATGAAATAGAAACAAAGAAACAAATCACCGCTAGGTCCGCTAGGCACAATCAAAGGGTGCCTAGGTGGTCGGCGCGTAATACTAGTAGAGCGAGTGCTCACCAAAGCAATTGGTATCTTATATTTACACAGATATAGTTGTATATGTTTTTTAGGTTTTCGTAAAGTAATAGTTTAAAGTTCGTGTTTTAAGATTTAGACTACAATAGATTTTAAAATGTGACGTCACATTATTTAGGACCCCTCCCACCCCCTTGTCACACAATGTCACACTTCGTCGACCCCCTCCCTCCCCCTTAAGGTGTGACGTAATTTATGGATGGCCCCTAAACTGTTTTTTGAGTCAGGGTGTTTCTAGTGTCTGTTTCACTTATGTTTGTAAAGTCTCCGCATAATTTTCAATGATGATGAAAACATAATGCAACACAGGGTGTACATATATTCCTAATGAGGGAGTTGTCTTTTTTAAGAAGAAGATAATTTTACCAAAAAAATGTTTTGTTAAGCTTGGCACGGCCATCATTATGGACTGATTATAGGTACTAAGAGCCGCTTGTAAGAGAGTAATCCTTGCAAATTTGATTGACTGCTTGTAAGACGCATTATATGTCACTAAATATTTCTGAGATCCGATGCAATTCATCTAGTCCCTAAGTTAGTATTATGGGTACTAGACAACTGATATAAATACATCTTTTTTTTTGTAAATATATACATATCATACATAGAAAATATACGAACTCCGAAACAAATATTTACAGATCATAAAAACATTTGGTCCATCCCGGGAATCGAACCCGTGATCAGCAGCCATATACGCTAACCACTAGACCAGACACTAGACCAACAAGGCAGTCAAATATGAGTGTATACCAAATTACGATTCTCAAATCAAAGATAAATCTTTCCAAATAGAATAGTACTGTAAATATTGTGCTATCTCCCGGGTGGGAATGCGACATATGTCTTAGGACAAAGGCGCAGGCATTGTAATTGCTTACAGGAGAGGTTATCAATCTGTGTATAGGTCAAAGGTCGTAATGAGGCTTGCTAGGTTCATCATGTGGTGTAGAATGTCCTGTGTTTGTATGAAACATCTTGTAATTGGAAGGAAATTTCTATACGATGTGCTTTATTTTATTAACTATTTAAACTACTACTTTTGGACTGTGACAGAGTTAAGTGATATTTTATCTAGATAATGAAGTAAATTAATTATCAGCCTCGTTGGTCTAGTGGTTAACGTATGCGACTGCTGAACAAGAGGTCTCGGGTTCGATTCCCGGGTCGCACCAAATGTTTGTGTGTTCCGCAAATATTTGTTTCGGAGTTTCGGTGTTTTTTTATGGATATCATATATGTATTTACAAAAAAAAGGTATGTTTATGTATTTCTATCAGTTGTCAAGAACCCATAATACAAGCTCTGTTTAGTTTGGGGACTAGATGGCGTTGTGTGTAAGATTTCCTTAATATTTATTATTATTATTATTTTATTTAGTTTTATTTTTATGAATTCAACAACATCAAGTAGTAGCACTCTAACGCTTCACTTTTGTTAGAACTACTGCCTCGGTGGCGCAGTGGTAGAGTATGCGACTGCTGTGTTTGAGGTCTCGGGGTCTATTCCCTGATCCGATGAAATGTTTGTATGATTTGAGAATATTTTTTACGAAGTTTGGGTGTTTTTTATGTATAATATTGTGTATTTTTATTGGTTAAGTTTAACTATAAATATTTCGGACATATTTTTTTTCGGACATCTTAAACACAACATCATCTAGTCCCAAACTAAGCATACTTTTCTTTTGTAAATACATACATAATAGAAAACAGACCCAGACTCCGAAACAAATATTTGTGGATCACACAAATATTTGCTCCAACCCGGGAATCGATATAATATCGATATCGGATACGCTAACCACTAGACCAACAAGGCACTCATCAACTATGAGCATTTATATTTATTTATCAATGTTCCTAATATACATGGCATAAGCGCTATTTGATTTTTAATTAGGTGGCGTTGTGTGAATCTTGTAGTAATGAAATTAAAAACAAAAGATTACAATTCATATAAAGAAACAACACGTAAAGTGAAATATTTTCGGCAAATTCAATCATAGTCAAAAATATAGAATCTACTTTTACGTCTCCATTCCTTATTCAGACGTAAGTACTATATAAAATAAGCTATAGACTACAAGTAGTTTAATAGATTAGTATTTCATTTACGATCTACAATTTTATCATAAAGTTTATGTTTGTAAATTGCAAATACAGTTTAATTAATTTTAATTTTATTACGTTCAAATAACACCGATCTCGGTTATCTTGCATGTTATCTGTTTTAAAACTTTTATTGAACACCAATTCTTACTTAAATGAAATAGCTTTTATTTCAAATAAACCATTTCAGTTTCGAAACGTTACATTACTGACTCTATTTGTGTGGTTTCAACATGTCATTCCTGATTCCTGAAACTCCATAAGAACCGGTAAGGCGCTTTATAACACTTTAGAGTCCAATTTTTACTTACGACTTAGATACGACAATACAAGATCATGACGAGAAATTTCGAGAATTTACTTCTGCTGGGTTTCTTCCCTTGGAAAGGAGGTTTTATTCTTTTTCCTTCTTTAAGGGCTTCTGGCGGGTGTAGTTTGCTCTCTTTGTAGGCTCTTACGTCATTTAAAGAATAAATAGGGTTAGTTAAATTCCGTATTTCTAATCTGTCACCACACGGACTAATTAGTAAATCAGAATAATTTAGGATAATGTGTAGAATAATGAGTCTCTGTGAATTTCCTTCTATGCTGTATCT
Source organism: Phragmatobia fuliginosa (assembly GCA_932526445.1). NCBI lineage: Eukaryota > Metazoa > Arthropoda > Insecta > Lepidoptera > Erebidae > Phragmatobia > Phragmatobia fuliginosa. Next base: position 8,711,887 of record OW052073.1, read on the forward strand.
TGTATCTTGCAAAAAAAGGTAAATATCATCTTACAAACTTTTTAAGCGAAATGTCTGTTTATTTTCTCTGTGGGTTTAATCGGTTTAGATATAACTAATGTGTGTTCGTAGTATTAAATAAAATCATTACCTCGCAAGACTATCCATTCTGTAGTGTCTCAAATGTGTACTTTGGTGTGATTGTTTTAATTAGTTTAGTTTTATTGCTTCATAATTGCTATTATTCGGACACCCGTATGTGCTGTGTACTGTGATATGACGCAGGCATTCGATTATGTTGATCATAATACCCTACTTACAAATTTGAATGTTATGGGGTGAGAGGCAACATCTTAAAGCTGCTTGAATCTTACCTATCAAACAGAAAGCAAGTAACAGCAATCTCGAGGATAGATAAAAAGAAAAAAGAAGAATTAACACATTTATCTAATAAACGCTATGTAACACATGGGGTACCACAAGGTAGCGTATTGGGTCCTCTATGTATCTTATACATTAATGACTTACCAAGTTTCGTTACACAACCTATTACCCTTTTCGCTGACGACAGTACATTGACCATAGCTTGTAATAATATTGACACCTACCAAAATGACATTAGTAATTGTATATCCTCTATGATCTCTTGGTTAAATGATAATAATTTGAAAATCAATTTGAATAAAACTAATATAATGCATTTCAGTCAGCGTATAATTTCTCTATCAAATATAGATATAAAATATGAGAATTGTAAAATAGAGAATATCAATACAGGAAGGTTTCTTGGACTTGTGATAGATACAAAACTCAATTGGAAAGCTTATATAGAATATGTTAGTAACAGAATAAGTAAATCTTCATATGCACTATAATTATAAACTTGCCTCATCAGTTAATACTGATACTCTGCTCACAGCATATCATGGTCTAGTTGCATCCCTTCTAAGATATGGTGTGATATTCTGGGGAAATTCTCCTAACAAAGACATTGTTTTCAAAGTTCAAAAACGTTGTATCCGTGCTATGTTTGGACTAAAAGTAAGAGACAGTTGTAGGCCATACTTCGTAAAACATCACATTTTAACTCTCCCAAGTTTATATATTCTGGAAATGTGCGTGAAAATTCGTGAAAGCAAACCCTACACTGTTCCCTCGCCTGGCAGACGTAGTGAAGCGTAACGGCCCGTTTACGACCTTACCGCTGTGAACGGACTATTAAACATAAGGAAATATTCATAAAGAAAGCCAATTATAACATTGAGGAGTTTTTGACTGATAATATTGTATAAATTAAGTCTCGTAATTATTTTTGTGTGTGATTGTCACTATAAAATCCTCATTTCTACATTAAGAAATACGACATTTGTATTTTTTTATTATTATAGATATTTGTTCGCCAGTTATGGCAAAACATGTTTATAAGTACTGTACCATATTTTGTTTATACCATGACATCTTTCTACACATGTTTTATACAAATACAATTATCTTTATCTTTAGAGTAGTGCGTTAAATATTGAGATAGACTCTTACAGTATAAATGCTGAATTATGATGCAATATTTAACCTTACCGATATCCTTCCTAATGTTATAAATATGAAAGTAACTCTGTCTGTCTGTTTGGCTTTCACGGCAACACTACTAAACCGATTTAAATACAATTTGGAACACAGATATTCTAGAACCTGAGAAAGGACATATGCTATTTTATTCCACGATATACACGCGGTGGGAGCTGCTGGCAAAAGTTAGGGATATATAAAAATAAAATAAAATTTATTTAAAAAGATAAAATTGCTATAAAATAAAGGTTAACTTAAAATCTATTAAGTAGTTTGCCAAAACCTCCATTTTAAAGAGACGCCTATGGTCAGCTATGGACCAATAAAGACTAATAAACATTTAAATTTCGAATTGAGTTATTAACAAAAACTATAGGAAAACTCTTAATAACGAGTTTTTTAAAAAGATGAAAATATGTGTTCAAAGGAATTTTACATTTAAAGGTCTTTAGTTTTATGGTCCAAAGTAGCTTAAAAAGATAAAAGGAAATCAACAATATCTTTGTCTGCACGGATCCAACATGGGATCCAGTTATGTTATAATCACAACTTCCTTGTGCCATATAAATATTATCTTAACCGTATTCTTGATCTAGATAAGTCTCATAATATTATTGTTTTCATAGGATACGCGCGCGATGCATCGCGATGTATCCGTGGCATTCGATATGGAGTCCAATCTGATAGCCAGTAGGATCGCGGACGCACTTACAATAGCAGAGACATGTCGTCTACTGGCATACAAATTGCAGCAAATAATTAGCTCTGAGTTTACTACACTGTTAAGAAAAGCGATGTTTACAATTTGTCTTACTACAAATTTGTTTATGTAAGCTATGGTTGAAGGCTAAGGCAGACATTTAACAGACCTGGTGCCAGATAGACGGACGGACCTACAGACAGACTAGTTATATTGTCCCGGTTTTATATATTACTTTGGGTACGCAACCCTTAAACAGGTAAATATTTTAAAAATAACTAAAATAGGCCGACCAATCAAATTCTAGTAACTAAATAGATAGCATATTTAGTAGAATGCATTCAGAATTTAGCTCTGTCAAACTGCTCATTTTCAGTTCTACGTAGTACTTAGTTAGAAGCAATTGTGTCTACAAAGTCAAACAAAAGGAGAAAAAAGATTATTTCTTATGTAAGAACTATTTACTTTCAGAATTAATTTAGTATTGGAATGAGCAGTTATTTAAATGTCGAACTGAAAATCATCTTTGACTGACGTACAGTGATCCACCATTAGTTTGCATAGTCAATACAAGCCTTTATTTTGTACATTATCTATACTCGGCCTTCTTTACTATAAGTAATCATCATATAAATTGCTACATTATTCCCCTATTTAACGGTAAACTTCACATCCTAGTTTAAAGCATTACAATATTATCTGATTGCTTTTGTTCAGGCTAAAAGTATAGGTACGGTATAATTGTCACCTTTGCAATTTGATCTCTTCTTGTTTATTTTCAATATGAAGATGGGTAAACATTGATCTTTGTAGCGAACTACATGGTGCCCAAATTTTGTGCAATGCTGACAACAGACCTACCGGATTTTAACGTATTTCACAAAATTTCATCCAAATCGACTTAGGACGAGATAAGTGACATACACAAGTACACATATTAGGATATCTAACCCATACCTAATTGTATATAATATAATATAAGTTTTTCTACTTATGTATTTAATTTCTGGTGTATTTTATGCTTATATATGATACACTTGAACAAGACATACAAATGCGTGTAGCGTGCATTTAATATCGAAATAAGAGCTACAAAATAAGAAACATATATTTTATTAACACTCAATAGTTTTAAAGATCTTCAAAAGTATTTAACGCGATAAGTTTTAGATTATAATGAACTTTATAGTACCTACACTTGTTTATACAGTAAATGTTTAAGAACACATTCATTTAATGACCATTTACTTACAATAAATGACGGTAAACAAAGTTTAAATAAGATTACAAAGAAGATGGTCAACAACAAGTATTGCAATGCAGCTGAATGTTTCTCTCTACAACCAGGACTATTTATTACAATTAATTCGTCTGAGTTAGCATTACGGCTTAACGTTCGCATTAGAGCACAATATGTCCATGTCACCACACGGTGCTGAATGTATAAGGATTTATCAAAGCCGGGAGCTGAGGAGTTCACGGTTATTTATGCGCTGGCGCACAAACAGATGTGCGCCGCGGGACCCTAGCCCACGCGCGGAGCTCCCACTGCTAAGATTTACTCGCAACTTGAGATAGATATGTCCATGTCAGTGGAGAAACAAAATGACCTCTTTATCTAAAGCCTGATTGTGTAGCTTGGAAGGGCAAGAAGAAAATGCTGTAGAAATGCTTAGAAGGAAATGTTTGTTTAAGGAAAAAAAATGTTTATATGAAGAATGAAAATTTAAAATAGAGGCGTATAAAATTGTCTCTGAATGGGTTCTTAATTTTTTGCAGTGTTGTGTGTGCAATCGAAAATATGTGACGGCATTGTTTATATAACAACTTTAACTAGTTTTTTTTTAAATACTTATTTAAAATTCATAGAATGTTTTCATGAAAACTAAAGTAAAACTGTCTGTCTAGTCCAAATGTAAGAAAATAATTCTAGACATTCATGTTGCCACAGCAAAACAATTAAAGGAAAACGCACGAGACGGTGCAGCGGCGGTGCGTGAAGAATTCCATTATTGCAAGGCACATCAAACATTCCATACATTAAAGTGTACGCTATGAGTTAATGCGGTCGAAGGCGGTAAATAGCTCTATATCTGCCTCGAGAATGCATAAGGATAAGCTACCATAACTGCACTAAAGAAAGTTTAGAAGTGTTTAACATATCAGAAAACATCAGAAACTTCATATTTTTTCCTATCTTTTTGAGAGAAAGTACTTAGAATATCGCTGTCGAAGTAAAAAGTGTCCAAAGTTCGACTCATAGATCTGATAATTTACTTGTAACCCGAACGTCTGTTAAACAAGTGACAACCTTTAGAAGCACTAAAAAAGCACAAAAACTGAGGTATGGCTTCAAAACAAGTGGTCCCCCCGCATGACGCGAATCTTAACAAATATTTTCTCCTATTTTCATTTTTTTTTCATCTTTATAGGCAACAACGAAGAAAAATAATGACGTTACTATGTCGGTAAAAGATTAAAATTAAAGAGGTTGGATATTTCCTTCAAGGCCGAATAGCATACTTATAAAAACTGATCGTAATATATGTCACGACGATATTGAGGTTCCCGTTAGGAGTCAAAGCACCCTGATAACACGGTTATGGTCTGTCATGTTTAGTCTCTATATTTTTCTTATTCATGACTTTAGAACTAGTAGATATAATCATTTTCAAGAAATTGACGAATGATGTGTGAATGTTAACGCGTTAATACGTGTTTGTTTGCAGTTTCTATTCACCTACATAATGCCATTAATCGTAACTTCTCTGGCTAGATTGCTGAAATGTTAACAAAACTTAATAGTTGTAATCATATTAATTTGTTTTGAGATAAAATTTTATAAGGTGTAGTAGATAATAACTATTGTGTAGTATTTATTCGTCTAGCGTTGTTTGGCTATTCATTATAATAACTCGTAAATGTTCACAGCTGGCCATAAATGGATGTGATGAATATTTTTGTCTTAAATAAGGACGTGTGAACGAAATACTAATTTTTTAACAAGATTTATGATAAAGCACCTGTAAAAAATGACAGTCATCTTACGGGGTATATTATGCTATAAATACTATAATAATAAATCATAATAATCCTTACTAACTTTTGAACTTTCTCGTTCCATGATTAATAATCCTTACTTTTCCTTAGTAACCCTTACTTTTTTATGATTAAACTAGATTTTGCCCTCGGCTCATTGTGACTTATTGGCTTATTTTGTTCTTGAGAACAAAAGTAGCTTTACGAAAAATTCATTGAAACCTCTGTGATAGCTTAGCGGTGACAGCGTAACAGACAGACTGACAGGGATACTTTCGAATTTATATTTATACTAGCTGACCCGGCGAACCTTCGTACCGCCTTAGAATATTAATTCATAATAAAGTATTGTGTTTAGATATTAACTGATAGTGACAAATCGACAGCAGCGCCAACTAACACGCCCCGGCCGGTACCGTCAGAATTGCTTTATTCCTGCATTTTAAATCTGTAATATCTTCAAAAGTATTAATTAAAATTATATACTGTAAAGGGCCATATTAGTCTATATTAAATACACAATTTATTTAAGGTACTTAATTGGATAAGGATTAATACTATGTTGCCTATAATCGCTTCGTAAATAAACCATTATTTCTCGTAAAAAGAAAAAAAAATGGATATTGTGGGTTATCCCTAAGAGATAGACATAAGAATAGACCTTTTTAAGATCTACAATACTGTAGTACATTATTTGGATCTCTCTCGTAGAGTACAGCCAGCGTTTGCTATAAGCGTAAAAAACATCACAGTAGAAACCTCTAAAATTATTATCTACTATATTATGCATGTATTATACATAAAAACGTTCCTCCTGAATCACTCTATCTATTAAAGAAAATTTTATAAAAATCCGTTGAGTAGTTTTAAAGATTTAAGGATACAAAGGGACAGAGAAAGCGACTTTGTTTTATACTATGTAGTAATTATTTAAAGTATAGCTTTTCTTTTGCAATCGTCATATAACTTAGTTATTATGAAGTATTAAAGCAATACATTAAAAAACGTAGTAAAGCATTAAAAAACTTTAATATTATTTTGGTGATTATTCTGTTGAACGAAAATTATCTGTACTAAACTAAAAATCACGAAAAATAAAGAAACGATTTTAAAGTCAGAGATAGACTAAAATAGGATATGTCACATTAAAAATAGATAAATGATATAAAGACATACATACAAAAACAGCGTTCATCGCATTACAGCAGAATCGAAAATAATTTTAGGAAAATTTGTTCAACTAATTTTCGAATTACAACACGTCTTTTCTGAACATTTATAGCCCTAGATTCATTTGGCAGCGCATATCTTCTGCGCGAGAGTCCATTGTTTATCTACCGCCGCGTGGGGTCGGCCAATAAGGTAGCGGGTTCGATCTTGAGCGCGCACCACTGTTTATTACCGCATAGCGGTTACGTATCTACTAAGATATACCTGTATCGGTTACGTCAATAGCACTTACATTAATAAATGTATCGGTATGTTAGGTTTTTTTTTAGTTTTAACGGTTGGCTTAATGGTTTAAGTGGTCGTCACGCCGTTTCCTACTGTGCCAAGTGTTATAGATTCAAATCCCAAATGGGATTTGAATCTATAACACTGTGTGATCGACAAATTATTTATTCTGAATTTGGGTGTTTTTTCTGTCTATTTCATTTATGTTTTTAAAGTCCCTCGTGACACAGGATGTATATTCCTAATGCGGAAGTTATCTTTTGTTGAAAAAGCGGCCAAGTGCGAGTCGGACTCGCCCATGAAGGGTTCCGTAGCAGTGAGTAACGTCATATAAAAGTTCTTGTAGTTCTTGTAATAATAAATAAATATTTCGGACAATCACTACTTATTAGATCTCGTTCAAACCAATTTTCGGTGTACATCATATATTTTTTTTGGTTCTATCAATATCTTAGTTTTGAAGTTACAGGGGGGGGGACACATTTTACATCTTTGGATGTCTCTCGCGCAAACTATTCAGTTTAGAAAAAAAAATACATTACAAACCTCAATATCATTATTGAATACCTATCCACAGATACCCCCATAGATACACGTATGGTTTTGATAAAAAATAAATTTTAAGTTTCAGTTCTAAGTATGGGAATCCCCAAAATTCATTGTTTTTTTTTTTCTATTTTTGTGTATAAATATTAATGCGGAATATACCTACTGACTAAGTTTTAACAGTATAGCCATTATAGTTTCGGAAAAAAGTGGCTGTGACATACGGACGGACAGACAGACATGATGAATCTTTATGGGTTCCGTTTCTTGCAATTTGGCTACGGAACCTTAAAAAAGGAACAATTAAACAAAATATGTAACTTGTAACTTACTTTTTTTGCAAACTTGCTTATTCAGTCATCAGTATAGTTTAATATGTTAAAAATTTATTGAACATAGGCATAATAATAAAAATCTGATTCTTGTAATGCAACAAGATCATCATTATTACATCATGTCAACAGCCGTTAGTAGTCCACTACTGGATATATGGCTTTACGCACAGCATATATCAGTTCTAAACTCTCTTTAGAAAGTAAGTTTTGGCCAATTATGTTACACTAGCCGGACGAGTTGATAAAGGGTTTGTTTCAAGGCAGGTTTGCTCCTGTAACCTGCAGTCACAGTTGAATAGTAGCAAACAAAACTAGTTGAAAAAGAAATGGTCTCTTGTAACTGCCCTGTCTACTACATAGCATGTCGTATCGGAGAAAATAACCATGAAGTTATTTACCCTACATAATATTATACTGCTACATAAGTGGTATACTGCTTTAACTATTAGCAAAAAGATAATAGTAATCAATCATATAATGTCATTTGTAAATAACCTTGTAAATAAACAAAGAAAGTAAAATGTTCCCTCCATAAACTTTGCAATTATACGTAAAATTATAACGGCTTCATGTTCTCAACTTTAATGTACTATAACGGCGACACTTTTCCTTGTAAATACGATAAACAAGAATGAAATTACGACAGTGTCCTGATAAAATCTAGCGAGGCCTATCAATCTTGAGATGTCGCGCTCTAGAATGCTCTAAATTAAATTAGAAAGCCGGACGTATTTAATTTGCGTCTCAAGAACGTTATTAATACGCGTAGGCTAATTGTCGGTGGCCGGTCATCTCTATTATGCTGGTGTACAAAGATAGAACAATGCTGGATAAGACTTTTTTCGTTGGACAAATAAAGAAATGGTGGATTTTAGTTTAAAAAAATGTATTGGTTTTAAAATATTACTAAGTCATACAATGAGTATGGTGACTGCTCCTGTTAAATCCTGCTCATACTTTCATCAGCAATAGTACAGTCAAAGCGACTCTGCTCACAGGCAGACCCACAAATAAAAAAAAAACACGATATTTTCAGTACCTCTTCAATGTAAGTGATTGCATGACTGCTTCGGTGGTCTAGTAGTTAGCATTGTGCGGCTTTTGATTTGGTAAGACAAACCTAAGCGATACCTTTCTTTTATGATTATTAAAAATAATATTAATCTTATACATACGAATAAAACCTATACCTAACAACTAAAATTTAAAATTTATATTCTTTGGTCTGTCTTTTCCAGTTGATGACTTGACTGACTGACCGACGTATGTATATACACGTAGCATATGAATTCGCTAATTTCCATTATAACGTTGCTATTAATAATATACCCACCCACCGACCAAATATATGAAGTATCAATCAAATTTCAAAATGTTAAGATTAAGTGTATCATGTACATGATTAATTTTTAATCTTGATTTATATTTGTTCGAAATATCTCATCAAATAATTTAACTCACGTACGAAGTTAAAATGTCGTCATGTTGAATCCCGGTGGCAAGCTTCAAATGACTGATACTGATTAATTTATCTGATTTTAATGTTCAATGTCCCGCTATATTATTTTTAACCCTAGAAACCCAATCATATTTTGCTAGCTATTAAGCCCAAACATAGGTTTGCCTACACCTATGGCTTCTAGTCAAATTGACCTACACGAATAAATATGCTCTTGAAGTCTTGACTTAGTTTATTACATTATACCTATTGTTTCATAATAATGCACAGTTATGTTATTGTATGGTTAAATGAGAAAAAGGAAAATTTAAAATAATAATAAAGTAATATTAATTTATTATACTATTAAACTGAAAACTTTAAAGTAACGATACATAAAATTGGTACAAAATGAGATCCTTTGGGTGTTGTATTTAGAATGCTTTACGAATTGCACTGATTAAATAGTTGGTAATTTGACACCTAATATTGCCAATGAAAAGAATTCAGTCGATCAAATGAAACGTATTTAAGTTACACTATTTCTAACCTGGCCGACCATCCCCCATCCTTCCGTCCATATTACAAGCGCTGTACGCATTGATATATAAAAACCCTAGATGCACAGTCTCAAACAAAAGCCGCATACGAAACTATCCTACTTAGTCATTGATGTATAAAAGTATCAGTGTGGGTAGTTTTAGTTATGCTATAAACACATCTTTTGCACATTCAACCTTACGCGCATTGTTTAAAGTTTTTATTACAAAGCAGCGTACAATGACCAATCAAATTTTATGACCGAAGCTAGCCGGCAGGACAGGACATGGAGTGAAGAGGAATATTTGTATATTTTTTTTATTATAATACATTCAGTTAGTATTTTAAGAGTTAGTTAAATTGTGTTCTAAGCCCATAATTATACTTATATCTGAGCGTAAATATGTTCTTGGGTAGGACATGTGTACATCAATGAAACAAATATTAACTCTTAAAATCATTTATTTCATTTTTTCATATCATATCAGTGACATAACCTGTAAAAAATAATTATATTATTTGAATGTAGGTACGAAATTATTTGATAAATTCATTATTTTTCTGGCTAACGACTACTTACCGTTATACTAGGAACAGCCATTTTAAGAAGACGTTTTATGCCTTTAGCAGTGAAATTCATATCTTCGTCCACAAAATGTTCAGAACAAACGACGCATGCACTATTTGGCTTAAAAAAATTGTATGTCGCGAACCCCGTAAGTTGTCCCCTAATTAATCGATATAATAGGTAATATAATATTTACGAACTTTAATAATAACACCGTTTGGACGACCTCCTTTCCTTTTGCAATTCGATTAATAACTATAATAATATTATTATATATTTTGTAACGTATACATACTTATTAAAAACTAAATACAAAAAAGTTCAAATTAAATAAACTTATTAATAAAATATTAAACACAATAAAAAAAAATCGACTCCATTAAATTCAGAACAGGGTCGTTTGGATTATGCGACTAAAATAAAAGGTTGTGTAATAGTCGTTCTTACACTGAAAAAGCGGCCATTGAAATTTGTCGTATTATACTTGGACCGTTGAGTGAAGTTTTTAGACAAATTAAATCAAAATCACATATTGCTTCCGATATTTAGTCATAAAAACAACAAAAACAAATTAACAAACTCTTTAACTCACCGAAAATACGATATCCCATACTTTTTTAACGTTCCTAACGTAATATTTTTACAATTCCGCATCGAATACTTAGGCATTTTTAACGAGCGCACAGAGACGCGAGCGACGCGAGACTATTTGAAATAGTAGCACCATTTTCAATAGTGCGCTTATTTTATGAGGACGGTTTTGCGACGTTGAGTGTGTATCTAGGGTTTTTTAATACATCAATGGCTGTACGTAAACGCACAGGCTTGAAGCGGACAATGAATGTTATCTTGAATAAAACAATTGATTCAAATATTGCCTAATCTTTTCCTTTTAATAATCATACAGGATAATAACTACTGTTTCGCAGCCATAATTTCATAATAATTATCGATAAATGATATCTTTTAGTATAACTATGAAACGAACCTGCCCTAAGTCAAGTTGCAAACGTTTTTCGTTTTCTATTCCATTTGTCTATTCTCTTGTTTCATTGACTAATGTTACTCAGTCACTAACGCATAATTAGTAAAATATTTGCGAGTACTACGGCAACACTACAGCTACATGAGATAATAATTGGCGATTTAAACAAAAAAATGATAACCGAGATAAACTCAGTCGCCCATATCCTTAATATTTTATGAATAAAAATTATAATCCTTAATATATTGCAATGCTACTGATCCCAACCTCCTTCCAGTAGGAGAAAAAACAATACATAATAGCTTAAAACAAACATAACTCACCGAAACCAACATGGCAATTCCTCAGATTCCACTCTCAAACACTTTCAATCGTTGTTAACTCTCCTTCATTTTTTCTACCAACTCCTTGAAATTTTCTGCACTGGCAACATCGGATCTCCAAATTGCTTCCTCCGACAGATCCTAGAGGTGGATAGAACTGTAGTTAAGTCATAATTTAAACATCATCATCATCAACAGCCTTTAACAGTGCACTGCTGGATATAGGCCTCTCCTTTGAAAGGAGGTTTTGGCCTACTATACCACGCTGGCCAGACGGGTTGGTAAAGGGTTTGTTTCAAGTTTTCCTTCTCGTGGCAGTAATGTTAGCTGCTTATTTTGTTCCTTTACTCGCCTCTTACGACACCCATGGCATGAATAGGGGTGGTGACACTTTGTATTCTTAATCCGTCACCACACGGACAAGATCTTAAAGACATCTTAAAGAAATATTATTCTTAGTATTCAATGTGTTCAATAATTATGCGGCTGCTGATCAAGAATTCTCGGGTTCGATTCCCGGGTCGGATATATATATATATATGTTGTCTGTCAATCAGTCAGTCAGTTAGTAACGAAATAGTTTTATATAATATAATATGTTAATTATTATAAAGGAGTCTTATAAAGTTTTTGTTACAACTATAGTACAATGTAGAAATTAGAACTCATTGTTATAGAGAAATACGGTGGACACAAATTTTTAAGATTGTTATTAAACAGTGAGTGAACAGTTTTAATTAAATAAAACGACTCCAACCCTCTCCTCCTCGCCCCTCCCCTATCTCTAGAGAGCCCTCTCTCTAGAGATAGGGGAGGGGCGAGGAAAATTGGGAAAAAAATGATGACGATACGAATTAAGAAAGAAGCATATTCGTTATGAAATCAACATCAACAACAAGTTGTCACGCTAAGTAAATCCTTGGCTCTTTGTTTTAGACGCTCGTTGATCGCTTTTTTCGTTTAATCTCGTTAGATTTCGTAAAATTAATGATTGAAAAAAAATAATGAAGAGTGGTTTGAGATATGTATTAGGTAGAAATATAAAAATCTGAAATCGATAAATTACATTCTTGAGTTTGAAGCTCTACTACTATGAATATCTCATCTAGATCATTTATACTTCACCTATGGAGGCCCACACATTCTGTTGATAAATACCAAGGCAGATTCGCTTAGAGGTAATAAATTTCACAAGATTACCGACAGCATGATTAATAAATGTTAAGCTGAACAAAAATGAAGAGCCGATGCCAATCGATCAACGTGGGTGTTTAATATGAGCTCGTGCTCATTTATCTTTATCGATTAATACTTAGGTAATGGCATGCATACAGGAACTGCCAGCGAAGGGAACATTATACCGCTTTGTGAACTCTTTAATACTATATTTAATAATTTGTGTCTGAGGTGTGACTGTGTTAACTAAAGAGCGTTTTCAATAATATATTATATTGGTAATCACCATAATCTTCAAATCAGAAACTTTGGCTACATTACAACGTTCATTTTGTGTCTAAGAGTATTGCCCACTGAGGTGATATGGCAGTGATAATTACCATTTCTAAGTGTATATACTAGCTGATGCCCGCGGCTACGCTTGCGTCCTAGAGGTATGAAAAATAGATGTTGACCGATTCGCCGACCTAACCGATATGCACACAAAATTTAATGAGAATCGGTTTAGCTATTTCGGAGGAGTTTAATTACAAACACCGTGACACAAGAACTTTTATATTAGTTTCTTCTTTGTTTTTTTCTATCTCTGTTACTTGCTCAGATTACAGATACACAGATCTTTCATAGACAGCAAAAATTATGAAACTGGATATCAATAATATATATTTTTTTATCTATTAATTAAATTTGATAGTTTTGATATCACTCACGAATGCTACAAAATTGGTAGCAACAGTAACGAAATGACTACAAAAATATGTTACCTCATTTGCATAAGCATTATATTCGTAAATTTAATAATATTTGACGAATGTTGCTCTTACTGTTTTGATTGATAATACGACAGAAGTTTAAATCACCTGTGCGCTGAGGTGAAGGGACCATGCCGAGGCCCCACCGACCTCAATTTGATAAATCTCAGTCAGTCTCAACTTCGGCTAATTACTGAAAAGTCAAGTAGTCTTTAACCTTTACATTTTATTTATAAACTTATAAAAGTTACACGCAAGAAATTACAAAACATGTTTTTTATTTGTCGTAATAAATACGGAGCGTTATTACCTACCACTTTTTTTCTTTGTGTACAATATTCGGTCATATTAGTTTTATGAGCCTACTATAGTGAGTCTAGTTTGTCTGATAGACAGCCTAAATAGTTTTTTTTTAAATATCTCGGATTTTTTACATACGACGCCATCTAGTCCCCCAAACTAAGCAGAGCTTGTATCATGGGTAACTAGACAACTGATATAAATACATGAACATACAATTTTTTTTTGTAAATACACACATATTATAGAAACATAGAACATAGAAAACACCTAATTCCGAAACAAATATTTGCAGATCACACAAACATTTGGTCCTACCCGGGAATCGAACCGGAGACCTCTTGATCAGCAGTCGCATACGCTAACCACTAGACCAACGAGGCAGTCAATTCAAATTCAAGGATAATGGTCACCATACTCATTGCGAATGCAGACAGTGCAGTAGGGTAACCCTTACTATGGCAGGCTATTGAGATGCTTCTATATCATTGGGCCTCCCTCCTCTCACTCACCAACCAAACATAACAATACGAATTCTGTAATTTTTAGTTGGAATTCGCTATGAATTTATGTTAATAAACATTCCTATAAAATAGACTGGAGATCGTAGGTAATAGTTTGGTGAAAAAATTACAACAATAATTTTAATTTATTTTTTTTGGTTATATTTTATAAAAAAATGTCTGTTGTAATAAACTGAATTCAGATTTTCTCATTTTTTTTTATCAAAAACGATCAGAGTGATGTCTAGCAGTTGACTACGATAGGCTGATGATTATGATGATGATGAGACTTTCTCTAACATAACAGGTAATTATTTATACTCCTTATCGATTTGGGTAGTACGCCTACATAAATACGTCTTGCAATAAATTTTGTGGATATAACAACAAAAACTGTAGAATAGTACTTTCAGTAAAATGATTGAAAATTCAATACCGTTGTCGATTTTATCTGATCAAATGTACTTGTCTGAACAACTTGTTACAATTGTAATAACTTATTACAATATGTAACCGATGTGGCCGTGGCATAAGCGTAACTAATCAAAAATCTATTGGGCTGGACACCGACTTCTAATGAATTTTAGGTAACTAACACACATTTTCATTTTACTTTATTTAAATTAATAGATAATTAGGTATCGAGAAGAAGAGACAAATAATCATTTAAGCCAATCTGATTAAATCTAGTTTGTTTTACAGTATTCTAGGCAGGGAGTTTGTGTATGTTGTTATTTTTTTGAAGTCGGTAATTATTTTTTAATGATGTAAGAAGATAAGACCATCTTCCAAACGGTTAGAGGAAAACTACGCTGGACCGAAACAAGAGTAAGGAATTTGAGGAGGTCTATGTTAAAAAACAACCTGACCTGGTTATTGACGCTGATTGTTGAGATTTCATTTCTATTGTAGTAGTAATAAATAGATTTAACTAAAAATAACTGTTTATAATAGGTTATAAGGGAAAAAGGCTTTGCTATTTTTATTATATTTAAAAAAAAATAAGAAAAAACATTGTTCACATTTTGAAGCCCATTTGAATAAGGTCACGAGATTTCAGGAGATTATGTATTGTAATTTGAATTAATAAGCAACATTAAGTGTTACCACACTTTTGTAAGTGGCAAGTTACATTTTTATTTAGTTTGCAGCCGTAATAATTAAAATTTTTACTTTACACATAATTTAAGCAGCGCAAGCGTTATAACTAAGGCGTTGGACCTATATCAAAATGGTTGCAGTTTTGAAACCCATTTAATGTACAATAAAAAATGTAAAATATTAAATTAATCAAACTTCATTACTATATAATATATTGTATTACTATAAAACTATATAGACGCTGTTAAGCATTCGTGTGTTAACCCACAAAAAATCGAGTTTTAACTTATGAATGCTGTCTTATTCTTTAGATCATAAGGTTTACGATAGTGCAATCCATTTTATTGAAAACAAATCGCAGAATATTCTAGAGTACAAAAATTGTTATTGCTTATTTCCTAAATTAAGATTTGTATTTAGCATTTATGTCACAAGTGCCTTACATTATTAATGCCAAAATCTAATGAGACTACAACAAAAAGCATTAAAGTGTTATACTACGGTTAACATAGAAATGCGTAAATCGGATTGTGGGTTAGAACAAAAATGCAATATTTGGCGAGCGCGGACGGTGGCGGGGCGGTAAGGATTGCGCGGGCTTGTTGACCACACCGACATGTAAGTTTTTAAGCAATTGCATAGCTTTTATCGCGGGCTTTAAGCGCGGGGACCGAATCAAGAAATTTCGTAACGAAAAAAAACCTAACACCATGAAAACGGATAGAGATATGATTGTCACTGCAGTACGACAAGGACGCCACATGCGTCTCCGTGCGCATGCGTACTGCCGCCACTGGCCGTTATCCGTTGCCTTGACAACACAGTCATTATAGATTATTATCCCTACTATTTTATTATTTATTATATTATTATTTTATTATTTATTATAATATTATAAATGCGAAAGTAACTCTGTCTGTCTGTTACGTTTTCACACCTAAACTGCTAAACTGATTTTGATGAAATTTGGTACACAGGTAGTCTAGAGTCTGAGGAAGGACATAGGCTACTTTTTACCACGATAACCGACTTATACGCGGGCGGAGCCGCGGGCCAAAGCTAGTATTAAATAATTGTTTCGGAGTCTGGGTGTTTTCTATGTATAATATATATGTATTTACAAAAAAAAAGTATGTTTCTGTATTTATATCAGTTGTTTAGTACCCATAATGCAAGCTCTGCTTAGTTTGGGACTAACTAGTAACTAGGGTCTGATGATGGCGCTGGAAGGTGGCTATAGGAACCCCATCGAGTTTGCGCTCGTTTGATTCGTTTAGACGAGTTCTTTGACACTATATGGTAACCAGGGTCTGATGATGGAGCTGGAAGGTGGCCATAGGAACCCCATCGAGTTTGGGCTCATTTAATTTGTCTTGACAAGTACTTTGACACTATATGCTAACCAGGGTCTGATGATGGAGCTGGAAGATGGCCATAGGAACCCCATCGAGTTTGGGCTCATTTTATTTGTCTTGACAAGTACTTTGACACTATATGGTAACCAGGGTCTGATGATGGAGCTGGAAGGTGGCCATAGGAACCCCATCGAGTTTGGGCTCATTTTATTTGTCTTGACAAGTACTTTGACACTATATGCTAACCAGGGTCTGATGATGGAGCTGGAAGATGGCCATAGGAACCCCATCGAGTTTGGGCTCATTTTTTTGTCTTGACGAGTACTTTGACACTATATGGTAACCAGGGTCTGATGATGGAGCTGGAAGATGGCCATAGGAACCCCATCGAGTTTGGGCAACAAATGAGCCCAATCTCGATGGGATTCCTATGGCCACCTTCCAACTCCATCATCAGACCCTAGTTACCATTTAGTATCAAAGTACTCGTCAAGACGAATCAAATGAGCCCAAACTCGATGGGGTTCCTATGGCCACCTTCCAGCTTCATCATCAGACCCTGGTTACCATAGTGTCAAAGTACTCGTCAAGACGAATCAAATTTGCCCAAACTCGATGGGGTTCCTATGACCGCCTTCCAGCTTCATCCTAGACCCTGGTTACCATATAGTGTCAAAGTACTCGTCTAAACGAATCAAACGAGCCCAAACTCGATGGGGTTCCTATGGCCACCTTCCAGCTCCATCATCAGACCCTGGTTACCATATAGTGTCAAGGTACTCGTCAAGACGAATCAAATGAGCCCAAACACGATGAGGTTCCTATGGCCACCTTCCAGCTTCATCATCAGACCCTGGTTACCATATAGTGTCAAAGTACTCGTCAAGACGAATCAAATTTGCCCAAACTCGATGGGGTTCCTATGGCCGCCTTCCAGCTTCATCCTAGACCCTGGTTACCATATAGTGTCAAAGTACTCGTCTAAACGAATCAAACGAGCCCAAACTCGATGGGGTTCCTATGGCCACCTTCCAGCTCCATCATCAGACCCTGGTTACCATATAGTGTCAAGGTACTCGTCAAGACGAATCAAACGAGCCCAAACTCGATGGGGTTCCTATGAAGAATCTAGAATGACTGTGTTGTCAAGGCAACGGATAACGGCCAGTGGCGGCAGTACGCATGCGCACGGAGACGCATGTGGCGTCCTTGTCGCACTGCAGTGACAATCATATCTCTATACGTTTTCATGGTGTTAGGTTTTCTTTTCGTTACGGTATTTCTTGATTCGATCCCCGCGTTCAAAGCCCGCGATAAAAGCTATGCAATAGCTAAACGGCAAAGGTCCTTTGCTAAAAGCTATCAATACACTAAAAAATATTTAGTTACGAAGAAAATTTCTTGGCTTAAAATTTTTCAAATTAAACCTAAAAAGATACTTCTTCCATGATGTATATAAAATCTGCTTTAAATGAAACCCCTAGGATAGTAAGTAGACTTGTCCAAAAACAAAAAATTAAAAATATGTAACATTTTAAAAACATTACATTGCCTTTGTTATGGCCAAATAGTAGGAAATTATCCAGCAGCAAAGTAAAAGATCTCAAAGATATTCATAAGTTAATTCCAGAAGATTGCAAAGCTATAGCTTCTTGGATTACAATAGATTTGTACCATATGATGGATACAAAAAAAATGGTTTTATTTAAGTAATATGATTAAAACAATAATAATAAAAAAAGTTTAAAATTTTTGGTTATGATTTTTGAACAATTGAAATAATATAAGCGTTAACTTGTTGTATTTCTTATTTTAAACAGAACTTAAAATGTGATTCAAAACATGTTAAAGTAATTACTTAAATAAATAAGTACATGAACATTTTAATATGTTAGCAGTTTATTTTATTACATTTTTTTAAAATGAGTACAGTTATTCATTTTAAAACAACAAATCAGAATTTTGCATTAATGTCTTAAGGCACATAAGTCACTTAACACATTAATGCTAAATGAAATAAACCCTTCAGCAATTTAAGCATCAATCATTTTTATGCTTTTTCTATTTAATGATTAATTTATTAAGAAATATACATTAATTTTAATAATCTATGCATTTCAACAAAAAAAATGATACCGCTTAACAATATTTTTTTGCTTAACATACGCGGAAAAAGAAGATTGTTCTTAAAAAACTTTAACAGCTGATTACTCAAAACTAGCTCGGTGTGGGTTAACACACAAATGCTTAACAGCGTCCATATGATATTCTTTCACTACAGTAATTTCTTTTGTTTTCTTCGTTAACCTACTTTTAACACACCAGACACTTTCTCCTATGTTCATTCTTCATCCCAGGGTTTCCTGTTAGAGATTGCCTACGAGCGATAAGGCCGCTACTTGTACCTACTTATGTTACTAGTTCTAAGCCCTAACTGTATTTTTTTCCTGATGTACAATAAAGTCATTATTATTATTATTAATTTATTGCTTAGATCTGTGTTCAAATCATCTGTTTACTATTGTATAATTTAATGTTGTGAGGACTTCACTGAATACTAATTCAATGAAGTCCTCAAAAAATATAAATGTAAAATGTGTTAACAATGTTTTTAACGATATGTGGAATTATTATTATTTATTATGATGTCCGCGGTCAAAATGTTATCGCTGCGCTTATTCTAGGGTTATGTAAATGATAATGATGCTTGGATAGAATAACAGCGGTTGGTATGTTTTGCATTTCTATCCATGTGTTCAGTCCAAGACCATTTTGTCTGTCATTTTGTTATTTAATATTTTTATTTAACTATGAATAAAAGAAAATACCAAAACGTCCATGGTGTTAGCTGGTACCAAACGCTGCTCATTATGTTATTATTTGACGAGTAATCATTTCATATAAAAAATAATAATGTAGAACTACCTAAAACATTGTTATTTATTTGATAAGATTACTCGTCAAAGATTAAAACAATAAGCCACGATTGGTACCAGCTAACACCTTAGAAACATCCACATCTGAATACAATAAAAACCACAAGTCATTTCTCTGAAAAGGATTATTCAGTTCTAAATTTAAATTCTAAATAATAACTAAGGTTGTCTGGCCGCTATGCACGCAACGGCGCACGCGCACCGCCCGCGCGTGCGCTCAATCCGCTCTAATTTCGCAACTTAGTCGCATTGCTGAACTATCGGCAGTAGGTCAACTTGATTTTAATATTCACACCTGTGTTTTATAGACATCACAATTTTGGAAATAGTGCGAACCATGTGACAACGTCATAACCAACTCAAAATATTTTTAGTGGTCATTCTTTTAACTGTTTAGGAGAAAATAGTCTTCATCGAATGACAGTAATTTATTTTCTTAAAGTCGTGATTTATATAGATATACTGGAAATATATTAATTCAAACAATGCCATTAAAAACTACGAAATACAAGAATAAAGTAAAAAACTACGAAGGTACATTTCACATTATATAATCTTTAAATTCTAAAATATTTTTGTGATCCGTTTGTGTTTGTAAATGTAACCCTGAGGGAAAGTCAATTTAATAAATATTATTATTGTAATTGTAATATCTCAACCTTATCAGTATACTGTCGCTGTAAACAAAATTTCTGCGTTATCACTGATACATTGGCGCAATTGTAGACGTTGCTCCGCCGTGTACTATATCACGACGGATATTTACCGCCCGGCCACCGCCTGACGGTGACAGCCTTATCTGTTATCAGTATACAGATATATACCTTATTCGATGCCTCGCCGTATTCATAGTCTCGACAAAACTCTATGGCCTTGAGGTTTTTGTTTTATTTTTGTAACTGAAAACGCCTTTAACCTATGATTTTTGTAAGCATATTTTTAATAAACCTTGTAAGTTTTATATCAGAATTCCTGTAGCAATATTAATATTGCTAAAATATACATATATAAAACAAATAGATAAATTAAAAATTTACTGTCTTTTCGGAAAGAGACTAAATTTAAATAAATATTTATATTTTTTATCTTAAAAATACAGTCATATTTATGACTGTACTTTTAAGAAAAAAATCATAATTTGGAAACTTCATAAAAAGGAAAATCAGGAATTTTTACAAGGAACTAGCATTTTTAACGTGTCACTGCGCAACTTGAGCCAAGTTGTTAATCTAGTTTAATATAATATCCAATAATCTGAACTATAACTGAGGCACTGTTAGGCTAGTGAAAGGGAGGGTGGCCATCTATTTTAATAGACCAATACACCGTCATCTTTTGTGTGTGTGCATAATAGTTGCGACAAGGGTTAGTGGCCTGGGTGTGGCTGGCCAAGGCAGGGTATCGATAGCGATGCAAGTGTTCTTGGTTGATAGGCTATATTCAACTCTGTACGAGCTTATTTTCTCTAAGTCTGATAGGGAGCACGCGGTAGCTCCTTAGCTAGCGTTCGTGTATTAATTTATGGTACTGGTAACAAACATAGTTATACGCTTTCTTTTATGCAAATATTTATTACAGACGTCATGGGTAAATAAGTCACAAAGAAGACCAACCTATTAATAATACCATTCGTGTTGTGGTATTTCGTTGGTGAGTGTGAGACCGGAGGCCCAATCATTCTGTTTTTTTTTTTTTTTTTTTTTTTTTATATACGCCTGCCAAGATGACTTTACTATGCCTGATGGAAAGCATGAGTAAAATCCACAAGTGGGGGTCGCCATACTCACTGCAAATGCCAGCAGTATGGCGAACCACATTATGGCGGCCTAGTGAGATGCTTTTTCACGCCCCGCTTCTGTATCGTTCTCCAGGTCTTCGGAGGTCAGGGAAACATCTCACTAGGCTACCATGATTTGGGTCACTATGCTGCGTTGTCTATACTCATAATGAGGATGGTGACCCCCTACTCCTGGATTCTACTCGTGCTTTCCATCAGGCAGAGTAGAGTTACATTGGTAGGCTTAAATATAATATTCTATTTTGTTATAATATAATATTTTGATTTAAAAGAGTGTCCATGGAGTTTCTTGCCCGTTCTTCTCCATGAGATCTACGCTAGGGAATAGGCAACTACAGTACTTTCATAGTTGTTACGTCTTGTGACTGGGACTGTAGCTACATTTAATTTTCATTTTTGTTTCGACAATTCAAAAGTGTCTGTAACTGGCCTACTTGAAATAAATGCTTTGATTTTGATTCATGCAAAGTTTCATATTTCTAGCAATTACCGTTTGGACGGTAAGTCGAGGACCGACGGACGTACGGACGGACAGACGGACATGACGAATCTAAAAAGCACTGCACCTGTCAAATATATTCTAATAAAGTATTTCACTAAGCAATTATCTAAATCTGTATTAAATTTTATTACGTGTTCAATTAGTGATCGTTTAATCATGGATTTGAAGATTGAATTATTGATTGATTGCTAGGTAGTCAAGTGACTTGTATCATGTTTATGCGCAAGGTTGCCAATAGGAAGTAGACGTGGTGTCTTTGCACTGTAAAAATATTGAATAGATCATTATTGTAAAAGAAACAGAGTTATTAACTGCCTCGTTGGTCTAGTGGTAAGTGTATGCGGCTGCTGAACAAGAGGTCTCGGGTTCGATTCCCGGGTCGGACCAAATATTATTTGTGTGATTCACAAATATTTGTTTCGGAGTCTGGGTGTTTTCTATGTATAATATGTATGTATTTACAAAAAAAAAGTATGTTTATGTATTGATATCAGTTGTCTAGTACCCATAATACAAGCTCTGCTTAACTTGGGACTAGATGATGTTGTGTGTGAAATATTAAAAAAAAAAAAAAAAAACTTGGTTGGCCTAAACTGTCGTTACGCCGCTCCCTACTACGGTGAGTGTTGTGGATTCAAAAGCCGCATGTAATAACGTTTTTTGTGTCCGTTTCATGTACGTCTGTAAATTCCCCTACGACAGGATAATTTCGTAATAAAAGAGTTATCTTTAATTTTTTTTATGTTACTGAATTTCACGAAGTGTAGACTACACATAATAAAATAATATGCTGAACAATGTAAAATACTATGGTTCAGACATATTTATTCAAATCTATATATCTTTTAAATAAATATAATAAAAGTGTAATTTTCAAAATATAATAGACATTTTAAGACGATGAAAACCTAAATTGCAAAATAAGTTAAACGAATACGTAAATATACAATAAACTCGACTCTTTGGATTGTATAAAATCCTATAATTGTTGTATTGAACTGATTGTTCCATAATTACAGTGAGCGCACAGCTGCGATCTCTTAACATAACACTGAGTCAACATCCCATTTCAGAACAGCGATGGTGCCTATTGAGCACAATGTAAATATCGACACCAATTAAACACACTTTGTTCGTGGATAATATCATAATATATGTCGAAACATCACACAACTACACGTCAGGTCCACAATGTCAGCAACGCGTAAATCCAATCCAACCCTGAAGCCCAAGGTTGGCCCTAATTATAGCTTTCGAATGAGACGTCATTTCCTTACGCTTACGAAACATTAAAATATAAAAAGAAGCTTTTTCGCGTTTCAAAGGTGTGAATTTAAATAATTGCAATAATCACGGCGTCGAACGGACATGCGAACTTAATGAACGGGTGAACGTGAAGAAGACAGCCTGACCGACCGACAAAAGACGCAATATCCTCGGTCTGTATGATGCCTTAGAGCGTTTACACATACCGATTTATAAACGTCATATAGGCTCCAAAGTGGTTTAACCTGTCGTGGCTACTATCAAATACAAGTATATGGTATCTAATAACACACATGGCAAATTTCAATAACACTATCTACATCAGTACATAGTAACTCCATTAGAACAGTGTAAGCCAGTCGTACACTATAGTCGTTTGGCCTGCTTGATAAACTCTTTTTACATATTGAGGGTTCATCGTCTCTAACATTCCACCTTTTTTTTCTTGCGGAAATTCACATGGATACCACCAGTTACTGGCTATGTCAGACTCGAACCGACTAAAACCGTAAACCGTCTCGGGTACTATGAGCCGAGGAACCCAGGTAAACCCTCGAAAGGAAGTCCCCGGAACCCTGAGGTTCCTCGGGTCACCTACGGTTTGTAGATTGCCTCCTTCCGTGTGGGAACCTCGATATTATCTTTGTTGTCCACAAAAGAGGGCGCGCAGGCTTCATAACACTTCTACTAATCAAATCATTCTTCTTGAGAGCGTAAGATATAATCTCAGAATATTAATCGTACTCGTATAGTAGTCACATTAAAAATCGTCCTCTCTAAAGTACCTTATGTTTCAGTTCACACACTTCTTCGATGTAACAATTATAAATGAGGTTCATTCCATATTGGTAATTCTTGCCTCAGGTATTCGCATTTCCCTTAAGGATGCTCTAAAAGTTAAAAATGCTTAAAAAGTGTAATACTTCGCTTTTTAACGTACATATCTTGCTCTTTCAAGAAACTCATCTTATAATTTTATGGTAGACATTAAAACTTTAATGCAGATACAGAGTATACTACTAACATTTTATGTGTGAATTCTGAACGTAAAATTTATTAATATATTTGGACATATAAATAAGAATTGGTCTAATTAATATATTAATAAAGTTATTTAAATAACAGCGGGGATTATATTTGTCGTAAAACCTTTACAGTCGAATAAAGATTTAAAATACACGCTCTTCCTTATATACCTAAGTAACAAATGATTACGATATTAAATGTGCAATATATTCTTACACATTGATGTATTTTTGTATTGAATTTTTACTGGCAGATAGATTATGAAAAAGGAGTAACTTGGGCTTCTTCTTTAGAACTAACGTAACCCGCGTTAATTGTTTTAACGGTATATCAACTACTACCGATAACACTGCGGGGAACAGCTATTTCTTAAGCATGCACCACACCTCGCTATGCGCTATTCGTTATGCGGGTTATACGCGCGCATACGGCGAAGTGTGGAGAGTATATTCGTTTCGTTCACCATAAAAATGACAATGACACATCTCTACAACACACACATTTGCCTTATTTGATGCTTATTTGGCATACCAGTTAGAAGTGTGGATGGCATGTTTGTTGTTTGCGCGCATAACTAATATTTGGGCGAATACGGCGTAGACACATAACGAATAGCGCATAACGAAGTGTGGTGCCTGCATTATATAAAGTTACGAGTGATTAATTTTTAAAACCTTTAAAACTACTCGTTAACATAAATTAACAATCTACACGTAACCACCAATAATACCATTGTACTGTAGGTGTACATAAAAGACGATGAATTAAGAAATTATAGAACATCTGAGAGCATCAACTGCTCCTTAAGGCGATCTCGGTTCACACACGATCACGAACACTCAAGTACCGTATTTTTGCAATTGTAAAATTTTATTACCCCGAATTTGCCACAATTGCATGAACGATTGAGCGAACTTGGTTCGTTATTCAAGGCTTTAACCTTTTTAGGCATATATTACAGGCATTTTTCATATAATTTTCTCAATTTTATTACTGTTAATAACGTTATATTCGGAGGAATCTTCGATTAGCACAGCAGTACCAAAAAAATGTAATTGTAAATTTGTGAGTCATCATTTATTAACACGTACTGGTATTTAAAGTGGTGATGAGTACCATCGTCAGTATGTCATCTATAATTATTGTAATTTGAGTTATTTTCTGGTGTAATGATACCGTGCCGAAATTAAGTGAAGTTAAACCTCTTGGACATTCTTACGCGTTCATGGTCGCATACATGAGGTGTTGACACTATCCAAATGTCTTGAAATCAACGGGAAATACTGATATATAAAAGTGATCTTTATAGGCTTCAGTCTTTAAGCGAAGCAAAATTCTGTAACATTTTTAGCGGACGATATATAAAAAAGGAAGTTGCCAAGTCTCTATATTTCTTTTCACAAGTTTACATGATTGTAATAAATTAAAGATATTTTCTTTTTGTACTTTTATTATTAAATATTCGACAGTCCGCCTTTAGGTAAATCTAGTAAACAGTAATAAAGTCATCAGATAATCTTTGACAAATTAACTTTTAAAAAACAAAATATAAACTGTTAATTATTAAGCTATAAGTTAATGCTTTTGATCACATCTAACTGACATACACATTGGCGGCCAGGTGTATGGCAGTCATCGCAGTTAAGAGTAGCTTATGTCCTTTCTCAAGAATCAATCAATCAAATATTATTGCAGAGCAGCGGTTTATCCGTGACAGCGTAATAGACAGACAGACAGAATTTATAACAGTAGTATCAAAATTGCTTAAACCAGAATATACATCTTACACTTCCTACTAATCCTACTAATATTATAAACGCGAAAGTTTGTGAGTATGTATGTGTGTATGTATGTTTGTTACTCTTTCACACAAAAACTATAGAACGGATTTGGATGAAACTTTACAGTAATATAGCTTATATATTAACATAATACATAGGCTACTTTTTCCTGCAATAATCGAGATAAACGGGCGAAAGCTAGGTGATTAAAAAATACAATAAATCGTAAATGTCAAAATGTATCACTCTTTATCTCCTGTCAAAACTTCACAGGTTGCTATGCGTAACACACTTTCATAGTAACCATAATGATAGTTTGTAAATGGCTAATTTCAAAATGAAAATGAGTGAGAGCTACTTTTTATCCCGAAAATACGCGGGTAACGCCGCGGGGCGCGCCTAGTATATTTTTTTTTATTTTTATTTTGGTACGTTTAATCTTAAGAGCTCAAAATTTCTATTTGGGTACACTTCTATTTAATAAGCACTAAAGTCTAGATACTAATATGAATATTTATATTGAGCGTTGTGCTTTATTGACAACTCTGTCAAGCCTATGTTAATAACCCGTCAACGTGTCAGCACTCCCAATGACAATATTGATGAGATTGACACAGACCTGATACACCAGACAGAATTAGAACTTGATAGATTTATTAACAAAGTGAAGTATGGATACAGGGATACTTGAAATTAAGTGCATTATGTAGCAAATATTGTGTATAGTTAGATGTATTTGAAGACATAAATCTTTCAAACATAAATCAGAGTTGTTGGACATATTTTATCTATTCATAAAGTTAAATGTATAGGGAACGTGTTACTGTAAATTTTGTTGGTGGAAATCAACAAGACAAACACAAATTTGAAAGTATTTATAGATTTTCGACAAGCAATTTTAACTAGACATTCGTTGTAAGATAAATGGTACATTTATTCTTGTGAACTTTCTTCAAACTTGCTGGGTCATATACTTTCTTACACTAGTATGTACCTGGTGTAGCTTTTGGTAGTTTCGAATCTCTCTCATACCCAGAACAGGCCAGACAAAAGTTCAAAATAAAGCACACCCTGATATCATGGGACAAATGCACTTTAGATCACATCTTCTTTAAAAAATAATAATAAGCAAATAGCGTGGCTTATATTTTGCACTGCAGAAGTAAAACAGATCTAAAGAAAAGATGGTGTACTTTTTAGGGTTCCGTAATTCATGACTCGGAGCCCTTATAGATTCGTCATGTACGTCCGTCCGTCCGTCCGTCCTCGACCTATCGCCCAAATGGTTGGTTCTAGAAAGATGTAACTTTGCATGAATATGTGTTGTAATTACGTCGATAAAATGCTATAATAAAATCATGAAAAATACTTTTATTTGGGGCACCTCCCCTACACGTAAAGTTTGGATGTTTTTTTTTCTCATGTCTACCCCATCACGTGGGGTATCATTAGATAGGTTATTTAAAAATATTGCGAGTTTGTTAAAACCATTTTTCGATAATTCAATTTAGGTATTCGTTTGTGAGTTATTTAACACACAGGGTATCCCTCCCCCCCTCTAATAGCCAAACGGCTAGCTCAAAGAATCTTGAAAGCAGTCCATATATTGAGCTTTCAAGGAACTATGGCGGTTTTGATAACTTTTTGTTTCAGGAGTTATAAGGGCCTAACTTGTAAAATGCACTCGTTTGGAAAACTTCATACAAAAATAAACAAATAATACGTGAAAATAACAATTAACTAACTATTGGACAGGAATTTAAACCTACCTACCAGTATGGGTGACTACGAAACCCTATTCTATGCGTGGTCTGACACGCATTTGGCGATTTTTTTATGCTAGTGCAGGTTTCTGCTCTTCTCCTCCATCCATAAACGTTAACCGTGCTAAATTTTATATATATACCTATATATAAATTATATATTTTTGTAAAAAAAGGAATAAAGTTTTTGTTTCTTGTATTGAGCGTATTGATGTTGCCTATCGATATTTGACCGTAACGTCCGTAGCTCATCATTCACCGCGTGTGCCACTCAACAGTATCGTCGAAACCTGTCTACACATGACTACCGCCTAGTTCATGTACAAACAACGGCACACCGCCCGGATCCAGAGTGATGAATGCCCCGACCTAACCCACTTGACAACTCATTTCCAACTAAACTCGTAACAAATACCATTACCAAATGTTCAAATAACATAGTAGCAACGATCACCTTCGCAATAACAGATCATAATGGTAGCCTTATTCATACGACCATCATTATTTTCTGTCTCGCAACAAGGCAAAAACAATCAATAAAAATAAATCATTTAAATAACCATAAACACGTATTACAATGCGCCGACATTACATCTCCTAATGATTTCGCTAACGAATCATTGAAAGTGGTCGGATCGCGTGCGCGTGCGCATGTCCGCTGCGATCTAATCGCTGCACTGCATATGTCCGTGTTAAGTAAATCTGTGTGCGTGCAATGCGGTCGTAATAATATGAAAGTGTTGTCCGGACCCCGCCCTAGCCTCGGGCCCGCTCTGTGTTCCATTTACATCTGCTCGAATACTTTATAAAGCCTTCTGTCGAGCAAGCCGCACCACTGATTCGTGCCTTGTCGAATTACTGATAACGATAACAGTTACCGTAATATTCCTGTTTCTAATGCAATAAATACTTACAGTCGTAGTCCTATCAGTTAAAACTGTTGCTATGCCAACATTTATAGTTATATAATTATAGTTTTTGTGATGGGTGACTGGCATCTGTAATAATAATATATAACAAATCATAATATATGTTGGCATAGCAACAGTTTTAACATATGCCATATATGCCGATGCTAAACATAGGCCTCTTATTAGCAAAGACGTAACATGATTTTCTGATGTAATGCGTCTTCTGACACCCATGGAATGAGTAGAAATAGTGACACACCGTATTTTGAATCTATAAACACACGGACAAAATCATATTTTTACTATCAAAAAATTGAAAACATTCATATTACAAAATAGTTTAGTCTTTTATTATGAAATCAATGCATAAGTTATTTGTATTTAATATGGAGGTTATATGAAGCGCTCATAGCCGAGTGGCCTTAGGTGATTGGAAACAATCACCGAGGGTAAGCAACTACGGCGCGGTCAGACCTAGATGGGTGACCGTATGTGGCATGATATGTTATGAGCGTTTCCGTGATCACGTTAAGCAGTCGGTCCCGGTTGTTGTCATAAGGTAACAGTCGTGAAGCTTAGTTGGAGGCCTTCGGGCGGCTTAAAAACATCCAACGGTAAGATTACGTAGCCACAACGTGTCTTGCCAGTCCCCAACCCGCACTCGGCCAGCGTGGGGACGTAAGGCCTTAACCCTCTCTTGAGAGGAGACCCGAGCCCAGCAGTGGGACGTTATGGGTTGTTGATGTATGTAATATGGAGGTAGGCTTGGACGTGTGAATTGCTTCTTTCTTATTCTCTCTGTTTTTGGGTCTATTGGATTCCATTCGTATACAAGACTGCGATCTACAAATTGTTATTCTTACTCTAATTTGTGTCCTTTGCATATGTGTATGTGTGGAGGAACGAGTATATCGTGTGCCTCCAACACAAAGGGAGGATCCTCCGACCAGGCGAGGTTATCGTGCCTGGTGGGGCCACTGCCCAACGGTTGATGTTGGGATGTACAACATCCCAACATGTTATGCTTATCGGGGCGAGATATTTCTCTATCGCGATTCAGGATTAGAAGTAGTAGTATAGTACTCCGTATAGTTCATTCCGTGTTTTCTTCATGGTTCTTTCGGTAGATGGTGCTGTTGTATGTATTTCCCTTCGGTTGTATGTGGAAGTCGCCACTCCCCGGAGGTCGATATGATGAGTCAGCTGTCTGTGCTCTATCGTTCCCCAGTGAGTTGAGGTGGTTGCAGCGTAGTGACTGGCTGCTGCGTAGACGGTTGAGAGATGCTCTGCTTACGTGGACCATGTGTGCAGTGTTCTGTGCCTAGACGCTGATGAGACCGTAGGGGTAACAAAATGCTATAATAATTTGGGCGCTTGTCAGCAGCAGTCGCGTCCTGCGTGTGGTATCCCTGTTGAGGCCGAAGCTGGCTGGCTGAGAAAATAAAGCCCATAAATGCCTTAAACGCCATTAAATGATAAAACAGAAAAACGCAACTGTACTTATCTTAGTATTGTCCTCAACCAGTGTTGAGATTTGCAAAGGTAAACTCTCAAAAGTTTTTTTTTTTTTTTTTTTTTTTTTATATTTAAGCCTGCCAAAGTGACTCTACTCTGCCTGATGGAAAGCATGAGTAGAATCCAGGAGTAGGGGTCACCATGATTATTGTGAGGGTAGGCAATGTAGCATGGTGACCCTTACCATGGCAGCCTGGTTAGATTATTCTGCATCATTCTCCCGGCCTTCGAAGGGCGGGAGAATGATGCAGAATGATTGGGCCTCCGGTCTCACACTCACCAACGAAATACGACAGCAAGAATGCTGTCATTATTAGGATGGTCTTCTGTGTGAGGGTAGTACTGGCCGGGTCGAGCCGGCCCATTCGTGCTGAAATCAGCGTGGCTCTACTACCTGTGAATGTTATTTATTATGAGATATAATTTATCAATAATATCGATTACTCTAACCTTTAACAACATAAAGCATTGCGTTGATTATCTTAAGGTAGGAAGTAGCCTTTGTTTGACTTGGAATATAAATTTCAGAGTATTAGACACATAAAAGTAAACTTCACGATGTTATTACGAGTCGTTGAATACTTTGATTACTTCTATGTTTGGAAAAGCACTACCCGTACTGTATAAAATACACATATCACTATATACCCAAAAGTGGGCGTTATAATTTAATAAAATTGTAAACATCCTACTCATCTACTCATTTACAAATGTCGATTTACCATTATGTCACGACATATTGTTCAATATTGTTTAATCTATCTCACACTTTACTAAAATAATGGTCACTAAATATTTACGATAAATTTAGTTGCGCCGGCATCTGTATCATAACTTCGCAACAGATACGATTCAGTTATTTTGCTCAGGATCACGTCTCGAAGTTGAGACACCAAAGGTTGGCCTATGCGTAAAGTTTACGCAACTAACAGTAAATAAATAGAGCATATAGATGCGGTGGGCGCAATTTCTAAGAAGCCTTAGTCGTAATTTGTCCACAAAATTCGTAAATTACGCAACATCTTGCAGGGTTGAGTACTCATTCGTGCTTGAAAAATATCGAATCCGGTTTGTTAGTTGTCAACTTGTCATCTATATTTTGTTACGGAGAAGTTCTTGATCAGAAAGATATAAATACAGCTTGAGACGAGGTCGTTGTTCTGAATTAGTTTGAAGTCAAGGATTAAGTAAGATTTATGTAGTATTAGCCGTTGATACTCCACGCAGATATACTGTTTTTTAATATTTTTTTCCATTTTACTTTATTCAGTTTTTTAAAGTGACTCCTCTTCGCCTGATTGAAAATATGTATTTTTTGTAACCCGTCTGAAAAATATACAGAGATGCAAATTATGTTCGTCAAGAACTTCGTTTATATTTACGTAACTAATAATACGTAGATAGTTATATCTACGTATATTTATTGCATAATCCTTGAAGTTATGCAAATATATAAGTATACATATAAACAGGAGCTTTATTAAATAACTGAGTACAATGTCTTTATAAATGATATCATCATCAATCCATAATGTCCCACCGATGGGCTCGGGTCTCCTCTCAGGAGAGGGTTAAGGCCATAAGTCCACACGCTGACCGAATGCAGGTTGAGGGGCTGGCAAGTTAACGTTGGAGCTACGTAAACTTGCCGTTGGATGTTTCTAAGCCGCCCGAAGACTTCGAACTAAGCTTCAATAAAACGACTAAAATAAATATAAAAAAAAATGACTACAATAAAATGAATAATTGTAATAATAAAATGAGTTGCACTGACTGTCCGGCAGCCTTGACAAAACAATAATAATGTAGGCCTATCTTACTATTTTATATTCTTAATTGCTTTTCGATTATTTTATGAGATAACTTTGACAGCTGTTCTTAAGAGCATTGTTATGTATTGTAAATGGCTACGTTCATTATTGGCCCAAATATGCATTTGTCACTAGCTTTTACTAGCGACTCCACCCGTATTTTCGATTTTTTTAAATCAGTGCAACTGCTGAGACGTAAAATCGTAATAGACAAAGTCATTTTCTAAATCATTTTCGTTATATTTTTTAAGCAATTCAACTATAATAGTAGATGTAGATTGTATACAGTATAAGAGTAAATAGATAATACGACTTGGTAATACTACGTATGACATCAAATCAGGAATACTTATTTTTTTTAGGCCAAAAATATTCAAAAGCAAGCATGGTACACCTGTCTGCATTAATCTTATTGTCTAAGCGACAACACGTGCTTGAATCACTTTCATGCAACATTTTAAAAGTGTAATGCAGGCACCACACTTCGTTAAGCGCTATTCGTTATGTGTCTGCGCCGTATTCGCCCAAATATTAGTTATGCGCGCAAACAACAAACATGCCATCAACACTTTGAACTGTTATGTCAAATAAGCATCAAATAAGGCAAATATGTGTGTTGTAGAGATGTGTCATTGTCATTTTTATGGTGAACGAAACGAATATACTCTCCACACTTCGCCGTATGCGCGCGAATAACCCGCATAACGAATAGCGCATAGTTCGCTATGCGCTATTCGTTATATACACACACATATTGTTATATATACACTTCGG
Source organism: Phragmatobia fuliginosa (assembly GCA_932526445.1). Lineage (NCBI taxonomy): Eukaryota > Metazoa > Arthropoda > Insecta > Lepidoptera > Erebidae > Phragmatobia > Phragmatobia fuliginosa. The sequence continues at coordinate 8,744,631 of OW052073.1, forward strand.
TGTGGTTCCTGCTTTACATAATGCTTTTTTAATACCGAGGCGGCCGTAATCTGTTTCTTGAATAGGTTTTGACCATTTAAAAACAAAAAATAATTTAAAGGCTGTTTTTTTATCATGATTCACAATCAAATTAATATAGTGCAAATTGGCATTATTTATCTCTGACATATAACTATAATTAATCTTATTATTATTTTTCATCTTCATTACCACAGTCATCTCTTAAACCATAGGTCTCTAATTGCACGCGACTTGTTTCGATCCTGGGCTTCTCGCATCTATGCATGTACTCGTATTTCCCGACAGCGGTCTTACTCAAATCATCACTCCACCTGGCCCGTGGGCGTCCTAGACTGCTTCGTTGGTCTAGTATTTAGCGTATGCCGATCAAGAGGTCTCGGGTTCGATTCCCGGGTCGAACCAAATGTTTGTATGATCTGCAAATATTTGTTTAGGATTTTGAGGGTTTTCTATGTATAATACGTATGTATTTACAAAAAAAGTATGTATGTATTTATATTAGTTGTATAGCATCCTTAGTACAAGCTCTCATTAGTTTGGGACTAGACGACGTTGTGTGTCAGTGTATTTATTATTATAGACTACGATACTATGTTTATCAAGTGTTTTCAACTATTACTTGTCTTGCTGTAAAAATATTTTCAATCTATCTAAATAAAAAATAATAATATATTTTTAGTATATTATATACTCCTGTTTACCTAATTATCTGTTCATGTTTGTATACATACATAAACACTGTTTGCATTGCATTGCATTAATTATTTGGCGTTGGTCATTTGTTTCTTTTTAAAGTCATTAGTGATGTATCATCACGTCGTCGTTAAGCAACTTCACAATGTTCAAAGGCTTGCGACAGATCTGCACGTGCACTGCGGCTGGACTTACCGTACACGGCAATCATTGGTTAAGGAGAAAACAATTACAGTAATAATATTGATTTTGTATGGTAGTAGCCAAAGTATATATATTAAACTTTTCGTCACATAATTATCCATGCGGGCTAAGAATTATTTGAACTGTGACCAATGATAATGTGTAACAGTTTCACTTGTTAGTAAAAAGTACTAATTGGTGTTTGTTTTAAAAATAAATCACGAGCAAAGGATGCTAACTTGTGCTAACTAAAGTAAAAAAAGAGTAGATTTTTGAATTAATCAATTTAAAATAAAGTTTTTTTCTTATAATATAACGATTATCATAATGATTTATGTAGTAAAATGAAGACGTAACATTGTAAAAAGACACAGTTTTCAGTTCAGGTACTAGTAATTTTTCGGAGAAGAGGAGAGGGACTTTTACATGGCTTAATGAAACGGAAACAGCGAAAATATGGACTTAAACTAACAGTATGTGAATCACACTATGTGTTTTCCATGTCAGCCAAGTTGCAAACGTTTTTCGTTTTCTGTTCTCTTCTGTATTCTATTTCTCTATTCTCTTGTTTCATTGGCTAATATTTTGTTGTGATCACGTGATTTAGTGACATTAGCCAATCGAACCTGCATAGTAGCGATGTGAAACCATACCAACAAAGCACAACAGAAAGTGGCGATGTGACCGTTTAAACCACAAATCCATCCACTACAATTTCAGCTCAACATCTTCTAGTAAAAGTTCCATCAAAATCGACCCGTTCCAGAAATTAGGCGGAAAGATGGAGTTAAAGACAAAAATAAAATTTATTTTTAATATAATTGCCCTAAACATTAAGCATTAAGTGTTAATTTTAAAATACAAACAGAAACTTCAATTATTATATGGATATGGATTTTACTTTATATATCGTTATTATATCGTTCCTTCAAAATGCATTTTTTTTTAATTTTAAATATCTAATAAGAAAGTTAGAAGATAATAGTTTCAGTTGAAACTCCCATAAACAATGCCAAAAATATAAAAGTGAAAATAAACATTTGATTGCTACAAAAAGTGTGAAATAAAAATTTGATTGATCATCCTTGAGTTTCAATGAAAGTTGAATTACGCAGATATTTCGTGAGAGATATTTTAATGGTACTTTACTTTCGCATCCGAGTATTAAACATTATATAATTCAATTCCCACATTTATTTGTTTCCTTCCTTTTATATATTGCCTACAAATTCATTTTATTTTCATTAACAATAACGCATAAATTACCAGCAATAACATTGGCAATTCAGCACATTATCCTCAATACGTAATGGTTTCATTAAGATTGTATCGAATGTTTTAAAAGTGCACATTTTAAAACCTCTGATTTCAATGTGAATGGATCACGAAAAATGTACTCAATATTACTCTTTTAACTCTCTTTGTAACATTTTGCTGGTCAATAGCCTCATTTTATTTAGTAAATTATATTCAATGAATAACTCATTTTATACAGTAATTAAGTAAAACTGAGCCCCGTGGTATTTATAACTCGTGGTTTTTGTTGTAATTTTACAACAACCGTCAGTAACGCTATGGTGCGAAGACAGTCTAATAAAAGTAGTCTAAGTTACTCCTTATATAATCAGCTATCTTTCAGTGAAAGTGCGGTCGAAAATGGTACAGCCGTTATAGAGATTAGCTGTAACAAACAGATAAACTGATAGACAGAATTTTAAAACAAAAAATATCTTATTCAAATTATTATTATGTATAATTATGTAATTATTATATTGTTCTATACATATACTTTTTTATGCATTTAGTGGGAAATTTACTATTTGAAGTGATAAACACTGTCTGTTATGACATATTTATTTATATAGAAATTCTTGCACAATGGTAAAAAGTATCTACATAGTTAAATCGTAGTGTAAGTAGTACCTCAGTTATGTACGTACAAATATGTACCTTCAACTGAACTCATTAAATAAATATACAATACAGAGCCTGAGGCAATCGCCTGGGCGGGCGGGACCGGGAGCAGCAATTAGCCCTAACAATATTGCCTTTATGTATTATCTGTCATTGTACGATACCATCTGCTGAGTTATTGTGTTGTATCCGTGAATGAAGGTAGTTTTCTGGAGAAGGCCAGCTGTTGTATCAGCTTGGTAGTGAACAATAAAATTAAATACTTAAAGAATATTTTTTAATCTTTATTCTTTGCCAATCATATTAATAATTATTTGACATGATGTATATAAAGATTTATTCTCAGGAAATAAATAATAAACGCAGTAATTGCAAACTAATTTATTCCTTTTTGGGTTATACGGAGTAGCGGTCCGTGAGGCTTTCAGGACCGTGACTGCGATTCGAATTTCATATTTGATAAAATATGTATATCTTTGAGTTCTAAATTGGGACCTCCAAAAAAAGGTGACAAAAACTCTGAGCAGTTTTCAAATTAAGATTCCTTTAGAAAACCAGTAAACATTTTTTTATTTTGAAAAATAGTATCTTTCTATTACAATTGATGATTATTGAAAATATCATTCTACTTCTGACTTTGTTGACATGCTGTAGTGGGTTCGTTGATCGAAGAGACCACTAACTTCAGACGATATTATAGTTTCAACATTTTACGATTCGATAGTTAATGCTTTATCTTTTAATATTCCCTACATGCGCATATGCTTGTATAATTTTACTTTTCTACTATATTAATATACTTTTTTTTTAGTTTAGTCTACATCGATTTAATACTCATCAAGGATTATATCATGAGCTATATTGTTGTGAGAACAGTGTCTTGAATGTTATATTTATCGTGATCAACTGAAATACATTAATGCATTACTCTTGCAAGCGAATGCGATAGCCTCAGCGTTCTACCATCGCCTTTACAAATTGTAGATAATAATAGTCGGAGGCGTATCTCTGATAAATAATACAAGTTAACCAAATGGGCCGGACATTAGGTTACAAGGATAAATAAGTAAACTGCCACTACAAGAAACTTTGTTAGTGTCCTACTTTTCAGATCTGTTACGGAACAAGAATTTCATTTTATAACCATGTAAATTTTCTATCAATAAGACGGCCGTACTTGATATGGGCATTGGCTTCAGTCTTCACTTCAAAGCAGGTTGAAGATTTCATCAACACCATGTAATTTGATTCGAAAGTCATTTGTTGCAAAATGCCTTTCTATAATTGTTAAAAAATTATAAAATAAATAGTAGGTGCGCTAAAATTTCGTATTTTCCAGTAGTAAATGGTCAGAATTAGAGTACTTTCTGATCAGTCATATAATTATAATCCAAGACGTAAGCATTTTCCTTTTTCCATAGCACTAGTAATGATGATAAGTGTGATCACAAATGATTTTATTATCCGTATATTTTAATAGCAGTAGGTTTGACATCAACATTTTGGTCTTCCTCTTATCCTCAGGTAGAAGTCTTCATGTTATAGAAATTATAAACAGGTTAGTGAAGAAGAGAGAAAAACAATGGTTTCTTTTAAATTCCTGTTAGAAACTGATCGTGTGTGGTTATCCTATTCTGAGTACCTGTCATCCCATCTTTCACGGGTTATTAAGTTGATACTGGGATTGTTAACCACCCACGTCAGAGAGACATCGTCAGTAGTACATTGAGCATAAATCAAGTCTACATTGCACCTTGTTTTCTTAATATATAACACGGACACCATATAACTAGGCCTTGATTGTTTTCGTAACGTTTACGCAGTAGTTTGACATTTTTAATGCTGCTTAGATGTTCCGTTAAATTAAAACTTTGCAATCTGTGAAGAGAATCTTGCATAATTTTGTTTCAAGTAGGGTACTTTGACCTTAATCAATTACCCAAACTACTGTTTGTTATTATTACGTGACTTATAAGTGGGAATAATTGAATATTTAAAAATATAGTGTTTCAAGTTTTTAGTAGTGCAGCTACTTTTTCGCGGACAAACTGTCTTCATTTTTAAAAGCGTTTTAATATTCGTGAGATCGAGATCAGAAGTTCCTTTTTCTTTTCAATTCCAGGTCTTCCGTTCTTTAACACGATTTGGATGTCATTGAAACTGGAGTAAGAGTAATTTACTCTACATTATACTTATTTAATTTAACCGTTACAAGTGAGAATACGAACTTTTCTGAACCACTGCAAGTGAAAGGGTAAACGAATATTCCAAGAACTTATTACTATTTTGTTAATTTATGTATAGGCTTACAATGTACTTACATAACGTAATAATTTTCTTTTATACTTGAAACCATTGGGAGGTCCAGTAAACGAGGTAAACTTATGTAAGGTCAAATCTTAAAGAACAAATGTTGTAGAGATTTTCTAAATTTACATCAGTATAGTCTTCCTGTATAACCTGCATAACATACGCATATCTTCACCTTAATTCATTCATTCATTTTATATTTCATTTGTAATCAACTGGGGCTTGCATTACAATTTGCAAACATTATGTTTATAAAACAAAATATGCATTTATATCACAGGAATAGTGACGTTCACTCGGTGAACAAGAGACATAAGCATAAATTAGTAGGTCAATATCATAGGCTACATAAAACGCATAATTCATTTATGGGTCTTTCCGTGCGATTTTTTAATAGGTTACCAGCTAGTGTTATGAGTCTATCAGTGGAAAAGTTTAAAAATGTAGTCAAAACTTATCTTATACGTAAAGGTTATTATACAGTTGGCGAATTTTTAAATGATAAAGAAAAATGGATTTGACTACTTGCTCCTTATCATTTTATTCTACTCATGTGAATGTTGTTATCACACTGTTTAAGAGCATGATTTTACTTTTGTAAGTAAAGATTCTACGTGACGAATAAAGGCCATTCTTCTCTTTCTTTTGATCTTATAATTAATATTTTATATTTAATCTTTCGTTACCAGTAATTTGGCCAATATTTTAGCACATATAGTTTTTACCTTTGTAGTAAGTAGATGCTCCTACTATGTTGTACCCACTGAGGCTGTTGTTGTTTTTTTTTTTTTTTAAATTAGCTTATGTTCTAATTTTTAATCACTGTAATTTGCATCAGTCCTCTAACATGGTGTATAGTATATTAGTGGCAGCACCTTACCCCCATATCAGGTTTATAAACATTAAAATTATGTAAACATTGGCGATTTGAAAGGAGTGGCCGCGAGTTTTTATTGCCATGTTCTTTTCTCCGGCTCTACCTATTGTTTGCGAACATGGCATAAATGTACATGTAGAATCTTGACCTGTCATAAGAGATGTATTGCATCCTAAGTGAATAAAGAATTTTGAATTTGAATTTGAATATTTTGAATTGATGTGTCGTGGACTATCGGTGTTATCATTTCCAATAAGAATCTTTTAATTTTTGAATGCTCAAAACTCTGTTTAACTTCATATTATTTATAAAATCAAATAAAATAAAGAAGAGTTCTGGAGTGTAAATCACGTAGTGTAGGACGCCTACATGCCAGGTGGGGTGACGACTTGTTAAGGATGGCTGGCAGCAGCTGGATACGAGAGGCCCAAAATCGATCAAAGTGGCATGCAATGGGCGAGCCCTATGTCCAGCAGTATAAGATTGGCTGATGATGACCATGAAACGTAATAACAGAATATTTACCGCAATTAGTACAGTACACTTTCTTTAGGAAAGTATTGTACTACGAATCCGGTATGGGCAAGCATGCTGAACATTAATTACTTAGTTCTCAACAATATTTTTTCAATGATTGTATAAAATATGTTGCTTTCCTTCCTTACGCCCAAGGACAAATCCACTATTAAATTTACATCAAATTATATCGAGTGTTTAACCGTATCGTTACACTATATCCTGTTATACATATATTAATGGGTTTTATCACAAAAACCTGTTGTAAACTGCTCTTTTATATTTTCCGATTCTGTGAAAGATTTATTCCATGCATTTTCTTAAAAGAATACGGGCTCATAAGTATGTGGGTCAATGGTTGTGTAAATGTTCATGGTACGTAAATTATATATGTTTTAGAAAAGGGATGTCACCACGTGTCAAGCAACAGCTTCTGTTATTTCGAAAATATTTTTCTTGTTTTAACTATTCGTTTACTTAACGTTACCTTTAACCATAAAAATCTTAAAGCCTTAAAGCTTACTTACGATCAACTTGCATTTTCCAACTCATATTATAGGGTTCTCTTTTCTAAGCAATTAATTTAAAAACTAAAGGTCATTATGTAAATATTAAACTGAAAATAAGAAAATACGTTCTCAAGGTAGTAGAGCCACGCTGAGGCGGTAGTACCATCTCAAAGAAGACCAATCTCAAATGGAGTGAGTGAGTAAGTGAGTCACTCACTCACTCACTCCATTTTAGACTACTCTTGAATTCAACTCATGCTTTCCATTAGGCAGAGTGGAGTCACTTTCGCAGGCTCATACATTACAAAAATCTTTAATAATAGTAGACTTAGACAAATTGTGAATATAATTCTTCTGTCCTCCAATTGGCTACGTATTCCTACAAAGTTTTTAATTTATGTTTATTTTTGTAATTACTACATGCCAAGTTGCACTCTATATCATTATAAATTATAACAACTTCTGTGGAGCGAGCACGCGAGCATTAAATTAGCACTCCTGCGCCATTGTTAGAAATCAAAAGATAGCTTCGGGTGTTTTTAAACGAAACAAGGACGCGCCCACAAGGAGCCTTAACATTTTGGCGAAAGATACACATCAATCATAATTATTTGCATACTATACAGTTAGTCACGATTTTAGAGTTATGCGTATTAACCAATTAAATAAGACCTCTTCCACCATACATAATTCAATAACAGCATGAACTAAATGGCCTGTTTATGGTTCTAGTTTTACTGGACACTGTTTACCGAAGGAAATAAATCGATTCTAAATCCTGGCCATTAACGTACTCAGCTATTTTATAAATCGATAATAAAGATAACAGACAATATCTGAACATACCTTATTTATATATAGTACCGGATATATATAACGTTCTGAGCTATAATAATATAATAAATAGTTTTATTGGCCCTCTAACATGGCGTTTTAACGTCTTTTTGCGTGTACATTCTAATATAAAAAATCTAATATAGGAGACCTATATGACATATTGGACGACTTTAGGTTGAAATGAAGAAGAGCAAATGCCCGACTTTTAATTTTCCAACCATTCTAAACATAAAAACTGTATTCGAATTTGGTCCACTATCGACAAGATATCTTTAAATATAGACGCAACAAAATGTACATACTAATTGTAAGTTTAACGGAAGTCATACATATATTTCAATGTAATTACACAAATGCTTTGCACATGATTTTGCTCACGTATTAATAAAGTTCTTAATGTGAACAATAAATTACTTGAAGGATATTTTGTCTTAAGGTCAACTCAATTGGCTTGCAAATGCACCTAATTAAAACTAAAAATATATTATGAAACCTCTAATAATTCAACTAAAGGACAAACGGTGAAAAAACGCCCATTGCTCAGACTTCTGAATAATGATCTATACTGACCTAATAATACAAACAGACTGACACTAATACATTGCGATTGACAATCCACATATTAACAACGCACAATTAATTATCATTAATAGACACACGTTGAAAAAATTTAGGGTCTTCGTGGTCGAGACGGCATTGAGATGACAACGGATAGGATTAAGTCGTAACCATCGTAAAAAGGCCTCTCCACCCCTTTGACTCTACATTTGATATACGAGAAAGAAGGAGTTAAATAGTTACTTATAAGTCAAGTTATGTTGGTCTGCGGGTTGACTTGAGTCACGCTCTGTGTCGCGACCGGCCACGACCGGCGCCCTACCACTGCATTCCTCCTGTCAAACTTAACTTCAAACTGAACGGGAAAATACATCTAGAGTATGCAAGGACAAACCAATGAATTCTATAGAATTAAAAAAGTCTAAGTCAGGCAAAAAATATGATGGATGGCAAATTGTAATATTGAATTAACAGAAGCAGTTTGTTTGTTGTTTGTTTAATGTCTCCACTAAGCGACGTAGAAAGTTGAGATCGATAATTGTACCTAATTCTATAGTATATTTATGTTTGATGCTATTATTACTGTTGAAATGGTCCAGAATTATCTGAAAGTGATATAAATTAGGCTTTGACTTTAATAAACAATTTGATTCCAACAAAAGAGTGAAAATATGGTTTTAATAGAACATTTAGTAGTACTAATCAAATATATGGTAACATTGAGAGTATAGACCTAGACCTGCCGTAACGAACATTTTATTTTTTTAATCTTTAAATTCGAGACTTGATTGATTATTAATATCGACCGTAAGTCATCACTGCCTAAGACAGATAAAATCTTACAAAATACTATTATACAATATACTCTAGATCTCTATTCGGCACACATGACAGTCTATTATTATTAAAAAACAAGTTTAAAACTCGCATTAACATTTTATGAATTTTTAATATCCAAAGATTTATTGCCGGCTGGTCAATAAAATTTCTTCAGATTAATGTTCGCTCTATCGGTTGCCATAAGGTAGCGATTACTTTATTAAAAAAGACCGGATCTGAGCTCTGACCTTACGTCAAAGGATCCGTATAAGATAATTATTTAAAGTTAAGAATTGTTTGTTATCATTTTAATAAATGTAGGATAATAAAAGATCGGGATATGTTTGCAACAAATAAACTTCTAATTCAAATCAAACTAAGGTACCTAGTTTAAATCTTTATAAGATTATATTGAATAGAATAATATTTGAGATTAAGAATAGTTTATCATTTATCAATTTATCATGATTTAATTTAAAACGCTAGGGAATACATCCATACTAAATATTAATATTACAAATTCAAAAATGAATCTGTTTGGATAGGCTTTATCATGATAACCTACATATGCGCAGGCAGAACAGTGTATAAAAATTCATAATTAATATTTCATTTCAAAACATAAGGAAATAATTTTAAAATTTAAGAGTTGTAGAATAAAAAAATGTATTTAGTTTCTTGGCTATAACATGTGCTTTTTTCTTACATGTGAGTCGTCATTGGAACCTACAAATAGTATCTAATTATTAAGTTACGTATTACCATGATTATTTACCATTTGAAAGTCTCTAATTACGATATACATACCAGATATAATAGGGCAGTCATCATGCCTCAACCCAACTAGAAGATCTAGAATTCTTCGTAAAACAGCTTGAAAGGTGTTTACTCGTAATTAATTAATCTGTCGGTAGCAGTCTCTTGTATGTCTGTTAATTTAGCGTGTTAGCACTTAATATGGAATTTTTATGAATTTCCGAAAATCACCCATTACAATTAAACCGAAAGTGAAAATTATAAAATGTCAACTTTCGGCCTTGCTCTAGACACGTGTACTATAATTATTTTTTAACATTTAAGATTTGACTTAAATTTTTCGAAACATAATTTTAATTTTACATCAAAAATTACAT